>CM076581.1:581938741-582538741 GCA_034641835.2 Pinus albicaulis
ATTTTATTACAATATTATAACTTTTTTCCTTCAAAAAAGGGAACAAAATTAGAATTTCATTAATAAGAGAAAGGAGAATGCATGTTACATGTCCTTCAGCATTCCACGCAACCCCTTGAGTGAACTTACATCAAAAATATCAATATACATAAAACATCTAAAAGCTTGATAATAATCGTTTACAAATATTGCAAAAACACCCTTAAATAAAATAATTTTTCCCGTAAAGCCCGAATCAAATCTAAAACTTCTCAAGAAAGTAGACCATAGTCCATTAACATTAATTCAATGTCTCTATACATTCTTCCATAAAAAAACAATTTAGTGACTTAGAGAAGCATTGCAAAGAACTAACAAAAATGTTTGGTAAATCTTATCAAAACATAGAACTAAGTGGATGAACAATATGTCTAACTTTAGAATCCAAAATTTGGCAATGCATTTCTATCCAAATTTTGGTAACGCATTGCTTCCAGCTAAATACTATCTATGGGGAGAGCATCTACTTCTCCATTTCATTCTCTATACACATGGATAATAAATCGAGTGAAAGATAGATTTGATATTCAGAACTTCATGTTTTAACAAAAATGTATATTATTTTGTATTAAAATAGGTTGTAATCAAGTTGGTAGTGTGTTAATACAAAAATGATGATGTATTTTCAAACAAAATTCAGCATAATCATCAAGTAATATGTTTTGGTACAAACAAGTCTGTGTCATCCTTCACAGAGGATTTTAAAAAGTTTTTGCTTGTAAAAACTCTAAAAAAATACCTAAAATCAAAATTGTTCTACATAAACATAAAAAGACATGATATTGATAAAAGATATTCTTGTTGTGTACCTTGTATTAACCAAAATTAGTAGGTTGTGATTCCTACATACTCAAGTCTATGTCTTCTAGCATTTATGGATTGTTCCTTATATTTGAGTTCGACAAGGACATAATTCATTGGCATTCTAAAATTAGAAGCAACATATTAAGGGGGCCTTATTAAGACTGTAGGCCACATTCCTCAACACTGAACACTGTGCTTCAAAGATCTAAATTTCCCTTTTATTTTGCATGAGGATTTCCATAATCACTACATTTTGAGAAATGCATTGGTGCTCATCTTTGTGGACCTTAGTTGTTACCAAGTATATGAATGTCGTGTTTCTCTATATGAAGTAGTTATGTTTGTGCAAAACTCTATGCATTTCCTATATTTTCCTATGGTGATTGCCATGGTTCTCAAGGTAATACATAACCCAAAGTTTCCACAAATGCACAAATAGAATATAACAAACAAAATTCAAGAGAGAGAAACTATACAACACCCAAAAAGAAACCTTGAAGTTGTCAAACACATGGGCAAGTAATTCCTTTACAAGATTGAGGAAGAGACAATCCCAAAGTGTTCTTTAATTTCTAATCTGAGATCCACTCTAGAGATAACTAGCATTGCCCAACATAACCATTCATTACCTATAACTAAAAATTCAAAATAGCCCATGGAAGAAAAATATTAAAATTAAGGGATGAGAAACCTAATCCCCTTGCCACCAATGCTATGAAATAAGAAAAAAACCCATTAATTAGAAGGCAAAAAGCTCTAATCTAATTCCAATACAAAGAGGGACTAATAGCACCAAATCAAATATAAAACCACAAAGTTCTACCTAGAAATAACTTGAAAAACAACTAAATAAACTAACAATTCTATATTGAAATGGCTTACTTGAAAACCTAGCTAAGCCAGAGATGACCTCCATGGGTGTCCCTCTCCAAACTTTGCTTCAAAACCTTCCTCATAATCCATAATCCCACCTTCCTCATGCATTAATTTTCCCACTGTTTCAAAGTGTTGGCAGTGGCATGTATGAGGATGATTTACGCCACATCTTGTCTCCATCTATATATTATATGCCTACTTAGATGAAATGCCAATTGTTTCCTAAATATTGAAATATAGAAACATGTAAGTAATCATAGAATTAATGCTCCCAGAGGGATAACTTGAAAATAAATTTACCCTTTTTTTCTTAGGATTGTTTTACTCAATGTTGAGGCCATGTTAATTGTTTATCTATTTATAGATTTATGTCCCTTTGAACATGAAAAAAACGATATCCTTGAAACATAGAACCTCCTTTTTTGTTCTAGTTATGAGATAAACCAACTTGCTATATGTACTTAATTGTTATCATAGACTTCGTGTTGGATAAGTTTGTAAATTTTAGTCCCCAAAGGATTGCATAAGCCTCCACTTGGTCATTTGTAGCTATCTCAAGGCTTCATTCATCATTTAATTCTTGTTTCCCCTCAAGATCAAGGATGATCTCCCTATACCAACCACCCCTTTAAGAACTTCCTACAAATATGCCTTAACATGAGATTTTCCAAGTTACTAATGCCCCTCGTCCAATTTTCCACTATCGTAGACTTTCCAAGAAATTGAAATTTAAAGGCACATCTTTCAGACGAGTGAAATAACAATAATTTTATAGCAAGTAATTTAGCACAATTGTTGTTTCCCCTACCTATCCCTACCTTGAACTTAAAATAATGTGAATAGATGTGGTAAACTATCCCTTCTACCCCACAAATAGGTGGGTACCTCTAACAAGCCCTGTCAAGATAAGCTTAAAATCCACTTTTATCAATGTGTTCTTGAATTGTAAACTTTTGAGGCTTGACTTAAGGATAAGATTTGAAACTATCAAAGATGGAATTACTTTGAGTTACACATTGAAGAGGAAAGATGAACCCGCCCTCAAATATACTTGGAATATGAGTTAATCAAACTCCTCATGTTGCAATTATAGGAAGGGCCTTGAATCTTTCAAGTTTAGGCTTAGCAAGCAATTTTTTTAGAAAATTATATGTTTTCAACCCTTTCCTACCCTCCTTGACTTGAGACATCAATTCCAATTCCTTTTATACATCTATTATGTAGTTACAAAAGACAAGAAAACACCTTATTATTTATACTGAAGCCTTACACAAGGAACATTTGTTTGGCCCTTATCCATACCTCCTTTGAATATCTTCCCAAGTAAGGGATTGTTTTTTATAGCTACTCACATAAATATTATAGCCTTCATACGGGACCTGATTTTCTAGATTGGATTATACTACCATTGCCAATAATCCATCACCCCTTTCATTTTCACACACGACCTAGTATCCCACTCTAGGATTGTGTATTCCTAGTGAGCAATTATTTGCTCAAAACATTTCATCTATTGAATTTTTTACTATTGCATTGTTAATTTTAAGGGTGTCTATATATGCATCCTATATTTCACCCTCTCTTCCAAGAATTCCAAGTAATGTTGTTGGTTTCCATTCTTCACGCATCGGCAAATTTTTCCATGGATAGATAAGTTAGTTTCTATGGAAAATAATTTTTTTGTGGAGAACATTCATTAAGTTTTATGGAAGCTTGAAATATGGCCTACCTACTAGCCAGGGATCGAAATCTATAAGCAATTATTCCCCATTGTCACCCTTTTGCACCAACTAGCTCATTATCAATGGAAAAGCTAAAACAATTGCCTTCCATATAATAGGAACTTTAAGGGTGTTCTAATTAGGCTTCATAATCTAGTCTTCCATTTAGATACATTTAACATAATTTTATATAATCACTTGGATCCATGACCCATTGCTTAAGATCAATCTCCACGTATAGTTAGTTATTAATTTCTGTTGGGGTCAAGGAGGAAAAAAGGAGAAAAAGGATATATTTTTTGAAAGTTTGCCCAAGTATGGAGAAACCACATAGAGGTTGGTGGACACTAGGTATATGTCCGATAGACCACGAGATGTGCGGCGAGAACCATGAAAACCATGAAATAATAGAAAGATTCGATGATATAAAAGTTGTTGGTTGTAATCCTAATAAAAAACAACACCCTTAAGCTATGAAGTCGTTGCAGCACTGACAACAAATTTGATCCCTGGTCTCAATTGGCCTCATGCCCCCCTTAGAGACCCCTCCCGAGGGGGAATCCCCCTCCTCCTCCACCCAATCCAGTTGCTTGCACTTTCCTAACTCTTATCTCTTCACTTAGACTGCCCTATGTTCATTTTTCCCTTTCCAACTTTGTTAAGCGCTTGGACTCTATCCCTAAAATAAAATATGCCTCCCTCCATTCCCTGCAAATAAAATCTCTCTCTTGTTTAACGAGGACTGGTTGGAAAATTCATTGGACTCTGGCCTTCACCAAAAACTGTGCAAAAATGGATAGAACGCAACTGGTCTCCAAAAATATAAGGGCATATCTTAGCTTGTTTTTGCGGATGAGGATGCTTCGCCTTTTGCTTCGAATCCAAGGAAGATCACGATCTAACATTCATAAATGGACATTACTTCATGGATTTGAGAGGCCTCTATCTAAATAGATGGACTGTTGCCTTTGTTCTTGAGCTTGATATCCCTATTGCAGTCTCGGTTCGGGTTTTCCTTCCCCACCTTACTCTCCATTGTTAAGGAGACGAATCGGTAAGAACCATAGGGAACACAATCAAAAAAATCATTGACCAAAGAAAACTGAAGGAGAACACACATGCATGCACAAGGCTATGTTTTGAAGTCAATCTAGGCAGAGGAATTCTTGAAGTAGCGAAGATCAAAGTAGACAGTTGGACACACATTTATCAGCTCAACTACCAACAACTTCCTTTCAAATGCAAGTTATGTCACGAATATGGTCATGTAGCGAATAGATGTCCAAAGCAATCAATAATCAAATCTAAATAAGTCCATGGAGCATACTAGGAAATTGTCAGGAATAAAAACAACAACCCAAGCAAATCCTCCAAGCAACCTGAACACACTCACTTTATAAATTGTTCCTCTATTCCCTCTTCCCCTTTTCCTCAATTTGGAACCCTTATGCCCATTTCCTCTAACTCCTTCAAATTATTGGTTAATATCCCTGCAGATTCAGATCCAAGTAACCTTCCAGCCTCTAACCATGAGTCTGAATAGGTTGAAACTTAAGAAGATCCAACTCCCTCCTTATAGCTTCCCTCAAACTCTTGATTTGGATTGAATCAACCATATCATACCTCCCCTTTAACAAATTCTTTTGAACTCAATCTTGCCCTCACTGAGCCTATATCCCCTCTCTTTGAACCCCTTCTTTCTCCCTTGAGCTCTTATGCCCTCTCATTTGCATGGATCCTGACCAAAACCAAGGTTAAATAAGCTTCAACACCACCATAAGCACTTCAAAGGAAAAATAGAAGGAAAACCAATAAAGAACTCGAAGATTAAGCAACATAAAAGACATGGATATGGGCATCTAACAACCAATGGATACATTTCTAGGTAAAGGGCCAGCAAAGAAGGAAATACAGACCTGGGAAGGGAGAGGAAAGGGATTTTCCACCCCTTCACATGGTAAATCATAAATTTGGTCTCCTGAAACTGCAGAGGCCTTGGACATGTCTAAAAATCAAATGAAATAAAAGATTTGATAAGATTAAAAATTCTTGCAGTCCTATTAATATAGGAGACCAAATTAAGTGAGAAGGAAATGTCATCTACAGTTAAGAAAATTGCTAATAATTTTGTATAAGCAACAATTATTGCAAGAGGGGCATCAAGAGGAGTGCGCACCATATGGAACCATACAATCTTGGACATTCAAAGAGTCCACAAAGATCAACACTAGATTAAGACCCATTTTATAAAAAATCAAGTGGGAAAATCTCACAGTCTACAACATCTACGCCCATGTACATTATAGGGATAAAGAGCAATGTTGACCTCCCAAGCAACTGAGTTAGAAACTGATGGCGATCAACTTGTTATACTGGGATGGGACCTCAATCTTTTCAAGATTTTTGATGAAAAAATAGGTGGTTTATTTCTTCCAAATCCAAGCAGAGAAAAAACTTGAAGTTATCATGATTGAACACAATCTAATGGACATCAAACCAAGGAATGTAAGTATACTTGGATAAATTGGCAAATAAGACCAGGTAATATTAAGGAAATATTGGATTGATTCATAATACACTCAATCTTCATTAAAGGAGTGGGCATGACATCTTCTTTCAACAACTGCATCTGATCACGAGCCCATCAACTTAGGACCTCTTCCATTTCAATGCAACCCTCTCTGGTCCACTAATGAAGAGGTCAAACCACTGATTAATCAAACCTAGCATACCAAAATTGATGACTCCCTCAACTACGTTTGGGAGATAAAGCTAAATCTTGTTAAAGAAACTTTAAAGAGTTGGGCTAAAACGAGCTATAAATAGCCAATGCGGGAGAAGATCAGCCTTCAAAATAAATTAGTAGAAATAAAGGAAATACTAGAAAACGAGGAGGAGACAAAAAATCTCCATCCAAAAGAAAATGAATTATATTGGAAGTCTTACCAAATCAACATGAAATCAGAAGAGGTATGGAGAATCAAATTTATAAGTCTATGGATACAAGAAGACGACAAAAACACAAGATTATTCCACAACCAAGTGATGGCTATAAGGAACAAAAATCAAGTCAACTCAATATATGGAGAAGGGAATGTTCTCATCGAAGGGTCGGAAGTCGTAAAAAATGAATCACGCTTTAACTTCAATGGAATTCTAACAACAAAACCTGAACCATCTAATTTTGAGGAAATTGTTAGGCCCAATTCCAAAAAAGGTACCAGAAGAATCCAATGCAACATTAACAAAGTTAGTGGAAGAGAGGAAATGAAACGAACAATATGGAGTTTGCATCTTGACAAAGCGCCGGGTCCAAATCAATTTACCATAACCTTTTATCGATATTACTGAGATCTTATAAAAAAATACATTCTCAAGATGATCCATTGGGCACACCAAAAGCACAAAATTGGGGGCAACACAAACTCAACCTTTCTAGCATTAATCCCTAAAGAAACTAGACACTCCACCATCAATCAATTCCAACCCATATCCTTGTGCAATTTTTCATACAAAATTCTTGTGAATCACCTCAAAATTCTTCTCCCTTGGTTTATCTCCAAAAATCAGGGTTGCTTTGCTCACAAAAGACAAATCGTGGACAACATTCTCATAGGTGAGGAAGCAATACACTCAAACCTCTCTCAAGAATAATAAGGTCTCATACTCAAGCTCGACATGAAAACACATTTTACAGAGTAAGACACTCATTTCTCTTCATTATCTTATAAAATTTGGCTTTGCTAACAAATTTTTTGATCTCATCAAAGCTTGCATTCACAAGATTTTGATAGTTGCTCTTGTAAATGGAAGAATAGGACACTTCTTTTAAAGTACAAGGGGAACAAGGCAAGGGTTCCCCCTTTCACCCTTCCTTTATGTCCTTATGGAAGGAGCCCTTAACAGAAATCTTGAGTATGACAGACAAAGAGGGTTGATCATTGGCATCCACTACAATAGAGGAGTCAAAAGTTTAAATCATTTCAAGTTCACCGATGATACACTATTAATAGGAAGGGTATCAACTACAATAGCTAGAAGAAACAAGAACAATATAAACGTACTTCTTGAAGCATCACGAGGAACAATCAACAAGCTTAAGAGTAATATTTATGGATAAAACAACCCCCCTATAACTCTCAGATGAATCTCCCAAATTTTTGAAGCCCCTTACAAATTTGAGTGGAATAATTTTAAATACTTAGGAATACCTATACTCAAGAAAAATATGAAAGTTGAGGTATGGACAAATATCATAGACAAAATGAAGAAAAAGTTAAAATACTGGGGAACGCAGTGGTTAAACTTGGTAGGGCAGGTCATCCTAATTAAATCTATATTATTTGCACTTCCCATTTAGAGATTATCTTATAGACACTAATCACTGAAACATCATCTTGTTGGAAAAATGTCATAGAAGGAAATACTTTAACACCTCTCATCGACATTTTCTTCAATCTGAGATTCCCTCATATTTTGCTCCCCAATTTTGAAATTGGGAAAAAAGGTTCTCCCACTCATCAAATCCCACACATCTGTAATTTTTCAGGGTGGAAATGAAATTGATCTCTAAGAAGATAGGATTCTAAGTAGATAAATCATTTCCACCATCAATCAATTCCAACCCATATCCTTGTGAAATTTTTCATACAAAAATTCTAACCAAAATTCTTGTGAATCACCTCAAAATTATTCTCCCTCGGTTTATCTCCAAAAATCAGGGTTTCTTCGCTCACAAAAGACAAATCATGGACAACATTATCATAGTTGAGGAAGCAATACACTCAAACCTCTCTCAAGAATAATAAGGTCTCATTCTCAAGCTCGACATGAAAACACATTTTACAGAGCAAGACACTCATTTCTCTTTATTATCTTATAAAAATTTGGCTTTGCTAACAAATGTTTTGATCTCATCAAAGCTCGCATTCACAAGCTTTTGATAGTTGCTCTTATAAATGAAGAATATGACACTTCTTTTAAAGTACAAGGGGAATAAGGCAAGGGTTCCCCCTTTCACCCTTCCTTTATGTCCTTATGGACGGAGCCCTTAACAGAAAGCTTGAGTATGATAGACAAAGAGGGTTGATCATTGGCATCCACTACAATATAGGAGTCAAAAGTTTAAATCATTTCAAGTTCACCGATGATACATTATTAATAGGAAGGGAATCAACTACAATAGCTAGAAGAAACAAGAAAAATATAAACCTACTTCTTGAAGCATCATGAGGAACACTCAACAAGCTTAAGAGTAATATTTATGGATGAAACAACCCCCATATAACTCTCAGACGAATCTCCCAAATTTTTCCCCTTACAAATTTGAGTGGAATAATTTTAAATACTTAGGAATACCTATACTCGAGAAAAATATGAAAGTTGAGGTAAGGAAAAATATCATAGACAAAATGAAGAAAAAGTTAAAATACTGGGGAACGCAGTGGTTAAACTTGGCAGGGCAGGTCATCCTAATTAAATCTATATTATTTGCACTTCCCATATAGAGATTATCTTATAGATACTAATCACTAAAACATCATATTTTTGGAAAAATGTCATAGAAGGAAATATTTTAACACCTCTCATCGACATTTTCTTCAATCTGAGATTCCCTCAAATCTTGCTCCCCAATTTTGAAATTGGGAAAAAAGGCTCTCCCACTCATCAAATCCCACACATCTATAATTTTTCAGGGTGGAATTTAAATTGATCTATAGGAAGATAGTATTCTAAGCAGATCAATCCTTTCGACCATCTCAGCAATACTGCAACTCAGGAACTTAGGCATTGATAGAGGCATAACAAAGTTGGCACGCATTTCATCCTAGGATCTAAATCAATTAGTATGGAAGGATTGGAAACCACCATCTTTTCTAGTTGGGTTTTTTCATCAATGGAACTCATTATTCAAAGATATAAAAGGATTTTCCCTTGTCCAAATTGCTCAGTGGGATGATTTTAAGTGGAACTTAACAAGGAAGGAATATACAGTCAAGAATGGTTGCAATGATCTTCAAGAAGAGAAATATCAACAACCCATCTGGTCATACTAGAAGACTGTCTGGAAAGCATAATTACTTCCCAAGATTAAGCTCTTCACTTGGAATCTCCTCAGGAGAAAGATAATGACAACTGACAACCTCCAAAAATGCAAAATATATGGTCCCTCAAGATGTCCTCTCTTCCTAAATTCCAAATATACATTCCACCATTTGTTTATTTCCTTCTCCTTTTCCCAAATGTGTTGGAAATCAATGCTTTATCGCCTCCCTGTCCATCCTAACTTTGACCTGAATCAGGTTGACTTCTTTGTGCATTAGAACAAAAATTATCCTTACTCCCTCAAAAAGGAAAATATGATAAAGCGTTTCTAGCTTAGCCTTCCAACATTCCTCTGCTGGTAACTTTGTTTAGCAAGAAACAAGAGCATCATTGAAAACAAGAAGCCAAAAAGAAGAAAGATATTGGAAAAAGTGCAGGCCTCGCAACCGAAGAAATATTATTAAAAGGAAACTATAAACATGATCCTCAAATCCCATAGGAGGTATAGATTCAATGGTTTCAATTTGTTTTGGTTAAAATTCCTCCAATCACCCACAATCCACACAGAACCCCCCCTCCCCACTTCCCCCTTCTCCAAAACTAGACAATAAGGCTAAAGGACTGTGACTTTATGGTTTGGTTAAAAGAGTATAAATTGGGTTTCCTCTTCTTCTATGGTGCTTCAAAAAACAAACTAGGGATAACATGAGCAGGTGGAGTTATCATAGCTCTAGGAGGAGAAGAACACGAATATTTTAAATGGGGCCTTGGACAAGAATCAAACAATAGGGCGGAAACATATGGACTCCTCCTTGGCATCACAATCCTTCGTGAGCTCCATATTCGAAATCCTATTGTCTTAGGATATTCAACTCTACTCATTCAACAACTGGCCAAAGCTTCAAGCAAAAAAAATGCCAAGCTCTGCCAAATATTAGCTCATGTTCGAAATAATTTATTGCACCTTAGGGTCGTCACCTTCTATCATATTTTAAGAGGTAACGATGCAGCTACAGATCACAAAGAAATTAAAGCATTCCAATGACCACAAGGCAAGGAAAGAATCAACATTGACCATCAGATCATCCATATCCATTGACCATGTGTTTTGACATCAACTCCTTCTTGGATTTTGTCTCGTCCTCCTTTGAGCCTGAATCAATTACAAAATCTAGAGCCATTATTCTTTGGAAAAATGATTAAAAAATGACTCTTGTGGGTCAAATCCCCCCCACTTAATAGATTCGATCAGCCTTGAAGGACGATTCAATTAGGTAACAATCCCATTTTCTTTCTTTTCCTCTAATCAAACACAAATATATCAATCTCTTGAATTACCCGCTTTGTCTTATCCTTCAAGCGAGCATCTCAATAAAACACCCGTAACTCTTACACTACTCATCTTGCATTCTATTCAAACTCCTCCCCCATCATTATCCTACTCCCCTTCATACCACTGTCCCTCACTACATGTAACTTGTCTATAAAGTATCCAACAAGATCCTCCAACACTTCTCACAATCACTGCGCCATACTCAAAACGTAGTTGGATCAATTCAAGGAAATTCAAAGGAAATGGAATGAAGAATACTATGAATATTTAAAAAATGAGATCAATTACTTTCAATTCGATACATCCTCAATCATAGAGGCACTCAACCGAACCAATCAACGATGCCTTCATATCGAGAATGCGATCTCAACTCTTCAGGAAGTCATTGATGCACACCATGGGCACATCAGAACACTGGAGTATTATGTCTCACCATTGGAAAGGAAAGCTATCGAGAACTCATATTCAAACAACAAAAATCACAACCAACACTTGGAAGAGGAACACTCCATCAACAAAACATAACATGGATCAATAATATGCTACAGCTTAGAAGCATCAACAATCCATCGAGATAAGTTGTAATAATTAATGAACCGCAGATATTATTCTTGCTCCACCAATATATAATAATCTACACAAGCAACATAGTAGGAAAATATAGTCTCTTCATAGTAACTAACTTCTTTGCAATGAGAAATATTCCACTTTAGCTTCCCTTGCTATGAAACACTATATAGAATCTCCCTATCCTTCCTTTTTTCTGGAATTAATACAATGATAGTCACTTTGGTTAAAAATAAGAAAGAAAAAATCGACGATCGATATCACACTTTCGAGCCATATATTTTAGTTTGTTGTGGGCATCGATTAGTTGCAATTGGCCTAATATGGTCATGTAATCACTTACAACTCAGCATGTATGAGCACATCTTGTCAGGGTGAGTTGGCTAAGTGAGTTGGACTAAGATTTATGGGAGCATGATGTTGAAGACTTAGGATTTTATAAAGAGTTTTTGTTGATTATAGATGGTTTGGATCTATTGTTATTTCATTTTACTATTGTTTTGATGTTCTGTTATACTGTTATTCTATTTTTGTTTCTTTGTCGCTAGCTTGATGAGGGTTCTTTGCAAAATGTTTTCAGGTCAATAATAAATATTGTGCCAATTGATGCTTAATCCCTTTGAAAATTTCCTAAATATGTACTCTATCCATTGTACTTGGGTTGGTTGGTTGATTCAAAATGGACAATGATGGTCTTATTTCTTTCATTTGGGTGCATGACACTGCGTTATAATGTGTATTTTTGTTATTTATTGTTAGTATAAAGTATTTGGAGGTTCCATTCCAACTTTTCATGGTTCTTTTATATTGCATTCTATTATCAATGGGTGGGTGAATGAATAAAAGACATAATTTGGCAAAGATTTATTAGAGAATGTTATGGGCCAATACATTGTAGATTAAACGTAATGTCAAATAACCTTGTTTGCATACAAATGAAGTTATGTTTCTCTGGTTTCATTGGAGTTTTGCACTCATATAATGGATTATGGTCGAATAGTCACTTTATTACTTAAATATCATATTTTCATTCGATCAAAGTATGTCGTAGTTTAAAGGGCATACTTCAAGTCAAGTTGTAAGAGTCGTCTCTACCCCCCCTCAGGTTAATGAAAACTAGGTTCATCTATATTTCCCCCCTTTCCTTGTATAACCTTCTGAGGTTCTTGCAACCACATGAACATACCTTGAATGAGACCTTACCTACTTGCAAGTGTTGAAAATGATAGTTTCTGCGTGTAACCACCCTTCCCACATTTACCCCATTTCACTGGTCTGCTACGGTAAACATGAGACAAATATTTACTATGACATGACCCAAACTCCTAGCTCTAGTTAAGGAAGTAGGGCCTATAACTAACCACTGAATAACAAATCACAACATTCCATAGGTTTACAGGGAGACTTAGGGGCTAAAGAACCACCCTAGGTGATCAAACCATGAGCTCATGCCCCTTTTCACACATATTAACCCCCAAATGCATGCATGACAATACCTGGGTGCGGTTGAAGGCTTCCAATCGCACCCACAACATTTCCTGAGTGTGGTTGTGACCAAAAGGTCCAATTCAGAGGCTGCGGTCCTATTGAAGCCTCGAAATTCCAATGCAACAACATGGGGGAAAACGACCCAGTACGGACCTTGGATCAAGTCCTTTTCCATTTGGCGTAGTGGCTCTGACTAGGGATAAAGGGACCAGTTTTCCAATAAGGATGATGGGGGCGTGTTTTTTTTATAACATGCAAATGGGAATTGATTTAATATATCATATGCATTTAACTAAAATATCTATTCTACTATATACCTGGGAGTGTTCATTCCTTAATCCAATCTAAAAGATATCTTTCAACAATTGGTAATGAAGATTATTCAAAAGTTGAAAGAGATGAAAATTATGTAAAAATAATTCTTTTGACAAAATAGTCTAATCAAAAGGATTGTGAAATATATATCGCATTTATATGTTTGATTATATATGAGATAAGTAATCATAAACAAATATCAGTACAAAAGTGCATTTAACATACACTTATGATAATAACTTTCATATAAAATACAGATAAAAAAATGATTGTCAATTCAAGAAGAAAAACTTAATATAATGTGTAAAAGTACCATATATACGAGGTTCTACTCATTCAAACCGACAATAGTTTTCTGATCCTCTTCACTTTCAAGCAATTTAATGAGTACAATAGTGTAACTTCAGTTAAACAACTTCAATGTCAAAAGATAACATATTTCGTTCCATTAATTCATCAAGGCATTCACAAACTTACATAAGTGCATTCTTTGCAAATGTTTTTGACAAATTTCTAGACCTTTATCTAAATGCATGAGAAGGGTTTAAATACTAAACTAAATATGTTCAAAATAGATTATTACATAAAAATTGGAGGAGTTTTCAAACAACCATCCTCGTAATGAGTAAACTTAAACTACAATCTAGGAAATAAAAATAACAACATGCTTAGGTGGGTTGATCCTCTTTGTGCATTTGATCTCTGAGGTGACAAATATCTACCATTGGCTTTAATTGAGCTGGTTGTGTAATCCTGGATCTGACTTGGCTTTTAAACACTACATTCGAAGTGTTGGCAATGCTTTCTTAGTAGAATCAATTAATGACTGTAGAGTTAGGCACTGATGATAAGGTTTGATCATAAAATTCTAGTAATTTTCCTGATCAAACTTATTTATCTTTTTAATAGTTTCCACCAATGTATCTGTAATTTCCTTCCACTGTGCTTCTATTGGTTTAAGCTCTGGGAGTACTTTGGTTGTGGAATCTTTAATAAGTTCCGCTTTTAAAATTTTTTCATTAACAAATTCGATGATTTCATTTGTAAGATTTGATGCCTTTGTCGTTACCTTCTCTTCTTGTTTCAGCTGCATTTCCCAATCTTTAAATAAAATATCTTTGTGAGACTTATCTATCTTAGGGAGGTCAGCTTTCTTTCGTGCATCAGACCCTTGCCACTGAATGAACTCAATAATATTCTTTTCAACCTTTTCACATTCAAGCCTCCTGCTAGCCACTTGTTGGATCAGAATCTTGATTATATCACAATACGAACTGGAGATTGAAATTTGTTGACAAAAGGTTTCTTGCTAGTGATTTAGCTTTACATTCATTTCCAGTGCTTCTTTTATGAATTTCTCTACTTGAGGCTGGATTTTCAATTTGTCCATTGCTGCTTCAAGCTGTGTTTCTTTCTCTGTAATTTGTACTTGGTGTTGTAACTTTAGTCTTTCAAAATATTTTTGGAATTGAGAAATTTTCATCTCGATTTGCTTATTTGTGTTAAGCCTTTCCTGTTCTAGTTGTCTCTCCAATTCCTTAGCTTTATCTTCTTTTTTCTTAAGTAGAAGTTGTACCTCTGTAGCTTTGTCAATGGTAGCAGTAGCATATGCTCCTGCAAACTGTGATAACTTAGTTAAATGTTCTGTAGGATCAAACAAAGGATATTTCCATAGAACATCTACAGATTCATTATTAAGTTTTGAAACTGATTCATCAATTCTTCTTCTCTTTCTTCTTTTAAATACAACCTTATGATTCGGGCTATAAAAGACATCAAGTGAGGGTATCTCTTTAATATTTAAAATAATCTGTTCTGTAGAGAATGCTGGGATGATCTCTTGATCATGAACTTCTGGTACCTGCTGTAGTGGCATTGCAGTTTCCACTAAATTCTGGGACTGCTTTGGAGTTTGGAAACTTGTTGATTCATCAGCATCAAGTTTTTGTGGTGGTGGTGTTTCCAATGCTTTAGAAAAAAATTCCCATTCTATTTTTAAATTCTTTTCTTGAGGTTTCTCTATCTGTTCAGGTGTATTCTGGATATGTTGAACTTCTTTAGAAGATGATTCAACTCCATTAATTTATCCTTCAGTTTACATCTCAATCCCTTTAATCACTTTCTCAATTATTTTCTCAGGACTCTCATTCTCGCTCTCAGATTCATTGTCAAAGTGATCTGAATTCAGAGAGTGGTGTTGTGATTGCTCTAACTCGTGATTTGATTTCTCTTCATCTTATGACATATCTTTAGCCTCATTATCTAGACTAATACTTGGAGTTGGCATGTTGACATCTTCAATAAATAACAAGTCCCAAGGGACTGTTTCTAGCCTCTTGCTTCTATATGATTGAAAAGCCTCAAAGTCTGTTTTACTGAGCTGATTGGATGCAATTTTCAATACATTTGTGAACTTATCCACACCTCAAAGAAATCATCAAACATATCTTTCTTATTCAAGAAAGATTTAAGTTTAAGATCAATGGTGAAATTCTTAACCACACTATTAGGATCATATGGCCTCTTTAGCATTAGATCCAAATTTAATGAAGTGATACTTGAAATCTCTTTGGCTGCATGACCAATGCCGAAAAGTGAAAAAGTGCCACACTGTACTGGGAAAGTAGGCCAAATAGCTTTTTTGGAATCTCTGAGTTGTTTGGTCACACCGCTTACTAGAAGTTGGTAGGCAACTTCCCTGGCTAGTAGCTTATCAGGAACATAATAAGCAAAAACATGGGGGGAAGAATAACTCCCAAAAAATCTGATATAAGTGAAATTTTATTCAGCAAACCATCGTGCTACAGGTAGGATATCGACACTAGATTCTTTGGAAAATCTAGGAATTTTCTTATCAAAGATAATCTGATACATGGGCAACATAACTCCATGGAAAATTTTGTAGAAATGTAAATGAAAATTAGATTCCCAAAGGGCTCTATGATAAATGTGAATCGGGTTAGGGTCTTGACTTGTACACTTCCATCCCATAATAGGAAAGCTCGAACAAAAACATATGGCATCCATAATATACATGCTCATATAGAAAGGGGGAATTGTTCTATTGGAAACACTTATTTTGCTTCTGTAATCCATGATAATCTGGCCAAATTATCAGACAGAATGCTTGCCCAATTCATAATGGAGGAATTGACGATTGCGTCAATTAAAGGAACCCACTTTATAGAGAACTTAGTGGTATCATGCTTAGAAAATAGTCTACATAGCAATCCTGCTGCATAACAATAAGGGGAGGGTAATTGTGCTACGAGGTACATACCATTTTTATCTCGCTTTAGCTTGCCTTGTTCTTCTTTCCATCCTTTTACAACTTTCATAAGGCCTGGATTCTTTTTTGTGAAGATTTGCAGGAAGGATTTATCATAATTCTCTTGAGGAGTAGACAAATGATACATTGTCCGTAAGTTTTCTGTGGTGAATGAACCAATGGTCTCTAGCTTAGAATTCTTGAATGCCCTGTCTACTATGTTGAGGTTATCTATGACCCATTTTACCATGTCAGTGTATGGTAAAATTTTTGGCCTTGCCGCTACTTTGTGGATAAATGAACATACAACGTCAAAATAAGATGGTTCTAATGAGTGTGATTCAGGCATTGTTGCTATAATTACTATTACTCTTGGTTGTTCTCCCTTGAACAGTTTGTACATTGCCTCCCATGAAGAACTCCCACAATCCTTGTTGCATGTCGTGTCTGAGAATAACAAAGGCATGTCTGAAGTCTCAGCAGGCGATGCTTGGGCAATTTCTTTGCCTTTCTTTGACATTCCTGTTAATATTGCTTCCTTAGGAAAGTTCCTAAATTCAAGTGAAAAAGTAAATTCAGATCTGAAATGAGGAGTGAGAAGAGACAGAGAAGAAATTTAAATTAACCATAAACCAAAATCCGACGTTGTAAATTTAAAACACGCTTCAAGTAGATATCAATATTTTGAACCTTGCACCCATTAAATGTCATTAATAACCCATAACTCTTTCTATCAAATCTCTTACACACCTTACGCAATATGTCTAATCTATCGATCTAAGTCATTAGATCTTATAACATATTTATTAAATAAGAATCATTTCATGCACTTGAATAGTAAGTTTTTATATCGCGCATCGCAAATTTTAGCAGATACCAATAGTTATGTTTTTTGTTGCCAATAAATCTTGCGAAATGCGATCTGCGCAAATCGCACATCGCAATTTATTGCAGTGTATAAAACTTTCCATTTGGTTTCTCGTCGCGAAACACGAAATGCGCTAATGACTCACGTTTTTGTGCTTTATCGGACTTTTGGATACTTTTAATTGTTCTTTTATTGTTTCGTCGGGTCCGACTCATCGCAACTTTTACAAAATGTTATAAGTTTGTTCTTTTTAAAAAGGCGCGACACGATTTCTCTTATAAAGGGATTTTTAAGCTTCTTCTTTTTCTAACGGGGATTTTATATAATTTCGAAAATGTTGAGGCGCATATCGCAATTCGCAATTCTTATATATGTTTTAACTTAATTGGCTTGTAAGTTATGCAATTTGTGGTGAGTGCTTTGAAATCAAAGCGGAAAGGAAAAAACCTTTATTACTAAAGTTTTAAGACTCACACTAAAATGAAATCATGTTCATAATTTTTATTTATTTATTTATTTTTATTTATTTTTTAAGGGTGCCTATTTATTATTAAAATAAATGGGGGGTGTTGTATAGTACAACAATTGGCGATTAACTTGGGAAAACCAATTATCTCTAATTGGTTTTTTGAAATTTCTAAAACTTTTCAAAATAAAAATAGTTACAGGAATGAATTTCAATGAATAATATCTCACTAAGCAATAAAATCTCACTTGATCATAATCCATAAGATTTTCTCTTTAAAAATGAAAGTATGAATATCTATATCAGTCTTTACTAAGTTCAAAAAGATGAAGCAAGTGGCTCATTCAAATTAGCTTTATACATATCTACTCTTTCATCAGAGGTAGAGCCTCTGATCCAATAAGCAATTTAAGCTTTTGGCAAGGTCACCTTTTACCCAGCAATGATTCATTGTCCCATCTAGTTACTCTTACAATCCTTCAAAAATATTTTCAATCTTATATACTTTATCTCTTTTTGAACTTGTGTGGATATTTTCTATGTATTTTTTAATCACTTAAAAGCCATTGTCTTGGCTTGGTAACCAAATATTGACAATGCCATTCATTGGTTGTAACTAAACTGATCAAGATGGCTCTTGATGAGACCCCTTTCCTTTTGATATAATCTCAAGTCACTACCCTGTTTTGGTAGGCAATATTGGTAATGTCAGTTTAACTAGTTTCCTATGATTATGGTAAAAAAGCTCATGATGAGACTTATTATCTTCTAACTTTTTTTTTAGCATAATTTTTCGAATTACCTTCTGAAAATTGAAAAGTTTGTCGGATGGGGTGAATAATTGGTCCTTTTGAGGATTCTGGATGATAATTTTAGAGTTTAATATTGCTTATCTGTAAAAGAGTTTTTACTATGTTAAAGATTCTTTTCTTGACTAATAATAGAATAACCATACTTTATAAAAATGAGAGTTTATCAAAGAATAAATAACTTCAGTGAAATTACATTTTTCAGAGAAAATAAAATCTATTTGATATTCGAATCTTTCAATTGTTTCCTTAACAATTCTTATTTCTAGAAGCAATAAATCAAAAAAGATTTTCTGAGATGTTTATTTGAAAAGCCAAAAATCAATACCATTCAACTTTTATTTTCCTAAGAAAACACAGTAATATACAAGGAATAGAAGGGGTTACCTTCTATGAAAAATGTTTCTTTAAAATATTCCCATTAACAGACAAAGAATCTCTTTTGCCTGATAAATCTTGTAATAAAAATATTGATGGGCCTATTTCTTCAATGATTTGAAATGGTCCTAGCCACAATATTTGGAATTTGGTATGTTTACCTTTTTCCTTGTGTGCTTTATCCCATTTCAATACCAGATCACCAATTTGAAATTTTTTTGGAGTGACAAAAGTTGTATCAAATGAAGCTTTAACTAAATGTTGATGATGTGCATGAGTAACTTTAGCTTTTTCTCTTTCTTCTTCAAGTTTAAGGATTTGAAATTGTCTTACTTGCAAAGAAAAAGAAGGTGAATCATCAATAAATTGGATTAAGGCAAGAGAAGGAATAACTACATTGGTAGGAAGAACAACTTCTTTCCCATAAAGAAGATTAAATGGAGAAGTGCCAATGGAGGCCTTATGAGTTATTCAATCTGCCCAAAGAGAAAATGTTAATGATTTGTGCCAATTTCTTTGGTTCCGGTCAACAGTTTGTTTAATGATTCTAATAAGGTTTTTATTTGTTGATTCTGCTAAACCATTTCCTTGAGGATAATAGTTCGCATAATATTTAAGTTTAAAACCTCTTTTAATAGCAAATTCTATCATAGAAACTCGTGAGAAATAAGATGCATTGTCAACATTAAAGCAGTGGGTAAACCAAATCTGGTTACGATAAACTGATCAATGAACTCAATAATATTCTCAGAGTTGGATACTTTTAGTGGAATTTCTTCCACCCATTTAGTAAAATAATTGGTAGCCATGAGGATGTATTTATGTTGTTTGGAAGAGTTAGGAACGATCTCACCGATTATATCTAATCCCCATTGCTCAAATGGTTGTTCAATATTAACTGGTTGTAATGGAAAAGCTGGTTTCCTTTGTCTTCCATATGCACTTTGACAAACTTTGCATTTCCTTGCATAATCATGAGCATCGTTGAAAAGTGTTGGCAATTAGTAACCTGCATGCAAGATTTTATGTGTTGTTGTATTTCCTCCAAAATTTCCTCCAACTAGTCCATCTGGAGTTCATGCAAAACTTTCTCTACTTTAGTTTTCTCTAAGAATCTTAATAACATGGAATCAAAGTTTCTTCTAAACAATACATCATTTATCATTTCGTATTTCTTAGCTTTCAATCTTAAAGCACACTTTGTTTTGTAACTTAGTTGTGTTGGGGCATATCCATTTTTCAAATAAAACTTGAGATCAACATATTGAGACTGAGCATCGTTGAGGCTTACCTCTGACACTTGCACATCATTAATTGAGTCTGCTTCTGATGATAAATGGGATGCTCCTGTTAGCATTCTGCAAAAACCTTGACCTCTAACAATTTTAGAAGGCCTGATTTCTACATCATATTCTTGTAAAGCAGTAACCTAGTTAGCCCTTTTCTCTCCTAGTTCTCTTTGCATCAATAATTTCCTTATTGCAGAGAATGGAACTATTATATTGGTGTGAGTTTTGAGGAGAAATGACCTAAAATGCTTTATAGCTTTGAAGACAGCAAATGCTTGTTTCTCAACAGATGAATAGTTTAGTTCCACACCTTGTAAATTGGAACTAAAAAAAGATATTGGTGCTTCAATTTGTTGGTTATTAAGTTGTGTGAGAACAACAAAATAAGATGTATCTGATGAGAATGTATATAAAGTGAAAGGATTAAGAAAATTGGGAGTAGTCAAGAATGGAGCATTGATAATAGATTGTTTGATTAAATCAAATGCTTCCCTTTCATTATGTCCCCACTTGAAGACTGAATTTTTCTTAATCATTGTTTGTAAAGGTAAAACTATCCGCAAAAATTCAAGGACAAATCTTTTTACAAAATTTATCTGTCCAAGAAATGACTAGGTTTTCTTATTATGAGGGAAAGAAATCCTTTTAATCTCTTCTATTCTTTCAGAATCAATATAAATACATTTTTTGGACACAATGAATCCTAAAATTTTTCCTTCATCTAAAGAAAAATGTGACTTCTTTGGGTTTAATGAAATTCCATACTTTTTACATCGCTCAAAGACTTGTTTTAGGTCATTCACATGGTTGATTGCTTGTCTAGAAAAGACTGTAATGTCATCTAGATAAATAACCACCGATTTGTTAATGAGTCCTCTAAAAGCTGTGTCCATGGCTCTTTGAAAAGTGGCACCTGCATTGATTAACCCAAATGACATCTTTTGATGGGCATAAGTTCCCCACTTAGTCCTGAATGTAGTCTTTAATCTGTCATCTGGATGTACTAGGATTTGGTTATATCCTAAAAACCCATCTAGAAAAGACATAAGTTCAGAACCAACTATAGTTTGCAGTACTTGTTCCATGGTTGGTAATGGAAAATTTCCTTTTTGACATGCTTTACTCAAATTTCTAAAATCAATACAAATCCTAATGTCACCATTTTTCTTGTTGACAGGAACCAAATTTGATACCCATTTTGAATGTCTAACTGGAAAGATGATCTTAGCTTTGTGGAGTTTATTCAACTCTGTTTTGATTTGATTTTCAAGATTAGGATGCATTTTCCTCAACTTTTGTTGTATTGGTTTCTCATATGAAATCATAGGAATAGTGTGTTGAATAACAAAAGTGTTATATATTTTAAGATCAGTGTAATCCCAAGAAAAAACACTTTTATATGTTCTTAATAACTTGAGAAATGATAATATTTCTTCATAAGACAAACCAAGACCTAAATTGACATTTTGTGATTTATCATCAATTCCAAGATTTATTAACTCAAATCTTAAAGTTGAAATTTGAGTTTTAGAATTAGTAACTCTCTTAAACCTATATTTTAAATCATAAAGGTCTTCTAATTTGACCACTGACTTTGGTATTGGATTTTCATCATGTTCTTCCTTTGTCTGAGTATCATGTTCATTTTCATCTAGAATTTGATTATAAGATCCTTCAGATGTAAGGAAATCTATGATATCAGAATCATGATTAAAGACTCTCCAATTAGTAATATTATCAGGAATAGATGGTCTAAAAATAAATTCAATAGAAAACCTATCGGCACTAAATTCTTGAGATGGAATTAATTTCGATGTTACATTAGCCCATAAATCTGCACTAGCATTTTGTATTCTGGGTACAGAGGAAATATTGAAAGCTAAGAAATGAGAAGTCAATTCCTGGACTAATGATTGATAATGTTTAAGATGTTCATAATGACATTGGATAGTATTTCTTACTTGTTTGACAATGATTTCTGAATCTCCTAGTACTTTCAGATATTTAATGTCAAGGTCAATTGCTTTGTATAAATGTTAGGTCCCTATATTACTAGTATAGTCCCTTATTGTTGTTAGTGTAACCCCCTTATTGTTATCATTGTACCCTTGTAACCCCCATATTGTTATTATTGTGCCCTTAAATTATTATTGTTAGGTCGGCTAGGATTACATTGTGGCCCTATGGACTCCTATATATAGAAAGGAGGCTTTGTAATTTGTATCATCCAAGAATTGTTCATTCATGTAATGTATTGGAGGTTGCCCCCTCGAAGTGGCTTATTTCTAAGGCGTTGATATCTCTTTTCTTCTATTTCTGGAGCTGGTTTCACAACATTTGGTATCAAAGCTTTGGATTCTAGGGTTTCACTGCCCCAAACAAGTCATCGTGGAATTTTCGCTATAAATTTTTTTTCTACAAAGTTTCAAAAGCTAAAATTCTGAGAGTGCGAAGCCGAAATCCTGAGGAAAACTATCGCAAAATTTCAGAGCTTGTTTGACAATATTTTCGGAGATATGATCTATGGAAGTTAGGGATTTTTGCAGGCTCCTGAATTTAACCTAAATAGGTCATCGCAGAATTTTCTCTATAAATTTTGTTCTACAAAGTTTCAGAAGCTGAAATTTTTAGAGAGCGAAGCCAAAATCCTGAGGAACATCATCGCAAAATTTCAGAGATTGTTTTGCAATATTTTTGGAGATATGATCTGTGGAAGTTAGGTCTTTTTCAGGCTCCCGAATTTCATCTCAAAGAGGTTATTGTGGGAAAACCTTCATAACTCTCTCTCTGAGCATTGGATTGGAATGCTGTAAAAAGTGGCCGCAAGTACACGGATTGTAGTTTATTTTCTATCAATTTCAGAGCCAAAGGAGGAAACAATGACACGTGGCAAGTCGTACAAGTGCGCTATACTAAACCAGTCCATAATTGGGTCATTGTGGGAGATTGGACATAACTTTGTCTTGAAGAATCCAAATCAGGTCAGACCTGTGGCATTCGAAAGAAGATTCAAAGGGTGGTTTCAGAAATCACAAAGATAATTCAGTTTCAATATCTAGCTCCTCAAAATCAAGAAAAAGGTGTGTATTTTTTTTCAAATTGCATAAGTCTTGTTTGAAAAATCAGTTCTAGTTGATTCCAAAGGCCTATTGAGCATAGCTATCAGTATTAGGTTCTAAAATGCCTCCTAAAAAAAAATCAACACCCATTAAGCCTTCAGAAGGCTCTATTATGACTCATGAAGATGAAGAAATGCAACATGAGATATCAAAAGTCCATGAGCAAGTCCACCAAATTTTGCTATCGCAAAGAGCAACAAAAAATGAAATGGATGGTTTGAAGAAAGGCGTGGAAGCTAAGAAGAATAGTTTGGAAGCTAAGATGGATGGCATGGAAGTTGGCATGGAAGCTAAGATGGATGAAATGGAAGCTAAAATGGAAAACATGAAGAATGATCTAAAAGCAGACATGGAAGGTTTGACAAAGTTGATACAACAAATGTTTCCTAATGGTGAAAAGATAGTAGAGGAAACTAATGATGAGAACAAAATAAATGATAATCGTGATTTCATAAACTCTAATGTTGGTAGGAAGAACCACCATATTCCAAAGATGGATATGAGGAAGTTTGATGGCAAGGATCCCGTAACATGGATACTACAGATGGAGCAATATTTTGATCTCAATAATGTGAAAAACACACAAAAGGTACACATTGCAACTTTACATTTAGAACAAAATATATTTGTATGGTATCGATGGCTTTGCTCCCATAAAAAAATTGTCACTTGGTCAATTTTTACAGAGGAAATGATAGCACATTATGAGGATACAAAGAGCAACACCTTCTTTAGCCAATTGATAAATCTCAAACAAAAGGGTTTAGTGGGGGAGCACATTGAGTACTTCCAAAAATTGAATATAAGGGTAACTGATATTCCAGAGGAACACAGGATTGATCTCTTCATAGGTACTTTAAAGGATAACATCCAACATGAAGTTCACGTTTTGGAACCCGATTCATTGGAGAAGGCATTCAGGTTGGCAAGAAAAATTGAATGTAAAATTATGGCGACAAGGAAGCCTACCACTCACTTCTATAAAGAAGGAAGTGTTTCTACGCCTAGATTTCCACAACCTACAAGGTTGACACCACAACAATTGGAAGAAAAAAGAGAAAAAGGGCTTTGCTACAGTTGTGATAGAAAATACACCAAAGGTCATAAGTGTGCTGAGAAGAAATTATTTTACATAGATTGTGAAGAGGAAGAAGAAAATGAACAAGAAGAGGATATACACCAGGAACCAACCCTAGAAGAGGAAGAAATGAGTCTCACCATATCGTGTAATGCATTGGCATGAATTACCACTTCGTAAACTCTCAAGATAGAAGGACATATCAAGAAGAAAAAGGTAACAGTGTTGATTGATTCAGGTAGTACCCATAATTTTATTCATTGTAAGGTAGCCAAGGAATTGAATTGTTTCCTATACCCAGCACCAGAATGTCAACTGATGGTTGCAAATGGAGGAACTATAAATTGCTCTGGAAAATGCCATAATATCAAGCTAACCATGGGGGAATATGTATTGACTAGTCCAATGCTTTCCATTCCTATGGGAGGTGCTGATGTTGTACTAGGAGTACAATGGTTACAATCTTTGGGGACGGTAGCTTTTAATTTTCGAGAACTTTTCTTGAAATTTTTTTCAGAAGGAAAGGAAGTCGAATTACGGGGTATTGCGGGGAAGCCAGGAAGGATAATAAGCTCTAATGTCATGACAAAGCTTCTAAAGAAAGAACAGCGAGGCGTAATTGCACAATTATGCTCACTAGAAGTTCCAACATCAAAATCATCCATTTCTGCAGATCTCCAACAAGTCTTGGACAATCATTCCAAGGTGTTTGAAACTCCCAAAGGACTCCCACCTATTCGTGATCATGATCATGCTATTCATTTGATTCCAGGAAGTGTTCCTCCAAACATCCGACCTTATAGATATCCTTACTTCCAAAAGAGAAAAATTGAACGTATGATTGCAGAAATGTTAGAGGCGGGTATAATTCAACCCAGTCAAAGTTCTTTCTCTGCTCCTGTAGTATTGGTACACAAGAAGGATGGATCATGGCGAATGTGTCCGGATTATAGGGAGCTCAATAATCTCACCATTAAAGACAAATTTCCCATTCTTGTGATTGATGAATTATTGGATGAATTACATGGAGCAATTTATTTTACCAAGTTGGATCTTCGTTCAGGATATCATCAAATTAGAATGAAGACTGAAGATATTCCGAAACAACATTTCGAACTCATGAGGGTCATTATGAATTTTTGGTCATGCCTTTTGGCCTTACCAATGCACCTTCTACATTTCAAGGGTCGATGAATTCCATTTTCAAACCCTTCCTTAGAAAATTTGTGCTAGTATTTTTTGATGATATACTAATCTACAGTAGGTCTTGGAAGGATCATGTTGAACATGTTGACAGGGTGCTCAAACTATTGCAGGAGAAACAATTATATGCAAAAACATCCAAATGTTTCTTTGGAGTGCAAGAGGTGGAATATCTGGGTCATATTGTATCTCATGAGGGTGTTAAGGTAGACCCTAACAAAATTAAAGCCATTAAGGAATGGAAAGTCCCCACAACCATAAAGAAGTTGCGAGGATTTCTGGGGTTAACAGGGTATTATCGCAAGTTTGTTAAGAATTATGGGAGAATAGCAGCACCTCTAACAACATTATTGAAGAAAGATGCATTTTCATGGACTCCTGAAGCAACTAAAGCCTTTGAACATCTTAAAGAGGCAATGTGCCTAGCACCGGTCTTAGCTACGCCAGACTTCACAAAAACCTTTATTGTGGAATGTGATGCCTCAGGAAATGGAATTGGTGCAGTTTTAATGCAGGAAGGAAGACCCATTGCTTTTGGAAGTCGTCCAATCAAAGGAAAGTATTTACAGAAACCTATTTATGAGAAGGAAATGTTAGCAATACTGCATGCACTAAAGAAATGGAGAACTTACCTAATGGGAAGACACTTCAAGGTACAAACTGATCATGATAGTCTGAAACACTTTTTGGAACAAAGACTATCTTCAGAAGAGCAGCAAAAATGGGTCACAAAGATGTTGGGTTATGACTTTGAAATATTCTACAAAAAAGGAAAGCTTAATGTTGTTGCAGATGCACTCTCAAGAAAGAATGAAGAGGTGGAAGCATTGCTTTGTGCCATTTCTATTATCCAACCAGATTGGATAACTGAAGCAAGAGATGAATGTAAGAAGGACAAAGATGTATGGATACTCATTCAAAAGTTGCAGCAAGATCCTAGTACATCTGATACATTTAGTTGGAAAAATGATTCCTTATGGTACAAAGATCGCTTATATCTTTGTAAGAATTCCTAACTAAAACAAAATATTCTTCTGGAATTGCACACTTCTCCTTTAGGAGGACACTCAGGATTTTTAAAAACTTACCACAGGGTGAAGAAAGAATTTTTTTGGGATGGCCTTAAATCTGATATTCAAAAGTTTGTGGCTGAATGTTTGGTTTGCCAGCAGAATAAAGTGGAAACAATTAAGACCCCGGGACTTCTACAACCTTTATCCATTCCAAGTCAACGTTGGGAGGAGATTTCGATGGATTTTATCACAGGTTTACTTAAGTCCGAAGGAAAGAGTGTCATCATGGTGGTAGTTGATAGACTTACCAAGTATGCACACTTTTCTGCATTATCTCATCCATTTAAAGCAAGTACAGTTGCTACTACATTTATGGACAGAATTCAAAAGCTACATGGAAGCCCAAGGGTTATTGTGAGCTACAGAGATCCCATTTTTACTGGAAATTTTTGGACGGAGTTATTTTCTTGTTTGGGTACTCAATTAGCTCATAGCTCATCTTATCATCCTCAATCTGATGGTCAAACTGAGACAGTAAATAAATGTTTGGAAGGATATCTTCGTTGTTTTGTATCTGATAAACAAACACAATGGGTCAAGTGGTTACCTCTCGCCGAATGGTGGTATAACACTTCCTTCCATACTGCAGCAAAAATGACCCCATTTATGGCACTTTATGGATATCATCCACCATCCATCACATCATCTTTAAGGGAAAATTCGAAGGTTCAAGCAGTGGAAGATCACATCGAGCATCAGCAAGAAGTTCTCCAACTCTTAAAGGATAACCCGAATTTGGCACAAAATCGAATGAAACAACAGGCAGATCAACATCGTAGCGAGAGAAGTTTTGATGTAGGAGATTGGGTATTTTTACGGCTACAACCATACAAACAAATGTACCTCAAGCAAGCAAAAAAGGATAATAAATTATCGCCAAAGTACTATGGTCCTTACAAGGTGTTGCAAAAGATTGGTACTATGGCATACAAATTGGAGCTTCCTGCTTCTTCGCGAGTACATCCAGTTTTCCATGTTTCATGCTTAAAGAAGGTTATGGGAGAAAATCTTCCAGTTCAAACAATATTGCCAGAACTCGATGAGGAAGGAAAAATCATATTGGAACCAGAAGCGGTCATGGAAACAAGAACTCGACAACTACGGAATCGATCAATTTCAGAGTATCTCATCAAGTGGAAGAACTTACCCACTGAAGATTCTACATGGGAGGATGAGAATTTTATACAGAAGCACCCAGAGCTACTCAAACGTTGAGGACAACACTTTTTTGAAGGAGAGGGGCATGTTAGGTCCCTATATTACTAGTATAGTCCCTTATTGTTGTTAGTGTAACCCCCTTATTGTTATTATTGTCCCCTTGTAACCCCCATATTGTTATTATTGTGCCCTTAAATTATTATTGTTAGGTCGGCTAGGATTACATTGTGGCCCCACTAGGATTACATTATGGCCCTATGGAATCGTATATATAGAAAGGAGGTTTTGTAATTTGTATCATCCAAGAATTGTTCATTCATGTAATGTATTGGAGGTTGGCCCCTCGAAGTGGCTTATTTCTAAGGCGTTGATATCTCTTTTCTTCTATTTCTGGAGCTGGTTTCGCAACAATAAACCTTGAATTAATCCTTCATATTCTGCTATATTGTTTGTGCAATCAAATTCAATTCTGCAGGCTAGCATGGTTTTTCTCCTTATGGGCTTATTAAAATACAACGAGCTCCCATACCATCTTCTGATTTAGAACCATCAAAATAAATAATTAACTACTGGTTTATTTACAATTTTTTTGCAC
Organism: Pinus albicaulis; assembly: GCA_034641835.2. NCBI lineage: Eukaryota > Viridiplantae > Streptophyta > Pinopsida > Pinales > Pinaceae > Pinus > Pinus albicaulis. Next base: position 581,967,234 of record CM076581.1, read on the forward strand.
TTAGAAGTGTATGTCTGGGAAATTTTTTCAATTTGAGAGATAACCACACTATCGAAAAAGGGTGATGGTTGGGCATTAAAGTTTCCAAGAAATGATTTTGTTGTGTAATTTCCAATAATATTATTATTGAATGCTACTGGCTCATTGCTTCCTTCAAGATCAGTAACTGTATGTTTCATGAATTTCTCATGGTCTACCCGAATTTGGTTTGGCTTTCCATTGTGGGGCAGCCACATATGTGACCAGGTCGTTGCGAAATATCCATGAAGTTTCTCAGACTAGTCCCTGCTCAATACGAAACCATAAAATTCAAGAATATCAGCCACCAATATATCAATTATCTGGGAAACCTTAGGGTTTGATGACAATCTAATAGAAACATAATTTATTTCTCCTACAACCCCTACTTTTGTTCTATCAAGTTGTACTATATGAACAGGGGAACTTTGAAGAGTTATGTTCAATTTAGCGCATATTGATTTCGACATGATATTAGAGGAAGCACCTGAATCATAAGCAATTATGGACGTTATTATTATAGATCTCATAGGTTAAGAGAAATGGAGGAGTGTGAGAGATGGATCGATCACCTATCATAATAAGAGCTGTGGCATCTATTTTAGTTGAAGGAGAAGGAGGTTTACCCATATGATTAGCATCTTGAACTACTACTGGAGCAGGTAAGGCTGAAGCAAGAAGTTCATCCAAATCTCTAAGTAAAATCTTCTACTTTTTTTTTAGTTTAGTAAGTTCATGGATTGAAATATTAGCCCTAGTATTTTTCATATCCTCAACTACATTATATTCAATGGTGTCAGAGACTACCATTGTCTTTGATGTAGGTGGAACATCTGAAGTAGAAGGGTTAGTTTATGTAGCCTTAGATGTAGACTTTTAACTTATTGTTTTCTCTTTAGCAGGAGTTGAGTTCTTCTGTTTCTGATTAGGCTCCATTGCTTCAGTGGTATTCTTGCTTCTTGTACTAACGGGTAAAGCTTCTTGTTGTTCATCATTTGGTAGGATAAAATCCCACATTCCATTTAGTTCAACTTCTTCTTCAACTTCAATTTCTTCTTCTTCTATTTGCTCTTCATCAGTTTTTTGATAAGACTCAGCATTAGATATAATGTTGGGCGGCTAAGAATTAGAAGACTGATTTTTCTTGAAAGGCCTGAAAGTCTTCTTTGTACTGGAACTTTCAACAACTTATTTTTTGATATCTGCCATTTCATTTGTCATGGTCTTTAAAACTTTCTGAAGACCTTCTACATCAAAAGGATATTTTGGTGGCTTCTTCTTTGAATCATCTTTAAAGGATACTTTCTTAGATTTTCTGTCTTCTTGAGAATTCTTCTTTTCAAGGGTTATAATGCATTTCTCTACAGACAAAGATTCCTTCATATTTTCTGCCAATGTAGGTAACTTTTCTCTATCAACAAAGATGGCTATGTTAGATGGGAGAGAAGAAATATACCACTCAATTTGAACCTCGACACTAGGGACTAATGTAGCAGGGATTTTATTGAGTAACTTATTAAATTTGGAATTAAAGTCTTTTATTTTATCTCCTGTTTTAGCCTTTAGATTTGATAGGTCATTGATGAGCGATGCAGTAGTTCTGTCATCTCCAACCTTAGCTAAAAATTATTCTTCAAACATATTCCAGCTAGTTATAGAGCGAACAGGCAATGAGAAATACCAAGATCCTGCAGATCCTGTGACAGTATATGGAAATAGTCTGACTACACAGTCTTTTTCAGTTACCTCTTTTAAATTGATGGATAACATATAATTACGGATGTGTTATTCAGCTGGAAGACCATCATCAAGATTGAATTTGGGTAGCCATATTTTAGGGTATTTTGGAAGAGGATGAAGAGGAGTTGGCATTTTTACAGCATGTGGATTATTCCATGGTTGTACATTTGGTGGAGGTACTTGGCCTGTTGTTGGACCTTGGGTGGAGGTGATGGATTGAGTTTGAGTTGAAGAAGAGGCAAGCTGAGTGATAGAACTTGTTGAAGGAGTAGTAGTTTGGGTACTGAAACTATTGAAACTAACACTGATTGTTGGAATAGAAGTTATGGAAGTGAGTGGAGGTAATGGAGGTGAATGGGGTGGATTATTGTATAAGACCTCGTTGGTGGTTCAATTTGATTCAGTCTTCTTTGTTTTCCTTCGAGAAGTATCAATAGGAAATTCAAAAGGAGGGATTCCTGTCTCCTGAGTCTCTAATCGAGTTAATATTCGTCTAGGTTGTAAAGAACATGAAAAAATAATTTCAGATGATTGAGAAGTTTCAGGCTTTTCAACAGAAATGGATACTCTCTCTAAATATGGAGATAATATTGGTTGAGTTTCACTAGGAGACTTAGGAGAAGGATGTTGAACTTCAGATCTTAAGGATTTATATCTAGCTAATGTTCTAGAAGTTGAAGGGGATCTAGAGGGAGAGAGACTCTTAGACTGGCTTTTACATTAATCAGACCTTCTTGCCAATCACAATTGGCCCTCCTTCTAGCGCCAAAATGTTGAAGCCTCAGAATTCCATTGCAACAAGATGGGGGAAAACCACCCGGTCCGGATCTTAGAGCAAGTCCTTTTCCATTTGGTGTAGTGGCTCCGACTGGGGATAAAGGGACCAGTTTCCCAATAAGGATGATGAGGGTGTGTTTTGTTTATAACATGCAAATGGGAATTGATTTAATATATCATATGCATTTAACTAAAATATCTATTCTACTATATACCCATGAGTGTTCATTCCTTAATGCGATCTAAAAATATATCTTTCAACAATTGGTAATGAAGATTATTCAAAAGTTGAAAGAGATGAAAATTATGTAAAAATAATTCTTTCGGAAAAATAGTTTAATCAAAAGGATTGTGAAATATATATCGCATTTATATGTTTGATTATATATGAGATAAGTAATCGTAAACAAATATCAGTACATAAGTGCATTTAACATTCACTTATGATAACAACTTTCATATAAAATACAGATAAAAAGATGACTGTCAACTCAAGAAGAAAAACTTAATATAACGTGTAAAAGTACCATATAAACGAGGTTCTACTCATTCAAACCGACAATAGTTTTCTGCTCCTCTTCACTTTCAAGCAATTCAATGAGTACAATAGTGCAACTTCATTTAAACAACTTCAATGTCAAAAGATAACAGATTTCGTTCCATTAATTCATCAAGGCATTCACTAATTTACAGAAGTGCATTCTTTGCAAATGTTTTTGAAAAAATTATGTACCTTTCTCTAAATGCATGAGAAGGTTTAAATGCTAAACTAAATATGTTTAAAATAGATTATTACATAAAAATTGGAGGATATTTCAAACAATCATCCTCATAATGAGTAAACTTAAACTACAATCTATGAAATAAAAATAACAACATGCTTAGGTGGGCTGATCCTCTTTTCGCATTTGATCTCTGAGGTGACAAATATCTACCATTAGCTTTAGCTAAGCTAGATTTGTAATCTCGGATCTGACTTGGCTTTTAAACACTACATTCGAAAGTGCTGGCAACACTTTCTTAGTATAATCAGTTAATGAATGTAGAGTTAGGCACTGATGATAAGGTTTGATCAGATCAGATTCAGAAGTTAGGGTGTTCATAGCACAAATCAGACTATTTGTTCAGTGAGGGTTTTGGCCGCCATAGTCCATGTTAGATTATCGCAACACATTTTGTAATGTCAAGACTTTGGGATTTCTGCTACTACAGTCCAACCCCGATTTTCGCAAGATATTTGATAGTATAAAGCATTTAGGATTTTGATCACCGAAGTATTGATCAACTGGGAGTACAAATCCTTTTAGGGTATAAAAAAAAATATGGGGCCTTCACGAGACAGTTGCAAGATACCTATCCCATAATATTTAGGACGACGAGTTGATCACATTGGTACCATTCACTTGTAAGCTCCCAAATTTTCATGTTGTCCCAAAATTTTCCTAACGAAACTTCAAGTAACCTAGATCACTAGACTCTTGAGCTTGCCCTCATTCCAACCATACTAATATTAAGTTTGCTCAAAATTTGACCAGGGATAGTGTATGCATGGTACCAGGTCTCAAGTTATGACTTCGGAGAAAGTCGACGCCCTCGAGAAAATTCCAATGACTTCTAAGCATTCTTTAATGATAGCATCAAAGTAGAAATATTGGAAACCCTGAGCAAGTCTCGCGAACCCGTGAGGGAAGAACACAATGTTGATGCACACGTAGAAGGATAATCTAACCATCACCTTCATTTCCATGGCGGTCACCAGTATTCGAGCCACCGGACACCCAAGCTAGACATGTACAAATTTGATGGCTCTAACCCGACAGTATGGGTGGAACAAATGGAATAATATTTCCACCTTAATAATTTATGAGATGATGACACTAAACTACACCTGGGAGTTGTTTACTTAGACCAATAGCAATGTAAGTGGTGGCAGTGGCATCATAAATGTTATCCAAGGAGGCCAACTTGGAGCATGTTCTCAAAATCCATTTTGACCCCTTTGATAAATTGGCCATCCAAATTGAAGGGCTAGGAGATGCATTTTTACTTGGAATGTTTCATCAGTGGCCTAAAGGAAGCCATTCAATCCCCTGTCCGAATGCATCACCCAACTGCTTGGTTGGAACCATGCCACAAGGCCTTAGATGTAGAAGTATCTTTAAATGGCCAATCTAATCATCCAAATTTTATCACATGGGCACATCCCACCACTGCTACGGTCCCCACCCAAACACTTAGGGTTCAAAAGGGGTCGTCGACATAAATGGTTGAAATAAGGAAACAGGGAATCTGCTACTACTATGATGAAAAATACTCCCCGGGATATAAATTATAAGAACCAAAATTCTTTCAAATTGATGCTACTAAAAACAACTCCACCGATGAAGCTCCATCCATTAAAGTGCCCAAGGAGGAAGAGGGTGAACCTAAAATAGCCCTTGGCTGTCGTTTCTTCTCCCCATATTCTCAATATCCGAGGTTTTATTAAACATTGACGAGTAGTGGTGTTGATTGATAATGGCAACACACACAACTTTGTCCATAATAGAGTAGCAAAATTCGTTCATAGTTTTGTCAGGGTGGTATCCAATTTCCAAGTCCTTATTGTTGATGGGGGGACCATGAAATGTGAAGGACTTTGTGAAAATATTAAGCTTCATATGGGGGATTATCACCTTAAAGCCCACACGTTTTCCATTGAAATGGGCGATTGTGACATTTTCCTTGGTGTTGAATGGCTCTGCACACTGGTCCCTATCATGATGGACTTCCAAGGGTTATATATGAGCTTTAAGAAGAACTTCCACACTCATAGAATGAGGGGAATCGAGGTAGGTGCTCCTACGATCATCATCTCACATCGAATGGAAAATATTTGAAAAAAGGGTCATCATGGGATAATAACACAATTTAATGCCATCCATGCCATTGAATCGACTCCTCCTAACATTCATCCTGATATGTAACACGTATTAGATCGCCACTAGTGGGTCTTTGACAAAACTAAGGATATCCCACCATCTAGGGGTGAACATGGTCATAACATCCCTTTTCTCTTGGGTACCCAACTGCTAAATGTCTGCCCCTATCGATATCATTTTTCAAAAAATAATGAAATTGAAAAAATCATCAAGGAACTCCTCAAAGCTGGTGTTATTCATCCAAACACCAACCCTTATTCATCTCTAGTGGTAATCGTTCTAAATAAATACAATGAATTTCACATGTGTCCATACTTTAGGGCCCTTAACAAGCTTACTATCAAGGACAAATTTCCTATCCTAGTTGTTGATGATCTGCTTGATGAATTGCATGGTGCCAAATTTTTTACCTAGTTGGACCTCTACTCGGGGTATTACCAAATACATATGAAGGAATTTGAAATTCCCAATACTGTTGGGTATGTGTTATATTCTTTCCATGATTATTCGCATGCGCGGGGGAGTCACAGGGGGAGCGGTAGTCCCCCATGTATGTTGCGTTGGGCGTAGCAGGGGGGTCACAGGGGATGGATTTGCACATGGTTTTGGGGCATGGTGGTTTTCGTTCCTGCCCATGGTTTTGTGCATGGGTTTGCACATGGTTTTGGTGCATGATGGTTTTCGGCCCCCGGTGTTTTGTAGATCCGGTCAAGGGAACTACGGTTATGTTCTAATCCAGGGTTAATGGATTGGGGTTTATGAATGCTTCAGCATGTATATATATGTGTTGTAACACTAAAAGGAATATAATGAAAAATCAAGCTGGTAGTCCCGATTTGGGATCCAGGGGAAAATCTTTGTTTATATTTGTTTTATGTTTTATTCTGTCACTATTGTTTATTTTATATTTTTAAGATTCGTTTGGAGATCATTTATGTACAGGGTTAAAACCTACAAAGACAACCTTTCGAACTCATGAAGGCCATTATGAATTCATGGTCATGCCATTTGGTCTCTATAATGCCCCATCCACTTTTTAGAGCCACATGAACCACCTTCTGAAACCATATCTCAGAAAATTCATCCTCGTCTTTTTTTATGACATTCTCATCTAGAACATAACATGGGACACACACCTTCGACATGTTGATTTGGTCTTGCAATTTCTCCAAGCTCATAAATTATTTGTGAAATTATCCAAGCGTTCCTTTGGCATGGAAGAAGTAGAGTATTTGGGACACACACCTTCAACATGTTGACCAGGTCTTGCAATTTCTCCAAGCTCATAAATTATTTGTCAAATTATCCAAGTGTTCCTTTGGCATGGAAGAAGTAGAGTATTTGGGACACAACGTGGGTCGTGAAGGAGTGAGGGTTGATCCAAAAAATATTCAGGTAATGCAAGATTTGACCCAACTAAAAAACTTGAAGAGTTTTAGGGGATTCCTGGTTCTCATGGGCTACTATCGCAAATTTGTCAGCAATTATGGACGCATTTCCCGACCTACCACTAATATTCGCAAGAAAAATTCATTTATCTCGGCAAACACAACTCAACATGCCTTCTTGGTTATCAAACAGGCCATGTGCTCCACTACAGTATTATCTCTACTAGAATTTAAAAACCCTTTTTTGATTGAATGTGATGCTTCAGGTACGAGCACTCATGCAATATTGATGTAGGAAGGTAGACCATTGGCTTTCACCAATAAAAAACTCAATGGAAAGCATTTGGGTCAATCTACATATGAGAAATAAATGTTGGCCATCTTACATGCAATATACACTTGGCCACCATACTTATTGGGGCGTCATTTCCAAATCCGGACTGACCATCATAGCCTAAAATATTTCCTAGAGCAGCGTCTATCATCGCCACAAAAAAATAAATGGCTCACAAAAATGTTAAGATATGACTATGAGATAATTTACAAGAAGGGACATGGAAATGTAGTGGTTGATGCTTTATCACGTTAATTTTAGGAAGAGGGCACCCTTTTATCCCTCTCGCTACCCATACCAGATTGGCTTAAAGAAGGTTGCCATGAATGCTTCTCCCACCCTTCTCTGTCCCAACTCATTAACAAATTACAAGCATATCCTAATTCCTCAGAGGACTACTCTTGGAAGGATGAGGTTATTCGCTATAAGGATTGGGTATTGCTATCCCCAACCGCCACGCTCAAAACCCGCATCTTGGAAGAGTTGCACTCCTCTCTAATTGCAGGACATTCAGGCTTTTAGAAGACTTATGCACGAGCACACCAATCTTTCTTTTGGACTGAAATGAAGCACGACATTCTTACTTTTTTAAGCTAAATGCGAAGTATGCCAACATAATAAAGGGGAAACGATCAAGCTAATGGGAACCTTACAACCCTTTCCACTCCCTGCTTCCGTCTAGACAGATGTTTCTGTGAATTTCATTACATTTCTCCCAAATTTAGGGAACAAATCAATCATCATGGTGGTCATTGACAAAATTTTAAAATATGCTCATTTTTGTGCTCTATCGCACCCATTTACCCCAACACTAGTGGCTCAATTTTTCATGGAAGAAATATTCAAACTGAATGGCATGCCAAATTCCATTGTATCTGATCAAGACCCCACTTTCACCAACAATTTTTGGCAAAAAAATTTCAATATACATGACACATAACTCCAACTTAGTACAACTTATTGTCCCCAAACCGATGGTCAAACATAAGCAGTCAACAATTGTTTGGAGACCTATCTGCGATGCTTCACTTCACATAAGCAACACCAATGGGTATAGTGGTTTCCTTTAGTTGAATGGTGGTATAATAATAATTAACATGAAGCCACCAAGATGAAACCTTATGAGGCAGTGTATGAAAAACTCTCACCTTCACCAGCTTCTTATATCCCCAGATCTTCCAATGTACAAGCAGTTGATAAGCTCTTGTAGAATCGTGACACCATAATCACTCATCTCAAAGATAATCAACATTAAGCTCAGAATAAAATGAAGTGACATGCAAACCAACACCGTTTAAAGAGGTCATTTCAAGTAGGTGACCAAGTGTTCATGCTACTCCAACCTTATAAGTAGACCTCTCTCAAAGAAAAGGGTTGCCATAAACTAGTAGCAAAATTATATGGGACTTATCAGGTACTTCAACATATAGGAGCGATCGATTACAAACTAGCCTTGTCGACTACTTCGAAAATCCACCCACTCTTCCATGTATCCTACCTCAAGAAAGGTGTGGGGAACAATTGCAGGGTTCAAACAAGTCTGCCAAAATTGGATGAGGAAGATTCACTTTGGATCTGAACCAAATGGGTCCTCGATACTGGTGAAAGACATCTCAGGGGCCATATGATCAATGAAGTCCTCATCAAGTAGAAACACACCTTTCCAGAAGATGTGACATGGGAACCAACCACTATTCTTCAACATTTTTTTTAGCTTTAACCTTGAGTACAAGGTTGCTTTTGATGGGGATGGAATGTTAGGGTCCAACCCTAACCACTTTATTTATGTAATAATCCCAACGGGCCTTGTCATAGACATAGTTAGTTAGTTGAGTCAATAAATCCTGTAAGCAATTATCCACATCATAATAATTGTAAGTGGTTTACTTGCATTATAGAAAAGGGACCAAAATTAGTTATAAGCCAGTCATTATTAATAAATAAAATGGTTAACCCGTATTATGCAAGGGACCACGTAGTTAGGGTCATGTGGTTCCTTATATAAAAGATGTGGTGGTTCCATAGATCAATGTAAATTAGATCCTGTATATAGAGATAAATGAATGACCCACGCAGCCATAATTTCTAATAATGAGTGTAAGTGTCTTAATTCCATACAAGAATCTCTAAAATGAACTCTAAAAATTAGGCATATATAATACACCAAGCATATAACTTATATGGAATTAGTACTCCTATCTGCCATATTTCAACAGTTCCAGGTATAGATTGGTGATAGAACCAAAGGTGATGAAAAGCAATCGTGTGACTGGTAACCCCATTGAAATGGCAGTATAAAGGTATGGTAATAACAACAATGGTAACCACTATGATATTTTAATATAAGGATAGCTAATGGTAATAACAACATTTTCTCAAGGTTTTCTTAGGGTTCAATGATTGAATGAATAAGCGTGGTGGGTCATCGATGAAAACACATGGGAAATATTGGGGTTATTGTAACTGATAGCGATGCCTTTATAATTCATTGGTTCTGCCCTTCTTTCATGTGGTCCCTGCCTGTCAATCTAATACTCAGGGAAATGATAACTTGTATCCGTGTTGAGTAATGAGCAATAAAAATAGATCAACGGGTGGTCTCGTTGACCAAGTGAAAGATCTACATTCTATTGTTGCATTCCCTGTTTGGGAATATTACAGTGGTATTGGAGCATCATCTTGGCTCAACTTGTGAGTTTTCAGCCAATATGCTATAAGAATAATAAGAGAAGGAGAAAGAGATCATAATGAAGGAAGGAATGAGTTTCATCTCATCTCTTTTCAGATCTAAGAAGGACCTCACCAAGGAGGTCGAGCCACTAAGGCCAACCACTACACCAAAATCCCGGACTGTTAGTGAGGGCGGCATCCCAGGGTGTTAAGGGTGGGCCTAACCCCGCCGGAGCATCTGAGGGCGGGGACCCTTGCGCAGTACCCCTCATTACGCAGACCCCGGACACATGGCTGCAGGCCTTACCCGCACACGGGACCTTACAGCCCACCACCCTCCGCGAGTCTCGACCTTGAGACCTCGGCTCTGATACCAATAAGTCCAACCACTACACCAAAAGCCCAGACTGTTAGTGAGGGCGACATTCCAGGGTGTTAAGGGTGGGCCTAACCCCACTGGAGCATCCGAGGGCAGGGACCCTTGCGCAGTACCCCTCATTACACAAACCCCGGACACATGGCTGCGGGCCCTACCCGCACACGGGACATTACATACTTGGAGAAAGTCTCCTCCTTCCACATGAATAAGATCTAGTGGAGGCTTTCGATAAAGATCCATAGACATCAGAGTGGATCCTTTCTACGACTGTACGTGCCTTGTTGTCCTGATCATGGAAAGTGGATTTTGTGTACTTCCCCAAAGTACATCCTTTGCATATAACCTACTGCTCAAGTGCTCCTTTGGGGAGTCTTGTGGTTATTTGTTGCATGATCTTCCGAGATCCATGATGCAAGTGGCCAAGTCTGCTATGCCAAATTTCACTGGCATCGTGGCTCTGCAACTTCTCTGCTTTTGTTCTCAATGCGACACAATCCTCCACATATAGCTTATACATGTTCTTCACCCGAACCCTGATCTGCTTCACCTTTCTTGTGGATTTGTGTCTCAATAATTCCTTTCCTTTTCAGAAGATCACGTCATATCCACGGTCTTCCGAAATTGCAACTAAGATGAGAATTTTCTTTAGGCCTGACATGAACATGACATCCTTGAGCCTGAGGGGGGAGCCTGACTCCCTTTGAAAGGTGACTGTACCAACCCTGGTCACATTGCTCCTCCTGAGGTCTTCTTGCTTGCTTTCTTGTGTGGAACTTCTTGGCATAGTGGCCGAATTCATGATAATAGAAAAATTTTATTTTTGAAAAATATTTCTTCTTTCCCCCTTGAATAAATTCTGGTTTGGATTGGGATTTCTTCCCTTTTCCTTTCTTTACATTTTGAACCAATGCAAAGTTTTCTTCATTCTCGCCCTTGGATGATGTCCCATCTCTGGTATTTCTCCTTATTTCCTGTTGTACCAAATCAGACCATAATGGCTCCTAATTCGGTAGTTTCTCCCTTCCATTTACCAAATCTTGATAGTTTTTCCATCTCTTGGGAAGGCCCAAAAGGGCTAGTCTTACCAAGTATTATTAAAGTACATTAACACCAACCCCGAATATTTCATCATGAAACTATGTAAATCTGCTCATATACTGCATAATTGTGTCATTCTTTTGCATCCTGATACTTAGAAGTTTATCCTTGAGTGCCAAATTCCTATGGTCACTATTATTCTTGAACAATTATGTCAGTGCTTTCCACATCATGAAAAAAGTTTCCTTTCCATGGATATTTGAGACAATATGATCTCGTACTCCCTCCAATATGATTCTCCTCACTTTGGCTACATCTTTCTTCCACTGAGCAAGGTTCTTGGCATCAAATACTTGTGGTTTTGCAACATCTGACTTAATGTATTCTAGCAATCCATTATCATCCAATACCGCATCCATGTGATCCTTCCATGCAACAAAATTTGAGGTTCCTTCCAAGGAATTCTCTAGCCCTAGTCCATTGAAATCCATCTTCTTAGTTCTAAATAAAACCTGCAACACTAATCTCCAAATTCGAGCCTTTGAGAAACAACTTTGAATTTCTACTCTACTTTGAATCCAACTCTGATACAATGTAGAAATTATGTTGTGTATTTGCAACTGCTCATGAAGTTTGAACCAAAATCACAAGACACAGACCTACTCAACTATTATATGGACATTATTTCATAATTTAGAACAAAAATTTCAAACATGCACGAAGAAATAACACACATGCAACAAGTATTTTTATCTGGGGAAAGCAATCTGCTAAAAACCCCAATGCCTCTTGCATTAATCATATGAAATAGAGATCGATTACAAATGATTTTCTCAACTGAGCTCACCCTGCAAGTCCTTAACCTATCTCACTGCTCACTAAAGGCCTCTGACCCAGACTTAGTCAAATTATACCTTGCCTTGAGTTCCTATTTCCTTACACCGTTCCTTGAGGAATTACCCCCTATTTTTTAGGAATTTTCCTCCAATGGATTGAGAAATTCCTTTAGGTTTATCATATGACTGCATGAAACACTTGTACACTTAGAACTAGTCTACAAATAATGTTACACTGACTTGGAATCTCCATCTCAACTAGGTAACTCAAATTCTATGCATGCAATAGCTATTTTGGGCCTATTGATCAGTTAATTGGATGATCACTAAGTTTGACTGAAGTCCCACTGCACAACTTGACCCTCCACTAGTTCTTCCAACAATTGGAACTAGTTTAACTAAAAACAACCTTAGATAACTGACCTTGATTGCTACAAATAAGCAATCACACATGCTAGACTGAACTCTAACTCCTCCAACTTGAATTTATTGAGTAAACTAGGTGAAACAAGCCATGTCACTCAAGTTAACATAATCTAAGGTGTTTACTAATGTGGAAATTAGAATTTTCTCAATTTAATCAAGGAAAAATCAAATTGACATTTTTTTGCTGCATTTTTCAACAACACTTATTAGTCCAGAAATTCATCAACTGATCAATAGCTAAACAATTCATGACAAGAGGCATAGAATATTCACATCATATGAACATCATATAACCAAAAAATAACCAACATACAAACCATGGAAAACCATCCATAATATCACCAACATATTGGTAACAATATACATGAAACACAATAGAAGAATAACTCTTATTAACATATGAAGATACTAACCAAGTCAGGGACTTCCACGTACCACCTGACCATAGATTGGGTTGAATTAAATCTCTATTTCATCCAATCTCCCTCGCTCCATATTATAAGAATGAATGTGGGATATCATAGAATATGTTGGCCTGTGAACGTACAAGCCAAGGCTGACCTGAAAAACAAAAGGCATAAGACGAGCTAAGCCATCAGTAAGGCCTCCAAGAGAAGGCCCGCGCAACTTGAGTAGCGTTTAAAATAGTCGTGTAGCTCACAGTGGCCACACAATCCATAAAGCAGTCGTGCAGCTCAAAGTGGCCACGCAATCCATAAAGCAGTCGCGCAGCTCACAGTGGCCTCGCAATCTACAACGATCGCGCAGAGCGCCCGCTCTGACACCTATAAAATGGGAAGAAAGTGGTGTAGGTGACCCGCTGGAGAGAGTGATGTCAGTCACCTCGCGAGCCCAATCAACGGATCTCCGGGGGCAAGAACAAGGATTCATATTTGAGTTTTTGATCCCACTAAAGTCCGTAGGGACCACTCGTCTAACGGTAGAACAGAAAGTGGCACCAAGGTAAGTAAGGTAAGGTAAGTCTCCTGGTACGAAGCCGGTACCTTGTGTCAGACACGTGGCCTTCACCTACCCGACTGCCTTTGGTCACTCCTCTCGCACCATGTGTCTTCCTGCTAACGTCCTCCCGACGTCAACCCTCGTTCTTACCCTAAAAAAGAACTATTTACCCATCTTGTTTTAATGGCTGACCGATTTTTTTCACCATTTACATTCTATTTTTACCAAGCTGAACGCCCAAGTAAAAATCCGCAATGGTGTAGTTTCCCTCCCTCACGTTGCTCTCATTGTCACCTCAGGTATTTAGTCAAGCACCTCTTTGTTTTCCTTTATTGTTTATCAAAGTCATGATGCATAAAATAAAGAAAACTGCTCCCGAAACTCCACAGGCCAGAGAAACAAGAGTCGCCCCCAGTCCTAAGCCACTCATGGACTCCTAAGCCCAGTTTTGTGATACCGTTTACCCTTTCGATGTGGCTAATATGAGGTATGAACTTTTGGGTTATAAATGGCGAGGTGACGACTTGTTTAGGGTCATAGATTCAAGGATTTACTATCAGATACCCCAATTCATTTATCCTTTCCCTGAGTTCATAGCCTGGCTTGCCGACGCATACATTGAGCGAAAGGATATTTTTCTCTTCGCATAGGGGACTTAAATCTTCAAAATTACTCCTTAATTGATAAGGAAAGCTCTGTGTTATCCATCTTCCCCTGAGCGCTTCAAATTCACCGAAGTCACCCTCTCATGCCACTTATCAAATCTTCATATTGAAAAGCAAAGAGGTTTCCTTGAGATAATTACCGTGTCACGTATGTCCACTATCCCAGCCACGAAAACTATCCCTTTGTCGTTGTTCTGTGAAACCATCCAACCCACATCTTGGCGGTAATTTCAGGGATGTTGGGTTTAGATAATGCAGGTGGGGTAACAAAAGCACGTCTAGAGTTTTTATACCTTATGATGCAACCGAAGATTCTGCTGGACATTCCCACCTTCTTAGCCTCTCCTATTCAAGCTGAGTTCCAATACCTATCAAATTCAAGTTGTTTTAGGTATTACTCTTTGGAATTCTATTTGTTCCTGTTCACGCACGAAAACAAGTTCAAGGGCTTAGGCCTAGATAAGTTCTCCATGCAAGATGACGAGCCAAAGTATGTTTTCGAATGGACCCTCTTTGTCCGTCAACATACCAAAGGAAGGGGGTATATGAAATTCATCACATATTTCATGTCCAGGGCCTATGAAATTATACATGGCAACCCTCCACCCAAATTTTTCCTTAAACAAAAGGAGTTGCTCCATTTCAGCGAGACAGAGTGTGTTGCAGATTGGTATTTGTTTGAATATCACACTGAGATCAGGGTTTATGGTTATGAAGTGCCTCCTTTTCATCTTCTAGTCTCCATGTCGATGAGTATTTTCGCCCTCGAGTTCATTCGACAAGCCTTGAATGCAGACCAAACTCATTTTGTGCCTGCGAAGAAGGGGTATATTTTGAGGCTCCCTGGATGAGGGATTGTTGCAGAAGATGAATTTCCTGCAAGGGGATGTATGGCAGTATGATCCTATGGGATATGTTGCACACAGAAGGAAGAATATTAAATCTTCGACATATGAACATGAATCTAGGCATCTAATAGAATGGAAAGCTAACTATGAATCATGACCTTTTGATACAGAAATGGAGGCCGAATCCCCAGCTACTCAAGGGAGAGGAGATAATGCGCACCATGAGGTGGAGGTCCAGAGTCAGGAAAGTTACCAAATGGAATAGGATTTTCTGGGTGAAGAAGAGGAAGGTCACCTTCATAAAAAGCGAAGAACAGAGGGGTCTGAAGCATGGAACACTGAGAATCCCAAAGAGGAAACCCCGGAGTACATTGGTAATGGAAAAGACAAGCCAGGGTTCCAATTGTCTTTCATTTCTACGTCCTTAGAAGTACCTTCAGGATACTCACAGGTGGTCACCCTAGGGCAAGGTCCCTCAAAGAAGGATACAAGGTCAGGAGTGGATTGGACAAAGGGAGAGTAGATGAAGGAAAAGAACAAGTCATCTAAGGAAAAGCTGAAGGCCGAGCTAGCTCAGTTCTTGGACAGACACCATAATAGGATCTTTAAAACTCTTAATGTTGAGAATGATTAGTTGATCGTCACAATACAACATTCGACTTCTCATCCTTTGCTTCTAGGTTCCAAGTATAGGGCCTTGGAAATGATACTTGAACTTGCTTCCATTCCATTGGATGACAAGCTAAACCTACACAAGGCTATTGGAGAGATGTTGCACACCGAGGTTCTGAAACACACGCTTGGCTAGAAAAGGTTGGGAGAAGGTTAACCAAGATGTCAAACACCATGAAGAGGGAAAGAGAAAATGAAAAATCTCTTTCTAGCCAATTGGCGGATTACAAGAAGAAGATAAGGGGTAAAGGCACTGATCCTAATGCAAAAATGTTGACAATGTTGCAGAAGACAAAATTAGAGGTGTAGGAGCTGTGATGCAAGTTAAATATTCCTCGCTCAGAGCACATCCAGACGACGGAGTTGGCTTAAGTTGAGAAAGAGAAGGAGGCTCTCACATAAATGCCTCTCCAAAAGGACAAGGAAATAACAGAGCGAAAGCGGAGAATGAATGAGCTCCAACATGCATAACATAGTTATGTATGCCTATTTCAGGTGCCCAACGATCCCCAGAATGCCTCAGAACACCTAACCAAGGCCCTGTCAGTGTTGAAGGCCTCATAGGATAAGACACAAACCGTGCGCAGGTCGTTAGATGAAGTAAAAGCTACCCTCGCAGAAAAGGAAAAGACGATATCGTCTTTACAAAAAGAAATGGACGCCAATCGTAGAGAGTCTGAGGAGCTAGACATATCAGTCAAAGCTTTAAAAGTGCAACTCAAAGGTAATATGTCATTGGTGGAAGCCAGACAAATAGCTTGGAGTGAGATAATGAAAGAGGTGAATGATCATTGGGATCTCATCGCCTTAGCAAATGATTAGAAGAATGCCATCTGTGATTTCAAAGTGCAGCTTGATGCGGCCCGTCGAGAGGTAAATGACAACGTGGTGATCGCGCATGGATACATTCAATTCGTTAACGAACTCCCCACCGAAGAGTTGGGCACGTGTGAAGTGGTTGACTATTATAGGACAATTATGAAAATTATGAAGATGGTACACAAGGAGGAGGAATGGGTAAAAGTAGCTGGATGTTTAGGAATAGTGGCCAGAGGAGTGGAAGCATTTGATCACGAATGGAATAAGGTGGTGGAATCACGGTTGCCAGCTTTTTGGGACCCCCTGGGCATACTTCTCGCTTGGGTCACATATGAGCAATGGATGACCGAAATTAAAGACAGGGATGACTCAACTTTGGAAAAGACCTCCCATCTTAAGGCCGGAACCTTGGTGGCATCACTGCGCAAATAATTCCTACTACACACCAAGGTCAAGCAGTTTTTCTATACCCACCTTGATTACTCTGAGCTGACTTAGCTGTGCACACTATTCGAGATTTTTAACTTTGCGCTTCTACCTACATACGTCGAATGGCAGAGATGTTACGGACACGCGCGCCCTCCATCCACATCCACGACACAAATGATGGGTCCTCTGTCATCTCGCCACTGTGGTTCTTCCTCCACTCCAACATGGACATGCACCCCAACACCTAATGCAACCCCTCGGCGCAACCGTTGAAGATTTCAGGATTTGGCCCATGCGGCCATAGTTACTTTGTTTTACTTAATTTTCTATTATAATGTTTTAGTTGGTAGAATCATCATTCCACTCTTGTTATTTTTATTTCATGTTAAGAAGATAATGGATTGTAGCATGCTAAATATAGACCGTATCATTTTGATTTTGATGTATGTAATTCAAATCAAGAAAGAATATTTGCCTAGGAAAATATCTGGCATGAGCCTATATAGGGAAAACTCAGCTAATATACAAAGGTTCTAGATTTTTGTGGAAATTTTGGGTCCATACTGCGTAGCCTTTATGTAATTATGTTTTGAGCTCTAAATGGATATCTGAGAGAGATTTTTTTGAAAGTTAATATAAAAACGATTTTGTCTACGGATGGATTCCAATTGAGATAATGAGCAATATGTATGTGTTTTTCTCTTGTTTGTTTAAGCTTTTTTCAGCTTTTCTTTTCATTCTTCAAAAGTATCATATATGAAATGCTGGTGATAGATGATTTAATAAATGAACTTGTATACATCCTCGTCAAGGAAAGATGACACTCATGCATTAAATATCTTAGAACCTTAAAATTTCTCACCGTGAGGCTATCTCTTCATTAATCTCATATTCACCATTTTTCCTCAGATCCTAATAAGGATAGACTCTTGTTGCAGAATAAACCGATCTTTCATGGGGTTTCCCTTTCTAATTTCTTTGAATTACCGCCACCTTATACTTTCAAGTCTTCTCATTAGCCTTTTACTTGGCCCATTCGAGGCACCCTTGATTATTACATCCCCGAGTCCATTTCAAGTGAAGTTTAGGGTGCATAAAGCTTAGTACCATTGTTCTCTACAGTTATATTGAACCACATTTCCATTTGTCCTAAATAAAGATACACTCAGAGTTAAGCTCCAGATGAATAGTTTAAATCCTCTGATTTTTAAGATGTTCTAGGCACTGGTATTTTGCAACTCAAGGTTGTCTCTAGGAGTGACAACATCTTTTTGGTGTCATTGTCGAGGAACGAATTAGAAAAAAAATCTTTTCCCTGGGATATGACATAAGTGTCACCCTTCAATCAGGTGAGCATGAATGGTTAAAGAGTTTCATAGCCCTCACCTTGGCGACTCCACCAAAATCAAGTTGAAATCAACAGTAACCCTGGATTTCATAAGGCCACATACTCGATCAGATACCTGTCAGTTGAAAATGCCCTCTGTGTCTGATCCTGAGAAAATCATAGTTAGAAGAGTCTGGAAGGAAAAGCAACCTGGCCAGGCTGACTTACCTCCTTTCTCTCTTGAAACTTCTCCCTCCTCATCTCAACGACCTAATATACAGTGTTGAAGTTCCATGACCCGAGTGCTCAAATATCTTCCAGAAGTCTCTTGTTTTTCAAACCCCTCATTAAAGGACGAATCACAGTCAGCTGATACTTCTTTCCTTGCTGCTCATCCCACTCTCGAGGCCGAGGAAGTAAAAGAAGTTTCAGTGCTCCAAAGCAGCTTAGGAATCAATCTTAATTCCTTCGGTCATCAGATACTTGTTATACCTCACGCATTTCAACATTAGGCCTAGACCCATAACTTTCCACCTCCTCCTAAGATGGTTGTACCCATTTTTCTCCTCAACAAGTATGCCCCATTGGCCCTCCCCCAACTTCTAAATTATATGCCTCAAGACTACCTTAAGCTTCTACCCTATTTCACAGGAGAAGATAACATCCCTGCGCAGAGGCATATTGAGAATTTTTGTGCCTTCTCGGAGAACATGAATATGGAACACCTTGGTGTAGTGTTGAGACTCTTTGTTCAATCCTTGGATGGTGAGGCTCGAAAATGGTTCAAATCAGTAGAAAATAACATGGTGCACACCTGGGAGGAGATGGAGAATCTCTTCACGCTGAAATGGGGGGAGAAGAGGGACCACGACTATATTCTCACTGAGTTCAATGCACTAAAAAAAATACAAAATGAAGATGTAACACAATTTATCAAGAGGTTCAATAAACTATACAACAATCTTCCCGCAAAGATAAAACCTCCACAAACAGTCGCTAAGGTAGTTTTCGCGGGAGCCTTTGAACTAGAGTTTGGGTTCACCTTAAGAGAAAGGAAGTTTGTGTCCCTAGATCCAATCCAAACTAATGCATTGGAAGTAGAAGAAAATTTTTTCTCTACTGGAAAATTCAGGGGGAAAACAGATCAAGAAATGAGAAAGAAAAATAAAGAGGAATCTACCACCTCAAATCAAGGAAGAGAATCGCAAGACTATAGGATAGAGGAAATGAACAAAGTGATAAAAAACATTTCAAATAAATTATTAAAGTTGGATCTAGAATCCAAGAGTTCCTTACCTTGGTCAAATCAGGTAATTCCTAATCGAGGGTTCAATCCTCAATATCTAAAGTCCCCATTGCAATTACTATAGCGCAACAGGAAGGAGCAGCAAGATCATATCCAACCCCCTCTATATCTGGAAGCTGAAGGGGAAGGGCAGGCCGAGGAAATCACAAACAATCAAGAAAATAAATTCCTCACGTATTCTGATGACGAAGAATGTGAACTCACCTTAAAAGGAGGGGTAGAAGAGCAGGAGCTTCCTCCTGAAGATATAGATATGGACATTTATTGCAGACAATTTGTATATTTTATGCAACCTCAACTCCATAACAAATATGATCTCAGGTCTTCTTGTAAGAGAACTCAGATACATGAAAAAAAGGAATAGTCAGTATCTAAAAACCAAGTTGCTCCTATTTCTTCAGCTAAAGGCAAGAAACCGCTAGAAGAATCAATCCCCTAGAAATCCACTACATCTACTTCCATAAGCCAAGAGCCTGACCCTTCTAATATTGATAAGTCTCCTTCTCCACCCATGAATCCGTCTGACCCCCATATGCAGCAGGCAGATACAATTATTACTGAAAAAAGGGCCTACTGTTTTTAATCGCCAAAAATATTTGGAAAAGGTCAAAATATCGGTTCCTCTAAGTGAATTATTGAAGCAACCCTCGTATAAAGCCCAACTATCTCAATTCATGCAACCCCCTAGCGTCATTCCCCTGCCAGATAGTCTCAACCTCCAAGAAGAAAGGCCCATGGTCGTTTTTGGACCCCATGTAGAGGAGAAAGATTCATCCAAACCTCAATTTTATGCAACCTTGGTAATACATGAATTTCTGCTACAGAATTTCATGCTAGATTCGGGAGCATCACATAACCTTCTACCTTTGTTTGTCATGGAGAAACTTGGGTTGCAGATTACAAGACCATATAAGGATTTATACTCGTTCGACTCTAAAAGAGTGAAGTGCCCGGGAATGATAAAGTACTTGGTAGTGAACTTGGCGTAGATCCCTGCTAAGAGTATGGTGATGGATGTTGTCATAGCAAACATTCTAGTCTGATTCGGTATGTTGCTGTATAGATCTTGGGGATCCAAAATTGGAGGATCGATCAAGCTCGATATAACTTATTCCACCATCCCTGTGTTTGGTGGAGAAGAAAGGAGACTATATCGTGAGTCCAGGTTTGTGAAGATGGTCACCAAAGCCGATGAATTGACCAACTCCCCAGTATATGGTCTTGTAAGAATGGTAAGAATGCGATTTTTCCTATCCAATTTTGGATGAGGACGCGATGCTCCTCCGGGAAATGAAGGTCTGGCCCCCAAAACAGATTGACTCTAGAAGGGGAGAAGTGGATGATATCTGGATACTGCAGTTTGATGGGGCTTACTCAAGGAAAGGAAATGGGGCAGGCGTCCTCCTGATATCTCCTAAAGGTTGTTTGATTTCCCTCTCTTTCAAATTGGAATTTGAAGCCATAAATAATTTGGCAGAATATGAAGATTTAATGTTAGGACTGTAGGCAACAAGGAATATGAGTTTGGAGACTCGAAATTGGTGGCGAGGCAGGTAAGAAGTCAATGTCAGACAAAACACCCCCAACTCAGAGCATACAGGAACAAAGTGTGGGATCTGGTTGAGAATTTCTTCTTGGCTTTCAATATTCAGATTATGCCTCGAGAGAGAAACATAATGGCGGATTCGCTAGCAGTGGGTGCTAGTAATTTTCACCCGCCTCAAAACCCATTACTCAGGTATGAAGTGGAGGTGCAGTATCACCCTTCTATTCCAAATAATATTAAACACCGACAGGTATTTGAAGATGAGGGGAAGATCAAGCTTTTCATGGAGATTGTGGGATAATTTTCCAGTTTAGTCATTGATACGTAAGAGGAGGCTGAGGCCGAAGAACCAAATACAAGGTTGGAGTTGAGTCTTGCTAGACACCGAATTCTCAAATTGAAGGGAAATGCTATCCCTAGAGGCCTGGTCCCGTTGGAGAAACTTTTTGATAAGAACGAGGTTCTGGTAAACCCGAGTAAGCCAGTGTTTGACGAGCCAATCAGGGATTTAAATATTAGAACGGAAGAGGGCTCGAAGTTGGTGAAGTTGTCAAAAGGAGTTTCAGAGGAATATCTAGAGTTTTTCAGGTCCTACAAGGATGTTTTCACTTGGTCATACCAAGACTTGAAGACTTTCGATGTAGATATCATCCAACACAATATCCCTCTTAAAGAGGATTCCAAGCCTCATAAATAGAAGCTAAGGAAGATTAATACACTCCTGGTCCCAACCATTGAGAAAGACGTTAAGAAGTTGTTGCACGCTAAAATCATCGCGCCTCTAAGATATTCAGAGTGGGTAGCAAACCTAGTACCAGTAAGGAAGAAGAATGGCGAGATCAGGCTCTGTGTGGATTTCTGAAATTTGAATTGAGCTTCACTTAAAGATAACTACCCCCTCCAAAAAACGGATCGCAACCTTCAGAAGGTGGTGGGATCCTCCCAGATGTCTATGATGGATGGATTTTCTGGATATAATCAAGTAGAGGTGCTCCCATAATACTAGAAGAAGACGATGTTCACCACGCCCTGGGGAACCTTTATGTATGTCTGGATGCCTTTCAGTCTCATAAACATTGGCACTACCTTTCAGCGTGCAATGGATATTTCTTTCGTAGGATATCAAGACAAGTTCGTGGTGATTTAATTGGATGACATCACCGTCTTCTCCAAGATTGATGCTGAACATATTGAACACTTGAGGCGGACCTTTGACAAATGTTGCAGGTATGGCTTATCCTTGAACCCTTATAAATCTCTATTTTCCCTGGAAGAAGGGAAATTATTGGGACATATAATGAGCAGATACAGGGTAAAGATAGACCCTAAACGGGTGGAAGTGATAAATGACATCCCTTTACCGAGGAATAAGAAAGAAGTATAGGTGTTTTTAGGGAGAATAAACTTCTTAAGGAGGTTCATAACTAATTATGCCGAGATTGTTAGGAACATCACCGAAATGGTGAAGAAAAATAAAGAAGTAAAATGTACTCCTCAATCAAGGGATTCTTTTGACAGGATCAAGCAGGCTTTCGCTGAAGCCCAAGTCTTGGCTGGCCCAAATTGTAAGAAGTCGTTCTTGATTTTTTCTTTTGCATCGCCTCACACGATCGCATCAATATTGTTGCAAAATAATGATGAGGGGCATGAGAAACCTATCACATTTTTTAGTCAAGTTATCAGAGATGCATAATTAAAATAAAACATATTGGAGAAACAGGCGTACGCTCTAGTTAAGGCTTTAAAAGCATTTAGGGTATATGTTTTGCAGTCTATCATAACGGCTTACGTACCCACCGTAGTAGTCAAATACATTCTCATCCAGGGTGACAGCGAAGGGAAAGGAGGTAAGTGGAATGCAAAGATCCAGGAATATGAAATGGAGATCAAACCTACTAAGATTATCAAAGGCTAGGGGTTGGCTAAGATTTTGTCAGAATCCAACTTTCAAGCTTTGGGAATAAAATTATCAATTGCAGGAGGAGAGGTGACAGGTGATACTCATGCGCAACTAGGAATAGAATCTTCCATAAAAAAACACACACATCAAATACCTGCTCCCCCCGTGGTATAAGGACATAGTAGAATACCTTTTGAATATGAGGTTCCCTCCTGATTTCGACAAAACAAAGTACCACACATTATGGTTGAGGTCTCAAAGGTTCATGGTAGCAAACGAGTGTTTGTACTGGAGAGACCCACTGGGAATGTTACTGCTGTGTTTGACCACGCAGGAGGTGGAAGAAGTGATGAAGGATTTTCATGATGGAATATGTGGAAGACACTAAAACTAGCACACAACAACCCATAAGATCCTCAAATCAGGGTTCTACTGGCCTTAGTTATTCAGTGATGTTCGAGCATGCGTCAAAGCTTGTGAGAAATGCCAGAATTTTGCCAAGAGACATAAATTTTCACCCCTCCTACTAATCCCAGTCCATATTGAATAGCCATTCAAATAGTGGTGAATTTACTTCATAGGCGAAGTCCATCCAGCCTCTAGTAAGCAACACTGATGGATACTCACTGCCACAGATTACTTCACCAAATGGGTCAAAGCGGTACCTGCGCGGAATGCTACTGATATAGTAGTGATAAATTTTTTGGAGGAGAACATAATAGCAAGGTTCATATGCTTAACAAATATAATCACGGATAATGTGCAGGCCTTCAAAGCTGACAAGTTCATAAACTTTTGCCAACAATATAACATCCTGCTTGACACTCCACAATGTACTACCCTCAGGGGAATGATTCGGCCGAATCGTGAAATAAAACATTGGCGAGGATCCTAAAGAAGACAATCAATGAAAATAAAAAGAATTGGGATTCTCAACTTAAGTTAGCACTCTGGGCCAACATGATCACAACCAAGAGATTCACTGGGAAATATCCCTACGAATTGGTGTACGGTAGGGAAACTGTCTTCCCAACTCAGCTCGCGCTACCCGTAGCCTGGTTCTCGCAAGATAGTGAAGAAGAGCCTAATGCCCTCATGAGAAGGATAAATCAATTGTTCAAACTAATTGAGGATAGAGATAAAGTCAACCTCAGGTTAGCCAACTACCAGGAATAGATGAAGGGTTTGTTCGATTGCAAAGCTAAAGGTAAAGAATTTCAGGCAGGGGACCTAGTATTGAGATGGGACGTCAGAAGGTCATATAAGGGAAAGCACGCAAAGTTTGATCCGCTCTGGTTTGGACCATTCACGGTGGTAGAGGCCAAGGGAAATAACAATTTCATGCTAGAGAATCTAGAAGGAGTTATATTTGAGATGCCGGTCAATGGACAGTTTCTCAAGTTTTATTTCCAGCACTAACATGGACATCAGCAGTCCAGTGTACCTATCCTCCCATTTTATAAACGCTACTTTTATTTTTTGCATGCTTTCCTCTTTTTAATTTCAACTGTAAACTTATTCATGAAAATTTTCAATGATGACTCCATTTGCCTAAGAAGACACAGGTGCCCTGTCAGCAGGTTCTCAACACACTAAAAATAGCACGTTGTCCCAAACTGGAGCCAATGTTGGTTTGTGAACATACAAGTCAAGGCTGAGCTGAAAAAAAAGGCATAAGATAAGCAAAGCCATCAGTAAGGCCTCCAAGAGAAGGCCCACGTAGCTTGAGTAGCGTTTAAAGCAATCATGCATTTCACAGTGGCCGCACAATGGCTTGAGTAGCGTTTAAAGCAATCATGCAGTTCATAGTGGCCGCACAATCCATAAAGCAGTTGGATAACTCAGAGTGGCCACGCAATACATAAAGCAGTCGCGCAACTCACAGTGGCCGCGCAATCTACAACGATCGTGTAGAGCGCCTGCTCCAACAACTCTAAAATGGAAAGAATGTGGTGGAAATGAACCGCCGGAGAGAGTGGCGTTGGTCACCTTGCTATCCCAATTAGTGGAGCTCCAGGGGGCAAGAACCAGTATTCGTCTCTGAGTTTCTGATCCCATGAAAGGCCATGGGGACCACTTGTTCAATGATAGAATTCAAAGTGGCGCCAAGGTAAGTAAGGCAAGGTAAGTCTCCTGGTACGAAGCCGGTACCTTGTGTCGAAAACGTGGCCGTCACCCACCCGGATGCCTTCGGCCAATCCTCTCATGCCACGTGTCGTCTCGATGATGTCCTCTTGACGTCAGCCCTCCATTTGTCACCCTAGTTCTTACCCTAAAAAAGGACTATTTACCCATCCTATTTTCACGGCCGACTGTTGTTTTTCACCATTTACAATATTTTTTACCAAGCCTAGTGCCCAAGCAAAAATCCGAAGTGGTGCAGTTTCCCTCTCTCACGTCGCTCTCATCGTTGCCTCAGGTATTTGGTCCAAGACCTATCTTTTTCCTTTATTGTTTATCAAATTTATGAGGCAGAAAATTAAGAAAACTGCTCCCAAAACCCCACAAGCCCGAGAAGCCAGAGTCGACCCCGGTCCTGAGCCACTCATGGACTCCCAAGCCCAGTTATGTGATACCATTTACCCTTTTGATGTGGCTAATATGAGGTCTGAGCTTCTGGGTTATAAATTGTGGGGTTAGGACTTGTTTAGGGTCATAGATTCAGGGCTTTACTATCAGATACCTCCATCCGTTTACCCTTTCCCTAAGTTCATAGCCTGGCTTACCGATGCATACATTGAGCGAAAGGATATTTTTGTCTCCGCACAGGGGACTAAAATCTTCGAAATTACTCCTCAATTGATAAGAAAATACCTGTGTTATCCATATTCCCCTGAGCGTGTCGAATTCACCGAAGTCACCCTCTCATGCCACTTCTCAAATATTCTTATTGAAAAGAAAAGGGGTTTCCTTGAGATAATTACCGTGTCGTGTATGTCCATTATCCTGCCCACGGAAACTATCCCTCTGAGATAATTATCATATCTTCCGTGAAACCATCTAGCCCATATTTGCTGTAATTTTAGGGATGTTGGGCTTAGACAATGTGGGTGGGGTAACAAAAGCATGTCTAGGGTTTTTATACCTTATGATACAACCTAAGATTCTGCTGGACATTCCCACCTTCCTGGCCTATGCTATTCAAGCTCAGTTCCAAGACCTATCAACTTCAAGTTGTTTTAGGTACTACTCTTTCGTGTTCTATTTGTTCCTATTCATGCACGCAGACAAGTTCAAGGGCTTAGGGCTAGATAAGTTCTCCATGCAAGATGACGAGCCAAAGTCTATTTTCGAATGGACCCTCTCTATCTGTCAACATCCCAAAGGAAGGGGGTATATGAAATTCGTCCCGGATTTCATGTCCAAGGCCTATTAAATTATACATGGAAACCCTCCACTGAGGATTTTCCCTGAACAAAACGAGTTAATTCAGTTTAGGGAGACCGTGAGTGTTGGGGATTGTGTTGGCTCGAGGGGTCCCGAGCTAGGTTCGGAGGTGAAGGTTTGCCAACAAACCCCTATACTACTGGCCCTTTCGGCAGTGACCTGCTTGCACAGGTCAAAGTCTCATCTAAAGCAGTATGTGAGGGTGCAAGAACCAGGTTTCCGCACCCTAAGAGAGAGAAGGTAATAACGCAGGCCACAATTATTAGATCTAAACAGAAGGGTGATTTGCAAGGTTCTAGAACGTAACTAGATTCTAGTTTCATTAGCAGGTTCACATTTAATAATAGAGATATAATCAGCAAGTGCATGAACAGTCACATCACAGTAATATAGTAAATGCAACTACTTTCATTCCACAGAGATAAACAGACAAGTTCATAGCTTAAATCATACAATCTTAGTTCGCAGCATTCGTAGCATATACTTCGCATATATTACTTATCAAAATCTTCTTACATTCCCCAAATACCACTTGCGCACACAGCCAGCAGGGTCCACACACAGCAGGACAGAGGATCTCCGCGCACACAGCCAGCAAGAGTCCTAACCCAAAACAACCCAACCCAGATCTAGCAATTCATACTTTGCTTCAATCTCTATTCATTCTCTACTTATCGACTCAAAAAGGCTCAACTACTTATACAATTTTAGCCTACGAATCCAATGGTCTGCAAACCGTGGTTTGCGAACTCTTGGTCTACCCTTGACCCGCTTACAATGCATCAGGGGCTTTGACCCACCCCAAAACCCCTGCGTTAGACTAAATATAATAAAAAATATACAAAATGGACTAGATTCGCAACTTTTTGGGAGACCTTGTTCCAACAGTCCCCCAACACAATCTTGTGACCGTCCCGAGTCACTGAGGTGGTAGGGCCTCCACCTGCGCTTGCAACAGTTTGATGACTTTAGCTAGTGGTGGCAGCACGAATTTGCTTTAGGCAGCATCATTCTGGGCGATGTCGACCAATTTCTGTGAAATCGAGTCTTCTGTCACAGCAGTGACAGTTTCCAGAGTCTGGTTGAGATGCTTCACGGCTACATCAACATCTTGTGACAGTCTAAGGGTGTTAGCAGTCCAAGGCTTCAGGCGGTCAGTGAGGGCCTTCTTCTTCTGTTGAAGCTCTTCTATCTTAGCTCGGAGGTTATGGCTGGTTCGTAAACGGGCCAGACGCTGAGCAGGAACCAACGTGGGTAGGGTGGCTTCCAAAGTTTCAAACGTCTCCTCTTTCTGCTGCAGGGCCTGGGTTATTTCACACAGGAGCGGATCACATTGGACCTTGGTCCATATCTGCATGGCAGTATCCAGTAGCTGAGCACCCTGCGCAATCTGCCCTGTGATGACGTTCATGGCGGCAGTGACCAGCGCAGATCACTGAGCCTACACCTCTGGAGGTGTTTTGGGCTTCAATTTTTCCTACAAATCGACAAACTGCTGCTCCATTCGTGAATTAAACTCCCCAAATTCAGTTCGAGATGCCTTTAATGCGGAAACCAACCCCTCAACCTTTGCCTGGGGTGTAGCGGTAGCCGAAATCTTTGCAGGAGATTTGGCGCAGAGCTGGTGAATGATGCTTTCGAGCTCCTTCTGCTGTGTGGTGGCCAGGGCGATGGCGACTTGGCATTTTCGCATCAACTTGCACGTCAGCAACATCGTGCCCAACTGCGTAGCGAGATCATTGATGGATTTGATGACAAAGCCTCGGGTAGTCCACTCCACCTTGTATTTTTGGCGCACAAATTCAGCAGTCTCACCTTCGTATTTCTTACCCACTCACTCCAGGGGGCTTGGTCGATTCATCAGGAGCCCAGTAATCCTGTGAATCAGTGCAACATCAATAAGAGTCCTGTCCCGGATCCCTAGGCACCCTTCGTGAATTAGGGCGAGTAGCTGCCGTGCGAGCCGGTCCGTAATATTGTAATGACCAAAATGGGGAATCCTGAGTAAGTTCAGGAGCCTGGACTCGGCCAGCCCACGCACCCAGCGCTGGGGGACGACTGTAACTCCATTGTCATCATGAATCGCGTCGAGGTATAATGTAGGTGCTAGTTTAGGGAATTCTTCGAAGTTGGCTAGGTTGTGATCGTCAAACTTGACCTCATGAAGCTTCCCGAAAGGTTCGCCGATGATGGGGGCCTCGCCTGGGGTCAGTGGCATCTGCAGATAAGTGACCAGGCCATCAAGATTCTTCGGCATGCGTGTCGATGTCCTGCGCGGGCGAACAAAGGGAGGTAACTAGTGGATTGGCTCAACAAGTTGTGATTCTCCTGAGTTGCCTACGGGTATTTTAGGTGTCGCGGGGAAGTTCACGGCTTTCCTGCAACCCATTTTGTGGGCTTCGGGGGCTTTCCAGAGCTCTGCGCTGTTGCTTTTCCTTTCCTCATGTTTGGGCTCGGTGTGGAGAGAATATCTTCCACCTCAGAATCGATTTCCACCACTTCCTCAGTTCCCTATTCTACCGATGTCATTGGTTCAGAAGGCTCAATAGGGTTTGTAGCCGTCATCCTGGCGCGAAAAATAAACTCCGAGTTGCTATTGTCTGAGGGTGTAGGTTGCTCGGACATGAAGGACATATTATAAACATAGAGCGCCTTATGGTCACGGTAAGATATGCCAAGTACAAGCTATATAACTGATAAGTAACCCTTATCTGGTTTGTTCGACCCTTTTGATAGTTAACGCGAGCGGTCAGTGGTTGGGCAAGCTGCACTTGGAACTTACCATCATGTAAACGGTAAAAAATCTCCTCCAATCGCCTCTTTAAATGCTAGCAGTCCGCTTCATTCAACGGTATATTTTTCATTTCACTTGATTTGACTGTCCCAATGGCTAGTTTTCGTAGCTCAGGTGCGCCCAACACACACCTACACTCCCAGCGCGCTTGTGTGCATTCAGCGGGCATCTTGTGCGCACAGTGGACTAGCCGATGTTCCATCTTCGTTCTGAATGGGCCTATTGTCTTCTTTACTAGTTTGGAGCTTCCTTGACACTCAACATCCCTGCAAACTGACATGGCCTTGCGACACAAATCTCTTAGAGGCGCTGTGATTAATGTGTCCTCCTGTCTGGTTTTTCCTACGAAGTGGAGGGGAAAGCGCAGTTGTTTCATAGATGTAGGTGCTGCCATATCCGCAGCTCCCATAGTATCCACCAGCTTGAGTGAGTTTCTGTAGGGGATGTACCTATCAATTACGCACCTTTTCCCACCATCGGTAGTTATCTTGTGCAAATCTGCGTAGCTTCGAATTACCAGTCCAGGTTTCTCCCTGCGTAAGTGGACCAGAGGGTCAAAATGTAGGAGTAACGTAGTTCGACATGCCCCCGATTCCTCGAATGTTGTTTTATGCTCATCCCACCACTTCGCAGGTGCTGCGCGGAGGGCGAGATTGAGGGCCCATAACCTTCGTTCCTTCGGAACTTCGGTTTCGAATGCTTGCAAAAAATGCTTAATGCTACTAGATCCGTCAAAGTAGGGCAGATCTCGTACCTCTGAGGAGATACATCTGAAATCCCTTGTAATCCCGAGACATCACAGCGCGGATACGTTGTGCAACCAGTTTTTCCAGTTTTCCAGTTCTCCGTCAGAGTCAGACATAGAGTCGCTATATTTTTCCCAGCAGAGCATATTATCAGCCGTAGGGTTGATCAAATATTCATCCTGCATGGTTAACTTGTAGATGTGATCTACCCCCTCATCGCTACGCACCGTCTCCGTATACCTTTCTCCTTCTGCAGGGTCTAAGGGGACTATCAATCGTACCCCTCTGTTCTCAAATACCATGCTCCTCTTATTTAAGTTGATAATACCACCCATGTCGATAGCCCAATCTAATCCTACGAGCGCATGGTAAGGGTCTGCATCTTCCACAATCTGAATGACCTCAAAGTCGGCTCGTACCTTGAATCCTGCAATATCTACTACAATCTGTGATAACCTTCCTAACGGTATGATCTTCTACTGACTGGCCATGCACAGCTAGATAGTGGACCATTCCAATTTGGGTTCCCCCATGTGTTGCCACGTTTTCTTGGGTAGGACATTTGCATCTGATCCTAGATCTAAAATAACTTGCTCTATTTCGTAGTCCCGGATTTGTTCTGTGAGCCGCATTTCCCTACCAGTGCGTTTCTTGTATTTGTACAATGTGTTTATATCCTTAACTACCAGGGGAAGTTTGGTCTTCTCTGCGCAACTGTCTAATAGTGCCTGGAGGTTCTCAATGGCCTGCCAGTTGCGCAACAGTTTCATGCATGCTTGTAAAAATGGCTGGACGCCTTCTCCTTCTTTGGTGGCTGCCGGAACCTGTAAAGTAGTTGCCTTTGTGAAATCCTGTCAAGCCGTGATAAATGTCTCCATTTCCTTTTTTAGGTCCAGGCCTTTTGATTTGATGACCATTTGCCTGATCAGAGGCTTTGCCGCATCTTTTTCTTCTGCTCCCCTAATGGCTAGGCCGCTACGGGTTATGATATTCATACCTGGTCCCTCATTCCGAGGCTCCGCCATAACCTTTTGCACATTGTGCGTAGGTGTTTTCTGTTTCTCCTGCACCTTAGCTATCAAAATCGGGCAGTCCTCGATCACGTGGTCCACTTTCCTGCAATACCTATAGGATTTCCTTGAAGGGTTCGAGCAGTCCCTTGCAAAGTGACCTATCTCTTCGTAGTTATAACAGATTATTTGGCCTCTTCCTTTACCTGCACTTCCACCTCGGCCCCTTCCCCTACCCCTAACGGGGGAGCCCTTGAAACCGAAAGGGGTCCTTGGTGACGAAGGATCCATATGTATCCTATAGAGGTTTCCTCAGTCTATCATCAGATCATAAGTATGGCATCTCTGTTCATCTTGGCTCGAGGGGTCTTGACCCAGGTTCGGAGGTGAAGGTTTGCCAACAAAACCCTATAATACTGGCCCTTTCGGCAGTGACCCGCTTGCGCAGGTCAAAGTCTCACCCGAAGCAGTATGGGAGGGTGATGGAACCAGGTTTCTGCACCTTGAGAGAGAGAAGGTAATAACGCAGGCCCGCAATTATCAGATCTACACAGAAGGGTGATTCGCAAGGTTCCAAAACGTAACCAGATTCTAGTTTAATTAGCAGGTTCGTATTCAATAACAGAGATATAATCAGAAAGTACATCAACAGTCACATCACAATAATATAGTAAATGAAACTACTTTCATGCCACATAGATAAACAGACAAGTTTGCAGCTTAAATCAGAAAATCTTAGTTTGCAGCAATTGTAGCATATACTTCGCATATATTACTTATCAAAATCTTCTTACATTCCCCAAATACCACCTGCGCACACAACCAGCAGGGTCCGCACATAGCAGGACAAAGGATCTTCGCGCACACAACCAACAGTAGTCCTAACCCAAAACAACCCAAGCCAGATCTAGCAATTCGTACTTCGCTTCAATCTCTATTCATTCTCTACCTATCAACTCAAAAAATCTCAACTACTTATACTATTTTAGCCTACGCATCCAATGGTCCACAAACTATGATTTGCAGACTCTTGGTCTACCCTTGACCCGCTTGCAATGCATTAGGGGCTTTAACCCACCCTAAAACCCCTGCATTAGACTAAATATAATAAAAAATATACAAAATGGATCAAATTCACAAATTTTTAGGAGACCCTGTTCCAACAGATTGGTATTTGTTTGAATATCACACTGACATAAGGGATTATTGTTCTAAAGTGCCTCCTTTTCATATGCTAGTATTCATGTCCATGATAATTTTTTCCCTTGAGTTCATTCGACAAGTCCTAAGTGCAGACCAAACTCATTTTGTGCCTCCGAAGAAGGGGTGTATTCTGAGGATCCCGATCGCGTTAGGGCCTTTTACTATCAACTCAAGACATGCACTTCCCCTGGATGAGGGACTGTTGCAGAAGATGAATTTACTGCAAGGGGATGTAGGGCACTATGATCCTAAGAGATTTGATGCACATAGAATGAAGAATATTAAACCTTCGAAAAATGAACATGAATCTAGGCCTCTAATAGAATGGAAAGCTAACTATGATTCATGGCCTTTGGATACAGAATGGAAGCTGAATCCCTAGTTGTTGAAGGGATAGGAGATAGTGCGCACAATGAGGTGGAGGTCCACAATCAGGAAAGTTACCAAATGGAGCAGGATTTTCTGGGTGAAGAAGAGGAAGGTCACCTTCACAAAAAGCGAAGAACAAAGGGGTCTGAAGCACAGGACACTAAGCAGCCCGAAGAGGAAACCCCTAAGTACATTGGTAAAGGAAAATGCAAGCTAGGGTTCCAATTTTCTTTTGATTCTACATCCTTAGAATTACCTTCAGGATACTCACAGGTGGTCAACTCGGGGAAAGGTCCCTCAGAGAAGGATACATGGTTAGGAGTGGATTGGACAAAGGGAGAACGTATGAAGGCAATGAACCAGTCAGCCAAGGAAAAGCTGAAGGCCGAGCTAGCTCAGTTCATGGACAGACACCATACTAGGCTCTTGACAGCTCTTGATGTGGAGAATGATGAGCTGATAGTTGCAGTACAACATTCAACTTCTCACCCTTTTCCTCCAGGTTCCAAGTATAGGTCCTTGGAAATGATAATTGAACTTGCTTCCATCCCATTGGCTGACAAGCTAAACCTACACAAGGCTATTGGAGAGATGATGCACACCAAGGTTATGAAACACACCCTCACTCTAGAAAAGGCTAAGAGAAGGTTAACAAAGATGTAAAACATCCTTAAGAGGGAAAGAGTAAATTTAAAAGATATTTCTGCCCAATTCGCAGATTACAAGAAGATGATAAGGGGTAAGGGCACTGATCCTAACGCGGAAATGTTGACACTGTTGCATGAGATAGAATTAGAGGTGCAAGAGCTGTGACGCAAGTTAAATATTCCCCGCTCGGAGCACATCCAGATGACAGAGTTGGCTCAAGTTGAGAAAGAGAAAAATGCTCTCACATGCTTCTCCAAAAGGATGAGGAAATAAAGGAGCTAAAGTGGAGAATGACTAAGCTCCAACGTGCGCAAGACAATCATGTATGCCTATTTCAGGTGCCCGACAATCCCCAGAATGCCTTAGAACACCTAAACAAGGCCCTGACAGAGTTGAAGGCGTTAGAGGAAGAGACACAAACCATGCGCAGGTTGTTAGACGAAGCAAAATATGCCCTCACAGAAAAGGAAAAGACGATCTTCTCTTTACAAAAATAAATGGATGCCAATCACAGAGAGTCTCAGGAGCTGGAAAGATTAGTCAAAGCTTTAAAAGCGCAACTCAAAGGTAATATGTCGCTGGTGGAATCCAGACAAATAGTTTGGAGTGAGATAATGAAAGAGGTGAAATATCATTGGGAGCTCATCACCTTGGCAAATGATTATAAGAATGTCATTCGTGATTTCAAAGTGCAGTTTAATGGAGGCTTCCAAGAGGGAAATGACAACATGATGATCACGTATGGATACATTCGATTCATCAATGAACTCCCCATTGAAGAGTTAGGCATGTGCAGAGTGGTCGACTGTTACAGGACGATAATGGAAATTATGAAGATGGTGCACGAGGAGGAGGCACAGGTAAAAGCAGTTGGATGTTTAGGGATATTGGTCAGAGTAGTGGAAGCATTTGATCATGAATGGAATAAGGTGGTGGAAGCAGGGTTGTGAGCTTGCTGGGACCCCCAGGGCGTACTGCTCCCTTAGGTCACATATGAGCAATGGATGACCGAGATTAAAGACATGGCTGACTCAACTTTGGAAAAGACCTCCCGTCTTAAGGCCGAAACCTTGGTGGCATCACTATGCAAAGAATTCCTACTACTCGCCAAGGTAGCAAATGAGCATTTGTACTGGAGATACCCACTAGGAATGTTACTTCTGTGTTTGTCCATGTAGGAGGTGGAAGAAGTGATGAAAGAGTTTCATGATGGAATATGTGGCAGACACTACAGCTGGCGCGTGATGGCCCATATGATCCTCAAAGTAGGGTTCTAATGGCCTCAATTATTCATCGATGTTCAAGCACGCATCAAAGCTTGTGAGAAATGCCAAACTTTTGCCAAGAGACAGAAAATTTCACCCCTCCCACCGATCCCGATCCATGTTGAAGAGCCATTCAAATAGTGGGGAATTGACTTCATAGGTGAAGTCCATCTAGCCTCGAGTAACCAACACCGATGGATCCTCACCACCATGGATTACTTCACCAAATGGGTTGAAGCGGTACTTGCGCGGAATGCTACTGATATAGTAGTGATAAAATTTTTGGAGGAGAACATAGTAGCAAGGCTCAGATGCTTGACAAAGATAATCATGGATAATGTGCAAGCCTTCAAGTCCGTCAAGTTCATAAACTTTTGCCAATGATATAAAATCTTGCTTAGACACTCCACAACGTACTACTCGCAGGGGAACGATTTGGCCGAGTCGTCAACTAAAACATTTGGAGGATTCTAAAGAATAAAATCAATAAAAATCCAAAGAATTGGGATTCTCAACTGAAGTTCGCACTTTGGGCCAAAATGATCACAACCAAGAGATCCAATGCGAAATCTCCCTACAAATTGGTGTATGGCAGGGCAGCTGTCTTCTCGACTCAGCTTTTGTTACTCGTAGCCCGGTTCTTGCAAGATAATGAAGAAGATCCTAACGCGCTCACAAGAAGGATAAATCACTTGTTCGAACTAATTGAGGATAAAGAGAAAGTCAGCCTTAGGTTAGCCAGCTACCAGGAATAGATGAAGGGTTTGTTCGATCACAAAGTTAAAGCTTGAGAATTTCAGGCAGTGGACCTAGTACTGAGATGGGACATGAGAAGGTCATACAAGGGAAAGCACGAGAAGTATGATCTGCTCTGGTTTGGACCATTCAGGGTGGCAAAGGCCAATGAAAATAACACTTTCATGCTAGATAATCTGCAAGGAGATATACTAGAGATGCCTGTCAATGGAAAATTTCTAAAGTTTGATTTGCAGCACTAACATGGACACCAACAATCCATTGTTCATATCCTCCCATTGTATATACGCCACTTTTGTTTTCTGCATGCTTTCCTCTTTTTAATTTCAACTACAAACTTATTCATGAAAATTTTCAATGATGAATCCATTTGCCCAAGAAGACATAGGTGCTCAATCTGTAGGTTCTCAACACACTGAAAATAACACTTTGTCCCCAAGTGGAGCCAATGTTGGCCTGTGAAAGTACAAGCTAAGGCCGACCTTAAAAACAAAAGGCATAAGACAAGATAATCCATCAATAAGGCTTCCAAGAGAAGGTCTGTGCATCCTGAGTAGCGTTTAAAGCAATCACACAGCTCACATTGGCTGCACAATCCATAAAGAAGTCGCGCAGCTGATAGTGGCTGCGCAATCCATAAAACAGTTGACATCTCATAGTGGTCGCACAATCTACAACGATCATGCAGAGCGCCCGCTCCAAAAACTCTAAAATGGGAAGAAAGTGGCAGAAGTCACCCGCCGGAGAGAGTGACGTCAGTCACCTCGTGAGCCCAATCATCGAAGCTTCGGGGGGCAAGAATGGGTATTCGCCTCTGAGTTTTTGATCCCATGAAATGCCGTGGGGACCACTCGTCAAATGGTAGAACACAAAGTGGTGCCAAGGTAATTAAAGTAAGGTAATTCTCGTGGTACGAAGCCAGTACCTTGTGTCGATAATGTGGCCCTCACCTACCCAACCACCTTTGGCCAATCCTCTTGTGCCACGTGTCGTCTCGCTGGCATCCTCTTAACGTCATCCCTCCAGTTGTCACCCCCATTCGTACCCTAAAAAAGGACTATTTACCCATCCTATTTTCACTAGCGACTGTTGTTTTTCACCATTTACAGTTTGTTTTTACCAAGCCTAGTGCCCAAGTAAAAATCTGCAGCGGTGCTGTTTCCCTCCCTCACATCGCTCTTATCGTGACCTCAGGTATTTGGTCAAGCACCTCTCTATTTTCCTTTATTGTTTATCAAAGTTATGATGCAGAAAATAAAGAAAACCGCTCCCAAAACCCCACAAGCCCGAGAAGCCAGAGTCGAACCCGGTCCTGAGCCACTCATGGACACCCAAACCCATTTATGTGATACCATTTACCCTTTCGATGTGGCTAATATGAGGTCTGAGCTTCTGGGTTATAAATGGTGGGGTGAGGACTTATTTAGGGTCATAGATTCAGGGCTTTACTATCAGATACCCCCATCCATTTACCCTTTCCCTGAGTTCATAGCCTGGCTTGCCGACACATAAATTGAGCAAAAGGATATTTTTCTTTTTGCATAGGGGAATAAAATATTTGAAATTACTCCTCAATTGATAAGGAAAGCCCTGTGATATCCATATTCCCCTGAGCGCGATGAATTCACTAAGGTCACCCTCTCATGCCACTTCTCAAATATTCTTATTGAAAAGAAAAGGGGTTTCCTTGGGATATTTACCGTGTCGTATATGTCCACTATCCCGAACATAGAAACTATCTCTCTGCCGCTCTTCCGTGAAACCATCCAACCCATCTTGGCAGTAATTTCAGGGATGTTGGATTTAGATCATGTACGTGGGGTAACAAAAGCATGTCTAGGGCTTTTATACCTTATGATGCAACCCGAGATTCGGCTAGACATTCCCATCTTCCTAGCCTCTGCTATTCAAGCTCAGTTCCAGGTCCTATCAACTTCAAATTATTTTAGGTACTACTCTTTGGTGTTCTATTTTTTCCTGTTCACCCACGCAGATAAGTTCGAGGGCTTAGGCCTAGATAAGTTCTCCATCGAAGATGACAAGCCAAATTCTGGTTTCAAATGGACCCTCTTTGTCCGTCAACATCCCAAAGGAAGGGGGTATATGAAATTATTCATGGATTTCATGTCTAGGGCCTATGAAATTCTACATGGAAACCCTTCGCCCAATATTTTCCCTGAACAAAAGGATTTGCTCCAGTTCAACGAGACAGAGTGTGTTGGGGATCGGTATTTATTTGATTATCACAGTGAGATCAGGGTTTATGGTTCTGAAGTGCCTCCTTTCTGTTTTCCAGTATTCATGTCCATGAGAATTTCCACTCTTGATTTAATTCGACAAGTCCTGAGTGCATAACAAACTCATTTTGTGCTTGCGAAGAAGGGATATATTCTGAGGCTCGTGACCACGGTAGGTCCTTTTACTATAAACTCAAGACATGCACTTCCCCTGGATAAGGGACTGTTGCAGAAGATGAATTTCCTGAAAGGATATATATGGCACTGTGATCCTAAGGGATATGTCGCACACAAAAGGAATAAGATTAAATCTTCAACATATGAACATGAATCTTGGCCTCTAATAGAATGGAAAGCTAACTATGATTCGTGGCCTTTGATTACAGAAATGGAGGTCGAATCCCCAGCTTCTGAAGGGAGAGGAGATAGTGCGCACCATGAGGTGGAGGTCCAGAATCAGGAAAGTTACCAAATGGAACAAGATTTTCTGGGTGAAGAAGAGGAAGGTCACCTTCACAAAAAGTGAAGAAAAAAGGTGTTCGAAGCACAGGACACCAAGCAACTCGAAGAAGAAACCCCATAGTACCTTGGTAAAGGTAAAGACAAGCCAGGGTTCCAATTGTCTTTCGATTATACATCCTCAGAAGTACCTTCAGGATACTCACAGGTGGTCACCTAGGCGTAAGTTCCCTTAGAGAAGGATACATGATTAGGAGTGGATTGGACAAAGGGAGAAAAAATGAAGGCAAAGAACCAGTCAGCCAGGGAAAAGCTAAAGGTCGAGCTAGCTCAGTTCGTGGACGTACACCATTCTAGGCTCTTGACAACTCTTGATGTGGAGAATGATCAGCTGATAGTCATAGTACAACATTCAAATTCTCACCCTTTTCCTCCAAGTTCCATGTATAGGGCCTTGGAAATGATACTTGAACTTGCTTCCATCCCATTGGTTGACAAGATAAACCTACACAAGGCTATTGGAGAGATGTTGCACACCGAGCTTCTAAAACACACCCTCACGCTGGAAAAGGCCGAGAGAAGGCTAACCAAGATATCAAACACCCTGAAGAAGGAAAGAGAAAATGTAAAAGCTCTTTCTAGCCAATTGGCGGATTACAAGAATATGATAATGGGTAAGGGCATTGATACTAACGCGATAATGTTGACACTCTTGCAGAAGATAGAATTAGAGGTGGAGGAGTTATGACACAAGTTAAATATTCCACATGGAGCACATCCAGACGGCAGAGATGGCTCAAGTTGAGAAAGAGAATGAGGCTCTCATAGAAATGCTTCTTCAAAAGGAAGAGGAAATAACAGAGCTAAAGCGGAGAATGACTAAGCTCCAACATGCACAATACAATCATGTATGCCTATTTCAGGTGCCCGACGATCCCCATAATGCATTAGAACACCTAACCAAGGCCTTGTTAGAGTTGAAGGCCTCAGAGGATGAGACACGAACCGTGTGCAGGTTGTTAGACGAAGCAAAAGTTACTCTCACAGAAAAGGAAAAGACGATATTGTCTTTACAAAAATAAATGGATGCCGATCGCAAAGAGTGTCAAGAGCTGGATAGATCGGTCAAAGCTTTAAAAGCACATCTCAAAGGTAATATGTCGTTGATGGAAGCTAGACCAATAGTTTGGAGTGACATAATGAAAGAGGTGAAGGATCACTAGGAGCTCATCACCTTGGAAAATGATTAGAAGAATGCCATATGTGCTTTCAAAGTGCAGCTTCATGCGGGCTGCCGAGAGGGAAATGACAACATGGTGATCATGCATGGATACATTCGATTCATCAACGAACTCTGCACTTAAGAGTTGGGCACGCGCGGAGTGGTCGACTGTTGTAGGATGGTAATGGAAATTATGAAGGTGGTACTCAAGGAGGAGGCACGGGTAAAAATAATTGGATATTTAGGGATACTGGCCAGAGGAGTGGAAGCATTTGATCACGAATGGAATAAGGTGGTAGAAGAAAGTTTTCTAGCTTGCTGGGACCCCCTGGGCATACTGCACCCTTGGGTCAGGTATGAGTAATGGATGACCGAGATTAGAGACAGGGCTGACTCAAATTTGGAAAAGACTTCCTGTCTTAAGGCCGAGACCTTGGTGGCATCACTGCGCAAATAATTCCTACTACTTGCCAAGGTAGCAAATGGGCATTTGTACTAGAGAGACCCAGTGGGAATGTTACTACTGTGTTTGACCGCGTAGGAGGTGGAAGAAGTGATGAAGGAGTTTCATTATGGAATATGTGGCAGACACTACAGCTAGCACGCGATGGTCCATAAGATCCTCAAAGAAAGGTTCTACTGGCCTCAGTTATTTGGTGATGTTTGAGCATGCGTCAAAGTTTGTGAGAAATGCCAGACTTTTTCCTAGAGACAGAAATTTGCACCCCTCCCGTTGATCCCGGTCCATGTTGAAGAGCCATTCAAACAATGGAGAATTGACTTCATAGGAAAATTCCATCTAGCCTCTAGTAACCAACACTGATGTATCCTCACCGCCACAGATTACTTCACCAAATGGGTCGAAGCGATACCTGCGCAGAATGCTACTGATATAGTAGTGATAAATTTTTTTGAGGAGAACATAGTATCAAGGTTTGGATGCCCGAAAAAGATAATCACAGATAATGCGCATGCCTTCAAGTTTTCCAAGTTCATAAACTTCTGCCAACAATATAACATCCTGTTTTGACACTCCACAACGTACTACCCTCAGGGGAACGGTTTGGCCAAATCGTCATATAAAACATTGGTGAGGATCCTAAAGAAGAAAATCAATGAAAATCAAAAGAATTAGGATTCTCAACTGAAGTTTTCACTTTGGGCCAATAAGATCACAACCAAGAGATTCACTAGGAAATATCCCTATGAATTAGTGTAAGACAGGGCATCTGTCTTCCCGACTAAGCTCGCGCTACCCGTAACCCAGTTCTTGAAGGATAATGAAGAAGAGCCTAACGCCCTCACGAGTAGGATAAATCAATTGTTCAAACTAATTGAGGATAGAGAGAAAGTCAGCCTCAGGTTAGCCAGCTACCAACAATAGATGAAGGGTTTTTTCAATCGCAAAGCTAAAGGTCGAGAATTTCAGGTAGGGGG
Source organism: Pinus albicaulis (assembly GCA_034641835.2). Taxonomy (NCBI): domain Eukaryota; kingdom Viridiplantae; phylum Streptophyta; class Pinopsida; order Pinales; family Pinaceae; genus Pinus; species Pinus albicaulis. Next base: position 582,007,766 of record CM076581.1, read on the forward strand.
CCTAATACTGAGATGGGACGTCAGAAGGTTAGATAAGGGAAAGCATGGGAAGTTTGATCTGCTCTGGTTTGGACCATTCAAGGTGGTAGAGGCTAAGGGAAATAACACTTTCATGCTAGAGAATCTGGAAGGAGATATACTTGAGATGCCTGTCAATGGACACTTTCTCAAGTTTTATTTCCAGCGCTAACATGGACATCAAAAATCCATTATACATATCCTCCCATTGTATATATGCCACTTTTATTTTTTGCATGCTTTCCTCTTTTTAATTTCAAATGAAAACTTATTCATGAAAATATTCAATGATGACTACATTTTCCCAAGAAGACACAAGCGCTCGGTCTACAGGTTCTCAACGCACTGAAAATATCACGTTGTCCCCAAGTGGAACTAATGTTGGCCTGTGAACGTATAATCTAAGGCCGACCTGAAAAACAAAAGGTATAAAACGAGCTAATCCATCAGTAAGGCCTCCAAGAGAAGGTCCGCACAGGCTGAATAGCGTTTAAAGCAATCGCGTAGCTCACAGTGGCCACACAATCCATAAAGTAGTCGCGCAGCTCATAGTGGCTGCGTAATCCATAAAGTAGTCACGCAGCTCACATTGGTCGTGCAATCTACAACAATGGCGTGGAGCTCCCGCTTCGACAACTCTAAAATGGGAAGAAAGTGGCGGAAGTGACCCGCCGGAGAGATTGATGTCAGTCACCTCGCGAGCCCAATCAACAGAGCTCCGGGGGTGTAATATTCCAAATGGGGAAAAGTACGCTCAGTAGGGAATATCTTAAGATATTCCACTATGGAATCACAAAAATACGGAATTACACCAATATATCTAAACCAGAGATAGACTGGTAGGGCATTTACCGGATGCATCACCTTCACAAGGAAGGGTGAAATCTAGAGGCTTCCTGGCCCGTTCCAGACTCTGTCTATAGAAGATTGGTGAAACCCAGAAAGTGTGGGAATGACACAATCCTCTTAGATTTTTCTGCCCCTAGGAGCCTTAGATCTATAGATCTAATAATGTATCCAAAAGAGAAGCAAAAACCAAACAAGGGAGAAGTGGGAAATTCCACTCTCAGGAAAATCTGTAATAGGCTCAAGGAGGACGCTGTATAAGCAATAAAGTGTAAAAATAACGTAGAATAGGGCTAGGTTCCCTTATTTTAGGCTATTTGGGACCTCCATGCAGAGTTTCAGCCAAAAAAAAATGGTTTAGAGGGCTTAAACATATCTCCCACAATCAACACTAGCTGAAAAATCAGCTAAAGGAGAGAGCTGAATTAATGGAGAAACCCTCCTTCAGGAATTGTGCAGTTTCTGCTGGGAATCATTGGAAATCAGTAATTAAGCTCATATTAAAATATGGCAGCAAGAAATCAGATCCATAATTAAGTTAATTTGTAGAAGCATTGAATTTACATGAAGCAAGAGCAAGAATCCTTCAGAAATTGTAGCAATAACACATGGAAAAGCTGCAGAAAGACTTGACAACATTTTATATGAGGAGCTTCAGTTGTTGTAGGTTAAAAATAAGATCTGCAACTGATAAATGGCTGAAACATCAGATCCATACCCGATCTGGAAACTACTTAGCCTTCTTAACAAGACCCCCTTGGGGTTTTACCAAAATATTGCACAAGAAGATGTAGATCTAGCTTTTAATACACTGAACTGCAAAAAACTTCAGAGATTTATGAAGATGGCTTTCATTAAATTAGATATCAGATCTGAACATGAATATATCAGTAAGCTACTTTACAAATATTCAAGATGAGAGGCAAGCCTCAATCACCCGAGATCCAGTACAATGAGAAATCTAGACGCTAGTGAAATATGTACATGAAAATAATGTAGTTCATGGAAGAGACTGCGCAGTAGCTGGAATGAACAGATACAACAGATTAAAATTACAGATCTGAAAGTGAAATGAGAGTAATATCCTCTTCTGGGTGGTCACAAGACACCCTACCTGAGAGAAATCTACTTTAAACAACTAGATCTTGCATATCTAGTTCCCCCACTTGCTGCAACTCACAAGCAGCTGCAAAACCCTCAACAAGACCAGCGCTGCTATAGAGATGAAGCTTGGCCATAATGCCGGATAGTGGAGATATGCATCACAATCCCCTCCAAAGAGCTACTCCATGGAAGGAGAGAGGATTCCTAAACAGGAAATCCTCTTCCCTTAGGCTAAACAGCCAAGAGACTTGAGTTGTTGCAGCAACTTCTAAAAATTCTTCAACAACCTTTGCTTGCTGCCTCTCCTTCTTTTTATAACATGAGGGCTTTCCAAAACCCTAAACCACCTTCTTCAACTTATCCTCTTTCACACATGAGATCCTCTTCTAGAAGTACGTTGTGCTTGATGAATAAGATTCCCTCCAATCTGCACTGTAGGTGGGGCCAAGATTGACCCATTCAATTGAATTTCCCCTTTTCACACTTAGGGGTGTTTAATATAATAGCCCAGATTTATCCCTTTTCACATTGGGCATGTATTTACTCTCAACTTAGGAGTTTAATAAACCTCCTTCACATACTTTTATTCATGAATAAAGCAAATTGAAGTTAAAATGAAATGTTCCCATTAGCTGCAAAAATTGGGAACATTACAGGGGAGAAAGAATGGGTATTCGTCTCTGAGTTTCTGATCCCACGAAAGGCCGTGGGGACCACTGGTCCAATGGTAGAACGCAAAGTGGCACCAAGGTAAGTAAGGTAAGGTAAGTATCCTAGTACGAAGCGGGTACCTTGTGTCGGAAACGTGGCGTTCACTTACTTGACCGCCTTTGGCGAATCCTCTCACGCCACGTATCGTCTCGCTAACGTCCTCTTGACGTCAGCCCTCCAGTTGTCACCCTCGATCTTACCCTAGGAAAGGTATATTTACCCATTCTGTTTTCATGGACGATCATTGTTTTTCACCATTTACAGTCTGTTTTTACCATGCCTAGCACCCAAGTAAAAATTCGCAGTGGTGTAGTTTCCCTCCCTCACGTCGCTCTCATCGTCGCCTCAGGTATTTGGTCAAGCACCTATTTGTTTTAATTTATTTTTTATCAAAATTAAGACGCAAAAAATAAATAAAATCACTCCCAAAACCCCATAGGCCCGAGAAGCTAGAGCCGCCCCCGTTCTTGAGCCACTCATCGAGTATACAATGGTTGTGGATTTTTGTGGAAGTTTTGGGTCCATACTGCGTTGGCTTTATGTAATGATGTTTTAAGCTCTAAATGGATATCTGAGACATAATTTCTCAAAAGTTAATATAAGAATGACTTTGTTGACAGACGGATTCCAATTGAGATAATAAGCAGTATGTATGTGTTTTTCTCTTGTTTGTTTAAACTTTTTTCAACTTTTCTATTCATTCTTCAAAAGTCTCATATGTGAAATGATGGTGATAGATGATTTAACAAATGAATTTGTATACATCCTCGTCGAGGAAAGATGACACTCATGCATTAAATATATTAAAACCTTAATATTGCTCACCATGAGGCTATCTCTCCACTAATCTAATATTCACTATTTTTCCTCAGATCCTAAGAAGGACGAACTCTTATTGCATAATAAGCCCATATTTCATGGGGTTTCCCGTTCTAATTCCTCTAAATTACCACCACATTATACTTTCAAGTCTTCTCATTAGCCTTTTACTTGGCTCGTTCGAGACACCCTTGATTCTTACACCCCCGAGTCCATTTCGAGTGAAGGTTAGGGTGCATAAGGCTTAGTACCATTGTTCTATACAACTATATTGAACCACAACTCCATTTGTTCTAAATAAATATACACTCAGAGTTAAGCTCAAGATGAATAGTTTAAATCCTCTGATTTTTAAGATGTCCTAGGCATTGGTCTTTTGCAACTCAAGGTTGTCTCTAGGAGTGACAACATAATAAACCAAGACAAAGTTAACTAGGGATTCCAGAGGCCAAACGACTTCAACCCTCCAATAGTGATTCCAAATCAACGTCGGACATCACTAACACCAACCAGATTGGTCCCTACCCAAGATGTTCAGGGCTCCAGGAACTTGTAACTCAACCCACAACCTTCCATGGCTGTAGATCATTTGTCTAACCTGGATCTGGGGACTAGTAACTCAACCCACCAAGGGCTCCAGAGCCTTTATCCAAACCTACTCTAGGACTTGTAACTCAACCCAAGTTCTTCCAGGGCTTCAAGAGCGTTTGTTCCAACCCATAGCCATAAGGAATGATGAGCGCCAATGAGAAAACAATCAATTAGAAAAGCCCACAACACCATGGTTATCAAGGAAATGGAAAGGAAAGTCTAAAACTAATGTCAATCTAGGCATTCCTCCATGCCAATGACAACACAACTAGAAAAGCACATGCATATACCATGCATCCATATATTAATAAGGAAATCACACATGCAACTTGTTACTTGCAAAGAAATCTAGTTGTAGTTGTCGATCCACCTGTTCCCTTGTGCTTTCTTGCTTTCCATTTCCTTCTTTCTCCAATCCAATTAAAAACTAGAGTGCTCCAAGCATGTTCCAAGAATTCTCCAAGATTTATCTAAGTGTGCAAGAGTATGAGAGAGTGAGAGGATAAAATGAGAGATCCAAAGACTGAACTGACAAAAGTTGTGAACTGATCCTCAAAAGCCTTTTTTTCATTGTGACCTATATTTTCTTCATTTTACTTTATTTTTCCTACAATTTCCGTCTCATGCAAATTTGTGACCTTTCATCTCCCTTTTCTCATATTTTCCTCTATTTCGTAAATAAAATTCTAATTAATGCCACTTTTCCTTTGCCAATTTCCATAGCCTTTAATTAATCATCAATGATACGTGTCACTATGTTTCTCCCAATATGTAGCTTGGAATACATGTCCCATGACCTTGGTCATATTTTTATCTACGTAGGAAATCAACTAGGGGTTACTACACTAAGGGGGATTTGTACACTTAAAATATGAACCATGGGTGTTGATGTGCCTCTAAATTAGACATAAAATAAGTCCCATCTAACCTTTCTTAAGCCCATCTACCTTCCTCATGAACATAAAAGGATATATTAAATATCTCCTTCTACACTTAATAATGTTTTCTTATGCTTTAATATTTTCTAAGGAAGGTTTAAAGGTAATTACATATTTGTGCCTAATATTGGTTATTTTTGTAGAATATTGTGAGAATATTGGCCTGATTATGCATATTTGGAGAAGGAGATGATTTAGGGACTTTCTCCCTGCCACTGGGAGATCAAGATTGAAGAATAAATGAGCACAATATCAGGAAATTAGGGAGAAATATTGGAAAAATTAAAGGGGGTTGTCCACCCTCCTTAACTCCAAAGGCAGCCAAAGTATCCTCATGAGATCCCCCTCCAGCAATTCAAATTCCAGAGGCAGCCAAGAAACTCAAGACCAAGTGCACTCAAGCCATACTTCACTTGGAGTCTCTAGAAAATCGAATTCTAGGAGGCAACCAAGCAACTCAAGACCAAGTGCCCTCAAGCCATACTTCACTTGGAGTCTCCATAAAATCAAATTCCAAGAGGCAGCCAAGCAATTGAAGACGAAGGGCACTGAATCTATGTTTACTTGGAATCAAAGTGGACTCAATCACCATTTTCAAGGGAGCTGCTGGTATCTTCTCTGTAGAATAAATAGAGCAGAGCTAGAGCTAGGAAGGAGGGAGTTAGTTAGCCAATGAGTTGATTCTAGTCGATCCCATTCTGGTCTGGTCGACTTCCATTCCATTCCATTGGATTCGAATTTTTGGTATAAATCCATTAGGCTCTGTTAAAGATTTTATGGATGTAACAGACTGTTCCTTTTTATGAAATGAGTAGAGAGATGCCATTTTAATGATTTAATTCCAGAGAGCTAGGCTCGTGGGTTAGGGCCCAACCCATGTGCCTCATCTTCTCTGCTGTTTTCATTCTTTCCTTTCTGCCATTTAGCTAGTTTTCTCTCTGTCATTCAATTAGTTCTGCTTTTAAATAGTTTCCTTGCTGTTTATTTTTGATTTCAGTATGCTGCTGTAGTTTTCATTTTCTTGTGAGTAACAGAATATAGGAGAAAAACCAAAACACTATGTTCAAGCCTGCCCCTCTCATCTCTGTCCATATAGTTCGAGCAAGGTTGACTTTCCCACTGGCCAAAAAATTGATTTTTGTTCAATATTTTATCACACATTCTTTTCTGTTTTTTTCATGCATGAATTAGCAGGATTGATTTCAGGAATCATTGTTAAAATACCACAGCAGCTCTGAGGCACCTTCCACTTGATTTTCCCTCTCTGTGCTCACGGCCTGAACACTGTTTCTACGCTTCCTTTTCCTCCTTTCCCTCTTATTTTCAACTATTGCACCCACCTTTTTCCCTAAATGCACCTAATCCATTCGGCCCGATTTATTCCTTTGTTTTGCTATTCACAGTTACCTTAGAATTTTTAACGTAGAACAAGTAAAAACCATTCAAAAACCATAAAAAACTTGACCTCTGCCTTCCTCCTTGAAATCCCTGCTACTGTACTTTGCAGATCGCAAATCACGACTTTTCCCTTTTTCCTTAAGACTTATTGCCTCTGAACGTCGATTGTGATATTGCGATCGCGCTCCGCTTCTAGTCCCACCGCCATGTCATCCTTATCGCAATCACATCCCGTAGTTTTTACCTTATCGAAAATCACATCCCGCACTTTTTATTTGGTTCTGTTAACACTTACCGCTCTTTTTTCTGATTGCAATATCGCATATCACGCTCTACAACATTTACCACATTGAAATTCACAATTCGCAACATTTACCTCATTGCATTTCACCGCTTTATCTTCGTCACATTTCGCACTTCGCATCGTTTAGTGGTTTTCATTAATATATACCGCTCTTTCGCTGATCGCGATATCTCATTTCACACATCGCAATGTTTACTCCCTTGCACTTCGCACTTCACTCCCGCTCTCGAACTGTACTCTCGCTTATCCGCCATTGCATTTTTCAAAAAATTCCACTCCAAAAGCCTTTTCTGCGCTATAATAAGGTTTTATAAGGCTTACCCCCCCTCTTTCCACTTCTAAGCCTCGTTTCATGTGTTAAGACCTCAATTAGCCTCTTTTAGCCCTTTTTTCCCCAAACTGCAAGAAACACCTTTAAAGTTTAGTTAGATCATGAATAGTTGCATGGATAGAAGCATGGTAGATAGATCATAGGATAAGTAGAGTGCATTTAGCCGTTTGGCCAAGTTAAGTGTGGTTTAGTATTAGTTTCCTTTCTACTATTTGTTTTCTGCAAATTAAATCAGTTTTATTCTTGTCATTTCTTTTCAACAATTTAATTTAGTTTCTTACAATCATTTCCTTCCTGCATATTAAATTAATTCCATTTTTTTCATTTCCTTTCTGCAATTTAGTTTAGTTTCATTGAAGTGTGATAAACTTCACCGAGAACCCCTAGAAATAACACCCTTTCGTAAAGCAGAAGAGGATGACATGAACATAATGCATCTGCCGTGTATATAACACTGTCACCTCGAACCCCAAGTTGATAAATTAAAGTAGGGCGGCCCCTGGGAGTTGCAGCACTCTTGGTGCAATACCAGGGCTCACTGGGTCTTCCTGCATGCCAACAAATGGTTTCGTTGTTGAGACTGGAAGGTCTGTATGAAAGAGGCGATGTGGAGGCTGACCAGAGAAGAATTAAAACAATGGTTGGACCATAGAAAACACAAGTTTGGGGTGGAATAGTATATGAATCTGCGTATGAGTCTAGAAGATGGCTACAAAGGTACATTTTTTTAAATATTTGCACAAGATTTTATTTGTTGAATTCCCTATCATATTGTGGGAATGGCTAAAGAGACAGGCATAACGATGAGGACTCTAGAGCTTGCCAGATCCATACAACTAGATGCGAGATATTATATGAAGGGTGAACATGGTCAGTAATCTAGTTTCTTGAGTTGTTGATTTTTGGCTAGCTAGTGGTTTAGAAGGCTACACAATTGAATTTGTAGTACAACCCACTTAGTATTTCAATGCAACTGCGAGAGATTTCTTCCAGGGACCATGAGGTCGGTATTTGTAAGTTTTACCCACATGGATTAAAATGTTTCTCTTTGACAAAGGAGTGATTTCCAACGAAATGTGCCACCAAAAATTTATGCAATGTGAGGAACCAAGGAACTAATAAGAGGAATACCTAAGCCAAATAAGGTACAAGGAATGCAATGAGAGGCAGAAGAATATAATTGTGTGTTGTAGAAGAGTATAAGGTTCAAAGGAAATATATGGAAGGATACAAGGAAAAAGGTAGGTGACGAGATATGTGGATGATTTAATGCCATAACGGGATCCACAAATGGGGAAGAGATCTCCCAAGAGGCGTAGAGGTGTCAGTGGTGTAGTTACTCCAGAAATAGTGGAGGCAGGCATGCAATCATTAAGAGGGAGCAAGGCAAGCAATGTGATTAACACCTTGCTAAGTGGGATGAGATATGTCCGCCATTCAGATTGAGGAAAAATAATTGTGACAAATCCCATCCCTGAAAGAAGACCCATAAAGAGGCATGTTTCACAGTATCAGAGTGTGTAGAATAGGGAAGATAAAATTCATAGGAAAGATCGAGAATGAGAGAGAGAGTAGAGAGGAGGAATGCCTACACCAGGAGTGGAGCATTGTTCCTTGGAGAGGGCTCTCCATCCAAGATAGAGGAGGTTACCACGATGGAAGAGGTAGTGGAGAAGCACATAATCCAAGTATCGATGGAGAGGAGAAAGAGGAGGAAGAGTACCTACTCGGTGCAAAATATCTACTACATTCCATTGTACAAGCATTGACAGTACCTTGTATTAAGCTTATGAACCTGTGCGCACTTTTATAATCCAAGGTATTTTTTTCATTGTTGATTAGATTTTCTTAGTTGTTAGAGTTAGTTCCACAAATACAGTCAAATAGTGACAGTGGCAGTGGGGAAGAAGAAGAATTTGGAGGAGAAGAATATGAAGCATTAGTTGGAGAAGCATCTGAAGTTATCCCATCCGTGATAGATGATTTGAATTTTGAATAAGAAGATACTAGAAGACAAATAATGGCTAGTGTTGATTCTGCACTAAGGTTGTCAATTATCCATGGAAATGGGATAGAGGATCTTGAACAACACTGGTTTTTCTACAAAGTAGTATGGACAGTCAAGAAAATTCCAAACCAGCAGATGAATATTGCATAATTAGAGACATCTTTTCGGGAGGACACATTGGTGTGGTATATGAAGTATAAGGCTACAAATCTCCTAAGACAACCTAGGAAGTTGGAGAATATCAAGTAGGAATTATTGAAATAATTTTAGAAGTTGAAGTCTGAACGACATTGCATAATATAGATCAAGAAAATCAAGTGGAACATTAGTGAGTCTATATGGGTTTTTGAGCAATGGATTAAATAATTTTATGGATAGAATAAAATTTCATATTCTTGATGAATGGTTCATAGTAGGGTTCTTACTACATCTTAGAATTTTGTTGACATGGAAAAAGGCAACATCCCAGCTAGAATAATTGGAGAGAGCCATGTGATTAGAAGCTATGATTTCAACTAGAGAGAGAAATGTAGGTATGGCACATGTGTAGTCACATCTGACTCATTTGACAGTGAAGATACAAGACCTGACGAAGGTCAAAGAAAAGAGCGAGGAGGTGTGGTGCACCATATGAAGGAGGGAATTTCACCACTGAAATGAATTCCCAACAATGACAAATTACATGGCTACAGGGGCAATGAATCCCTTAGACCAAGGAACAAGATTATGGTGTGATATTTATCAAGTATTGGGCCACTTTATTACTGCATGCCACATGATGCAGAAATATCAAAGTTCAACACAAACCCCCTTTTGCAATTTTTTCAAGTTTGTCGGACACGATATTGTTTCATGGCACGCATAGAAGTTGATGCACAAGAAGACCTTTGCCACTTATCACATGCAGGAGACGGAGGGAGGTGGTGGTGGAATGCAACAATATTAAGCCAGAGACTGTTATGCACTAGCTTGGGGACAAGGTCTGCCAAGGAGAGAGTAGGGCCTTCTAGCAAGAGGATGACGAGGCTATGGGTATGGTAGAAGCATTTTTATTTGCTACAAGTATGGGAAGCCAAGACATTTGGCACGAGACTGTTGGAACCCATGCACTATTTGTACATATTATAGATAACCAAATCATGATACAAAGGATTTCCCAGAACTATTGGAAAAGTGTTATGAGAAACGAGGGTTGAATTTATAAATAGTTACAACTAAATATCTACAGAACCACTTTCGAGTGTGCGTGGTGACGAGAGGAGGAACTAGAGCCAGCATGGATTCTGTGAATTCACCTTAAAAACCTCACTAGTGGGTCTGGAAGGTTGTGAAACCCCCTCTAAGGTTAAACCTTGCATAAGAAAGAAAAAATTATCAAGAGGCCAAGAAGGATTTTCTAGTAGAAGAATGGGGTGCATCCATCTCGGCGTAATAGCCACAGGAGGCACCAGTTTATGATTAGCCTCTGCTTATCTATGATGAGTCTCTTATGGAAGTGATTTCGCAAGAGGTGGACACTATATATATATATAAATGTGAATTTCATTGTCTATATATATATATATATATATATTCATGATCACAACGTAATTACCAATGTTCATAAGGTCAAGGTTAAGAGAACTCCCTTTATCCATGCAATGCATGCAAAAAACTGAGAACAACAATTCCCAACATAGCCAAGGCATCTAATACCTCATATCCATTTACTTTACCTTTCCTATTACCTTTCTCCTGATTGTCCCACCACTATCCATTTACCCCAATGGAACCAACCAACCTAACTAGTTGTCATATTCTTACCTTCAACTGCCCTTTACTCATGCACTAAGCTTCATGTGGGTCTTACATTACCCGTTTCATTATGCTCTCCCTGAGTTCCATTAAATTTCCTCTTTCCCCAATCAATTCCCAAGATTGTCAAAACATATAAGGAAAAAAAAAGCAAAAAACCAAACAAGAATACAACACCATAAATAAAGTGGCATGGCCATGCACCAAACACAATCAAAACCACAAATCAAGAGCAAAAAAATCACCTAATACTAAAAGCACAAAACTAGAAACAAACACCATGACTCAACTCCATGGTTCCCATTGCTTCCAAGGGAAATATCAACCCGAGCCTTCTTCAAGATTTCATGGAAATCTCTTTTTCCATGCAATTCCCTACATCATACTGCCATATACACACAACTGTCTGTGCATAATAAATATAATAACATACCATCTACCTTACCTTTTTATACCCAAAACGCTACCTTGTAACTAGACTCATGAGCATACCATCTCTCAAGGGAATCCAATTCCCTTAACGAATCCTATCATAACTAAAAACCCATTATTATGGCTGCACTTGATCAACCATATACCATGTAGCTTCCTCAACACCAAGGTGCTTCCATCCACTTTAATTTCTCTATGCTCGGTCCCAGGCATAAGCTCCTTCTATTGCAGGATGCATCAAGGCTCTGTCGGGATTCTCCCTCTGGTTCCACCATCCATCTCGATGATGGACGCCTGGTGACTCTCCTGCTTACCCACTATCCACTCTGACATAGATATTTGGAATTCTTAACCCATATCCCAAATTGTTCGTGCCTCCTGTGCATTGTATATATGAGGCCTACCACACAAATACTACACTATTTGATACAAAGGGAAATCCTTCCTACAATGATCTCCATCTCAGTTTCAATAACACACACATAATTTCCATTAGAATCAAACTTTGTTTATCACATTTCAAGCATGGAAATCGAATCTACATTTAAAAATCACAACAAGGGAATGGGCATAGATTTGGAGGCAGTGATGAGTCAGTTTAGAAGTATTTTCAACAGTAGAATAGTGATCTCAACAAAGGAGCTAGTGGTTATGAGTACGTTACTTCGCTCTTCTCAAGCACTGCGAATCGTGGCATGCGCTGCATTTTCATGATTGGCCATTCAAAGTAATTATCAAGATCATTCTTACCTGATCCAAGATATTTTGTATTCTTAATTGGTTTAATATCTTCACTCCTTAATGCTCAGTTCTTCAACAATTCCATCGGAGGCTCTAGTCCAATTGTTTTGTTCGCTGCGGTTTCAACGATCTACTCCAACAACTAGTTGCACATCAAATCTCCAAGATGTTTCTCCATTTAAAAGGAATAAAAACAAAGTTTAAAACTTCACAGTCACATTACGATTTTTCGCACTGTTCAGGTATTTGTTTGTCCTATATTTATAAAAGCCCGTGTATAATAGTTTTGAGGATTTTCAACAGATAATAGAATTATGTTTCTTCATGATTTTCTATTTGGAAAAGAAAATCGTGAAGCGTGATTGTCTTGGACTCTTTGCTCGCTTATTCAACATTTGTTGACCGCTCCTTTGACTACACAACTAGACGATTCCATGCATGATTTGGCTTGGATGGATAGGAGGAAATAAATGAGGGTATCAATCTCCACATGTCCACATACTTCATTGCTTTGCTGACACCTTAGAACCCAACGAACCATGGAGATGGATATAGAAACGCAGATCAACTGTAGAATTACGTCAATTCTGTAGCTAACACAAACTTTAATCTAATAACAAGGATCATTACTGAATATGAAATATAGGTCATTTAAATACCATGCCATGTCAAAAACTTGCATTTTATTGCTTATTTGAACTGAAGATGATGACAAAAAGGAGGAAAAGTAGGAGAAAGGAAGTGTCAAAATGAAGCAGTAATGAGGCTCTACATTTCCCCACAAGAAGGTCATTGCATGTCCTCATGAAAAAATGAAAAATTGATGATCCTTGTTAGCTACTGCATTTTCCATGAGACTTCTTCCAGAACATCCAATTTTATTTTATTTTACTTCTTTTTAGCCACTGCCATCCTTGGTTTTCTCATCAAGATTTTGTATTTCAGATTTATGACCTATCTTTTGAGGCTTTTATTATTTTTCTTTAACTCCTTGTTTTTCTTGTACCACAGTCCCAAATGCAAAAGAATATTGTCATTCTTGGTATTCTCAATTTTGTTCTACAACCTTAAGGCCTCATGTTCTTGTTGTATGTGTCTATCTAGTGTCTCCAGTTCAAATATTTCTTGTTTTAAAGTGTTTATAACTGGAGGTTCTTGTGGACTATTAGACTGAGCTTCTTTCCTTTGGTCTAAGACTGATGTTTTCCATGTATCTCTCTTTTCCAGAGATTTAATGTAATCATAAATTTTTTGTTGCACATGATCAATTTTTGGTGTTCTCCGACCTCAGCTATAAATGGGTGAGATAACAGTTGGTGATGGAACCCTTAGTTCCTCTTCTAGATCAACATATTATGTACTCTTTGGTGATGGTTATTTTATTGCTTGGATAAGCCTGACACTTATTCTTACTGATGGAGGAGGGTTTTTAGTTTTTTCCCTTTTCTTTCCTGTTTTGGGCTCCTCTGTTTTCTTGGATGTATTTCCTTCTTTTGTGTTGTCTTTCTTCCTTCTAACACTACTTTTCTTACTGTTTCCTAAAATTTCTGCAACGAGAACCTCATCTTCTGACTGTCCTTGTGGTGGTTGTTGTACATTTTCAACAGAGTTTTCAATTTTTCCTTTTCTCCCTCTTTTTGTTTTTCTACTGCTGGGTTTCTCTTGGTCTCCCTCTTTGAAATGATTCCTAATTAGGAAGTTTTCCCGATTATCTCCTAGACTTTCAAGGTGAAATTATATGAGAATTTCAATAAACCCATGGTGATACATGGTGTTCTCTATAAATTGGATTCTCCTCTAAACATTCCCTAACATATTTCTTAAACTATTCATCAAGAAGTATGGAAGATTTAGCTCATTTATTTCAAGAAAATTCATCAACAATCGAACATGATAAAAGAACATGCACCCAAATCTCCCTTCACAAGTGACAAATTTTTGAATTACTAGCAGAAAATTCCTCCATTTACCTTTAAGTGATGTGCTTGGAATTCCTTTCTTAAAAATGGTGGTGTCCATACCTGTATATTTCTGGAAAACCTTCCATTATTCACCTTCAATGCCTCTGTTATTGAACCATCTCTCTCCATTTAAGGGCAATCCGGTGGCTTCGGCAATAAAATACTTTGTCACCATAAATTTTACATCTCCAATTTCGACCTCCATTCCATCGAAAGCCCTAGATAATGACTTAGTTACTTCCTTGTTAAAGCCTTCGAATTTATCCACAAAATTGAGCCATTATGATTTCTGCAACACCTCTTTCACCTGTGGGTACCCCTCCATGAAATTCCTCCCTTTTGGTTTTGTTCTCACTATGACTCCCATGGCTGAGAATTTTTGCCTAAATACTGCTTCTTGACATGGTATGAGTGAGGATTTTGGACTATGGTATGAATGAGGGCTTCGAAATTAATGAGAGCGTGAGTGAGGTCGAGAGGAACTGACCATTAGATTATGTGTTAGGTGATCTTAATAATGAAATCAGGATTTGATGTTGGCGTGTTTATGTAATGATGAGGAGTGAATGGCAGATTTTGGTTTTTATTTGATTTGACACGATCAACTCTTAACAATAATGTTTTTGAATTGGTGGTATAATGCCCATATGATTCATACACTAATATTTACACCCTTATTATCAAATTAACTTTTTTGCATTTGCATACCTTTGAATTGATGTTACTAACCCTTGGTTGTTCCTTCTTATTTTTTCTTTGTCTTCAGATGCCTTCTGTGGTGGATCACCTTAATTCTTCAATTGCTTCAGTAAAAAAGGCTCCTTTCAAACATTAGCTGCAGAAATCTATCAGAGCTACATAATCTTAGTAATTCTGTAGCTGTATTTATTCTAGAAAGAAAAGAAATGGAAGCAAAGTAAATGGGATTTTTAGAACAGGCAAGGAGAAATTTTAAGGCGCCAAAAGAAAATTCTTGGTTTTCACCTTATATTTTATGTATAAACATGCCAAAAATTGTTGGTTTTCATGTTTATATATATATATATATATATATACATATATACATTTTCTCTCTCTCTCTCTCTCTTTTTATTTTATTTTTTATATAGGAAAAATAAAAGCAGAAGAACACTTTAAGTTGGAGGAGAAGAATTCTTCTCAACCAACTTCAAATCAGAATTGTTTTGAAATATCTCAGCAAATTCCTCCTATGTTAATCGCTTGTGATAGATTCTTAGTCGATGTCCATTTAAAATGAGAGATACTTTTTCTTCATCAATGGTCCTGATCCTGACTACTCCGTTATCAAATAATTTTTCAATATCATAAGGCCCAAGCTAATGAGTCTGAAATTTTCCTTGAAAACAGTTGAATTTTGAATCAAAGAGTAATGCCTAATCTCCAACTTGAAATTTTCTTTCTTTGATATATTTATCATGCCACTTGGATCTATTTTGCTAAACTAGATTGGTATTTTCAATAACATATTGGCTTATTTCATCAAGCTCATTGAGTTGTTCCATTCTATGATTTTGTGCTTCTGATTGGTCAAGTCCCAATTTAACTGTTGTCTTGATTTTTTTTTTTTTTTGAACTCAATAGGAAATATGACTTGCTTCCCATAAACAAGTTCATAGGGAGTATGTACTATAGTGCTTCTCCATGTAGTTCGGTAGGCCCATAAAGCTTCTGGAAGCTTTTCTGCCCAGTCCCTTCTATGAAAATGTACAGTCTCGGTAAGGATTACTTCAATCACTTTGTTAGTAGATTCTACTTATCCATTTTCTTGTGGATGATATGGGGTAGACTTTCTATGCTTGATTTTATATTCCTCTACGATCTTCTACATCATCTTGGATGTGAATTGAGTACCCTGATCTGTCACAATTTCCCTTGGGACACCAAAATGATTAAAAATATCCTAAGAAAGAAATGAAACTACAACATTTTCAATAGCAAAAGAAAGTCCTTTAGCTTCTACCCATTTAGTAACATAATCAGTGCACACAAGAATATACATCTTTTGCCTTGATGGTGGATTAATTGGTCCAACAAAATCTAGAGCCCACTTTTCAAAAGGTTCAATAAGTACCTGAGGTTGTAGAGGCATTTCATGTGAAGGAACAAATTTCTCCATTCTTTGAAAACTATCACATCTCTTAACACATTCTTTGGCATCCTTGAAAAGGGAAGGCTAATAATATCCCAAGAGAAGGACTTTATAGGCAGTTTTTTTATCATCAAAGTGTCCTCCACATGGTTCATCATGACACAATTTTAGTATCTCAGGTATTTCATCTTCTCTTACACATCTTCGAATGATGATATCTGGACCTGTCTTGTAAAATTCCTCATTTATCCATGAATAAGATGCACTCATTTGAATTATCTTTCTTCTCTCTATAGGAAACAAATATGATGGTAATTTCCCTACAGCCAAATAGTTAGCAATATCTGAAAACCATGGAGATTTAGTAGATATTGCAAAGAGATATTTATCAGTAAAATAATCTTCTACAGGTATATCATTGTTATCATTTTGAATTCTAGATAAAAAGTCAACAACTATATATTTTTTTCCAAGTCAATCCAAAATAGGGATTTTAAATTCCTGTAACAATAATAACCATCTTGTGACTCTGCTATTAGTTATTGGTTTATTCATTAGATATCTAATTGCATAATGGTCTATATGAATGAAAGTTTCATAGCCAATGATTTAATGTCTGAATTTGTTAATGGCATGGACAACAACTAAAAAATCCTTCTTATTAACAATATAATTTAACTCTGCATGAGTCAAATTTTTACTTGTATAGTAAATGGCATAAGGAGTCAAGTATTTTTGTCCTAATACAGCTCCCAGAGCTGTATATGAAGCATCAGTTGAAATATGAAAAGGAAATTTCTAGTTTGGTCCTCTTACAATAGGTTCTTCAGAAATCTCCTCTTTCAAAGTTTCAAAGGCTTTTTGGCCATTAGGATTCCAACTAAATTCACAATATTTTGTAAGCAATTTGAAGAGTGGAGATGCAATTTTTGTGAAGTTTTCTATAAATCTTCTATAGTATCCAGTGAAACCAAGAAAACTCCGAACATCTCTTTGAAAAATTAGAACTACTAATTTAAAAATAACTTCTACTTTAGATGATTCCACCTTAATTCCATTTCTTGAAATGTGGTGTCCTAAAACAGTCACCTCAGTAAATGTCATAAAACATTTTTCGTGACTTAATGAGATATTTTCTTCTTTACATCTTATGATAATTTTTTCTAAATTATTAAGAGCTTCTTCAAAAGAATTTCCATAGAATGTAAAATCATCCATATAAACTTCCACAAAATCACGAACTAGATCAGAGAAAATACCCAATACTGCTCTTTGGAAAGTTTCTAGTGCATTACATAACCCAAAAAGAAGTACTCGATAAGAATATGTTCCCCATGGACATGTAAAAGTGGTTTTATCTTGATATTCTGGTGCAACTTGAATTTGGTTATACCCACTAAACCATCCAAAAAGGAGAAATATTCCTTCCCTACTAATGTATCTAAAAATTGATCTATGAAAGGGGGTGGAAAATGATCTTTCAAAGTGGCCTTATTCAGCTTCATATAATGAATACATGCTCTCCATTTTCCATTCTTTTTAGGAACAATTACTCAAGGTGAAACCCATTGACTATCTGATATTGGATAAATAAAATTTACATTTAAGAGTTTCTATAGTTCCTCGTTAACAATTTCCCTTAAGTTTGGATTCATTCTTCTTTGAGGTTATCAGATTGGTTTGACATTCTCTTCAATATATATGTGAGGCATGAAAGTTTTAGGATTATTTCCTTTCATGTTAGTGTATTCCCATGCATATGCAGGAAGAGTGTTTTTGCAATGTTTCTATTATTTTATTCCTTTTAAATTCTTCTAGATTTTTATTTACATTTAAAGTTTTTCCTGGAAATATTTATTGAAGAATTTCCAAATTATTCCATAGAATATAAAGACATATGTTTGGATGATAAATATTCAATGTTGCACTGTTCTTGAAAATTTTGACTAACCTCATAATATAAAGATGATTCATTATTTTCTATTGAGTTTAAAATTTGATCTTCTTCACTAACTTGCGAGATAGTAAAAATAGGTTGTATATCATTATAATCATCCATCCATTCTTCATTTTATACCTCTATCATTGTTTTTACAGGTGGATATAGTGTGAATTTATATGTTTAGTTTCCAATATCTGAAATAAACATATCACCGGATATACAACTGATAAAAGCATTGGCTATAAATAAACAAGGTCTCACTAAGATTAATGGATGTCCCCCTAAGTTATTATTGGGTGTATAGATCATAAAATAAACTGGATATTCCCAAGAACCTAAGGATAAATAAACGTCCTCTAACACACCATCAGGTTTGATTACATATCTATCTACTAATTGTAACAATGTTGGTGTATATTGGAGATTAGGAAGTTTTAGTTGATCCATAGTTTGTTTACTCATGATGTTTATAGGTGCTCCTAAATCAATTAGTGTGTTTGGTATTTCAATTCCATTGATGTGTGTTTTCACAATGGGACTTCTTGGATCCAAATATTTATGAATTGTATTTTTTCCCATCACGATATCTGTAAATTTTCCAACTGACTGAATTCTTTTGACTTCTTTTCTTTATCTTCCTGGTTTTTTAATACTTAACTCGATAATTTTTTTTTGTAAGAATTGGAATTTCTTTGATAGATTGTAGAAAAGGAATTTTCATGCAAAAATTCTTCAACTCATCTAACATATCATAATCAGGCATCATGATCTGTTTTTGTACACCTTTATCAATTTGTAATATTTCAGGGAAAGGAGGTTTTGAGACAGATACTGAAGGTTGTTCCCTAATGGGAGTTGAGTTTTTTAGAGTATTATGTGTAGGAGTGGCTTGTTTTTGGAGATTTTCTTTCTAATGAAGAGACATCTCTTCTCCAAAATAATTATTTTTCTTTTGAGGATTTTCATTTTAATGAAGAAATATATCTTCCTCAGAATGATCATCCTTTTCTTTTTCATGAATAACAACAGACGATGACTTCTTTTCTAATATTCAACCAGATATAATTTGAAAATTGTTAAGATCTATGTTTGGAAAAATATTGAGGGGGGGGGGTGAATCAATATTTACATGAATCACAATCTTTTAATTTTATTTACTAATTTCTACACATGACTCTAATTAGTCCAACTAGAGTATACCTAAATAACTTAATGTTCAGATAAATCTTCATAAACTTTACTTAGCCTAGTTCATCAGTTATGCATCAGATATTTAAGCAGTAAACATGAGCATTAATAATAGAATAAATCATCACACATGAACACCAAGATTTAAGGTGGAAACCCAAGTCGGGATAAAACCACCACTGTTGTTGTCTCTGTCTTCAATATTTATTATACAGAAAACTTCTTACAATGTTGTACTGGCATAGAGTCATACTAGCATGCATGCACCCACCTGCAGAAGGCTGCAACCTTCTCTCGTTCTCTAGCTGCTAATGGAAGGGAGCTCCAATCCCCTGATCTCATTTACCAGCCACCACTGGAATGGATCTTCAAACTCTTGTTCTTGTTTACTAGCCACTACTGGAAGGGAGATACAACCCCCTAAACTAATCACTAGCTCCTACTGGTAGGAAGCTTCAACATTCTTACTAAAGGCTTAAACCTCAACACCATCGTAGGCCAAATTTTATAAATATTCACAGTGGATCCACTAGTTTCAATACATCACAACTTGTAGACCTATTATAATCCATTATGAATCCATGAACATTACATAAGTCAAATATAAAAACATAAAATGATTACTGTACCCAAAATATTCATCCAATTCCTAAAAACAACTATTGAACCAAAAAATCACCAATCACTCGAATATTGAACCAACCATTGAAGAAAATAGCCACTTAACCAATCACCGCCTCAAGTCATCTAGACCAGTGAGATCACTGTAACCAGAATATCAAAACTGAACCCAGACTACTGCATCAACACACTGAATCAACTGCAACCCTGATAAAAAATGTATATGCCACTTTACTTAAGGCAACCTGTGTGCATACACACTTTTCTGTAGAGAAACCTATGTACCGATCTCAATATACTGTTACTCTGAATCAGTCACATAATTGGACATAGATATTCTGAAATATTTTGATAGGTTACAGATCTCTGAACCCTCATATAGTTAGTAGCATCAAGTATCATTTTCAACTACTCAATTTCAACTTCAGACATTGTTACTAAAACCCAGATCAACATGAAGACATCATTGACAGACATCAGAAATACAACAGCAATGATTTGATTGATCAATCATTTATAAGCAGAAACCCTTCCTTTATGCACGTAGCATCAACAATTAACCAACCACTGATATTTATACATAATCAATTAGCAACATAATCAATACTCAAACAAACGATATCTATATGAAGAAATCTTTGACAGAAAACAAAAAAACACAACAAAACTGATCAGACATTTCCTTCATCATTCTTCAACAAAACCCTAGCTTGCATACGTGGCTTCCATAATACCACTCTGTGATTGCACGTGCTTCTTACGACACCAACCTGTGTATAGATCTCAGTATTTTCTCTGAATATATACGCGCCCTTGAAAAGCCAAACCCGTGGGTAGATGCAACTTCACCATGATGAACCTGCGTATAGATATGTAAATATTACAGGATTGCGCTACACTTCAAAACTACAGATTAAATCACATCATACCCTTCACTTCAAAAATCATGCACCATACCACAGATCTAAAAACCTCATAAACAGATCATGCAAACACATAGTCATTTCAGGTTTAGAGAGCCTGATCCATTATTGTATTCATGAGTGTATCAAAATATCAGATCTATCTATTGTATACAACCCAATCCATGAAGATATACTTCAGACTGAAGTATTCATTCAATTCTTATTCACATGCACACCTTTGCACTATGATCTTCTCCTCCTTATATAGTTTGAGCCTTATCCAATACCATGAGCCAAAAAACCACACAAGTGTCGATGGTATTCTTGGACGGGATCAAATAGTCATTATTGCGCTCAATATTGTGGGCTAATACCATGGTAAAGACCCTTGGTATCATAAACTGAGTGCGTAAATACATACATCATCCGTATAGACTTTGAAATTTATGTATACATGAATTTTTCTTCAACAAATTTTATATGTTAATTTTATGTATATTTCTTAGGGTTCCTTCATCAAACTCCGTGATTATATGGGGTTCCTCTACAAACCGCTGATACACTTAGAAATCCTTAATTTTCATCATTCCTCCGTCATTCACCGTAATTCCTTTTCTCACCATATTCGGAATCGACCTCGTAGATATGAATGTAATTTTTCTTCAACAAATAGGTTGCTATCAAAAGGCAACTCATCGAGTAGGTTGCCATTGAGGACAAAATATTACATCATAATTCCAACAATCTCCCCCTTTGGACTTGATGGAAACCATGATGGTGTTTGATCACCATAGATACCTGATAGACACATAATTCAAAAGCATTATTAAAACACCAAGTTACTCTCCCCCTTTGACATCATGAGAAAAGGGCGAACATATACATGAATGCCAAGATCTGCACTACACTATACAGACCATACTCCCCATTAACACATGATGTAGGTTCAAAATAGATTTGAAAGACTCCATAACCTTTCCTATCGCCAAGGGTGCATAGATAAATCAATTACCCAACCAAGGGGGGTTACATATTTGACTCAAGCACCCAACCAAGTGGGTTTAAATTTTTTTAAAAAGTCCCTACATGACTGAATATGACAATATTTACATCATAGGTCTCAACATGACCTTTACATCATAGGTCTCAACATGACCTTTACATCAATTTACATATATGACTTATATAACCAAGACCAAAATACCTCACGAGTGAGAGATCAAGACCATGATACGCAACCATCATATATCGAAAAGAATCTGCACCATAATTATCTGTCAACAACATCATAGGTAAATTTCATTATCATCAATCTTTGACCAGGTCTAAAATTTCAACATCATAATATATTTCTGTGGAGATCAACTATCAACTCAATCTCTTATCTTCATCAAAGTCAACTTGCCTTTTCCTTTTGTAGAAACATATGTGGGAACCAAGTATATCATCATGAAATAAGATAGAGTAGTGAAGCATCATATAGCATGAGTAAACACCATAGACTTGTGTCAACAACATATGAGAGAACCAATCAGTAAGATAAGACAATGTAGCCATGTATTCAAGTATCATCCAAAAATTGTATCATAAGCACATCAATAACCAAGTCTTAAGGATCTTTGCAGCAACATAGTATTCTTGCCAAGAAGAATTATCATACCAGAACCACTTCATCAATAATCAATATGTATCAACCAATCATCCCTGTGATCTCTTATCACCAAGGTCTTCTTGTTTTATATTTATTCCATTTTCATAATCATGATGTAACATGTGTAGTAATCAAGTACAATAGGCATCATTCATGAAAGGGGTCATCAACAACAAGATCTGCATGTTCTTTCCTTGTATCTGAATCATTAGTCATGCATCAAATCCACGTGTGCAAATAAAGATAATCTTATACAGAATGTGATTAGGGCTCATCCATAATATCATCATAAGAAATCCATGTATCATGACAACATCCTTCAAAATACCACATGAGCATCACAAGAATTAAAAAATAAGCAAACATAATGACGAAAATACAGCATTAGTAGTTAGGCTAATGCTCTCCCTGAACCTGTGCTGCTTGTTCATAGTCAAGACTGACCATATCAACTCATTCATTATATCAGCAGATTGTAACCATCAACATCAGACCAAGAAAATTAAATCATCACAGACAACAACATATCAGAATCTGTTCTTAAGTCCGTCTCACTATTTTTCTATCAGAGAAAAACATACACAACTATCTCCAAAGGAAATCGCATATATACACATATTTAGTTCATGAAACCTATGTACAAGAAGTGAAATAATAATAATTTCACAGCTTCGTCTCCCCTTGAATTTGTACAACCTGTACTTGTCTTCTGTTGTCACATTAGATGGACTGTCAGAAAAATAAACAACCAAAATTACCAAACAATCCTTTAAACATTGCAGTTACTGATAACATTATTATTTCAATAATGATGGACTGCAATGGTCATTGTCTTCTTTTAGTATGATTCCGAATCCTCCTCATATCTATGAGAGGTCATACCTTTAAATACATATAATTTATTAGCATTTCTGTATCCCCTTACTATGACCTCTCCCGTTTCTTCATCCATGACCTTGCATTTGGTTGATGTGAACACAATTACATTTCCTTTATCCGCCATTTGGCCTACACTTAATATTTTTTGTTTTAGGCCTTGAAATAATAAGGTATCAACTGCCCTTCTATTTTTGTTAATTATGGCTCTACCTTTTCCCAAAACGTTTGCTGTAGCATCATTTGAAAGAATAACCTTACCATCTTGATTTTTCTTGAGCGAATCCATATTACTCTTATCACCAGTCATGTGATGAGAACATCTGCTGTCGATGTACCATTCATCCTTATCTTTAATTGCACAGAGAGAAAGACCACACCTTGTATCTTCTTATTTATTAATGTTTCTAGATCCAACCTTCTTTGGTCTTATGATATCATTTGTTTGGCTTCCATGCTATATTTGATGATTCATTGATCTGTTCCTGCATTGCTTTTCTACATGCCCAAACTTGTTACAAGAATAACATCTTATGTGACCAGAAAAGGGAGCAAAGGAATCATAATAAGTTTTCGTCATGTTCCTTCTATTGCAATCAATAGCTTTATGTCCAAATTTGTTTCATGAAAAACAATAACCCTTAAAGAAACCTGAGTACATGGGAGTTGTCGATCTTTCTGTGTAGTGTCTATTTGTTTGCGATTGAAAAAATATGCTTCTGAAATTGGCTGCAACATGTCCATAATTATGACATACAAAGCATTCAACATTATTTATCAAAGGAGAGAATCGATTGATACTTCTATAGTTAGGAGTGAATGATTTCCTTTGAGAATTCATTATTGTCCATTGATCTTTTATCTCTTTAAACATTTCAGGTTTTTCATTGATATCCTTTGAATCTTTAGCACTATCTTGTGAACTAGATTCTCCTTTAACAGTTTCATGAAAAACAAGACCAAATTTAATAGAAGGAGACCTTTGACTACTAACAATATTATCCAGAATCTTAGTAGTATCTTGAAACCTCAAGTGTTTATCCTTTTCTTCTAATTTACCTTTTAAAATGTTTACCTCAACCTCCAATATTTGGCACTACTTCTTCATACTTTCTTCAACCCTTCTTACTTATTCTACTTGCTCATTCAATTTTAGAATCTCTTATTTCAACCCATTTTCTTGTTCTTCAAATGTTTGTAGAAGTTCCTCATTCTTCTTATTTGATTTTTCTGGATCTGCTTTGAGAGAGATGATTTCGGCTTCAAGTCCTTCATTGTGATTGGTTACTTTGTCCTGCGGCTTTTGACACTGGTCTATGTGTTCATTGTTCAGAAGATAAATTTAGTTTCTTTCTAGTAACTGATTATTCAATCTAGTAATCACATATTTCTAGATACGTTCTCTTTCATTAAATAAAATCTGTTGATCTTCAACTTCATTTTTGAGTTTATACATTTCTTCTTCTAGATACATAACATTACTTTCAATTTCGTATTCACTATCTTCAACATTGGATGCACAAGGAAGTGAATCACAAGAACAACAATCAGTACGTATTTTATCTTCTTCTTTTTCTGCTGCACCTGTTTTATGAGATATATTCTTCCTTTCAGTAGTCTTATTCTTTTGCTTCCTTCCCATTGTGACAGATCTTCTTCAAGCGATCAAGCTCCTATAGAAGGACCTTCTCTGATACAAATGGTTGGGAAAAATATAGAGAAGGGGGGGAAGAATTCATTACAAGAATTGCAATATTTTAATTTTTACTCTGATTATACGCTACCTATCATTCCACTCACTATATGTACGCGATTGTCTTAAAGGAAGCTTGCGTATACCCAAATAACTTAATGTTCAGATAACTCTTCAGAACTTGATCTACATGTTCTTTCCTCGTATCTGAATCATTAGTCATGCATCAAATCCACGTGTGCAAATAAAGATAATCTTCTACAACATGTGATCAGGTCTCATCCATAATCTCATCATAAGCAATCCATGTATGATGACAACATCATTCAAAATACCACATTAGCATCATAAGAATTAAAGAATAAGCAAACATAATGCTAACAATGCAATGTTAGTAGTTAGGCTAATGCTCTCCCTAAACCTGTGCTACCTGTTCATAGTCAAGAATGACCATATGAACTCATTCATAATATCAGGAGACTGTAACCATCAACATCAAACCAAGAAAATTAAATTGCCACTGACAACAACATATCAGAATATGTTCTTAAGTTTATTTCACTATTTTTCTATAAGAGAAAAACATACACAACTATCCCCAAAGGAAATCACGTATATACACATATTTGGTTCATGAAACCCGCGTACAAGAAGTGAAATACTAATAATTTCACAGCTTCATCTCTCCCTGAATTTGTACAACCTTTTCCTGTCTTCTGTTGTCACATCAGATGCACTGTCATAAAAATAAACAACCAAAATTACCAAACCAACCTTTAAACATTATAGTTACTGATAACATTATTCTTTCAAGAATGACAAACTGCAATGGTCATTGTCTTCTTTTAGTCTAAGTCTGAATCTTCCTCGTATCTACGAGAGGTCAGATATTTAAACAAATATTATTTATCAGCATTTCTGTATCCCCTTGCTATGACCTCTCCAGTTTAATCATGCATGACCTTGCATTTGGTTGATGTGAACACAATTACATTTCCTTTATCTGCCATTTTTCCTACACTCAATATGTTTTGTTCTAGGCCTTGAACTAATAAGGTATCAAATGCCCTTCTATTTTTGTTAATTATGGCTCTACCTTTTCCCAAAACGTTTGTTGGAGCATCATTTAAAAGAATAACCTTAACATATTGATTTTTCTTGAGAGACTCCATCTTACACTTATCACCAGTCATGTGATGAGAACATCTACTTTCGATGTACCATTCATCCTTATATTTAATTGCACAGAGAGAAATACCACATCTTATCTCTTCTTCTTTATGAATGTTGGTGGATCCAACTTTATTTGGTCTTACGATATCATTTGTTTGTCTTCCATGCAATCTTTGATGATTCATTGATATGTTCCTATATTCCTTTTCTACATGCCCAAAATTGTTACAACCATAACATCTTATGTGACTAGAAAATGGAGCAAAGGAATCATAATAAGTTTTCCCCATGTTCCTTCTATTGCAATCAATAGCTTTATTTCCAAATTTGTTGCATGAAAAACAATAACCCTTTAAGAAACCTGAGTACCTCGGAGTTGTCGATCTTTCTATGTAGTGTCTATTTGTGTGCGACCGAAACAATCTGCTTCTGCAATTGGCTGCAACATGTCCATAATTATGACATACAAAGCATTCAACATTATTGATCAAAGGAGAGAATCGATTGATACTTCTATAGTTAGGAGCGAATGATTTCCTTTGAGAATTCATGATTGTGGGTTGACCTTTTGTCTCTTTAAACACTTCAGGTTTTACATTGATATCCTTTGAATCTTTAGCACTATTTTGTGAACTAGATTCTCCTTTAACAGTTTCATGAAAACCAAGACCAAATTTAATAGAAGGAGACCTTTAAATACTAAGAATATTATCCAGAATCTTAGTAGTATCTTGAAACCTCAAGTTTTTATCCTTTTCTTCTAATTTACCTTTCAAACTGTTTACCTCAACCTCCAATATTTGGCACTGGTTCTTCATACTTTCTTTGACCCTTCTTCCTTCGTCTACTTTCTCATTCAATTTTAGAATCTCTTCTTTCAGCTCAATTTCTTATTCTTCAAATGTTTGTAGAAGTTACTCATTCTTCTTATTTGTTTTTCCAGATCTGCTTTGAGAGAGATGATTTCTGCTTCAAGCCTTCACTATGATTGGTTACTTCATCTTGCAACTTTTGACACTGGTCTATGTGTTCTTTGTTTAGATGATCAATTGAGTTTCTTTCTAGTAACTGATTATTCAATCTAGTAATCACATCTTTGTAGATACATTCTCTTTCATTAAATATAATCTGCTAATCTTCAAATACATTTTTGAGTTTATAAATTTTTTCTTCTAAATCCAAAACATTACTTTCACTTTCGTATTCACTATCTTCAACATTGCATGCGCAAGGAAGTGAATCACAAGAAAAATAATCAATTCTTTTTTATCTTCTTCATTTTCTGCTGCACACGTTTTCTGAGATATCATCTTCCTTTGAGTAGTTTTCTTATTTTGCTTCCTTTCCATTTGGTGAATCTCATTCAAGTGATCAAGCTTCTATAGAAGGACCTGCTATGAAACCAATTGTTGGGAAAAATATTGAGCGGGGGGGGGGGGGGGGTGAATCAATATTTACAATAATCATAATATTTTACTTTTCTTTACTTATTTCTATATGCGACTCTAATTAGTCCAACTAGCGTATGTACGTGACTATCTTAAAGGAAGCTTGCGTATACCCAAATAACTTAATGTTCAGATAAATCTATAGATATTATACAAACAATATGTATTCCAATGGATTCAATCCGATCAAGAAATGTACTAAAGCAAGATACTAAATCCTTCTACAAATCAATTGCGTAAAATAAACACGATCGCCAAATCACAACAAGTAAAGAATGAAGCAAATCAAACCACAACATATATATTTTCCCGGGGAAAGATTGCTGCTCAAAACCCCTTTATCTTCTATTGTATATTCACCAAGGAATCATGAAACAATTACAATGCACTCTTCTCACAAGAGTATCTTTCACTCTCACAACTGTCTCACACTGATCCGGAAAAAATCGACCAAAACTTAGCCAATTTTCAGCCTCTACTTAGCTTGCCTTACTTGCGTAATTCATGTGAATGAAATATCTATTCTTTAGGAAATTCAACCTTCCAAAACTGCGCAATGCTCATGGGAAATCCTATGGTATTCTTACTGCATGTAGGCATCCTACTAATGATACAACTGATAGTTAACATCCCTTTAACATTTGTCTCAACTGGGTCTCCATTGGAACTGACATGAATGCAGCTATTAATAGTAGATCATCTGTTGCATGGAAAATCACTGCATGTGAATTAAATATGATTTAATTCACTTGATCTCTCACTAGTGCAACAAATAGTTACAACTAGTTCAAATGACTTTAACTCAATTAATTGAGTTAACTGATTTCTCATGCATTAAACTAATGCACTAACTACAACTCGAACTCCATAACTAATAGAATCACTCTACACACCTCAAAAACCACCCTTAACTCGAAATTCATGAGCTAATTGAGTTTATCACACTCAGTTAACTATTACAAGTGATTATGAGATAAAATTACATTTTATTGTCCAATTTAATTAAGGGAAAATTAATTTAGACACACATTTCTTGTTGACTTTTCAACACTCCCTCTCAACAAGAAAGGGATTATTAGCTACCCCAATCCTACCTCTATGGTATTCGAATTTTCTCCTGGCAAGTTCCTTCGTCAGAATATCTGCATCCTGATCTTCCATGGGAATGTATTGAAGTAACATAATGCGCCGTTGAACACAGTCTCTGAGATGGTGGTACCATATGTCTATATGCTTGGACCTATCATGGAATATTGGATTAGCCGAGAGTTTAATGCAACTCTGATTATCAAAATGTATCACCATAGGATCCATATGATGACCAAACAAACCAACCATAATCTTCCTCATCCAAATGGCCTCACATGCAGCTTGACTGGCTACCATGTACTCTGCCTCGGCTAAACTGAGTGCCACAGATATCTGCTTCCTGCTGTACCAAGAAACTGCGGTCGATCCTATGATGAAGATCCCTGTAGATGTGCTCTTTTTGTTTGATGGACTGCCTGCCCAATCTGCATCGGTGAAGCCTTGAAGATTCACTCCCTCTGTCCATCTGTACCATAATCCATACTCTGTAGTGCCCCTGAGATATCTCAAGACATGCTTCCCTGCCTTCCAAAAGATCTTGGTTAGCTTAACCATAGCTTGATTCAGCTGGATAATTGCGTAGTAAATGTCTAGTCTAGTATTCACCAAGTACATCAGTGAACCCACAAGCTGCCTGTAAACAGTAGCATCCACTACTTCACTTGAAGTAGCATCCTCCTTCCTGCAGTTTCCTGGAAAAGGAGTCTCCATGCGTTTACAACTCTCCATGTGAAACTTACTTAGAATATATTTGGCACACTTTCCTTGAGAAATAAATAGCTCACCATCCCACTACCATATTTCCAAACCAAGGAAATAGTGAAGGAGTCCCATGTCCTTCATTTCTAACTCTCTTACAAGATCCTCTTTGCAAGAAATTTATCAACTTCTCATCACCTCTCAAAATTATATCATCAACATAAATTACAATAATGAAGAGCTTACCATCAACCACAATCTAGTATAGGTTTGCATCCGCTTCACTCTTCATGAAGCCCAACCCAGTGAAATAACCGTCAATCCTGGTGTACCAAGCACAAGGTGCTTGCTTTAGCACATACATTGCTCTCTTGATTTTGCACACATGCGAATCACTGTCAAATATCTCAAAACATTCTGGCTACTCTATGTACACTTATTCCTCAACAACTCCATTGAAAATGCAATTTTGGCATCCATTTGATGTATCTACCAACCCATCTGCATTGAGAGTGCAAGGATAGATCTAATCAATGAGTACCTCACAACCGATGTGAATGTCTCCTCATAGTCAAGCCCCTCAACTTGTGAGAATTCCCAGGCTGAAAATCTAGCCTTGTACTTCTCCACACTCCCATCTGTTGCTTACTTCACCTTATAGATCCATCTAGATCCAACCACTAATTTTCCGACTGGTCTTGGGACAAATTCCCATGCACTGTTCTTGGCGATGGAGTCACACTCCTCGACCATGGCGTCAACCCAAATTGGTTGCTACACTTATTCCTCAAAGGAGAATGGTTCTGTCACAATACACCTTCTCATAAGAGCCATGTATCCAGTAAACTTGTCTGGAGACTGTCTCTGTCTGCGTAGTAAGTAGGTGCTCCTACATGTTCTGCCATATCAAGTATCAATCTATCAGCTTTCGTGGTGCACCTTCTACCATTTCTGGTGGATGGCTCTGCATGAGTGTTTTCTGTCACTCCATGATCCTCCGCATGTGGCTACTCCACATCTTGAGGTTCATCCCTTGGAACCAAGATTTCCTCATCTGCATGCAAATCAAGCTCCCTCTCAAGGGACAATCGCATGGCTTTGTCCTCACCAAATTTTATATCCCGTCTCACAATAGTCATCTTGCTATTTGGAAAATACACCCGATAGTTGTGGGGAGTATCATTGTACCCCACAAATATCCCAATCTCAACTGTTGGTTCGAGCTTCTTCCTGGAATATTTGGTCACATGGAAATAGACATATGAGCCAAAAATTTTAAAATATGAAACATCAGGTTTCTTACTAGAAAAATCCTCCTCTGGTGTACTCATTCCAAGTATCCGATGAGGACTATAGTTTTTAAAAATTACTGTTGTGTTGCATGCCTCCACCCACATATGCAATGATAGGCCTTGATCATGCAACATCGCTCATGTCGCACCCACAATTGTTCTATTCTTTGTTTCTGTGACCCCATTCTGTTGTGGGTTATGAGGCACAATCAACTCTCTCTGAATTCCTTCTTTGCTATATAAGTTCTTGAATTCATTGGAGATGTACTTACCACCATTTTCGCTCCTAAGAGATTTCACATGCTTCCACGTATCTTTCTCCACCAGTGATTTTAACTCACAAAATTTTAATAACGTATGATATTTCTTCTGCATGAAGTAGAGCTAACACTTTCTAGAAAAATCTTCAACAAATATCACATAATACCTCTAATTTGTTGTTGAAGCTGTAGAGAATGGTCCACACACATCTGAGTGAACTCTCTAGAGGATTAATGCTGTTGGGTTCTCCTTCTCGTGAAAAGTGGCCTTTTCATACTTCCCCATGGTACATCCCTTGCATGTGTCTATTTGCGCAAGAGTGCTCTTGGGAAGTCCTATAGAAATCTCTTGAATGAACTTCAAGGCTCCATGGTGTAGATGGCCCAATCTCCTATGCCATAACTCACCCTCATACCGGATCACCACTTTGTCAGCCTTACCAATCAATGTTGCAAAACGATCTACATCAAGTTTGCAGAGATTCTTCACACGAATCCCAATATTCTTGGCTTGTCTTGTGGCTTTGTGTTGAAGGAAAGCTTTTCCTTCACTGAAAACTACATCATAACCTCTATCCTCCAACATTGCAACTGAAACTAAATTATTTTTCAAGCCTGGTACATGCATTACATATTTTAATAAGAAGGGTTTACCTGACGGTCTCTAGAAGGTAACTGTACCAATCTTGGTAGCATTGTACCTCTCGTCATCACCCATTTCTATATGCATTTGGAGGTCCCTCTCCTCCAAGCTACTGAAAAGTTCTTTATATCCTGTCATGTTGAAAGATGCACCACTA
This sequence comes from Pinus albicaulis, assembly GCA_034641835.2. NCBI lineage: Eukaryota > Viridiplantae > Streptophyta > Pinopsida > Pinales > Pinaceae > Pinus > Pinus albicaulis. Next base: position 582,039,509 of record CM076581.1, read on the forward strand.
TCCAAGTACCACAATGATCCCATCACACTTGAAAACATGCATGCGATTGGTGAGAAGTCCAACTCAAATTGCGAGGCCAAAGCCTCACCAGCTGCAGATCCTGAAGCCTTCTTGTTCTTCTTCTTTTGTGGAAAATTAGTGGCATAATGTCAATGCTCGTGATGGTGAAAAAACTTCACTGTGGACATGTCGTGCTTCTTGCCTTCTTTTCTGGTCTAAGATTTGGAATAGGATTTATTTACTTTCCCTTTCTTCGCCTTACCAGCCAAGGCACAATTTCCTTCATAATATTTCTTAGATGAAGATCCATCCCTGGTATTCCGCCTGAATTATTCCTGCACCAAAGCCGACCAAAGTCATTCGAAATCTGGAATCTTCTCCCTCCCATTGACAGAGTCCTGATAACTATGCCAATTCTTGGGAAGGCCTATAAGAGCTAGTCTCACCAAGTCATCATCCACTACAGTAATTTCGACGCTCCCAATCTCATCTAGACATTTGAAAAACTTGGTTAAATATTTCAGAATAGTGTCGCGTTTCTCCATTTTGATTTTCCTGAGCTTGTACTTTAGTGCCAATTTTCTATGATCACTACTACTCTGAAATAGATCTGTCAAAGCCTTCCATATTGCATATGGAGTCACTTTGCCATGGAGACTTGAGACGATGTGGTCTCATACTCCCTCCATGATCGAGGTGGATATTGGTGGCCACCCACCTATTCCACTTGGGGCCCCACCATTGTCTCTTTCAGTTTTTCAGTTTCGGCACAACTTACTATTTTTAGCAGTTTTTCGGGTCCTGAACTTCCGGAGCCGTTTTGAGGCCCTAAACGACATTTTTTGGGTATCGTTTCTTAGGGGAAAATGATTCCATTCCAAAATATGCATTCAAGGTCAATAGTTGTAGTCATCAGATAGATATTTCTAACGATGTATCATGTGCGTTGTTGTCAATCCTAGAGACAGCCTTGAGTTGTGAAAGACCAGTGCCTAGGACATCTTATATAGCAAGGAGCAATATGACATAACAAGGATAATTAGCAGAACAAGGCTCTCATGCTATCTCTTGTAAACAGGAAGATTAATTTGAATGGGACCAAAACTTCTAGAAGCTTGATACAGGGAAAGCAAAACTGCATAGGCAAGGTGTGAAACTCTAACACGAATGTATCAGAGAATTCAAAGGCAGCTTATTGCAAAAAGGGCTGGATTCTAGATACTTCACAGAGACGAATAATCAGAAAGTATCTACTATGTATGTAGAATAAAGAGAATACTAACTGTTGTTGATACAATATCCAGAAACATATATCAGCATGCGGTGGGCTTACGAAATTAAGAATCCACACATGATAATAACATTTGTAAATATCATCTCATAGCAGCTAATATAGCAGAAGTACGGTTGAAGTGAAAATGGAACAACATATCATGCTTGAGCCATATTTAAAGTGCCAGATAGATTATGGCATAAGTATCAACTAGGATAAATTCATACCAAAACCAGTGGGCTACTCGCATTCCAGAACATGACACAAGATGAATGGATGTAAATGAAATGAACAGCTAAACAATAACACATAGGAGAGAATTACACACTGTAAAGCACCAAGACCAGAATCCTCATTAAAGATAGAACTCCTTCTCATTGAGACCCAACGAGCTCTTCACATTTTTATTAAAGCTTCAACAAAAATGCATACAAAAACTCTTTCACAGCCAATTCTTCAGAAAATCTGGAACCTGTTTTTCTCTTTAGTTCTTGCTTATATAGAAGCCTCAGAAACATGAGAGAGAAGATATTTTTGGGAAAAATATCTTCCTCGCGTGCTTGTAATCAGTTTGAGGTCTCCATAAAAAATAACCAAAAATCATGATGAGGAATTGGGGCATCTCATCATTGACAGTTGGGCTCACAGCCATTTTAAACAAAAATATCAAATAACAGTTTCTGACAGAAGGTAAAATGCAGGAGTGGAATGTGAATTCCACTCGAAATCTAAAATTAACGAACTAAAATGGAAGTAAAAGGCCACTAGGGCCGAATCATGAATTGTTCACTGACGAGGTGGAGTTGAGGCGGTCGCTGTCACAGATGGCAGAATGTTGGCGGAGAGGAATCGATTTTCCTCTGATGTGGAAGTAGAGGCTTTTCTGCCCGTAGATCTTCATGAATTTATCTAATTCTGATTTAATTTGGAGGATGGGCTTTTGATAATCAATCTTAATCGAAATCCTCAAATTGTCTTCAATCTTCTGTTTCTGCCGTGGCAGGTCTTCGACACTGATACTCTGACTGCTGCTACAATAGCCTCTCTGCGTTCCGAATCATAGTGACCATGATTGTGGAACCTGGAGTGAATTCATCACTCTATAATAACCCTGCATAATACGATAAACTCATCAAGAAATCTAGGGAGTGGTGGAAGGAATGCTGTGGAGGCCTAGAGGAATGGTGGTGGGATAGTGGAAAACTGATGAAAAACATGCGGGATGGAAGAAACAAATGAAATGAATGAAAGCGGGAATTTTGGATGGTGGGACCCGGTGGGTGGAGGGTGATTAGATGTGGACCGTCAGATCTCAGGAGGAGATCGACGGTTGAGATTCCGTGATGGAGTTAAATGGTCGTGCGATGAAAAAATATGCATGGAGGATGCGATGCAACGTAGACCGTCGATCAGGATCGAACGGATGGTCACGATTGGATCGGGGGATTGCAATCGGGGGAGGCGGGGGTGACACTTTGAGGACTTGCGATTGGCGATGCGCGATCGAGCGCCAACCGTCCATTCTAGAACAAGATCGACGACGGAGATTCAATTGGCGGGGAGATAGACGGGGATAAAGGAGCGGAGCAAGATAAATACAAGCCGTCGGATCAAAGGGAAATTGACAGTGGGGATTACAATCAGAGGATCGCAATCGGGGAGTGTGGCGGGTGGTACACTTTAAAAGTTGTGATTGCGATTGGAGCGGTGTTGCGATTATGCGATGCAATTCGCGCTGGCCATCGGATCTTTGTAAATCTACGATCGAGATCTCCGCGGGAGTTCATAGCACGAAGCCCAATCGCATCGAGGATTTTAAGTTTAACAAAGAAATGTGCTCTCCCAAAATCTCCGACTGCGATAACCGCCTACAGGCTCAGCGCCTGGTCTCGGCACCCGGTCGCATGGAGGGGAAGTGGTTAAGGGGCTGGCCGAAAAGGGCTAAAGCCTTATATGCAAAATATGATTTTTTCGGCCTATTTTCAATGCATTTTAAGGCCAAAAAAGGGGTAACGGTAAGGGGAATGAAGGGATTTTAAGCGGAACAAAGGCATTTGAAAGGTTCAAAATGGGATTTGGGTGATTTTAAGGGGTTAATGAGGAAATAAGAGATGGGAAAAAGGTGAAGAAACAAAGGTTAAGTGGGAATGAAATAAGAGGGAAAAGGAGGCCTTTTGGGCATTATTTTTCGCAAACAGAGAGTTTTCAAAACTGGGGAAAAATAGTGAATGTTAACCATATGATCAACATTGGCTCCACCTGGGGATGACACGTTCATCCTTGGGCGTGTCGAGAACGTCGCAGACCACCTGTTAATCTTCTGTGTGGACACCACCCTTCAGCACTTTTTATTTTTTCTCTTCATGATTCATCACGACACACACACATCATTCAAACAGAGATGAAAACAAAAAACTAATATACAATATAGTACATCAGGATCTTCTCGGCCTGAATCATAACTGGAAGTAAGGTTTGAGGAACTGATCGTTTACAGGGGCATCGAGCAAGTCTCCCTGTAAAATTTCCAACCTGAAAGTGTTGTTGCCCCCTTGTTCCACAATTTTAAAAGGGCCGAACCAGAGTGGGTCAAACTTACCATGTTTGCCCTTATCATCTCTTCGAATATCCGATCTGAGCACTAAATCCCCAACCTAAAACTTCCTATCTTTGGCATGTTGATCAAAAAGGTCCTTCATCTTCTCTTGATATTCAGTTAGCCTCTGACTTACCTGGTTCCGTGTTTCTTCTAACTCCACCAGCTGATTTATTCTCCTGGTCACATTATCGGGTTCTTCTTGGCTTTCTTGCATGAATCGGGCTACTGGTAAGGCTAACTGTACAGGGAATACTGCTGCCCTCCCGTATACTAATTCATATGGGGACTTCCCGGTTGCTCACCAGGGTTTTATTTGAAGACTCTGCCAGGCCATTACCTTGTGGGTAATAAGTCGTAGAGTGACCTAGTGCAATGTTATACTACTGGAAAAAGTTGAAAAACTTTGCAGACTTAAAGGCCTGTGCATTGTCGGTCACTATATTGGCAGGGCAGCCAAATCTGGATATGATATTCTCTTCCATAAATTTCATTACCACAACATATGTTGCGTTCCTTGAAGGTATAGCTTCCACCCAATTCGTGAAATAATCTGTGGCAGTTAATATCCACTTATGCTGACCACTTGATGGAGGATGTATTTCACCGATAAAGTCAATTCCCCATTGCTGGAATGGTTCATCCACGTGAACAGGGATCATGGGCAGAGGTGCCAACTTCTGTCTTTCAGCAAACCTTTGGCATTTCTCACATGCTCTAACCCGGGCAAACACATCTCCAAAGAGTTTGGGCCAGAAGAAAACAACCTTCGGGATTTTGTGAGCAGTGGCCCTCCAACTACAATGACCCCTGCAGATTCCATCATGAAATTCGGCCATTATACTCTCAACCTCGTCTTCTGTGAGACACAAGAGCAGAATGCCTGAGGGATCTCGCCAGTACAACCGACCATTGACAACAACGAATTTCAGTGATCTCAACCTTAGTGTTATGTATTTAGCTTTGTCACAGCTGGGAGAACAACTGAGGGTCAGAAGATAATCCACGAACTCCTTATACCATGGACTGATGAGGTACTTCATGTGTGTTTTATGAGTGGCTATCTCTACTCCCTGTTGCTCTTATTTCTTCTCCGACTCCTCATTTTCTATCATGGACAGACTTATACGCAGAGCCTGACAGTTTGATTCAGACAAGATTTTGGCTAACCCTTATCCCTTGATCAGTTTGGTAGGGAGGATGTCTAGCTCATATTCTTGTATTTTGGCAATCCACTTCCCCATTTTTCCCTCACTATACCCTTGGGTAAGGATGTCTTTTACTGCAGCTGTGGGTACAAATGCTGTGATGTGTGACCGTAGGACATACATACGAAATGCCTTGAGAGACTTCACCAGAGCGTAAACCTGCTTTTCTAATATGTTATATTTCAATTCTTCATCACAGAGCACCTGGCTGAAGAAAGCGATGGGTTGCTCATACCCCTCTTCATTTTTCTTCAATAAGACTCCTGCCACTGTATGAGGTGATGCAAACGAAAATATCATAAAGGTTTTGGTATAGTCTGGCCCAACCAACACCGGGGCTTCAGCAAAGGCGTTTTTGATTCTGGAAAAGGCCTCTCGTGATTCCTGGGACCATTTCACATCATTATTCTTCTTAAGCATGTGTGTTATATGTCTAACTATTTCTGCATAGTTAGGGATAAACCTCCTTAGAAAATTAATACACCCAAGGAACACCTGCACCTCCTTTTTATTTCTAGGGAGAGAGATACCATTAATGACTTCAACTCTCTTAGGATAAATTTTTACCCCGTCTTTGGTTACAATATGTCCCAAAATCTTGCCCTCTTCTAATGCAAATAATGACTTTTGTGGATTGAGAGAGAGAACATACCTTTTGCATTTCTCAAAAGTCCTACGCAAATGTTCAATGTGCTCTGCATCATCCTTTGAAAACACAGTGATATCATCCAGATAGACTACCACAAACTTATCTTGCTCGCCAACGAAAGCAATGTCCATGGCTATTTGAAAAGTGGCCCCTGCATTAATCAACCTGAAAGACATCCTGGCATACATAAATGTACCCCATGGTGTGGTGAAAGCAGTCTTCTTTTGATATTCTGGAAGTACGGCCACCTGATTGTAACCAGAGAATCCATCCATCATCGACATCCGAGAAGCTCCCACCACTTTTTGCAGAATATGATCCATCTTGGGCAGTGGGTAATTATCCTTTAAGGATGCTCGATTTAGATTCTGGAAATCAACACATAGCCTTATTTCTCCATTCTTTTTCCGTACAGGAACTAGGTTTGCCACCCACTCGGAATATCTCAATGGCACAATGATTTTGGCCTTCAATAGTTTCCTAATTTCTTTCTCAATAGAGGGAAGTAGCAGGGGATTTATCTGTCTAAGCTTCTGTTTATGTGGTTTTGCATCTCCCTTCAGCGGGATTTTATGTTGCATGATGCTGATATCGAAGGTTTTTAGGTCTTGATAAGACCATGCAAACACATCTTTGCATGACTGGAATAATTTCTGGTAGAGCTCTTTATATTCCTCCGGGACCTTCTTGGACAAATTCACGATTTTGGGGTCAGCATCAGTACTAAGATTAAGATCTTCTACCTGATTATCCTCCACGACTTTGTTCGGCTGCAGTGGGACATCGTTCGTATTAAACAACCTTTCTAAGGGTACTAGTCCTTAGGGTATAATGTTGCCTTTTAGTTGCAGAACTTTATGGCCAACCACCTTTTCTTCCCATTTATCTTCTGAAGTGTTTTCAGCCTCTTCTTATTCAAAAGTATCAATCTCCATGTTGGAGAATTCCCCAACTGTTTCCAAGAATCTTTTCACTTGTTCTTCATCGTCAAAGACCTGCCAATGCTTAACGTTATCTGGGATTGATGGCCGATAACGTACCTCAATTTCACATCTTAGGAGAGGGTTTTGAGGTGGATGGAAGGTACTGGCAGCCACTGCACGGGAGTCTACCACCCTATTCTTCTCCCGGGGCATAAACTGAATATTAAATGCCAAGAAAAAAAATTCTCCACCAGATCCCAAACTTCGTTCCTATAAGCCCTTAGCCTAGGATGTTTGGTTTGGCACTGATTCTTCACTTGTCTAACCACCAGTTCCGAATCTCCCAGAACCTTTAAACTCTGTATGTTCATGCTCCTGACTGTCTGTAATCCTAACAGAAGTGCTTCATATTTGGCTATGTTATTAGTGGCTTCATACTCTAGCTTGAAAGACAATGGGACCCATTGGCCTGTAGGAGAAATCAGTAATACCCAAGCTCCATTACCTTCTCTAGAGTTTGCTCCATCAAAATGAAGTGGATACCTCCTCAATCCTGCCATTAGTTGAGTCTTTATCTTTGCCAGAGGTGGATACCTCCTCTTTTCCCTTTCTTCTAGTATCTTATTCAGATTTTCCCTTTGACTTACCAGTGGAGGCAAAATTTTCCTCCAGCTCTAGTGCATCTATTTGAGCATCATCCAGGGTAGCAGGCTTCCTTTCTCTCAGAGAGAAAGCAAATTATGAGTCAAAGGCTGCCATGAAAACAAATTTAGCAGCGGTTTGATGAGGTTTCATATTAGCAGGAAGGCTCAGATACAACTTGTTAAATCTCTTGATAAATTCTGACACCCCTTCATTATGTCTTTTTTTGAGTGTGTTAAACTCAATAAGACAATTTCCATGATCTTTCTTCTCTCCCCATTTTCTGAGAAAATTATCTTCAATTCCTTCCTAAGTAGTGACAGAACGGTCTCCCAAATTCTTAAACCATTTTCGGGCTTCACCATCAAGAGATTGAACAAACAGTCTTAAGACTACGTCTAGATGTTCCACATTAAATTTCTCTGCAAAAGAGCAGAAAACCTCAAGATGATTTTGAGCTTCAATCTCATTTTCCCCATTGAATCGGGGTAAGATGTTAAGATAGTCCTGTGGCATATCATTTAACACTTGAGGTAATGCCAGGGGGGCATACTTATTCGACAAGAAACCAGGAACATTGGCCATTGGAGGAGGAGGTGGAGGTAGTAGAAGGGTTTGATGTGTAAGAGGAGGAGGAGGTGGAAGTGAAGTGTGAATGACAATAGGAATGTATTGAACAATATCTTGGGATGATGATGGAAAAGAAGGAATATTAATAGCAGATACTTCAGTGACTTCTTTGACCTCTTTGGCCTTTGGGGTGAGATGGAATGTGTAACGAGTAGTATCTATCGATTCAGCCTCGTCTTTGATTTGGATGTTTCCCAGAGGTAGACTATCTGAGTAATAACCGGTTTCTCCCACAGTGGAGTTGGAACCTAGCACTTAGGCCACTTGAGGAGAAGAGGATGGAAAGTCTTCTAAAGAAAATTCAGGGATCTGAGTGTGGATGAATCATCTTTCCCTCCAATTTCTCCTATGTAGGATCTTCTCTGGGTTAGACACAGAAGGTGTCTTTGGCTGAGACGTATCTGACCTCAGGTGTGGCTTCCGAGGAGCCAGGACTGCAAGTAAGTTTATCTGATAGATGACTGTGAAGTCGCCAAGGTGAGGGATCTACAACTCTCAACTCTTCATGCTCACCTTTCTGAAGAGTGAATAAATATTTTTTCGAGGTCCAAGAATTTAAATTTTCTTAACTTCGTTCCCCGGCAACGACGCCAAAATGATGTTGTCAATCCTAGAGACCACCTTGAGTTGTGAAAGACCAGTGCTTAGGACATCTTATATAGCAAGGATCAATATGATATAACAAGGATAATTAGTAGAACAAGGCTCTCATGCTATCTCTTGTAAACAGGAAGATTAATTTGAATGGGACCAAAAATTTCATAAGCTTGATACAGGGAAAGCAATACTGCAGAGGCAAGGTGTGAAACTCTAACACGAATGTATTAGACAATTCAAAGGAAGCTTACTGCAAAAAGGGCTGGATTCTAAATACTTCACAGAGATGAATAATCAGAAAGTATCTACTGCATATGTAGAATAAAGAGAATACTAACTGTTGCTGATACAATATCCAGAAACATATATCAGCATGTGGTGGGCTTACAAAATTAAGAATCTACACATGATAATAGCATTTGTAAATAACATCTCATAGCAGCTAATATAGCAGAAGTGCGGTTGAAGTGAAAATGGAACAACATATCATGCCTGAGCCATATTTAAATTTCCAGATAGATTATGGCATAAGTATCAACTAGGATAAATTCATACCAAAACCAGTGGGCTACTCGCATTCCAGAACATGATACAAGATGAATGGATGTAAATGAAATGAACAGCTAAACTATAACACATAGGAGATAATTACACACTGTAAAGCACCAAGACCAGAATCCTCATTAAAGATAGAACTCCTTCTCATTGAGATCCAACGGGCTCTTCACATTTGTATTAAAGCTTTAACAAAAATGCATACAAAAACTCTTTCACAGCCAATTCTTCAGAAAATATGGAACCTGTTTTTCTCTTTAGTTCTTGCTTATATAGAAGCCTCAGAAACATGAGAGAGAAGATATTTTTTGGAAAAATATCTTCCTCGCGTGCTTGTAATCAGTTTGAGGTCTCGATAAAAAATAACCAAAAATCATGATGAGGAATTGGGGCATCTCATCATTGACAGTTGGGCTCACAACCATTTTAAACAAAAATATCAAATAACAGTTTCTGACAGAAGGTAAAATGCAGGAGTGGAATGTGAATTCCACTCGAAATCTAAAAGTAACAAACTAAAATGGAAGTAAAAGGCCACTAGGGCCGAATCATGAATTGTTCACTGACGAGGTGGAGTTGAGGTGGTCGCTGTCACAGATGGCGGAATGTTGGCGGAGAGGAATAGATTTGCCTCTGATGTGGCAGTAGAGGATTTTCTGCCCATAGATCTTCATGAATTTATCTAATTCTGATTTAATTTGGAGGATGGGCTTTTGATAATCAATCTTAGCCAAAATCCCGAAATTGTCTTCAATCTTCTGTTTCTGCCGTGGCAGGTCTTCAACACTAATACTCTGACTGCTGCTACAATAACCTCTCTGCGTTCCGAATCATAGTGACCATGATTGTGGAACCTGGAGTGAATTCATCACTCTGTAATAACCCTGCACAATACAATAAACTCATCAAGAAATCTAGGGAGTGGTGGAAGGAATGTTGTGGAGGCCTGGAGGAATTGTGGTGGGACAGTGGAAAACTGATGAAAAACATGTGGGATGGAAGAAAAAAATTAAAATGAATGAAAGCGAGACTTTTGGATGGTGGGACCCGGTGGGTGGAGGGTGATTAGATGCGGACCGTCAGATCTCAGGAGGAGATCGGCGGTTGAGATGCCGTGATGGAGTTAAATGGTCACGCGATGAACATATATGCATGGAGGATGCGATGGAACGCAGACCGTCGATCAGGATCGAATGGACGGTCACGATTGGATCAGGGGATCGCAATCGGGGGAGGCCGGGGTGACACTTTGAGGACTTGCGATTGGCAATGCGCGATCGAGCGCCAGCCGTCCGTTCTAGAACAAGATTGACGGCAGCGACTCAATTGGCGGGGAGATAGACAGGGATAAAGGAGTGGAGCAGGATAAATACGGGCCGTCGGATCAAAGGGAAATCGACGGTGGGGATTACAATCGGAGGATTGCTATCGAGGCGTGTGGCGGGCGACACACTTTAAAAGTTGCGATTGCGATTGGAGCGGTGTTGCGATTATGTGATGCGATTCGTGCTGGCCATCGAATCTTTGTAAATCTACGGTCGATATCTCCGTGGGAGTTCATAGCACGAAGCCCAATCGCATCGGGGATTTTAATTTTAACAAAGAAATGCGCTCGCCCAAAATCTCCGACTGTGATAACTGCCTACGGGCTCAGCGCCTGGTCTCGGCACCCGGTCGCATGGAGGGGAAGTGGTTAAGGGGCTGGCCGAAAGGGGCTAAAGCCTTATATGAAAAATATGAATTTTTCGGCCTATTTTCAATGCATTTTAAGGCCAAAAAAGGGGTAACGGTAAGGGGAATGAAGGGATTTTAAGCCGAACAAAGGAATTTGAAAGGTTCAAAATGGAATTTGGGTGATTTTAAGGGGTTAATTAGGAAATAAGAGATGGGAAAAAGGTGAAGAAACAGAGGTTAAGTGGGAATGAAATAAGAGGGAAAAGGATGCCTTTTGGGCATTCTTCTTCGCAAACAGAGAGTTTTCAAAACTGGGGAAAAACAGTGAATGTTAACCATATGATCAACATTGGCACCACCTGGGGACAACACGTTCATCCTTGGGCGTGTCTAGAACTTCGCAGACCACCTGTTAATCTTCTGTGTGGACACCACCCTTCAGCACTTTTCATTTTTTATCTTCATGATTCATCACGACACACACACATCATTCAAATAGAGATGAAAACATAAAACTAATATACAGTATAGTACATCAGGCTCTTCTCGGCCTAAATCAGAACTGGAAGTAAGGTTTGAGGAACTGACCGTTTACAGGGGCATAGAGAAAGTCTCCCTGTAAATTTTCCAACCTGAAAGTGTTGTTGCCCCCTTGTTCCACAATTTTAAAAGGGCCGAACCAGAGTAGGTCAAACTTACCATGTTTTCCCTTATCGGCTCTTCGAATATCCCATCTGAGCACTAAATCCCCAACCTGCAACTTCCTGTCTTTGGCATGCTGATTAAAAAGGTCCTTCATCTTCTCTTGATATTCAAAACTGGGGAAAAACAGTGAATGTTAAACATATGATGAACATTGGCACCACCTCGGGACAACACGTTCATCCTTGGGTGTGTCTAGAACTTCGCAGACCACCTGTTAATCTTCAGTGTGGACACCACCCTTCAGCAGTTTTTATTTTTTATCTTCATGATTCATCACGACACACACACATCATTCAAACAGAGATGAAAACAAAAAACTAATATACAATATAGTACATCAGGCTCTTCTTGGCCTGAATCAGAACTAGAAGTAAGGTTTGAGGAACTGATCATTTACAGGGGCATCGAGCAAGTCTCCCTGTAAAATTTCCAACCTGAAAGTGTTGTTGCCCCCTTGTTCCACAATTTTAAAAGGGCCGAACTAGAGTGGGTCAAACTTACCATGTTTGCCCTTATCATCTCTTCGAATATCCGATCTGAGCACTAAATCCCCAACCTGAAACTTCCTCTCTTTGGCGTGCTGATCAAAAAGGTCCTTCATCTTCTCTTGATATTCAGTTAGCCTCTGACTTACCTGGTTCCGTGTTTCTTCTAACTCCACCACTTGATTTATTCTCCTAGTCACATTATCGGGTTCGTCTTGGCTTTCTTGCATATATCGGGCTACTGGTAAGGCTAACTGTACAGGGAATAATGCTGCCCTCCCGTATACTAATTCATATGGTGACTTCCCGGTTGCTCTCTTGCTGGTAATCCTGTTGGCCCACAGTGCTAATTTCAATTTCGAATCCCAATTTTTCTGATTTTTGTTGATAGCCTTCTTCAGTGCCCTCACCAGGGTTTTATTTGAAGACTACTTGGGGCCATTAGATTTAAAAGAGTAACCAGCTCCAAAAATAGAAGAAAAGAGATGTAAAAGCCTTAGAAATGAGCCACTTCGAGGGGGAAACCTCCAATACATTACATAAATGAAAAATTCTTGGATGATACAAATGAACAAAACCTCCTTCTATATATAGGAGTCCATGAGGCCACAATATAATCCTAGTGGGGCCACAATGTAATCCTAGCTGACCTAACAATAATAATGTGAGGGCACAATAATAACAATATGGGGGTTACAGGGGTACAATAATAACAATAAGGAGGGCTACACTAACATAATAAGGGGCTACACTATTAATATAGGGACTTAACATGCCCCTCTCCTTCAAACAAGTGTTGTCCTCAACGCTTGATTATTTCTTGATGCTTCTGTATAAAATTCTCATCCTCCCATGTGGAATATTCTACAGGAAATTTCTTCCACTTGCTGAGATACTCTGAAATTGATCGTACTTGTTCAGTTCTTGTTTCTATTATTTCTTCAGAACTTCTTTCAATGTGATGTTGATCTTCCTGTTGTTTTATTTGATTCTGCACCAAAGTTAGGTTATCCTTTGAGAGTTGGAGGACTTGTTTTTGATGCTCGATGTGATCTTCCACTACTTTACCATCCATATTATATTTTATTTGATCCTTCAAACCATCCAACTTAGCCTTCATCTATGATTTTAAACCATCTATGTCATCTTCAGTTTCTCTTCGTAAGATCGAAATTTTTTGCACTTGGTACCGTAATTTTGATATCTCATACTGCAATTATTCCTCTTCATGCATCATTGTATAGATTTCTGAGGGCTTAATGGGTATGAAATTATTTTTTGGAGGCATTATATAACCCAATTCTGATAAATATTCTTCAATATGCCCTTGGAATCACTTCAAACTGCTTTTTCAAACAAACGTTATGCAATTTTAAAAAAAAATACACACCTTTTTCTTGATTTTGAGGAACTCGATATTGAAATTGGATTATCTCTGTGATTGTAGCACTTCAATATTTTAATTTCAGTACCAACGTATCCCTCTGAATTATCTTTCAAATTCCATAGGTCTGACCTGATTTGGATTCTCCAAGACAAAGTTATGTCCAATCTCCCCCAATGACCTAATTATGGACTGGTTCAGTAGAGCGAACTTGTACGACTTTCCACTTGTCACTGTTTCATCCTTTGTCTATAAAATTGATATCCAAGAAACTACAGTCCATTTAATTGCGACCAATTTTTACGGCACTCCCATCCGATGCCCAGAGAGACAGTTATTGAACTTTTCCCACGATCACCTCTTTGAAATGAAATTTAGGAGCCTGAAAAAGCACTACCTTCCACAGATCATATCTCCAAAAATGTTGTGAACCAAGCTCTGAAATTTTTTGACGAATTTCCTCAGGATTTCAGATTTGCACCATATAAATTTTAGATTTTGAAACTTTGTAGAAAAAAAGTTATAGCGCAAATTCCACGATGAAATTTTTAGGAGCCTGAAAAAAGACCTAACTTCCACAGATCATATCTCCGAATATATTGCGAACCAAGATCTAAAATTTTTAGAAAATATTCCTCAGGATTTCGGCTTCGTACCCTAAAAATTTTAGCTTCTGAAACTTCGTAGAAAAAAAGTTATAGCGAAAGTGCCACGATGACTTGTTTGGAGCAGCGAAACCCTAGAATCCAAAGCTCTGATACCAAATGTTGAGTAACCAGCTCCAAAAATAGAAGAAAAGAGATATCAAAGCCTTAGAACTAAGCCACTTCGTGGGGGAAACCTCCAATACATTACATAAATGAACAATTCTTGGATGATACAAATAACCAAAACCTCCTTCTATATATAGGAGTCCATGGGGCCACAATATAATCCTAGTGGGGCCACAATGTAATCCTAGCCGACCTAACAATAATAATGTAAGGGCACAATAATAACGATATGGGGGTTACAAGGGTACAACAATAACAATATGGGGGGCTACACTAACATAATAAGGGACTGCACTATTAATATAGGGACTTAACACCTTGTGGGTAATAAGCCGTAGAGTGACCGAGTGCAATGTTATACTGCTGGAAGAAGTTGAAAAACTTTGCAGACTTAAAGGCCTATGCATTGTCGGTCACTATCTTGGCAGGGAAGCCAAATCTAGATATGATATTCTCTTCCATAAATTTCATTACCATAGCATCTGTTGCGTTCCTTGTAGGTATAGCTTCCACCCACTTCCTGAAATAATCTATGGCAGTTAATATCCAATTATGCTGACCACTTGATGGAGGATGTATTTCACCGATAAAGTCAATTCCCCATTTCTGGAATGGTTCATCCACGAGAACAGGGATCATGGGCAGAGGTGCCAACTTCTGTCTTTTAGCAAACCTTTGGCATTTCTCACATGCTCTAACTTGGGCAAACACATCTCCAAAGAGTTTGGGCCAGAAGAAACCAGCCTTCAGGATTTTGTGAGCAGTGGCCCTCCAACTATAATGACCCCCGCAGATTCCTTCATGAAATTTGGCCATTATACTCTCAACCTCGTCTTCTATGAGACACAGGAGTAGAATGCCTGAGGGATCTCGCCAGTATAGCCGACCATTGGCAACAACAAATTTCTGTGATCTCAACCTTAGTGTTCTGTATTTAGCTTTGTCACAGCTGGGAGGACAACTAAGGGCCAGAAGATACTCCATGATCTCCTTATACCACAGATTGATGAGGTAATTCATGTGTGTTTTCTGAGTGGCTATCTCTACTCCCTATTGCTCTTCTTTCTTCTCCGACTCCTCATTTGCTATGATGGATAGACTTATACCCAGAGCCTGACAATTTGATTCGGACAGGATTTTGGCTAACCCTTGTCCCTTGATCAGTTTGGTAGGGTGGATGTCTAGCTCATATTATTGTATTTTGGAAATCCACTTCTCCCTTTTTCCCTCACTATACCCTTGGGTAAGGATGTATTTTACCACAGCTATGGGTACAAATGCTGTGATGTGTGACTGCAGGACATACATACGAAATGCCTTGAGAGACTTCACCAGAGCGTAAGCCTGCTTTTCTAATATGTTATATTTCAATTCTGCATCACGGAGCACCTGGCTGAAGAAAGCGATGGGTTGCTCATACCCCTCTTCATTTTTCTACAATAAGACTCCTGCCACTGTATGAGGTGATGCAAACGAAAATATCATAAAGGGTTTGGTATAGTCTGGCCCAGCCAACATCGGGGCTTCAGCAAAGGCGTTTTTGATTTTGGAAAAGGCCTCTCGTGATTCCTAGGACCATTTCACCTCATTATTCTTCTTAAGCATGTCTGTTATATGTCTAACTATTTCTGCATAGTTAGGGATAAACCTCCTTAGAAAATTAACATGCCCAAGGAACACCTGCACCTCTTTATTTCTGGGGAGAGAGATACCATTAATGACTGCAGCTCTCTTAGGATCAATTTTTACCCCGTCTTTGGTTACAATATGTCCCAAAAGCTTGCCCTCTTCTAATGCAAATAACGACTTTTGTGGATTGAGAGAGAGAACATACATTCTGCATTTCTCAAAAGTCCTATGCAAATGTTCAATGTGCTCTGCATCATCCTTTGAAAACACAGTGATATCATCCAGATAGACTACCACAAACTTATCTTGCTCGCCAACGAAAGCAATGTCCATGGCTCTTTGAAAAGTGGCCCCTGCATTAATCAACCCGAAAGGCATCTTGACATACATAAATGTACCCCATGGTGTGGTGAAAACAGTCTTCTTCTGATCTTTTGGAAGTACGGCCACCTGATTGTAACCAGAGAATCCATCCATCATCGACATCCGAGAAGCTCCCACCACTTTTTGCAGAATATGATCCATCTTGGGCAATGGGTAATTATCCTTTAAGGATGCTCGATTCAGATTCCGGAAATCAACACATACCCTTATTTCTCCATTCTTTTTCCGTACAGGAACTAGGTTTGCTACCCACTCAGAATATCTCAATGGCACAATGATTTTGGCCTTCAATATTTTCTTAATTTCTTTCTCAATAGAGGGAAGCAGCAGGGGATTTATCTGTCTAAGATTTTGTTTATGTGTTTTTGCATCTCCCTTCAGCGGGATTTTATGCTGCATGATGTTGATATCGAAGGTTTTTATGTCCTGATAAGACCATGCAAACACATCTGTGTATGACTGGAATAATTTCTGGTAGAGCTCTTTATATTCCTCCGGGACCTTCTTGGACAACTTCACGATTTTGGGGTCAACATCAGTACTAAGATTAAGATCTTCTACCTGATTATCCTCCATGAATTTGTTTGGCTGCAGTGGGACATCGTTCCTGTTAAACAACCTTTCTAAGGGCATTAGTCCTTGGGGTATAACGTTGCCTTTTAGTTGCAGAACTTTATGGCCAGTCACCTTTTCTTCCCATTTATCTTCTGAAGTGTTTTCAGCCTCTTCTTCTTCACAAGTATTAATTTCCATGTTGGAGAATTCCCCAACTGTTTCCAGGAATCTTTTCACTTTTTCTTCATCCTCAAAGACTTGCCAATGCTTAACGTTATCTGGGATTGATGGCCAATAACGTACCTCAATTTCATATCTTAGGAGAGGGTTTTCAGGTGGATGGAAGGTACTGGCAGCCACTGCAAGGGAGACTGCCACCCTATTCTGCTCCTGGGGCATAAAATGAATATTAAATGCCAAGAAAAAATTCTCCACTAGATCCCAAAATTCGTTCCTATAAGCCCTTAGCCTAGGATGTTTGGTTTGGCACTGATTCTTCACTTGTCTAACCACCAGTTCCGAATCTCCCAGAACCTTTAAACTCTGTATTTTCATGCTCCTGGCTGTCTGTAATCCTAATAGAAGTGATTCATATTCGGCTACGTTATTAGTGGCTTCATACTCTAGCTTGAAAGACAATGGGACCCATTGGCTTGTAGGAGAAATTAGTAATATCCCAGCTCCATTACCTTCTCTAGAGTTTGCTCCATCAAAATGAAGTGTCTAGATTCCTGCTTCATGGCTCTTTACAGACTGCACGGTCTTAATATGGAAGAATGATGGTTCATGAGCATAGTCTTAATCTTCTTCCATCATCAAACATGAGAAATATCCCTCCTTACTATAAACTGGAGAATTGACTGAGTTGTCGGCCTTAGTAACTGTCTTGACAAATCTAGTTTCCCGGTACAACCTCCTCTCTTGGCCACCAAAATGCTGGGATGGTAGCATAGGTGAAGTCCAACTTGATTGACCCACCAATTTTAGTCCCCTAGGACCTTGACAGCAACATGCCGAAGCGAGCTGGGATGTCAGCTACCACGATGTCCATCACCACACTTTTTGTTGGGATCTGGGCCAAATTGACCACCAAATCTTTGATCATACCCAGGTATTTAACTCTTTTGGAATCAAATGAATAGAGGTCCTTATATGGATGGGTGATTTGTAATCCTAGTTGTTCCATGACCGATAGGGGTAATAGGTTATGCGAAGCTCCTGAATCTAACATACAATTATGCAACAACAGGTCATGAATTACTAAGGACACATAAAATGGGGGAGTGAAGGCATCTAATTCTTCAACATGTGGGCCAAATACAACCATGGGTCTTTCTTCTTGAAGGTTCAGACTGTCTGGAATATGTGTTACTTCTGGGGGGAGCATAAAGGAAGTGATCTGGGACTGATATGCAAGCTGTTTCAACAATTCGGTCAAGGGAACTGGGATTTTGACCTTCTCAAGCTCCTTTTGTAAAATGAAGGCAGAGGAGGAATTATCTACTGACACTTCTTTTGATTCTTTGTTTTGGACAAGAGGTTTGACTTCTTTTATGACTGACTTGACATTAGGGGGAGTAGCCATTTGTGAAGAGGAAGGAATTTGATCAGCAGCCTGAAATGATTCATTAAGAGGTCTCTTACCTTTGTCCACGGTCCTTTGAGTTGTTGTCTCCTTCTGAGCAGATGCTTCCTCATGAGGTGTGTCCTCCTCCTGATCCTGAATGCGAGTTCTCTTCCTAGAAGATATGAGGTCATATCTTCTATTAAACTATGCTTGCATGAAATCGACAAACTGCTTGCAGTAGTCATCGATCTCAGGATCCTCAATCCTGTCATTAGCTGAGTATCTATCTTGGCTAGAGGTGGATACCTCCTCTTTTCCCTTTCTTCTAGTATCTTATTCATATTTTCCCTTTGACTTACCAGTGGAGGCAAAATTTTCCTCCAGCTCTGGTGCATCTGTTTGAGCATCATACAGGGTAGCAGGCTTCCTTTCTCTCAGAGAGAAACCAAATTCTGAGTCAAAGGCTTCCATGAAAACAAATTTAGCAGATGTTTGATGAGGTTTCATATCAGCAGGAAGGCTCAGATACAACTTGTTAAATCTCTTGATAAATTCTGACACCCCTTCCTTATTTATTTTCTTGAGTGTGTTAAACTCAGTAAGACAATGTCCATGATATTTCTTCTCTCCCCATTTTTTGAGAAAAGTATCTTGCATTCCTTCCCAAGTAGTGCCAGAACGGTCTGCCAAAGTCTTAAACCATTTTTGGGCTTCACCATCAAGAGATTGAACAAACAGTCTTAAGACTACGTCTAGATGTTCCACATTAAAGTTCTCTACAAAAGAGCAGAAAACCTCAAGATGCTTTTGAGCTTCAATCTCATTTTCCCCATTGAATAAGGGTAAGATCTTTAGATAATCCTATGGCATATCATTTAACACTTGAGGTAATGCCAGGGGGGCATACTTATTCAACAAGAAACCAGGAAAATTTGCCATTGGAGGAGGGGGTGGAGGTAGTAGAAGGGTTTGATGTGTAAGAGGAGGAGGAGGTGGAAGTGAAGTGTGAATGACAATAGGAATGTATTGAACATCAGCTTGGGATGATGATGGAAAAGATGGAATATTAACAACAGATTCTTCAGTGACTTCTTTAACCTCTTTGGCCTTTGGGGTGGGATGGAATGTGTAATGAGTAGTATCTATCGATTCAGCCTCGTCTTTGATTTGGATGTTTCCCAGAGGTAGAATATCTGAGTAATAAGCGGTTTCTCCCATAGTGGAGTCGGAAAATGGCACTTGGGCCACTTGAGGAGAAGAGGATGGAAAGTCTTCTAAAGAAAATTCAGGGATCTGAGTGTGGATGAATCGTATTTCCTTCCAATTTATCCTATGTAGGATCTTCTCTGGGTTAGACATAGAAGGTGTCTTTGGCTGAGACGTATCTGACCTCAGGTGTGGCTTTCGAGGAGCCAGGACTGCAAGTAAGTTTATCTGATAGATGACTGTGGAGTCATCAAGTTGAGGGATCTACAACTCTCAACTCTTCATGATCACCTTTCTGAAGAGTGAATAAAGATTTTGTCAAGGCCCAAGGATTTGAATTTTCTTAACTTCGTTCCCTGGCAACGGTGCCAAAAAGATGTTGTCAATCCTAGAGACAACCTTGAGTTGTGAAAGACCAGTGCCTAGGACATCTTATATAGCAAGGATCAATATTATATAACAAGGATAATTAGCAGAACAAGGCTCTCATGCTATCTCTTGTACACAGGAATATTAATTTGAATGGGACCAAAACTTTCAGAAGCTTGATACAGGGAAAGAAATACTTCATAGGCAAGGTGTGAAACTCTAACACGAATGTATCAAACAATTCAAAGGCAACTTACTGAAAAAAGTGCTGGATTCTAAATACTTCACAGAGATGAATAATCAGAAAGTATCTACTGCGTATGTAGAATAAAGAGAATACTAACTGTTGTTGAGACAATATCCAGAAACATATATCAACATGCGGTGGGCTTATGAAATTAAGAATCCACACATGATAATAGCATTTGTAAATAACATCTCATAGCAGCTAATATAGCAGAAGTACGGTTGAAGTGAAAATGAAACAGCATATCATGCCTGAGCCATATTTAAAGTGCCAGACAGATTATGGAATAAGTATCAACTAGGATAAATTCATACCAAAACCAGTGGGCTACTCGCATTCCAGAACATGATACAAGATGAATGGATGTAAATGAAATGAACAGATAAACTATAACACATAGGAGAGAATTACACACTGTAAAGCACCAAGACCAGAATCCTCATTAAAGATAGAACTCCTTCTCATTGAGACCCAACAGGATCTTCACATTTGTATTAAAGCTTTAACAAAAATGCACACAAAAACTCTTTCACAGCCAATTCTTCAGAAAATCTGGAACCTGTTTTTCTCTTTAGTTCTTGCTTATATATAAGCCTCAGAAACATGAGCGAGAAGATATTTTTGGGAAAAATATCTTCCTCGCGTGCTTGTAATCAGTTTTAGGTCTCCATAAAAAATAACCAAAACTCATGATGAGGAATTGGGGCATCTCATCATTGACAGTTGGGTTCACAGCCGTTTTAAACAAAAATATCAAATAACAGTTTCTGATAGAAGGTAAAATGCAGGAGTGGAATGTGAATTCCACTCGAAATCTAAAAGTAACAAACTAAAATGGAAGTAAAAGGCCACTAGGGCCGAATCATGAATTGTTCACTGACGAGGTGGAGTTGAGGCGATTGCTGTCACAGATGGCGGAATGTTGGCGGAGAGGAATCGATTTGCCTCTGATGTGGCAGTAGAGGCTTTTCTTCCCATAGATCTTCATGAATTTATCTAATTTTGATTTAATTTGGAGGATAGGCTTTTGATAATAAATCTTAGCCAAAATCTCGAAATTGTCTTCAATCTTCTGTTTCTGCCGTGGCAGGTCTTCGACACTAATACTCTGACTGCTGCTACAATAACCTCTCTGCGTTCCAAATCATAGTGACCATGATTACGGAACCTGGAGTGAATTCATCACTCTGTAATAACCCTGCACAATACAATAAAATCATCAATAAATCTAGGGAGTGGTGGAAGGAATGCTGTGGAGGCCTGGAGGAATGGTGGTGGGACAGTGGAAAACTAATGAAAAACATGTGGGATGGAAGAAACAAATGAAAATGAATGAAAGCGGGACTTTTGGATGGTGGGACCTGGTGGGTGGAGGGTGATTAGATGCGGACCGTCAGATCTTCGGAGGAAATCGACGGTTGAGATGCTGTGATGGAATTAAATGGTCGCGCGATGAACAAATATGCATGGAAGATGCGATGCAACGCAGATTGTCGACCAGGATCAAACAGACGGTCATGATTGGATTGGGGGATCGCCATCGGGGGAGGCGGGGGTGACACTTTGAGTTCTTGTGATTGGAGATGCGCGATCGAGCGCCAGCCGTCCGTTCTAGAACAAGATCGATGGCGGAGACTCAATCAGCGGGGAGACAGACGGGGATAAAGGAGCGGAGCTAGATAAATACGTGCTGTTGGATCAAAGGGAAATTGACGGCGGGGATTACAATCAGAGGATCGAAATCGGGGAGTGTGGCAGGTGGCACACTTTAAAAGTTGCGATTGCGATTGGAGCGGTGTTGTGATTATGCGATGCGATTTGCACTGGCCATCAGATCTTTGTAAATCTACGGTCGAGATCTCCATGGGAGTTCATAGAACGAAGCCCAATCGCATCAGGGATTTTAAGTTTAACAAAGAAATGCGCTCGCCCAAAATCTCTGACTGCGATAAGCGCCTACGGGCTCAGCGCCTGGTCTCGGCACTTGGTCGCATGGAGGGGAAGTGGTTAAGGGGCTGGCCAAAAGGGGCTACAGCCTTATATGCAAAATATGAATTTTTTGGCCTATTTTCATTGCATTTTAAGGCCAAAAAAGGGGTAACGGTAAGGGGAATGAAGGGATTTTAAGCTGAACAAAGGAATTTGAAAGGTTCAAAATGGGATTTGGGTGATTTTAAGGGGTTAATGAGGAAATAAGAGATGGGAAAAAGGCGAAGAAACAAAGGTTAAGTTGGAATGAAATAAGAGGGAAAAGGAAGCCTTTTTGGCATTCTTCTTCACAAACAGAGAGTTTTCAAAATAGGGGAAAAATAGTGAATGTTAACCATATGATCAACATGCATCAAACAAATATAGTATGCCAAAGTTACGACCCCGGGAAATTGATGTACCAATTTATCCCGATGGGGCCCATATTTTGGCGTTTCATCTCCTAGGGTTAGGTTTTTGGATGTTTAGGGTTTTTCATTATTTCTAAATAATATATAAGCCTTCGAGCCTCATTTTAACACATAGTTTAAAGGCCTGTAGTCACCACATCTCTTCTTAGAGATAAGCTACCAGCGCCCTAGCTAGTTTATTTCCATTCTGTTTGTAAGAAAATTTAAGTTATTTTATATTAATGAAATGAAGTGTTATTTATGCTGAATATTTGTATTTATGGTTATATGTGTATTCTATTGCATTCTTGCATCAATCTGGATCACTCCAATAAGATTCTCCTCACCTTTGCAACCTTCTTTTACCAAGCATCAGGAAGAGCGTCATCTGCTACTGCGGGTTTGGGAATGTCATTATCAATGAATTCTTTCAACCCATTGTCCTCCAGAATTTCCTCCATCCTATCTTTCGACGTAATATATATAGAGCTTCCCTCAAGTGGATACTCCAATCTCAAGCCATTTAAATCCAACTTGGTCCGCTGTCGCACCAAAAAATACTTTTGCAAATTCGAATGCTATTCAGTCACAAACTCAATTTCTTCTCCGCTATAGTGATTTCCTGCACTCTAATACCATGTAGAAATTGTACAAATAATATGTATTCCAATGGATTCAATCTGATCAAGAAATTTACTAAATCAAGATACTGAATCCTTCTACAAATCAATTGCGGAAAATAAATACGATTGCCAATCACAACACTCCTCAAATCTACCCCCCTTGTCAAGGATTGGTGGGAAACCTACTGTGAGAAAAAGGATGAGACGAAACCCTCTCTATTCTCACTGTAACCACTTGGAATTATTTCCAAGATGCCATCAAGGAACAATACTATCCCGTGGGGAGCTATGAGGACAAGTACATATAATGGAGCATGCTGTGGCAACAAAGGGATCAAGATGTGCATGAGCTGGTGAATCTATTCCATACCCTGCGCACAAAGTTGGGTATCAAATATTCAGTGAAAAATTTGGTGCTAAAGTATCGTAGTTGTTTGCACAGATACATTCAGGAGGAAATGGAGTTCCTCGACATCTGCTTGCTTAGTATGACATACCGGTATGCTGCCAAGATTAAGCAGAAATTCAGACAGAAGAATTGAGACTTTGGATCTGTGAATCAAAAGTAAGGGAAAGGTTTCCCCAAACCGCAGAACAAAGGACAAAGCCAAGGCATGGAAGCCAAAGACAACCTGCCAAATCTGCAAGAAAAGAACAACACCGCGAAGCCAAAGAAGGACACGGGAAAGTGGTGTGAGTTCCATAAGAGCTCAACTCACAATGCAAGTGGGTGTCGGGCGAAGCAATTGCTGGTGACCGAGATGAGGGCTTCTGAATCAGATGCATGCTTTGAATCTGAATCATAAACTAACAAGGGGAATGAAAAAGGGAAATAGATTATTGATGCAGATCCGAACACATTGTTTCCACTATGAAGATCCAGAAGGAGGAACCAAAAGATCTAGAGGAGGAGGAACTCCCAGATGTGGGTAAAGGGTTCCCCGCTACAGTTCATTGTTGACAATGGGAGCCAAAATAACCTCATTTTAGCAAACACTGTGAAGCAGTTGGGCTTTCCAACCATAGCACACCCACAAACATACAAAATTGGGTGGCTTCACCAAGGATGAGATCTTCGCGTCAGCTAGTAGTGCCGCCTTCCCTACAACATCAAGCCCTTCACGGATGAGGTATTATGTGACATTTCTCCTCTTGATGTTTGTGATGTATTATTAGGCTAACCATACTTGTGGAAGTGAAATGATGTGTATGAGTCTCGACCTCGCACTGTTATTGTTACTTTGGGAAATAAGCTGTACAGGATACCAGAGGTACCACTGCCTACCACTATCTCTTTGGTTACTCCAAAACAATGTAGTAAGCTCATTTCCAAAACCACGAATTTTTTTTTCTTGATGATCCCTCCCAGGGAAAGAAGAAGACTATGGCCACGACCTCTAGATAGGGCTCCTCTGCACGACAAAAACAAATGGACAAGGTTTTTGGAGGAGTGTGGGGACATCTTCACCTCACCCAAAGGGGTTCCTCTACACTGTCAGGTCAAGCACCCCAGGTGCGCCGCTACCTAATGGACCGATCTATCGATGCTCTACTCTGGAGAATGATGAAATCAAGAGGAAGATTCAGGAGTTGCTCCAGAAATGTCACATCCGGCCAAGTTCATCACCCTGTGGGAGCTCAATTATATTGGTACAGAAGAAGGATGGGACTTGGAGACTCTGTATTGACTATCGGGCGCTGAACAAGATCACTGTCTGGAATAGGTACACGATCCCACAGATTGATGACCTTCTGGACCAAATAAAAGGAGAAAAATATTTCAGCAAGATCGACTTGAAGTCTGGGTATCACCAGGTGCTAATTGAACCCTCCGATGTGTGGAAGACTGCCTTCAAAGCTAAGGAGGGCCTTTTCGAATGGTTTGTCATGCCTTTCGGGTTGACGAATGCTCTCGAAACCTTCATGAGGTTGATGGATGACATATTGTGGCCATTCAGCAAATCATTTGTAGTGGTGTACTTGGATGACATTTTGATCTTCAGCCAGACTAGGTAAGAGCACCTCCAACACATTCGACAAGTCCTCCAAACACTGTGGCAACACAAGTTGTGTGCCAATTTTGATAAATGCACTTTTGGCATGACCCAGGTTTAATATCTGAGATACATTATTGATGAAAGGGGGGTGCATGTGGATCCAAAAAGATCCAAGTCATTTAGGATTAGCCAGCCCCAACCACTCTAACAGAGCTTCGCAACTTTCTGGGTCTTGCTAATTTCTACCGCAGGTTCGTGTTGGGATTTTCTCATATCAATTGGCCCTTGAGTCAAGTCACCAAGGGAGGAGCCAAAGAAAAATTATTTTGGTCAGAGTCTCAATAGAAGGTGTTCGTAGAATTGAAACATCGTCTCTGTTCTATCCCAGTGCTCACATTACCAGACTTGTAACAACCATTTGAGATCGAGACAGATGCCTCTGACTATGCTATTGGGGCAGTTCTTACTCAACATGGGCATCCAATGGCATATCACAACAAGACATTGTCCGACATAGTCCACAAGTATCCCACTTATGAAAAAGAAATGTATTCCATTGTGTAGGCTTGTCAACAATGGAAGCATTACATTTTGGGGAAGGAAACAATCATCCACACAGACCATCGACCCCTGCAATTCATACAGACACAAGGGAAGTTGCAGAACGATCGCCATTGTAAATGGTCCAAATATCTGCAAAAGTTTCATTTGAACATCAAGTACAAGAAGGGTAGCACCAATAATGTGGCAAACTGCCTCAGCCGACCACTGATTGTGGTGCTAACCACCATTCTAAACTCTTGTGGGCATGATACTTCTGATTGGCTACTTCTCTACAAAAGTGATCCATAATTCAGTCACACATACAAGGCACTCTTCGGGGGTACGCAAGTTCCAAATTTTCACCTCCAAGATGCACTGTTATGTCACCTGGGACACCTTTGTGTTCCTTCAAGCGAGCGTGCCAAGATGATATGGGAAGCACACTACAGTCGAGTCGCTAGGCATTTCGGGGTTGAGAAAATAGTGGTAATACTACTGAAGTATTTCTATTGGCCGAACCTTCGACAAGATGTTGGGAAGTACATCAGATAATGCACTGCTTGCGCCATTTCCAAATCGACCATCAAGAAGCAAGGCCTCTATACTCCACTACCTACCCCTAGTAGACCTTGGGAATCCATCTCCATGGATTACATGTCAGGCCTTCCTTCTACTAAGCATGGAAATGACTGTGTTTTCGTGGTCGTCGACAGATTATTGAAGATGGCCATTATGGCAGACTGCAAGAAGAATATCACAGTAGAAGCAGCTGCTAAACTATTCTTTGAACAAGTGTCAGTGCACTTTGGGATCCCAAAATCTATCATCTCAGATCGGGACAACAGGTTCCTCATCACATTTTTCTCCAGCCCCTGGTAAATGCTTGACACCAAGCTCACCAAGTCCACAACTTTCCATCCCCAAACTGATGGACATACAGAGGTCGTCAACAGGATGATTGTACACATTCTATGCATGTACATTTCAAATCATCCATGCAGATGGGATGAGAGCCTCCCCTATGTACAAAACAGTTTTAACCGGGCTCTCCACAACTCAACTGGTGACAACCTCTTTCAGGTGGGCTTGGGATTCCATCCACTATATCCCATTGACATAGCCATGCCGTTTGCGGCTGCACAGGCTGATTCGGCTCATGTCCAGTCTGAAGCTGAAAAAGCGAACAACTTCATTGAGCACATTCAACACATTTTCCAACAGGTTCATGACATATTGGAAAAATCTGATGCTAAGTACAAGAAACGACATGATCAACATCGGGTGCCACACAACTTCCTGGTGGGCGAAAAAGTTTGGCTACATTTGTAGAAGGAGCGCCTCACTGGACCCCACCGCAAACTTCACCCACTCCGATATGGGCTGTACACCATCACCAAGGCTGTAGGGAACAATGCCTTTGAGCTCATTATTCCACCATTCTTTTGTTTGCACCTAGTATTCAATGTGGACCGCCTTCGTCCCTACTTCCCACCTCTACTAGACGCCTCTGACATTGCAGAATAACTCACACCAACAGAGTTAAACCCAGACTGCATGGAACATGCCATCACATATTGTATCATGGACATGCAAATCAAGAACACTCACCAATAGAAAATCTGATTGTATCAGGTTTTAAAATATGGCCAACTCCTACACCAAGGTAAGTGGTTCACCAGGGACCAAGTTCCACAGAAGTTTCCTCAGCTCATGGAGGAACTCAATACAATGGGGACCATTGCTTCCTAAGGGGGGAGAAATGATCCAGGTGGATATTGGTGGCCACCTGCCTATTCCACTTGGGGCCCCACCATTTTCTCCTTCATTTTTTCAGTTTCGGCACAACTTACTATTTTTAGTAGTTTTTCGGGTCTTGAACTTCCAAAGCCGTTTTGAGGCCCCAAAAGGTGTTTTTTGGGCATCGTTTCTCCAATGAATTTTATTCCAATCTAGAATACACATTCACGATCAATAGTTTCAGTCCTCAGATATATCTTTCTAATGATGTATCATGTGCGTCAAATGGAGATAGTATGCCAAAGTTACAACCTCGGGAAATTGATGTACCAATTTACCCTGACGGGGCCCATATTCTGGCATTTCTTCTCCTAGGGTTAGGTTTTTGGATGTTTATGGTTTTCCATTGTTTCTAAATAATATATATGCCTTTAAGCCTCATTGTAACACATAGTTTAGAGGCCTGTTGCCGCCACATCTCTTCTTAGAGATAAGCTACCAACACCCTAGCTAGTTTATTTCCATTCTGTCTGTAAGTAAATTTCAGTTCTTTGATATTAATGAAATGAAGTATTATTTTCGTTGCATATTTGTATTTATGGTTATATGTGTATTCTATTGCGTTCCTGCATAAATCCAGATCACTCCAATAAGATCCTCCTTGCTTTTGCAACCTTCTTTTACCAAGCATCAAGAAGAGCATCATCTGTTGCTGCAGGTTTTGGAATGTCATTATCAATGAATTCTTTCAAACCATTGTCCTCCAGAACTCCCTCCATCCTGTCTTTCCACGCAATAAAACTAGAGCTTCCCTCAAGTAGATACTCCAATCTAAAGCCATTGAAAGCCATCATGGTCCGTTGTCACACCAAAGAATACTTTTGCAAATTCGAATGCTATTTAGTCACAAACTCAATTTCTTCTCCACTATAGTGATTTCCTGTGCTCTAATACCATGTAGAAATTATACAAACAATATGTATTACAATGGATTCAATCTGATCAAGGAATGTACTAAAGCAATATACTGAATCCTTCTACAAATAAATTGTGGAAAATAAACACGATCGCCAATCACAACAAGTAAATAAAGAAGCAAATCAAATCACAACACATATATTTTCCCTGGGAAAGATTGCTGCTCAAAACCCCTCTATCTTCTATTGTATATTCACCAAGGAATCATGAAACAATTACAATTCACTCTTCTCACAAGAGTCTCCTGCACACTCACAACTGTCTCACATTGATCTAGACAAAATCGACCAACACTTCGCCAATTTTCAGCCTCTAATGAGCCTGCCTTGCTTGCACTATTCATGTGGAATGAAATACCTATTATTTATGAAATTCAGCCTTCCAAAACTGCACAATGCTCATGTGAAATCCTATGGTTGTCTTACTACATGCAGGTAGCCTACTAATGATACAACTAATAGTTAACATCCCTTTAACCTTTGTCTCAACTGGGTCTCCACTGCAGCTGAGATGCATGCATCTATTAATAGTAAATCATCATTTGCATGGAAAATCACTGCATGTGAATTAAATATGATTTAATTCACTTGATGTCTCACTAGTGCAACAAACAGTTACAACTAGTTCAACTGACCTTAACTCAATTAATTGAGTTAATTGATTTCTCATGCATTAAACTAATGCACTAACTACAAATCGAACTCCATAACTAATAGAATCACTCTTCATGCCTTACCAACCACCCTCAAATCGAAATTCATGATCTAACTGATTTTATCACACTTAGTTAACTATTACAAGTGATTATGAGATAAGATTACACTTTATTGTCCAATTTAATTAAAGGAAAATTAAATTAGACACACATTTCTTGTTGACTTTTAAACAAAATATTTAGAAACTTTACTTAGCCCAGTTCTTCATTTATGCATCAGATATTTAAGCAGTAAACATGAGCAGTAATAAAAAAATAAATCATCGCACAAAGACATCACACATGAACACCAAGATTTAAGGTGGAAACCCAAGTCAGGAGAAAACCATCGCTGTTGTTGTCTCTGTCTTCAATATTTATTATATAGAAAACTTCTTACAATGTTGTACTGGCGCATACTCATATTAGCACGCAAGCACCCACCTGAAGAAGGCTGCAACCTTATCTTATTCTCCAGCTACTACTGGAAGGGAGCTCCAAGCCCCTTATCTCGTTTACCAGCCACCACTGGAAGGGAGCTTCGACCCCCTACTCTCATTTATGAGCCACTACTAGAAGGGAGCTACAACACCCTAAAATAATCACCAGCTCCTAATGGAAGGAAACTTTGATATCCTTTATGAAGGCTTCAACCCTCAGCACCACTGCAGACCATGTTTCATAAATTTCACACTGGATCCACCGGTTTCAATGCATCAAAACTTGTAGACCTATTATAATACATTCTAAAATTTTTAACATCAGATAAGTCAAATATCAAAACATAAACTGATTACTGTATCCAAAATATTCATCCAATTCCTGAAAACAACTACTGAACCAAAAAATCACCAATCACTCGAATAATGAACCAACCATTGAAGAAAAAAATCACTTAACCATTCAAAAAATCAATTAATCTAGAACAGTGAGATCACTGTAACCAAAATATCAAAACTAAACGTAGACTACTCCATCAACACAATGAATCAAATGCAACCCTATTCAAAAAAGTATATGCCACTTTACTTAAGGCAACCTACGTGTATACATGCTTTTCTATAGAGAAACCTACGTACCGATCTCAATATATTGTTACTCTGAATCAGTCACATAATTGAACATAGATATTCTGAAATATTCTGATAGGTTATATATATTTGAACCCTCATACAATTAGCAACATCAAGTATCCATTTTATCTACTCAATTTCAACTTCATACATTGTTACTAAAACCCAGATCAACATGAAGACATCATTGACAGACAACAGAAATACAACAACACTGATCTGATTGATCAATCATGTATAAGAAGAAACCCTTTGTTTATGCATGCAACATCAACAATAAACCAATCACTGATCTTTATACACAATCAACTAGTAGTATAATTAGGACTTAAACAACCCATATCTATATGAAGACATCACTGACATACAGGAAAAAAACACAACAAAACTGATCAGAAATTTCCTTAAGCATTCTTCAGCAAAAACATAGCTTGCATACTCGGCTTCCATAATACCACTCCGCAACTATACACACTTCTTATGACACCAACCTACGTATAGATCTTAGTATTTTATCCGAATATATATGCGCCTTTGATAAGCCGAACACGTGTGTATATGCGACTTCATCGCGGCAAACCTGCATATAGATCTATAAATATTATAGGATTGCGCAACAATTCATAACTACAGATTAACTTAGATCATACCCTTCACTTCAGTAATCATGCGCCAAACAAAAAATCTGAAAAACTCATAAACATATCATGGAAATACATAGTCATTTTAGGTCTAGAGAGCCTGGTCCATTATTGTATTCACAAGTGTATCAAAATATCAGATCTATCTATTGAATATAGCCCAATCCATGCAGATATACTTCAAATAGAAGTATTCATTCAATTATTATTCACATGCACACCTTTTCACTATAATCTTCTCCTCCTTATATAGTTTGAGCCTTATCCAATACCATGAGCGAAAAAACCACACAAGTGCGGGTGGTATTCTTGGATGGGATCAAATAGTCGGTATTGGGCTCAATATTGTCGGCTAACACCATGGTAAAGACCCTTGGTATCATAAACTGAGTGCGTAAATACATACACTACTTTTCTTCTTTGTACCCGCGTGTATACACGACGTTTCTTCACCAAAACGTAGTATACACTAATTCTGGATGTATACTCGGGTTCCCTTCATCAAACCTGTGAGTATATGTGGGTTCCCTTCATCAAACTTGTGTATACATCTTGAAACTTTACCTTCATTATTCCTTTGTCACCGAATGGAATTCCTTTCTCTGTCACATCTAAACTGACCCGTAGATACATAAATTTTACTTCTTCAACAAATAGGTTGTTGTTGGGTCTCAATCTAGTCTTCTAAACTGAGCTCATTTAATTGTCAACCAGGATTTGTAAACTGCTGAAGTGAAGTGTACCATATGTACCTAGGTGCTTGTTTCCTAATGCGTTGTGTGTAGTGTTTTGTGATGTTTTTGGTCTTTTGTGATGATTTATGATGTTTTTGGTCTTTTGGTGATTTTTATATTCACAATGGAAATGTTTAGAAAATTAATGGAAAGGAGTTGGTGGTAAAAAACAGAGTTAAGCCTAATGTATGGAATGGCAAATGCAATTGGAAACACTGAAGCAGAATCTAAACTGTGACTAAATAAAAGCAAAGCTTGATAATGACTTTTAGGCAAATGACACAAACTAAACTTGAGAAATGATCACTAAATATGCAAATCCTCTAACTAAACAGTTAAACACTAATCTTACCATGATGCAACAATTTGTTCTAAGCTCTTCTATTCTATGACTAATTCCTAGTTCTATTCTGCAATTCAATTGAATATCACAGGACCTTTACTCAAAGAGTTATTGGTTTCTTTTTCAAAGTAGTTCTTTTGAGGAAGAGCTCTGTTTATAAAATTGATGAGGATATTGCAGAGATACTTCAGACCTTATAGTGATGTTGTCTTCTGTTCATATGGCTATGGATCATTTGTAGATTTTAGAACAAAAAGATGTTTGTGAATAATGAAGGCTGTTTTGTTAATCCTAATAACTGAAATAATCTATTGTGCAGTGGGTGACAATTTGAATATGAAGTGCAAGTGTAATGAGTTAATCTAAGAATGAACCTAAGATTCCACTAATCTAGAACAATGTTGAACTATAAGTCATCATCAAACTTGAAACAAAGTAACTGAACATGAATTAAATGCAATGAAACTCCGGAGCATTCTAACTATACTAACATGCATTATTCTATGAAGTTACACAATCTGTTTGTTCATCATTAGTGATATTTTGGAAGAGTTCCTTCTTTTGGAAGGGGTAGAACAATTCTAACTGTGTAATTGAGTGCAATTGTAAGAAAATAGACTGAAAGAAAATGAAAAACTAAGTTATCACATCCATAACCTACTCGTCATTATGATGTCTTGGGCAAGTGTTTAAGAGCAAGAACAGAGATGATACTTAGTACAAACACACAACTAAATCATTCATTATCACAGTCATGTTTTGAACTTCTTAAGAATTTCTTGGAAGAGTTTCTTCTTGTGGAAGAGTGATTAGAACAAGTGTAACTGTGATAGTGAATAGCAAAAACTACAACTAAATCCTACAGTACTATAGCTATTCATCATTCATCATTATAATCTGTTGGGAGAGTGTCTTCTTGTGGAAGAGCTAGAATGAATATAACTACAGTAGCTAGTTAAAACAACTATAAATTCAACTCCTATCCTACAATACTATAGTCATTCAACATTCATCATTTTAATCTGTTGGAAGAGTGTCTTCTTGTGGAAGAGCTAGAATGAATACGACTACAGTAGCTAAAAAAAACAACTACCAATTCAAATGCAAAACGTAAAGGCAGCTAGAACTTATCTAATTTACGCAAAATAAATCCGTGCAAGAGGCAGGGGTCCTCTACCACTTGACGGAATTCAAATCCAATTTAAATCACGTCTTCAAAATAACTTTGTCTGCTCCATTAACGATGCAATAGTTTGAACATAACACTTTGCATTTTCAGGAATGTATCACAGAGTTTAAACAAAATCTAGCAGCAAATCTAACATAAAATCTCCAACATAGCTCTCGGTCTCCCAAGAGTTTATAAAGCAAATGCACGTAACAATAATTACAACAATTTAGGAACAATGTCTTTCCTTATCCGAATCACGTTAGAACTCTTTGAAGTGGCTGCGTGAAGAAGAAAAGACATCTGGACTGAGACAGTCCTAATAGGAGTCTTCCTTCATAAATGTGTTCCCCACGTTCAAAACCATACCCAGAATTCATTTCTTCCTCCATGATGAGCAACGAACCATGTAGACATGACGTGGATCATGCCCATATGCTGTTTTTCTCAAGAGGCCACCTGGAACATACTCAAACATGAAGGCAGCTGCAGAATCGCCGGTTAGCTACGGAATGTCTGCATTCTGCAGCTAGTTCCGGTAAAAATGCTTAACAATGGAAAAAATCACAAAATTCAACAAGTCAGTCATGTAAATCATTCTAGAAGTAATTTTAACTATATTTATTGATCAATTGGGTTTAAGATAGAAATGGACAAGGGAAAATGAGGTAAAATGAGGTGAAGGAAAGCACAATTTTGAGGCTCAACATACCCCCATTGTTGTCTCTTTGCATGTCCTCATGCAAATTATCCTATGAATTCAGAGGCTTCTGCAAGGACATCTAATCCCCTTCTTCTCCTTTGTCTGGAAGCTAGAGGTCTTCTGGGTTTCCTGATAACAAGTTTGAACCCGAGGTTGGTGAGTGCCCTGATTAGCTTTTTGTTCCTTGTGTTCAACTTCTCATTGGTCCTCTCCACTTTGTCTATATGCAGGGATAAGGTTGAGTTCATATCAGTTTTGAGCTTGATTTGATCTTTGAGAATTTCATTCTCATTTTTGATGTGTCTATTCAGCAATTCCAACTCATATCTATCCCTCCTTAATATATCTATTTCAGACAGTGGAGGACTGGGGGTTCTTTCTCTGCTTTCTGAAACTGTCCTCTCTAAAGTTTCCACATAATCATAAATTTCCTGTTGAGCAGGATCAATTTCAGGGGTTCCTTCATAAAAATCCTCTTCATCATCCTCTTCAATGGGTGTTTCTTCATCTTCTATATTGATTACCCCTGTTTGTTTGATTGGTGTTTTCTTCAGTTTTACCTTTAATCTGTGGCTTCTCCTAGGCTGAGAGGATCCCTCTCCTTTCTCTGTGGCAGATTCCTTGATTATCCTTTCTTCCTTAATTTGCCTCTTGATTCGAGTCAACTTCTCTAAAATGATTTCCTCACTGCTCTCTTGGACTGGTTTGTCAATTTCAACTTTTGAAGCCCTCCATTTCCTACTTCTCTTTGTAGGCTGTGGTTCAGGTGATAGTTCTTTTGCTTCTTCAAAATGATTTCTTATTAAGAAATCATCCCATGTATCATTTTTTTTAGCTAGATGATGCTCAATCAAAATTTTGACCAAACCATGATGATACAGGGTTGTCTCTAAAAATTGAACTCTTCTCTGAACACAGGAAGCCATCTTCTTCAGACTTTGAAGCAAGAAATATGGTAAGTTTAAGTCTTCTCCCAGAAAATGCATCATTAGTCTAATGTGGTAGACATAAAATGTCCCACATCTACCCTCACATGTAGCAAATTTTTGTAAAAGAAGTAGTATGTTTCTCCATTTGTTTTTCAATGCAGAACTGGGAATTCCTTTCTTGAATACACTAACATCCATATTTGGTGATTTTAAAATTTGTTTCCAGGAGTCATTGTGGAATTCCCTATTTTTAAACCATCTCTCTCCAGTTCTGAGCAATCCTGTAGCCTCTGCAATAAAAACTTCAGTGACAGTAAACTTGACATCCCCTACTTCAACTTCGGTTCCTTGAAATGCTCTTGCAAATGTTTTAGTGACTTCCTTATGGAAACCATTAAATTTTTCCAAAAATTGAAGCCATCCTATTTGTTGTAACATTTCTTTGCATTGTGGGTAACCTTCTAAATATTTTGAACCCACAGGTTCAGTCCTTACAATGAAACCCATGATTTTTTTCAATATCAAATTAACACTCTTCTACCCACAAAACAATGACTTTCACTTTCGGATTGAAATGGCTTCAAGCTCTAAATGAAAATGGCTTCAATTTTGGAATGACATACCTCTGATTGATAATGAAAAATGCCTTCAAAACCTTGGAATGATATGCTTCTGTTGACAATTGAACTTTGGAGTGATATGCCTCTGTTTGATAATGAAAGCAGTTTCAAATTTCGAGCTGATATGTCTCTGATAGACAGTGGCAGACGGCTTCAAATTTCTTTTTGTGCAATACCTCTGGCTCTTAGTAGCAAAAGACTTCAAACTCAACACTGCAACACCTCTGTCTCTAGTAACAAAAGACTTCAATTTTAACACCTCTGTCTTTTGGTAACAAAAGACTTCAAACTCACACTGCTACAATTCTGAGTTTATAGTGAAAATGCTTCAAACTCCGTCCACAGTGATATTTTATCTGCCCACAGTGATATTTTATCTGCCCACGGGATCAAGTGGCTTCAAGTCCTCACACTGTTATACTTCCAAATTTACCCTTCTGCTCTGCTCTGTATTTACAATGCTCAATGCTATTCAAACTGATATCCTTTAGCTCTGCTCCTGGTGATAATAATATCTCTGTCTTCGGAATGGAATGCCAGCTACGGAATGAAGTTATGGTAGTGGTCACGGAATGGAGTAGTGGAGTGAGGTGGAGGGATTGTATTAATGATTGAAGAGACGGCGGAGGATTTTACGACGGCAGAGGGAATCATCATTGAATGATTTGGTTAAGAGACGTGGAAAATTCAAACACCTTGGCCATTTAACCGCTTAAATGCTATCAGATATGAAATTTGAAATGAAGATTTTAATCCAAAGTCTGTAGAGGGTTTGTTGGTGTTTGATCAATAAAAACAATTAAAATAACCTTTTCGAATAATCCATAACTAAACTATGCTAAAATTTTATGAAATGCCATTATAATTTTAAACTTGTTACCTCTGCCCTTTATTTGATTTTTGTAGCCTTTGTCTTCTCTTTTCATCTTTGGAGGAATCTTCATAATTTTCTTGATGCTTTTGATTCATGAATACACTAGGTCACTTTGTTGCAATTCTGATGTCTGCTAGTTGATGCCTTCAGGATTTGTAGCTGCGGAAAGACTATCGGGCTGCAGAAAGGCTGATCAGCTGCAGAATGTCCACTGAGCTGCAGAATGTTCCTGTAGAACACTTTAATCATGAAAATGGAATGTTTTTGGAGTATGGGTGAAATGTTATGTGATATGAATGAAAATGGATGATGGATTATGATATGTATGAAGTGGATAATGGAATGGAATGGATTCAGTTCATGAAATGGAATGAAGGAACATAAGGGCTGTACTGCAATTCATGACATATTTTATTCACTTACAGCAAGATATCAAATTTTGTATTTTGACATGAAAATGAGATGGATGGAAGATGGAATGAGATGGGTGAAGTGTGGAATAGAGTGAAATATGAATGATGGATAAAATGGAGTATGGATGAATAAGTGAATGGAGTGAGATGAAATGAATCATAAGCACTATGGAACTGAACTTATGATTTTTATAACAGCTGCTTATAAAAACAAAAATGGGAAAAGTTAGAGTGTCAGAGAGACTCTGATTTTCACCCTATCTTTTCTGTATAAACATGCCAATCAATGATTGGTTTTCATGTTTATACCTTTATTTATTTATTTATTTATTTTTATTTTTTATTTATTTTTATTTTTTTAGAATAGAAATGCTTCAGAAAATTCAATCAAGTTGATGAAGAAGAGAGACTCTTCTTCATTAACTTCACATCATTGTCTTCTTGGAACTTCTTGACAAACTCTTCTCTTGAGAGTGGCTTGTGGTATAGCTTCAGTGTATGACCATTCACAAGAAAAGTGACCTCTTCTTCATCTATAGTTCTGATTTTTACTGCCCCATTATCAAAAATTCGAACAATTTCATATGGCCCAAGCCAATGTGTCTGAAATTTCCCCTGAAAATCCTTGAATTTTGAATCAAACAAGAGAGCCCAGTCACCCTCTTTGAATTTATTCTCCTTGATGTACTTGTCATGCCATCTAGCCCTTTGTTGTTGGACTAGACTTGTTTTCTGAACTGCATCTTGTCTGATCTCATCCAATTCATTAATTTGCTCCAGTCTATGCTTTTGTGCCTCCATTAGATCAAGTCCTAGCTGAACTGCCATCTTGAATGTTTGAATTTGGAACTCTATGGGAAACAAAACTTGCTTTCCATAAACAAGCTCATAAGGAGTATGGCCTGTTGTGTTTCTCCATGCAGTTCTATAGGCCCACAAGGCTTCAGGAAGCCTATCTACCCAATCTCTTCTATGTAGATGAACAGTCTTTGTTAGGATTCCTTCAATGACTTTATTAGTGGATTCCACTTGACCATTTTCTTGTGGATGATAAGGAGTAGATGTTCTATGTATGATTTTGTACTTCTCCATCATTTGCTCCACTAACCTTGATGTAAATTGAGCTCCTTGATCTGTAACAATTTCCCTTGGGACACCAAAACGAGTGAAAATATCCTCAAAAAGAAAAGTAACTACAGATGATTCATTAGCAACAAGTAATGGTTTAGCTTCTACCCACTTAGTAACATAATCAGTGCAAACTAATAGATATTTCTTTTGTCTTGATGGAGGACTAATAGGTCCTACAAAATCCAAAGCCCATTTTTCAAAAGGTTCAATGTGTACCTGAGGTTGTAATGGCATCTCACCCGAAGGAGAAGGTTTCCCTACCCTTTGGCAACTGTCACACCTTTTGACATACTCCTTAGCATCTTTAAACAAGGATGGCCAATAATATCCTAAATTAAGGATCTTATAGGTTGTCCTCTTATCTGCAAAGTGTCCGCCACAAGGTTCATCATGACATGCCTTGAGAATCTTAGGCATCTCATCTTCACGAACACACCTTCTAATGATCAAATCTGGACCTGTCTTGTACAACTCATTAGCGACCCATGAATATCTTGCACTATCATTAATGATTTTTCTTTTATCCCTTGCATTCATAATTGAAGGAAATTTTCCCGAAACTAAATAATTGGCAATATCAGCAAACCATGGAGTTTGAGTAGAGATTGCAAAAAGATATTCATCAGGAAATTGATCTTCAACCGGAGTGTCATCTTTGATATTTTGAATTCTAGACACGAAATCAGCCACAGTGTTTTGTTTTCCAGGCCTATCTAGAATAGTAATGTTGAATTCTTGCAATAGTAACAACCATCTTATAACTCTGCCATTAGTAATTGATTTATTCATTAAATATCTAATTGCAGAATGATCAGTGTGAACAAAAATTTCATAGCCTGTTATATAGTGTCTAAATTTGTTAATGGCATGAACAACAGCTAAAAACTCTTTTTCAGTTACAGTATAGTTTAACTCTGCGGGAGTCAAATTTTTACTGATATAATAGATGGCATAGGGAATTAAATCTTTCTGTCCCAATACTGCTCCCAAAGCTGTATCGGAATCATCTGTCGAGATATGAAAAGGTAACTTCCAGCTAGGTCCCCTTAATATAGGTGCTTCAGAAATTTTGGTTTTCAGGGTTTCAAAAGCTAACTGGCAATCAGAAGTCCACTTAAATTCACAATCTTTGGTGAGTAATTTGAAGAGAGGAGATGCTATCTTGGTGAAGTTTTCTATAAATCTCCGATAATACCCTGTAAATCCTAGAAAAATTCTAACATCTCTTTGACAACTTGGAATGGATAGGTTAGAAATAACTTCAACTTTCGCCCCATCAACTCTAATCCCATCCCCTGAAATGTGGTGCCCTAAAACAATACCTTCAGTGAACATCATAAAACATTTTTCATGACTAAGAGAAATGTTTGCTTCTTGACATCTTTTTAAGACTTTTTCCAAGTTTTCTAAAGCCTCTTCAAATGTGTCCCCATAAACTGTGAAATCATCCATATACACCTCTACACAGTCATGTATCAGATCAGAAAAAATTCCTAATACTGCCCTTTGGAATGTTGCAGGTGCATTGCACAATCCAAATGGTAATACTCGGTAGGCATAGGTACCCCAAGGACAAGTAAATGTGGTTTTATCTTGGTCTTCAAGTGCTACTTGGATTTGATTGTAACCACTAAATCCATCCAGGAATGAAAAGTACTTTTTACCCGCTAATGTATCTAATACTTGATCTATGAAAGGTAAGGGAAAATGGTCTTTAAGAGTAGCTTTATTCAGTTCTCGGTAGTCAACACACACCCTCCATTTTCCATTTTTCTTAGGCACAATCATCAAAGGAGAAACCCACTGACTATCTAAAATAGGATAGATGAAATTAACATTTAATAATTTTTGCAGTTCTTCCTTGACAATTTCCCTAAGATTTGGATTCATCCGTCTTTGAGGCTGTCTGATTGGTTTGCAATTTGCCTCTATATATATGTGATGAGTACAAGTCTTGGGACTTATCCCTTTCATGTCAGTGTATTCCCATGCATATGCAGAAGAATGTCTCTGTAATACTTTGATTAACTCTTCTTGTTGAGATTTTTCTAGGTTCTTGTTTATATTCAAAGTTTTGCCTGGAAAAATTTCACTTGTAGAGCCGCCAAATTTGTCCATAGAATGAAGAGACATCTGCCTAGATGACAAAAATTCAATATTGGATCCCTCCTGAAATGATTCATGTTTATGTTCTGGAGAAGGTTCAAAGTTTTCTAGAGTATTCAGAATTTGATTATCTTCACTAATTTCTGAGATTGTGAAGAGTGGTTGTAAATATTCTTCATCCTCTATCCATTGAGTGTCATCTAGATCTGTAATTGTCCTAGCTGGAGGATATAAAGTGAATTTCTTTGTTGAAATACCATCATAAATATACATATCACCGGACCTACAACTAATAAAAGCATCAGCTGTAGCCAACCAAGGTCTTCCTAGTATAACAGGATGGCCTCCTAGATTATTCTTGGGTGTTAGGATCATGAAATCCACAGGGTACTCCCAAGATTCTAGGGACACTGGAATGTCTTCTATTACCCCATCTGGTCTGATCACAGATCTATCTGCTAATTGTAATAATGTGGGTGTAAAGAGAAGATTAGGAAGTTTTAGTTTGTCCATGATCTGTCTACTCATGATATTTATTGCTGCTCCCAAGTCAATGAGTGTGTTTTGAATTTCAATTCCGTTGATGTGAATTTTGACAACTGGATTTCCTGGGTCAAGGTACTTTGGAATAGTAATCTTACCCATCATAATGTCTGCTATTTGTCCTACCAGTTGAATTTTCTTGGTTTCTCTTATTCTTTTTCTTGTTGTCTTCATACTCAACTCCTTTATTATTTTGGCTAAAATTGGGATTTCCTTGATGGCCTGCAATAATGGAATTTTAATGCAAACATTTCTCAATTCATCCAAGAAATCATAATTAGGCACCATTATTTGTTTTTCTACACCTTTATCAATTTGTAGTCTTTCCGGAAAGGGAGGTATATAAGTAGATGTGGATGGTTGCTCTAATACTGGAGTTGGATTTATTGGATCTTTTTGTTTTAGTTTTTCAATGTTTTGGTCTTGAAAGGATGTATCTTCCTCAAGACTTTTATTAACCCGTAGGGAGTCTTCCTCAGAATTATCTTGTTCTTGTATGATCACAGAAGGTTTCATTTTCTCAAGTATCCTTCCAGACCTAAGTTGAACATCACTAAGGTCTAGAGGAGTAATTAAATAAGTTGGAAATTGTTGTCCTTCTATCATGTATGTATTCTAAGGGTTCTTATTATTGGGGTTTGGTATGGGCTGAGCTGGAAATTGATTGGATTTTTGAGGGAATGGTAATGGAAGTGGTTGATTTTGATGAGATTGGTTCGGATGATGTTGTTGAGGATTTTGTTGAAGATTTTGAGGAAAATTTTGTTGGGAATTTTGAGGATAAAAATGTGGATATGATGGATAGGATGGTGGATACTGATAATATGGAGAGTATCTTCCATAGGGACCTTGTGATCCTTGTGCCCAAGCTGGAGATTGATTTTGAAATTGGGGCCAAGGTTGCTGCCAAGAATTCCAAGGTGGAGGTTGATTATACATTTGATCATGGAATCCTTGTGTCTGGGGTCCCTGCCAAGGTTTTCTAGATACAAAGTTAAGAGATTCTGTGGAGTCTGTAGGAGTTTCTTCTTGAAAAACAGCCTTGATACCAGGAAGAGAAGGACAATTCTTGGTCTCATGTTTCTCAGAACAAATAACACAGGTTTCTACAACTTTTACATCTAGAGGACACTCTCTCAAGGCATGTTTCTTCCTACATTTGGGACAAAAGATTGCCAAGGCATCGGATTCAGCCTTTTGCTTGTTTTGTATCTTGAGGGTGTCTATTTGTTCACTAAGACTCCCTAAGATGTCAGATTTAAAATCATCAAGCATGTGTCCTATTTCTGATCTACTTACTGTCCCAGAAGCAGATTTACTTGCTCTTGCAAGAGCAGGATCTCTTGGACCTTTGACAGTTTTGGATTTCCCTCTGGAAAGGTTGATACATAACTCGGATATTTCAGGTAATGTGAGTTGTGATATATCCCCTTTTCCCATCATGTTAAGGATATCCAACCATTCATCCCTAATTGTTTTCAACAAAAGAGCTTTTAAAGTGTCCTGATCTAAGTTTTCCATTTGTGCCCTTTTTATGTTGTATTTGAATCTTTCCAACAAATCTTCTAAGTTTTCATCTTCTTTTTGTAACATCTTGAACACTTCTTCCTTATGATTAACTGGCATACAATAATCCAAGTATCTCTCTAGAAATGCTTGTTTCATATCTTCCCATGTTCTAAGAGAACTACTGATTAGACTCATAAACCACTTCAATGCTGCTCCCTTCAAAGTTGAAGGAAATAATTTCAGTTTTTGAGCATCTTGTAAGTAGTCATAAGTCCTACACAACACTTCAAATTCGAATAAGAAAGTTTCAGGATCTTCAGTTTTAAGTCCATAGAAGTTTGGAAGGACAGAGGGTGAAATGTTTTTCATGGTTGTGTTGGTTTCTTCATCAAGTATAGGGAACCCAAAAGAGCTTCCTATTCTACCTCTTTCTCCATTTGCACCTCTACCTCCTTCTCCTCTACCTCTACCTCTACCTCCAAATAATGTGTTTTCTCCATTAAAAACTCCTCCTCCTCCTTCTTCTGCCATGGTTGACTCTCTTGTAGAAGTGGAAAGGTTTGTGTCCCTAACAGGAGTCTTTAGATCTTCTTCTATGGCAGGTTCAGTGGATGAAGTGGAAGGTTTCTCTAATGGAATAGTTGACCTTAGATCTTCTAGAAGTCCAGGATCAGTAAAGGATGGAAGATTGGTTTGAGTTGAAGGTGTACTAGCTCTGGATCTAGATGAAACAAGTGGTGTTCTAGAAATCAAACTTTTGCCTCTGCTGCTTATAAATCTTCCCCTTGAATCTCTCTCCCTACGCATAAAAATGTTTTTGGATGCTAAGAAACAAAGGTTACCTAGTTTTCATTTCCCCGGCAACGGCGCCAAAATGTTTGGTCTCAATCTAGTC
This sequence comes from Pinus albicaulis, assembly GCA_034641835.2. Taxonomy (NCBI): domain Eukaryota; kingdom Viridiplantae; phylum Streptophyta; class Pinopsida; order Pinales; family Pinaceae; genus Pinus; species Pinus albicaulis. The sequence goes on from CM076581.1 coordinate 582,082,192, forward strand.
TCCTAAACTGAGCTCATTTAATTGTCAACCAGGATTTGTAAACTGCTGAAGTGAAGTGTACTGTATATACCTAGGTACTTGTTTCCTAATGCGTTGTGTGTAGTGTTTTGTGATGTTTTTGGTCTTTTGTGATGATTTATGATGTTTTTGGTCTTTTGGTGATTTTTATGTTCGCAATGAAAATGCCTAGAAAACTAATGGAAAGGAGTTGGTGGTCAAAAACAGAGTTAAGCCTAATGTATGGAATGGCAAATGCAATTGGAAACACTGAAGCAGAATCTAAACTATGACTAAATAAAAGCAAAAGCTTGATAATGACTTTTAGGCAAATGACACAAACTAAACTTGAGAAATGATCACTAAATATGAAAATCCTCTAACTAAACAGTTAAACACTAATCTTACCATGATGCAACATTTTGTTCCAAGCTCTTTCTATTCTATGACTAATTCCTAGTTCTATTATGCAATTTAATTGAATATCACAGAACCTTTACTCAAAGAGTTATTGGTTTCTTTTTCAAAGTAGTTCTTTTGAGGAAGAGCTCTGTTTATAAAATGATGAGGAGATTGCAGAAATACTTCAGACCTTATAGTGATGTTATCTTCTGTTCATGTGGTTATAGATCAATTATGGATTTCAGAACAAGAAGAAGTTTGTGAATAATGAAGGCTGTCTTGTTAATCCTAACAACTGAAGTAATTTATTTGGCAATGGAAGACAATTTGAATATGAAGTGCAAGTGCAATGAGTTAATCTAAGAATGAACCTAAGATGCCACTAATCTAGAACAATGCTGAACTATAAGTCATCATCAAACTTGAAACAAAGTAACTGAACATGAATTAAATGCAATGAAACTCCAGAGCATTCTAACTATACTAACATGCATTATTCTATGAAGTTACACAATCTGTTTGTTCATCATTAGTGATATTTTGGAAGAGTTCCTTCTTTTGGAAGGGGTAGAACAATTCTAACTGTGTAATTGAGTGCAATTGTAAGCAAATGGACTGAAAGCAAATGAAAAACTAAGTTATCACATCCATACCCTACTCGTCATTATGATGTCTTGGGCAAGCGTTTAAGAGCAAGAACAGAGATGATACTTAGTACAAACACATAACTAAATCATTCATTATCACAGTCATGTCTTGAACTTCTTAAGGATCTCTTGGAAGAGTTTCTTCTTGTGGAAGAGTGATTAGAACAAGTGTAACTGTGATAGTGAATAGCAAAAATTACAACTAAATCCTACAGTACTATAGCTATTCATCATTCATCATTATAATCTGTTGGAAGAGTGTCTTCTTGTGGAAGAGCTAGAATGAATATAACTACAGTAGCTAGTTAAAACAACTATAAATTCAACTCCTAATCCTACAATACTATAGTCATTCAACATTCATCATTTTAATCTGTTGGAAGAGTGTCTTCTTGTGGAAGAGATAGAATGAATACGACTACAGTAGCTAAAAAAAACAACTACCAATTCAAATGCAAAACGTAAAGGCAGCTAGGAAAACTTATCTAATTTACGCAAAATAAATCTGTGCAAGAGGCAGGGGCCCTCTACCACTTGACGGCATTCAACTCCAATTTAAATCACGTCTTCAAAATAAATTTGTTTGCTCCATTAACGATGCAATAGTTTGAACATAACACTCTGCGTTTTCAGGAATGTATCACAGAGTTTAAACAAAATCTAGCAGCAAATCTAACATAAAATCTCCAACATAGCTCTCGGTCTCCCAAGAGTTTATAAAGCAAATGCACGTAACAATAATTACAACAATTTAGGAACAATGTCTTTCCTTATCCGAATCACGTTAGGACTCTTTGAGGTGGCTGCGTGAAGAAGAAAAGACATCTGGACTGAGATAGTCCTAATAGAAGTCTTCCTTCATAAATGTGTTCCCCACGTTCAAAACCATACCCAGAATTCATTTCTTCCTCCATGATGAGCAACGAACCATGTAGACATGACGTGGATCATGCCCATATGCGGTTTTTCTCAAGAGGCCACCTGGAACATACTCTTCGGTTCTTCCTCCATGATGAGCAACGAACCATGTAGACATGACGTGGATCATGCCCATATGCGGTTTTTCTCAAGAGGCCACCTGGAACATACTCAAACATGAAGGCAGCTGCAGAATCGCCGGTTAGCTACGGAATGTCTGCATTCTGCAGCTAGTTCCGGTCAAATGCTTAACAATGGCAAAAATCACAAAATTTAACAAGTCAGTCATGTAAATCATTCTAGAAGTAATTTTAACTATATTTATTGATCAATTGGGTCTAAGATAGAAATGGACAAGGGAAAATGAGGTAAAATGAGGTGAAGGAAAGCACAATTTTGAGGCTCAACAGTTGTTATCAAAAGGAAACTGATCGAGTAGGTTGCCATCACGGACAACATATTACATCATAATGCGAACAATCTCCCCCTTTATACTTGATGGCAACCATGATGGTGTTTGATCACTGTAGATACCTGATAGACACATCAATCAAAATCATTATTCAAACACCAAGTTACTCTCCCCCTTTGACATCAAGAGCAAAGGGAGACCCGATACATGAATGCCGAGATCTACACTGCACTATATAGACCATACTCCCCCTGAACACATTCTATAGCTTAAAAATATATTTGCAACACTCTATAACCTTTCCTATTACCAAGGATGCATACATACATCAATTACGCAACCAAGTGGGGTTACATATTTGACTCAAGCACCCAACCAAGTGGGTTTACAAATTTTGAAAAAGCCCCTACATGGATGAATATGACAATATTTACATCATAGGTCTCAACATGACCTTTACATCAATTTACATATATGAATTCTATAACCAAGACCCAAAGACCTCACAAGTGAGAGATCAAGACCATGATTCACAACCATCATATATCGAAAAGAATCTGCACCATAAGTTTTTGTCAACAACAACATAGGTAAATTTCAATATCATCAATCTGTGACCAGGTCTGCAATTTCAACATCATAATATCTTTCCATAAAGACCAGTTATCAACTAAATATCTTATCTTCATCAAAGTGAACTTTTCATTTTCCTTTCGTAGAAACATATTTGGGAACCAAGTATATCATCATGAAATAATATAGAGTAGTGAAGCATCATATAGCATGAGTAAACACCATAGAATTGTGTCAAAAATATATGAGAGAACCAATCAGTAAGATAAGACAATGTAGCCATGTCTTCAAGTATCATCCAACAGTTGTAGCATAAGCACATCAATAACCAAGTCATATTCTTTCCAAGAAGAATTATCATACCAGAACCACTTCATCAATAATCAATTTGTGTAATATTCCTAAAATTAGCATACAGCTAATGGGAATATTAAATTTTGTTTCTTGCACTTAGTAGGTGAATAAATGGGTGAAAGAGACCCATACTTGTCTTGTATTAGCATAAAAGCCCTCTTGGTGTGAAAAGGGGATATATTAGTGGCTAGATTTTTCACTTTCCATGTATGAACAGGAAAATAATCATGTTGATTCAGTCAAGTTGACCAAGTCAACATCGCAGTATGGAGGAGTATTCTTGATAGAGCTACAACGCAGTTTTGGAGGGAAAGTGTTCACATGGTGTTGGGAACCCTAATAGGTGGGACCCAAGCTGAGGAGGCTCACAAACCTTATAAGGAGGAAGATAGAAGACATTTGGGGTTAGCTTATGGATTATTGATTTTGGTCTTCTTAGACTCTTGAGAATTCTTCAGCTGTTGAGTTGAGTATGCAGTGCTGTTCAGCACAAGGCATTCCTGCTTAGGGATTCCTTTTCCTTCATTGAGTGATCTCTTTGAGTAGCTCTGTTCTTCATTTTCCCACATCTGGGCTTGAGGCCAAGCATCTTCCTTCAGCCACAACGTTATTCCTGTAGCAGGGGATGTTGTGTTGCAGGGTGTTGCAGTGGGAGACTTATGACACTAGCTCCTGAGCTTATGTTTTAGAGGAGGGAGCTCCCCTTGCCTTGCAAGATCTGTATAGGAGATTCCAAAGCATATTTTACATATTGGCATGTGGCCAAATCACTTCTCATCCTATACAACATAGTTATTTGCAGAAACTGCGTCATTTTCTAGAGTGCTGCAGTAGCAGGGTTTGAACCCTTTCTTGTGAGCTCATTCCTAGGAGGAAGGGCCAACCCTTCTCCTGTAAAGATCTATATTTAATTATTCTTCTGTTATTTGTATATTATAGCCATATTTATATAGAGCTATAGTCTAACTGTGTTTTCCAGATCCAAATATGCAGATCTTCTCTTTTATACATTGTACTCTCAAGAAATCCTTGTCGGGTTAATCTTATTTTGTATAAAGAGGGAGGAATCTCCATTTTCTCAGCCATTGGATACTTGTAGACTCCAGATATGTTATTTCTCAATATTTTTTGCATAAACCCGTAATAAATAATGTTGTACTTGCTTCAGTCCTTTTTGCATGAGTTAAGCTATGGGGTTTGGGCTTATTTGAGACTTATTGACTTGGGGAGATCTGTTTATGTTGGCTAGAGTGATTTGTTTCAGCTCTATTTCTGCATGTGAGTTGTATATGATATATTATAGGGGATCGAAGTCCCATTCCTCACATGTATAGCGTTATTTTTTGAAGACAACTGTTTTATGCCCTATATTGCTGCATTTCCCCACTTGGGAAGGAGGATATAGGCCATATTCTTGCTGAGGTTTATCCATCTACTGGCGAGATGTTATTTTAAATCTAATGAGCTGATTTAAATTTCCAAGCTCATGATTTTTTGAAGCTCCAAATTTATAATATCTTTAGATATTCTATTTGTTGTAGAAATTCCCTATTTTGGGATATTACAGTGGTATCAGAGATGCCATCTTGGCTCAACCCGTGGATTTCAGATCTAATTCAGAAGATAAGAAGAAGAGGAGAAAAAAATGATGGAGAGGATGTTACAGGTCAAAATACCTCCTCATCAGCTTAGAGGAGAAGACAAATATGGAAGGAATACAAAGACCTAAATTAAACCTATTTCTGCCAAGGTAACGCCTCTCTATAACAACACAAGGGCATTATAACGTAGCGGATAAGTGAATGAGCCGTGTTAGTGGCTAGGGAAATGCTCTGTTTACACTAGAGGGCAGCGTTACCCGTGTTTTAAGTTTGAAACGGGAAAAACCCGCGGAGAATGATTTGAATCTCCAGCTTTTTCTTACAAGAGAGTCAGTACAAAAAAGGAAACTGAAAAGCACCAACTCTTATTGGGCATTTCCATAAACAACTGAACTCTCAAACAAGGCAAAAGCATGGAGGTTGGGGAAACATCTTGGTTTTTTCTATTCAAGAACTAGTAGAAGGAGAAGGGCAATGATTTCTCTCTCCATCTCCTATAAAATTGAGTTGAAGGCTCTTGGTTCAAGGTCGAAGGATTGTCAAGTTTTTGAATACTTGTGAAGTAGAGATCATTGTTGTAGTGTGAAGGTCAAAGGTAAAAGAGGTTCATTGAGAATTTGTTGATCAAGACATCACCACTTTGAGAGATAGAGAGATTGGAAGGCTGAGGAGGACTTGGTGCAACCGACGGTTGTAATCCTCCCTTTTACAAATCAATAGAACTGTATCTGTTTTGTCCATTCTATGCATTGATATTTTCATTATTATTTAATCACTTATATAGCATGAGATGAATGGCTTAGATTGTTAGGTCCCTATATCACTAGTATAGCCCCTTATTATTGTTAGTGTAAACCCCTTATTGTTATTGTTGTACCCTTGTAACCCCCATTTTGTTATTATTGTGCCCTTAAATTATTATTGTTAGGTCGGCTAGGATTACATTGTGGCCCACCAGGATTACATTATGGCCCCATGGACTCCTATATATAGAAAGGAGGTTTTGTGAATTGTATCATCCAAGAATTGTTCATTTATGTAATGTATTGGAGGTTGCCCCCTCGAAGTGGCTTATTTCTAAGGCGTTCATATCTCTCTTCTTCTCTTTTTGGAGCTGGTTACACAACATAGATGTGCACAAATTAAATGTTTACTATGTATTGGCTTAATTGATAGGAAATGTATGTTATGTTAGAAATTACACGGGTGCTTTAATTGATTGTAGGATCTATATTTGGAGCTGGCAAAGGAGGAACGTTGCTTCGCTACCCAGTGCTCTCCAAAGGACTCCAAGATCATTAAAGAGGTAATTCTCTATCTTTTTCCATCAAGTGGTTTTAAGTTAATATGAACATGTGTATGCCATCTTTGTGAACTGTACAACTAATCTTACTGTCTGCCTCGGGCACCAGAAAGCCCTGAGAGGGATATACGATAACCAACAACCCAAGAATTTTACCCTATAGTAGAATTGGCGACTCCGCTGGGGATTTCCCCATAGTTTCCGGACTATTTCTTTCCTCCTTTCTTCTTTCCTCTGTTCACAGATCCTTCTAACCAGTACTTATGCCCAGTAGAAATTTCAAAAGCTCGCAGAGTTCAATCCTGTTTCTGTTTGACCATCTGAAGAATTTTTCCCTGGATAATGCTACCTCTGTAGGTTTTCCAGTTTGTTATAACGTTGGCTCTGCTTAAATACAGTGCGTTAGTCTCTGGATTAACACTGCCTTTACTCAGAGACAGTGCGTTACTCAACCAAAACTTGTTGTTCACTGCTGTGATTGTGTTTTAGCTGCAGAGTTTTTTGGCCATAAGTATATCTCCTTGACTGAATCCCTGTGCTTGTTTACTATGCTGGCATTTTTGTTTGTTTGCTCTTGTTTGAAAAGTTAGTGTCAAAAGCATTTACTTTTTAGAGAAGAATTTTTTTTTTTAGTTTTTTCTGCATTTAGCTGAGTTAATTCTGAAAATTTTAGTTCATAGACTATTACGAAGAGGTAGATAGAAGTCTGAATCTTTAAATTTGAACTGCGTTATTTTAATGTTAGTGCATGGATGTTGAAAAGAAACCTCTCCTTGTAGAAATACTCTTCATCGAATTGAATATTTAGAGCATGTTTTGCATGGTTTCTTGAGTCAGAGTCTCATTACATTTCATACGTCCACTCCCCCTCTGCAAGAATAATAATCAAGTACACTAAGAATCAAGCGATAATAAAATCAATCACATTACTCTTTTTGAGCTCACACAAACAGTAGTTCAGGCTAGGATCTTGGGTTAGGAAAAGTGAGAAAATCACCCAAGATCTCAAAACTTGAAACTAGAGTCATTAACGAGCGAAATCCTACTGCACTCATATTATCGGGACCGTTCCTTTACCGGAGCTCAGCGCGAGACAACAATTGGGTGCACAAGAAGGTAGCTCGCCTTCGACTGCATCCGGTGGGTGTGTTATATATTGGGGTTCCTTTTGGGGATGTCGAAACTAGATCGGGGATCTAGGTATTCTACCCATATAGCATACTGTCCTTGACCGTGGACCCCCCTGATGATGTCTGTGATTTGAGGTATCTTTAGTGGCCATAATTTTTAGGAACTTATACAAGGTGACTGGGACGGGCTGTCCTGGTACCTAAAATAGACGGATCCACTCTGTCTTCGGTCTTTAGGAGGGTACTTATCTTCACGAGAGTGATTACACCTATCATCTGAGGTTCGGGCGAAGCTCTAAAGTGACCGTAACTGTACTTTCGAACAACCCTCTCTGTATACTATTGTGATACTGGATTTCATCACCAGTAAACGATAGTACTCAGACAGGGCACCTTATTCTTGCTGCTTGCTGATTGATTTTAGAGAGTCCTTTTTTTTCTTTTTTAGGTGTGTGGTTACTTTCATTGAGACTTTATAATACATCACATTTTATTAAAATTTGTTAAAATTACACAGGTCACCGTGGCATCCCTCGACCCACGTCGTCTGTCTCGACAACAACAAGGTCTACCTCCTCTAACTATTGAGGAAGAATTGAACCTTGGTGAACTCGTGCATTCTACGGAAGAGCAGTCTCCACTGACTAATCTTGATTTTCACATAGCCTCATTTCATCCGGAATTTCCGGAGGACCCTTTCACTGAAGGGGTTGTACCTCATTACAATCCTCCACTCACTGATCCATTGGGGCCTATGATAATTCAGATTCCACCACGCCAAGATATGTCTTCGGCCGCACAAACATCCATTTCACCACCAACATCCACAGGGTCGATGCCAATGGCAACCATCCCAGGTTCGCCACCATCCTCCCCACCGGTGGTCAGTTCTATGCCATCACTGGGTAACCCTAGTAGTCAACATATACCTACTCAAAACCCTACGGTCATAACAACCGTCAGTAGCTTACCGAATCCTTCGGCATCTACTCCTACCGTGACCACGTTGGGACCCACGGTAGCTCCTCCCACGAGTATGACTACTTCGGTGTCTTTTAGCAACCCTTTCAGTTGGAACCCTCTGTTGAGTTCAAACCCCTTGGCCACTATACCAGGGGGCAGTGTCACCAGCACTCAGGTAGCAGGGAAAATTTCCCTTCCCCTGCAATCCTTAGGACAAATTGGAAAACCTATTGTTAATACTTTTCCCTTAAGTGGTTCAAATATAGGTGTAGGGTCTATGCCGTTGCTAAACTATGCAAGTAGTAGCATGCCTCCGGGAAACTCTATTGCATCCATTTGGGCTAACCAACCCCAACCTCCATCTGGAATGGGAGGGCACTTTTATACTGGGGGCAACCAACCGTTCGCCCCGCAATACAATATGCCCTATGGACAACAAAAATATGTCCCTTCTCCTCCACCTATCGGAAGTTTTTATCAAAGTCCCACTTATCCTCCTGGTAACACATTTATGGGTGGACCCTATGGTATAAGTAGTCAACCCATACTGCCTTGGTTAGATTCGGGGGAAAATCCACAATTGCCATTTTTGGCAGCTTTGGACATTCCTGATATCCATAAACTGACTAACGACCCCATCCATCACAACCCGCTTTGGCCTCCAGTACCGCATAAGATTCCTTCTGACATCCCGAAGTTCGACGGGAAACAAGGGGACGACCCAGCCGCACACATCACTACCTTTCATCTATGGTCTATATCCAATTCCATGGTGGATGATAGTGTCTGGCTTCGACTGTTTCCCCGCACCCTTACAGGAAATTCCGCCAAGTGGTAGATTGAATTACCATGTGCCTCCATCAATAATTTTGGCGCTTTAGCGACAGAGTTTCTAAAGAACTTCCAATTACCAATTAGATTTGAAACCGTAACGGAATTTTTAACATCACTACGCTAAGACACCGCCACCCACATCTCCGATCACATTCATGAATGGAGATGTAGGAGGAGGCTAGTCAAAGCGCCAATCCCGGATCATCTCTTAGCCAATTGGATTTGCAAGTCTCTTTTACCCCACATCTCTAAAGACATTGGCCTTTCTGGTGCGGTTACAGAAGATCAATGTATTCGTCATGCCCATCATTTGGATTTAATCTATTCACAATCCGGCACGCTATACGATCTACTCCCCCATTCCCTTGGTAACCCAAATCCTCCGGCCACTCAGAAAACCGGAGCACATGCCGACGGTCTCGTTGGCACAATCTCCAGTGTGGCCACAACGCAGCCTCGGGGGCAAGCCTCCCAGCCATATTCGGCTGCCACCGCCCCTGACCAAACGACTACTCTTCCTACCGCTGAGGTGAATTCTGTGAAAACCTCACAAAAACCTAGCGGGAAAAATAATAAGAACAAGAAAAAGCCGTCTTCTTCAGAAGAGCAGTCGGATAATCAGAATAAACCTAATCAGAAAAATGCTGCCAAAAATGACAAAGGGAAGGATAAACCCATGAAATTTTCTTGCAAGATCTGTGCGGAGGACCACTTGACATACAAATTTCCTTGGCTGCAGGAATGCACCGATTTTATTGCCAACAAGGATTCTGGGCGAACATCTGTCGTTCTTCATAATCCTTTCCCTAATCAACAGCAGCAACATCAACACATGGTTGACAATCCGCCACAACCCCATCAACGGGGCAATGGTGGTTCAAATCCTTCCGGCGAAGGACCATCTGCCATTTACGACATTGAGAGCGTTGAACTTCAAACTCGAGCCAAGCTTTATGGAAATCCTACCATAGATGCTCAAGAATCTGGTACTAGTTCAAATCCACCGCCGCCCAACGATTTGCATATCAAACGGCTTACTGCTGACCCCGTGATTCAACCCCCCAAAGGGACACTTCGACGCACGGCTCATAACACCTCTGCACGTGCAGCCCAAAACTACAACATTGTAGAAGATTTGGCGTAGACACCGTCAGCTATGTCTGCTCTCGAAGTATTACAAACCTGTCCAGCACAAAGGAAAGCCTTTCTTTCGGCCATTGGTGGAATAGACCCCCAGGATTCCATGCTAGCTATCTTTGATATGGAAAAATATAAACCTTGCCTCTCACACCAACTCGCATTCCAGGTGCAGGTTGTGTCGAAAGGGAGACCAATCCATCGCACTATCATAGACGAAGGTGCTTCGACCTGCGTTATGTCACAAGATTGCTGGCTCAATTTAGGTTCTCCTACCCTCACCCTACCATCGAATTCCCTCAAAGCTTTAGATGGCCACATGTTCCTCCCAAACGGATACCTTGCTATCTTTCCCATCACTCTGAGTGGGAAAATGGTAAACGTGGACGTTGAAGTCGTAGAACGCCATCTAGAATATAATCTATTGCTTGGTCGCAGTTGGTCTTATGCCATGACTGCCATTTTGTCTTCGGTCTTCCGACTCATCCTATTTCCATTGGATGGGAAAATAGTCACAGTGGATCAGCTATCCTTCTGCAACCCTGATTATGCCACATTACCAAGTAGCATTGTACCCCTAATAGGAGGCTTTCCTGACTGTTACGTCAGTATCGGTACTAGTCTTCTGAAGGCATCTTCCCTATTGGGTTGTTTTCCTCTCTCGCCGCCACAGATCCCAAACACGGTTGCAATGATATCCACCACTTTGGATGGCTCTATCTACCCATGGATCATCCCGGCACCTTCAGACATTGATTCCTACGGAGATCAGATGCCACTCTCACCGTTCGAGTTGGCTTACCAAGCCATCCAAATCACATCTGAACCCTCCACTGCTATGGTTTCGACCAACGGTACAAACCTCCCACCCATCACAGTTCTCTCTAAGGATCTCCTCAATGAAGTCTTGCCTACAGACGAAGCTATTCGAGAGATCATGTCTCTAGAAGAATGAACTTGGGGAGAGTTTCACCATCGCGCTTCGATGATTGACTCAGAGGCGATAAAAACTGAAATCCCATCTTTTGACCAACCTGAGATGGTTCCCTCTGCTTACATGACTGTTCAAACTATCGATTCAGAAGGGAACATGGGTAATATTTCTAAGACAATGCTCATTGATATCTCGGTCAAAACGGGTATTGTGGAAAGCATTCAGATTGGAGCCGATTGCAATCCTGAAGAAATTGCATGCTTCACATCCCTTTTCAAGGAATTCCACGATGTGTTTGCTTGGTCTCACAAGAAAATTCCCGACATAGATAGTTCTATTGACGAGAAAGAGATCAAGAAATTTCGAGCATTCTTTTTACAGTATTTTTCTAGCTCGTTAATCCGAAAAACCTCGAGTTCCCTTCTTCGGACTCGTTAAACTTATACAAAGTTGATATCGAGCGTTCTTTTTACAGTATTTTTCTTGCTTGTTAATCCGAAAAACCTCGAGTTCCCTTCTTCGGACTCGTTAAACTTATACGAAGTTGATATCGAGCATTTTTTTTACGGTATTTTTCTTGCTCGTTAATTCGAAAAACCTCGAGTTCCCTTCTTCAGACTCGTTAAACTTATACGAAGTTGATATCGAGCGTTCTTTTTATGGTCTTTTTCTTGCTCGTTAATCTGAAAAACCTAGATTTCTCGTCTTTAGGCTCCTTAAAATTATGAAGACACACTGAGCTTTCTTTTTAGGAACCTTTTTCTCGCTCATAAAACTGAAAATTCCCCAAGTTGACTTTTTCGGGCTCGTTAAACTAACACGACAGAGAGTAAGGAGCCATTCTTTTCCTCTTTTTCAAAGCTCTTTAAACCGAAAAAGTAACCGAGTTTTCTTCGCGTGACTCATTAAAATTTCACGAAGGGCACCGAGTTTTTATTTGTTGGACTCGTTAAAATTTCACAAAGAGTATTGAGTTTACTTTGTCTCCTCGTACTCATAACAAAATGAGGTAGACGTCCATTGAACATAGATTTCTCACTTTTCCGGCTTCGATGGAATAACTTACGGAAAATGAAAATTTTTGGGCTTAATATTATCCCTTTGCCGTGCCTGGTTATCAAGACATGACAAAGGTACCCCAATGGAGTTGTCTTTTATGATATTTTTCAGATTCTCTAAACATGAAAAATTCACCGAGTTTGCTCGTCTGGACTCGGTAAACCTAATAAGATGGGGCATGGAGTTGTCTTTTATGATATTTTTCAGACTCTCTAAACATGAAAAATTCACCGAGTTTTCTCGTCTGGACTCGTTAAACCTAATCAGACGGGGCACAGATTTGTCTTTTATGATATTTTTCAGACTCTAAACATGAAAAATTCACCGAGTTTGCTTGTATGGACTCGTTAAACCTAATCAGACGGGGCATGGAGTTGTCTTTTATGATATTTTTCAGACTCTCTAAACATGAAAAATTCACCGAGTTTACTCATCTGGACTCGTTAAACTTAATCAGACGGGGAAAAATTTGGACAAAATGGATACTACCTCTGTTACATTTCCGAAAGGTCGATTTGGCAGCAAAATTCTTGAACATGGCACTTCCCAGAAAACTCTTTCGCAGTTAGCCGAACCCTACCATCTATGAGTATTAGCCTTCATTTCCCAATGTCCCTGCACCAATAAAATCCTAACACACTCTTTGGTGTTCATTAAGCCTCAGCTGCCTAGTACCCTGTTACAGTGCCTTCTATTGTTCAAGCAGATCTCGCTATCTACTGCTCCTGTTATCAACCAAACCGCTCATTATGCCAGAAATTATTTTTCTTCCGAAATCCCCATTTCCTCTTCATTATCTCAATAATAAACAAAATCAGTTGGTTTCCGTTTCATGTTGATTGATGTAGGACGCCTCAGTGCCTACTTTTCGACAGATCTCTTCCTATCGACTTCAACATCTTATCTAGGAAGTTGATCCAAAAACCTATCAGTACCCAGATACTTGCAGACATCAGTGGCAGGTAGTCTTGTGTTTGATCAGGAGTCTTCATCATTGGCTCCTGGTCGAATGATTCTACAAGTGTTCGACTTCAACTCATTCTATTCACACTCGCTAGATTGTACTGCGCATCTTAGGGACCATCATCATTATCGATGGGAACCCTCACGTCTATTAACATTTTTCATTATCAACTGGTAATCAGATGATTTCTCACATGTTCGATGACAGCTCTTTCATTCACATGTTGAGAAATATGCAGTTTAAGTGAATCTGCTGTCAAGACCTTGGGGCAAAGGTTACATCATTAAAGTTGTGTTCCCTTCCCCAAGATGCGATATTGTTTATGGAGACAACTTCTTTAGCCTGATCTTGTTATGATAGACACTTCCACATTGTGCTTATTGGTGGACAAATTCTTCATATCTATATTCTAGAGAAATCATGTTGTTTAAGCTACTGAGCATGGGAATGCCCGACTCAAGGCAGATACTATTTTTTTTGACATATGTTGTTGTTTCATGTTTTCCTCAATCTTTCAATCTCTTTATCTCTACTACACACTTTGTAAAGTATTTCGGCCATCGTCTTCCTCTCTGACCTCACAATTTAGGGGGAATCTATTACAGGTCAAAATACCTCCTCATCAGCTCAGAGGAGAAGACAAATATGGAAGGAATACAAAGACCTAAATTAAACCTATTTCTGCCAAGGTAACGCCTCTCTATAACAACACAAGGGCGTTATAACGTAGCAAATAAGTGAATGAGCCGAGTTAGTGGCTAGGGAAATGCTCTGTTTAAACTAGAGGGAAGCGTTACCCATATTTTAAGTTTGAAACGGGAAAAGCCCGCGGAGAATGATTTGAATCTCCAACTTTTTCTCACAAGAGAGTCAGTACAAAAAAGGAAACTGCAAAGCACCAACTCTTATTGGGCATTGCCATAAACAACTGAACTCTCAAACAAGGCAAAAGCATGGAGGTTGGGGAAACATCTTGGTTTTTTCTATTCAAGAACTGGTAGAAGGAGAAGGGCAATGATTTCTCTCTCCATCTCCTATAAAATGGAGTTGAAGGCTCTTGGTTCAAGGTCGAAGGATTTTCAAGTTTTTGAATACTTCTGAAGTAGAGATCATTGTTGTAGTGTGAAGGTCAAAGGTCAAAGAGGTTCATTGAGAACTTGTTGATCAAGACATCACCACTTTGAGAGATAGAGAGATTGGAAGGCTGAGGAGGGCTTGGTGCAACCGACGGTTGTAATCCTCCTTTTTACAAATCAATAGAACTGTATATGTTTTTTCCATTCTATGCGTTGATATTGTCATTATTATTTAATCACTTATATAGCATGAGATGAATGGCTTAGATGTGCACAAATTAAATGTTTACTATGTATTGGCTTAATTGATAGGAAATGTATGTTATGTTAGAAATTACACGGGTGCTTTAATTGATTGCAGGATCTATATTTGGAGCTGGCGAAGGAGGAACGCTGCTTCTCTACCTAGTGCTCTCCAAAGGACTCCAAGATCATTAAAGAGGTAATTCTCTATCTTTTTCCATCAAGTGGTTTTAAGTTAATATGAACATGTGTATGCCATCTTTGTGAACTGTACAACTAATCTTACTCTCTGCCTCGGGCACCGGAAAGCCCTGAGAGGGATATACGATAACCAACAACCCAAGCATTTTACCCTATAGCAGAGGATGAGATTACTCTCATCAATTTTTAGATCTAAGAAGAAAGAAGAGGGATGCATTGAAACTCCAAAAGGGTTTCAAGGAGGAGAGAGCTGCAATGAGACCTCTAGAAGGTTTCAAGAGGAAGAAGAAGACTGATGCACTTCCTATTCTCATAGAGGGAGTGAAGAGCAAGAAGACCACTTAGAACATGAGATCCTGAGTGGATATTTGGCAGAATACAAGTGCCAACCTAGGGATTTCAAAGAGACCCTAGTTCTTCTTCAGTTTATTCAACTGAGAGAAGAAAGAAGGCCATGTAGAAATAGGATGATAAAGGGAAATAGATTCCTATTGTCTTCCTTTGATGGATCACCCTTATGTATAGCATAATCTTGGGTGATGAAGTTAGAAGTATTTTTCCTATTACATCTAGTAGTGGAAAAAGAGGCTATGGAGATCTCAGTGCTACACTTGGAGGGCAAGGCAAGCACCTAGTGGTTCAACCATGTGAGTCATGAAAGAGTGTCCACTTTTGCAGATTTCACTCATTGGGTAATCAGAAGATTTGACAGTAGAAGATCTGAGAGGGAGTAGTCCTCTTCTCCACTTGAGGAGCCTTGTACTAGCACTGTGACAATCATGGAGGGGAAACCATCTGTATCAGTAGTTGGATTAGCCAACACAATGGTGGAAGGAACTCTTGCAGCCATTCAATATGTTCACAGGACTCACCAAGGTATGCATGGATTCCCATTTTTTATCCTTTCAAGAAATCTTATGGGAAATCTTGGGAAATTGTCTCCACATGGTCAGAGATCAAAACACATTACTGATGTGGGGCAACAAGCTTGCACAACGCTGTGCAAATTTGGTTTGATCCAAGAAGGGATAAACATTCATTTCTTTGCACCTTTATTGATTTGCATGCAACATGAAGGGTTAAGGTGCAAGATTTTGGAGGGCATAATGAGTGTTGTGCCACTTTCTGATGATGTTTTTCCTTCAACACACTTGGATTCTTTTGGATTCAAGAGGATTATTGATGAGAGGTCTTCTCTAGGAGATCTCCAAGGGGTTACATCTCAACTTTCCATGAGGTGTAAGGAGAGAAATCTACTTTGGGAGATTGGTAGTCTTCATTGGGAAGATACCAAGGGGGAGAATGATTGGAGGCATCCACATTTGGATGAATGGTGGTGGATGAAGAGCAAGAGGTTGGTGAGCCACTTGTATATCTATGAAATAGGGCAACACGAAGCAAAGATGCATTGGCTGCTCTTGAGGGAGTTTTGCCATCTTGGGTCATACCCTTTTTCAGGAGGTATGTGGGGGATGGATGGCTTTGGCATATGGAATGTCAAAAGGGGAAGTCATGAAGTGACAAGAGCCTTATCACTAAGGCCTACAATGCTGTCACTTGGGAGTATGCTTTTATTGATGGAGTGTTCCAGGAGAAGTATGCATCCTCTCATTCTTCAGATTTTTATGAGGAGGTTCTCATGTGAGGACTCATTCATGGAACTCACTTTTAGCTTACTCACCATGCATGGTAATGAATACATTTATGTACTTGTTGATTAATCCATTGAGTATTTGTATCTTATCACCATATATGAACAATGCATTGCTCCACAAGAGAGCAAGAGTATTTTTGGGTTCCATGGTCACTTTAGGGCCAATATTTGTAATGCTAGTAGCCCATCTATACATGATTTTGGGAAAGTGTATTGTTATTTTGATTATGTACAACTGATATACATTGATTCTTACTTCCCCATGGTGGAGGAGCAACCATGCATAGCTTGTAACCTATTGAAGAACCACTTGCCACATAAGATTTCCAAAAAACAGTTGGGGAGACTGCGTGATATTCACTTGGAGGACCATTTGCACCATCCAAACTTGCACATAACCTACAACATTTTTCTGATTTGGATGCCATATGGTGATGGGGTGCCATTCATCTTGTATGGGATGGTTTGGGTGAGCATGGCTCATGACATTGGAGGAAGGATCCTTGGAGACCCAATCCTCTTCTTGCCACTTGAGGGCAACCATGTTGCAGCCCAGGATCAACATGCCCTCTACACCTATCATAAGTGGAGAGGTGGACATCGTGGGATAGGCCTTCTTGCCTATCATGTTCATCTATTCAGCCCACCTACACTTCATGAGCCAAAGGTGGAGGAGATTCTTCATGAGTTGCCATGTTGAAGGGTGACTCATTTTATATGGATGATAGCTTGGGGGTGGATGTTTCACTTGGGAATGAAAATTTCCCATGCATTTCAAACTCCAAGCTTTGAGAGGACCTCTAGAAAGCACATAGTTGTCTCCTTGAGTATGTTACTTTTGCATGATGATGGCCATATGTGATGTACACCAAAAGCTAATTTGTTTGCTAGGGAGAGGCACTATGGAGTTTCACTGTTGAGACAACATCTTATTCCTTGGAAGAGCTCATCATATGAGGATGCTACAGGAGGAGGGAAGGAGACCTTCCAGTTATATCCTTGTAGTTTCTTGAGGAGAAGGAACATTTGGGAGGGGAGGACTGTAATATTCCTAAAATTAGCATACAACTAATGGGAATATTAAATTTTGTTTCTTGCACTTAGTAGGTGAATAAATGGGTGAAAGAGACCCATACTTGTCTTGTATTAGCATAAAAGCCCTCTTGGTGTGAAAAGGGGATATCTTAGTGGCTGGATTTTTCACTTTCCATGTATGAACAGGAAAAGAATCATGTTGATTCAGTCAAGTTGACCAAGTCAACATCGTAGTATGGAGGAGCAGTCTTGATAGAGCTACAACATAGTTTTGGAGGGAAAGTGTTCACATGGTGTTGGAAACCCTAATAGGTGGGACCCAAGGTAAGGAGGCTCACAAACCTTATAAGGAGGAAGATAGTAGACATTTGGGGTTAGCTTATGGATTATTTATTTTGGTCTGCTTAGAATCTTGAGCACTCTTCAGCTGTTGAGTTGAGTATGCAGTGCTGTTCAACAAAAGGAATTCTTGCTTAGGGATTTATTCTCCTTCATTGGTTGATCACTTGGAGGAGTTCTGTTCTTCATTTTCTCACATCTGAGCTTGAGGCCAAGCATCCTCCTTTAGACACAACATTATTCCTGTAACAGGGGACATTGTGTTGCAGGGTGTTGCAGTGGGAGACTTACAACACCACCTCCTAAGCTTATCTTTTAGAGGAGGGAGCTCCCCTTGCTTTGCAAGATCTGTATAGGAGATTCTAGAGCATATTTTACATCTTGGCATGTGTCCAAATCACTTCTCATCCTCTATAGCGCAGTTATTTGCAGAAACTGCGTCATTTTCCAGAGTGCTACAGTAGCAGGGTTTGAACCCTTGCTTGTGAGCTCATTCCTAGGAGGAAGGGCCAACCCTTCTCCCGGAAAGCTCTATATTTCATTATTCTTCTGTTATTTGTATATTACAGCCATATTTGTACAGATATGCAGTCTAACTGTGTTTTCCAGATCCAGATCTACAGATCTGCTCTTTTATACATTGTACTCTCAAGAAATCCTTGCCGGGTTAATCTTATTTTGTATAAAGAGGGAGGAGTCTCCATTTTATTAGCGATTGGATACTTGTAGACTCTAGATCTTTTATTTCTCAATATTTGCTGCATAAAACCTTAATAAATAATGTTTTACTTGCTTCAATCCTTTCTGCATGAGTTAAGCTATGGGGTTTGGGCTTATTTGAGACTTGTTGACTTGGGGAGATTTGTTTATGTTGGCTAGAGTGATTTGCTTCAACTTTATTTCTGCATGTGAGTTTTATATGATATATTATAGGGGATCCAAGTCCCATTCCTCACATGTATAACGTTATTTTCTGAAGACAACTGTTTTATGCCCTATATTGCTGCATTTCCCCACTTGGGAAGGAGGATATAGGCCATATTCTTGCTGAGGTTTATCCATCTCCTGGTGAGATGTTATTTTACATCTAATGAGTTGATTTATATTTCCAAGCTTATGATTTGCTGAAGCTCTAAATTTATAATATCTTTATATATTCTATTTGTTGTAGAAATTCCCTATTTTGGGATATTACAATATGTATCAACCAGTCATCCCCGTGATCTCTTATCACCAAGGTCTTAATGTTTTAGATTTATTTCATTTTCATAATCATGATGTAACATGTGTACGAATCAACTATAATAGGCATCATTCATGACATAAGTCATCAACAACTAGATCTGCATGTTCTTTCCTCGTATCTGAATCATTAGTCATGCATCAAATCCACGTGTGAAAATAAAGATAAATTTTTTTATCAGGGCTTATCCATAATCTCATCATAAGCAATCCATGTATCATGACAACATCATTCAAACTACCACATGATCATCACAAGAATTAAATAATAAGCAAACATAATGCCAACAATGCAACATTAGTAGTTAGGCTAATGCTCTCCCTGAACCTGTGCTAGCTATTCATAGTCAATGCTGACCATATCAACTCATTCATCATATAAGAAGACCATAACCATCAACATAATTTTTTTTTTTTAAAAATCATCACTAACATCAACATATCAGAATTTTTTCTTAAGTCTGTCTCACTATTTTTCTATCAGAGAAAAACATACACAACTATCTCCAAAGGAACTCACGTATATAGACATCTTTAGTTCATGAAACCCACGTACAAGAAGTGAAAAACTAATAATTTGACAACTTCATCTCCCCCTAAATTTTTACAACTTGTACCAATCTTCTGTTGTCACAGCAGATGCACTGTCAGAAAAATAAACAACTAGAATTACCAAACCACCCTTTAAACATCGCAGTTAATGATAACATTATTCTTTCAAGAATGATGGACTGCAATGTTCATTGTCTTCTTTTAGTCTAAGTCTGAATCCTCCTCATATCTATGAGAGGCCAGATCTTTAAACACATATAATTGATCAACATTTATGTATCCCCTCGCTATGACCTCTCAAATTTCTTCGTCCATGAAGTTGCATTTGGTTGATGTGAACGCAATTACATTTCCTTTATCTACCATTTGGCCTACACTTATATGTTTTGTTTTAGGCCTTGACCTAATAAGGTATAAACTACCCTTCTATTTTTTTTAATTATCGCTCTAACTTTTCCCAAAACATTTTATGGAGCATAATTTGAAAGAATAACCTTACCATATTGATTTTTCATGAGAGACTCCATCTTACTCTTATCACCAGTCATGTGATGAGAACATCCGTTGTCGATGTACCATTCATCCTTATCTTTAATTGCACAGAGAGAAATACCACATCTTATCTCTTCTTCTTTATGACTGTTGGTGGATCCAACTTTCTTTGGTCTTACGATATCATTTGTTTGTCTTCCATGCTGTCTTTGACGATTCATTGATATGTTCCTGCATTCCTTTTCTACATGCCCAAAATTGTTACATGCATAACATCTTATGTGACCAAAAAAGGGATCAAATGAATCATAATAATTTTTTGTCATGTTCCTTCTATTGCAATTAATAGCTTTATGTCCAAATTTGTTGCATAAAAACAATAACCCTTAAAGAAACCTGAGTACCCAGGAGTTGTCAATCTTTCTGTGTAGTGCCTATTTGTCTGCGACCGAAAAAATATTCTTTTGTAATTGGCTACAACATGTCCATAATTATTTCATACAAAGCATTCAACATTATTGATCAAAGGAGAGAATCGATTGATACTTCTATAGTTAGGAGCGAATGATTTCCTTTGAGAATTCATGATTGTGGGTTAACCTTTTGTCTCTTTAAACACTTCAGGTTTTGCATTGATATCCTTTGAATCTTTAGGACTATCTTGTGAACTAGATTCTCCTTTAACAATTTCATGAAAACCAAGACCAAATTTAATAGAAGGAGACCTTTAACTACTAAGAATATTATCCAGAATCTTAGTAGTATCTTGAAACCTCAAGTGTTTATACTTTTCTTCTAATTTACCTTTTAAAATGTTTACCTCAACCTCCAATATTTGGCACTTCTTCTTCATACTTTCTTCGACCCTTATTCCTTCTTCTACTTTCTCATTCAATTTTAGAATCTCGTCTTTCAACCCATTTTCTTGTTCTTGAAATGTTTGTAGAAGTTCCTCATTCTTCTTATTTGATTTTTCCAGATCTTCTTTGAGAGAGATGGTTTCTTCTTCAAGTCCTTCACTGTGATTGGTTACTTCATCCTACAACTTTTGACACTGGTCTATGTCTTCTTTGTTCAACTGATCAATTGAGTTTCTTTCTAGTAACTGATTATTCAATCTAGTAATCACATATTTTTAGATACGTTCTCTTTCATTAAATATAATCTGCTGATATTCAACTTCATTTTTGAGTTAAGAAATTTCTTCTTCTAGATCCATAACATTACTTTCACTTGCGTATTCGCTATGTTCAACATTGCATGCACAAGGAAGTGAATCACAAGAACAAAAATCAGTACCCATTTTATCTTCTTCATTTTCTGTTGCACATGTTTTATGAGATATCTTCTTCCTTTGAGTAGTCTTCTTCTTTTGCTTCCTTCACATTATGACAGATCTCCTTCAAGCGATCAAGCTTCTATAAAAGGACTTGCTTTGATACCAATTGTTGGGAAAAATAATGAGAGGGGGGGGGGGGGAACAATATATGCAAGAATCACAATATTTTACTTTTCTTTACTAATTTCTATACGCGACTCTAATTATTCCAACTAGCATATGTACGTGACTGTCTTAAAGAAAGATTGCATATACCAAAATAACTTAATGTTCAGATAAATCTTCAGAAACTCTACATAGCCAAGTTCATGAGTCATGCATCAGATATTTAAGCAGTAAACATGAGCAGAAATAATAGAATAAATCATCACACATGAACACCAAGATTTAAGGTGGACACCCAAGTCGGGAGAAAACCATCGTCGCTGTTGTGTCTGTCTTCAATATTTATTATATAGAAAACTTCTTACAATGCTGTACTGGCTCGGACTCATGCCAGAACATAGGTACCCACCTGCAGAAGGCTGCAACCTTCTCTCGTTCTCCAATTGCTATGGGAAGGGAGATCCAACCCCCTGATCTTGTTTAGAAACCACCACTGGAAGGGAGCTTCAACCCCCTACTCTCGTTTACCATCCACTACTAGAAGGGAGATAAAACCCCCTACACTAATCACCAGCTCCTACTGGCAGGAAGCTTCAAATTCCTTACTGAAGGCTTCAACCCTCAACGCCTCCGCAGACCATGTTTCATAAATTTTCACACCGGATCCATCGGTTTCAATGCATCACAACTTTTAGACCTATTATAATCCATTATGAACCCATTAACATCAAATAAGTCAAATATCAAAACATAGACTGATTATTGTACCCAAAATATTCATCCAATTCTTGAAAACAACTACTGAAGCAAAAAAGCACCAATCAATTAAATACAGAATCAACCATTGAAGAAAACAATCACTTAACCAATCACAGACTCAATTCATCCATTACAGTGAGATCACTGTAACCAGAATATCAGAACTGAACTCAGACTACTGCGGCAACATAATGAATCAACTGCAACCCTGATAAAAAATGTATACGCCACTTTACTTAAGGAAACCTTCGTATATACATGATTCTGTAGAGAAACATGCGTACCGATCTCAATATACTGTTACTCTGAATCAGTGACATAATTGGACAGAGATATTCTAAAATATTCTGATAGGTTACAGATCTCTGAACCCTCATATATTTCACAACATAAAGTATCCTTTTTAACTTCTCAATTTCAACTTCGGGCATTGTTACTAAAATCCAGATCAACACAAAGACATCATTGAGAGACAACAAAAATATAGTAGCATTGATGTGATTGAAGAGTCATTTATAAGAAGAAACCCTTCCTTTATGCATGCAACATCAATAATCAACCAATCACTGATATTTATACACAAGCAACTAGTAGCATAATCAGTACTCAAACAACCCAGATCTATATGAAGACATAATTGACATACAACAAAACTGATAAGACATTTCCTTAAGCATTATTCAACAAAACCCTATCTTGCATACACGGCTTCCATAATACCACTCCGTGACTGTACGCGCTTCTTACGACACCAACTTGCGTATAGATCTCAATATTTTCTCTGAATATAGACGCATCTTTGATAAGCCAAACCCGTGTGTAGACACAACTTCACTGTGACGAACCTGCATATAGATATGTAAATATTACAGTATTGCGCAACACTTCAGAACTACAGATTAACTCAAATCATACCCTTCACTTCAGAAATCATTCATCAGACCACAAATCTAAACAAATTATAAAAATATCATGCAAATACATAATGATTTCAGGTCTAGAGAGCCTGATCCATTATTGTATTCATGGGTATATCAAAATATCAGATCTATCTATTGAATATAGCCCAATCCATGCAGATATACTTCAGACTAAAGTATTCATTCAATTCTTATTCACATGCACACCTTTGACCTATGATCTTCTCCTCCTTATATAGTTTGAGCCTTATCCAATACCATGAGCCAAAAAACCACATAAGTGCCGGTTGTATTCTTGGATGAGATCAAATAGTCGCTACTGCGCTCAATGTTGTGGGATAATACCATGGTCAAGACCATTGGTATCATAAAATGAGTGAATAAATACATAAACTAATTTTCTTCTTTGTACTCGAGTGTATACTTGACTTTTCTTCACCAAAAATGCGTATACACTAATTTTGGATGTATACTCAGGTTCCCTTAATCAAACCTGCGAGTATACGTGGGTTCCCTTCATCAAAATTGCCTATACGTCTTGAAACTTGATGCAGGGGCATTAGGCTAAAACAAATTCCATATGTTTTATTAAACTTATGGGTTTTTAGTTTCAAGAGAATTATATTCTTTTGTAATAAAATCAGTAGGTTTTAATTAATCTAGTCAGTTGTGGAGAGAATTGTAACTGCCCTTGAATGATAAGAGGATAGGAGCAGTTGGTTAGGTGAAGTCAGTTTCAGTAATTTAGGAAGTTAGGCTAAATTTAGGATTTGAGTATTCCAAGAGTTTTTTTTTTTGTCATCGAGGAAACTGAATCGATTGACTATCCATTTTGTATAATTGGAAGCCTAAATGGCATTAGGCAGAGAGAGCTGGAGATCGGTAGAGAGGGAGTAGTGAGAAAGAAGGCCGTAGAATTGAAGATCTGGCCGAGATAGGAATTTTGTAAGAAATTTCATTTATCTGTTCAGTTTCATTTATCTGTTCAGTTTACATGAGTTTTATTGATTTATTTCTGTGTGAAATTGTCTTGAATCTCTGTGATTAACTGTGTGAATAATCTATGTAATTGGGGTGTAATGATGCTCTTCCTGTGATTGAAAGAATCTGTTTCTAAATTGTGTTTACTTGGGCCGGTTGAACTCTATGTAAGGAATTGTATACTTTCAATGCAAAACCGTGGTGGAACTCTATGTAGGGGTTAGGATGCCTTCTATACATGATGGAGGAACCCATGTATTTGTTGAGACAGGGTTCGATTGAATTCGAACATGGTTTGATATATCATGTTATAGAATGCAGGCAATACCACGGTCTTTGGTATTGAACAAAATTGAAACAAGGGAATAGAACTCTGATACATATGAAGTGAACCTGTGAAGGCATAATGAACTAGAACAAGAAGTTATAAAACAAAGGAATGAAATGTTGATAGTGCACGAGACGGAACCTTGAGTAAGTAGAAGCAGAACCTTGTATGAAAAATGAAAGCGGGTTTAAAATCCAGGAGAGGGTTTCGCGTAAATTAAAAGTGGTAAGCTGAATCGCGAAAATAAAATGCAATATAGGTCTCCGCCTGACGCGTGGCAAAAGTGGTAAGTCTAAAACCACTTTTATTGCGTTTTTTTTAGCGTTAACGCTCGGACGATAAAAAAATGCAAAACTTATTTATGTCCGTTGGATCGTTGAGGTTGATGCGGCGACGTCTTAGCCGTCGGATGAGAAGGGTGAGTTAAGAGGCTGGGCACCAGTTCATCGCGTAAGTCCGTAGGATTAACCCTTGTGCAATTTAATTATGCGACCATCGTTGGATCGGTTGATTGGAGCATGAAAACTCCTCCACCGTCAGATGTGAGAGGTATGTTATATGTTGTGTGGGACCGTAATTATCATTTAAAAATTGGGTTTCATTATAGTCCGAACGCTGTTGAGGCCACGAACGAACCTGTGGTTCATTGGCTTTTAAGCCTTAGAATCATAGTTAATAAGCAGATTATTATAATCATGGGGTTAATGTATAAAGGTTGAGTTATGAGCACAATGCCGAGAGGTGAGTAATCCGAAGGTTCTATGATAAACCTATTCAAGAGGTATTTCATTTGGAAATGAAATAAAGGACAAGACCTTGGATTAAGTGGGTCCCGATATATCTGATTTCATAATCATATGTTAAAAGTAAAGAAAATTTGAGGTGTTATGGGTCTTATCATATGGTATTGACCTTTGTTTGACAAGTAAGGTTCCGCCCATGTATTTGGTTGGATGGCTTTATAAATCATGGTGAAATGATTTAGAATGATCTGGGTTATCTGGCTGATGGGTTTTATAACTGTAAGAACTTAGAGTTAATACCTCAAACCTCAGAATTGAGATATTAAGGCTTCTGTATTGATTTATTTAAATTTCCAGCTCAGAGAATAGAATGTTGGAGTGCCCAGATTGAGAATTGTATTGGAGGCAAAATTTGGGATGCATTTATATACACAGGAAAGTGTTAATGTGGGTTTAGTAAGAAGGCATGCCATCAAAACTTAACCTTCATCATTCCTCTATCACTGACTAGAATTCCTTTCTCTATCACATCTGAAATGACTTGTAGATACATCAATTTTACATCTTCAACAAATAGGTTGCTATCAAAAGGAAACTCATCGAGTAGGTTGCCATCAAGGACAACATATTACATCATAATGCCAACAATCTAATGGATTTATCATATAAGTCTAGAAATTTTGTCCCTCCATTTTGTAAACAGGTTGTGAATTTTTATTATTTGGGTTTGGAAGTGGTTGAGCAGGCAATTGATTTGGTCATTGTGGAAATGGTAATGAAAATTGTGGATGTTGTTTTTGAAACTGAGTTTGAGGTAGTTGACTAGACTGAGGAAAATATTGTGGTGGGAATTTTGGATAAGGTTGTGGATATTGGTGATATTGAGAATATCTACCTAAGGATTTTTCCATCCTTGTGTCCAAGGTTGAGATTGAGACCAACGCTGCCATGGCATTGGTGTAGTCCAGTTATTCCGTGCGGGTTGAGTCAACATTTGAGTGTTGAATCCTTGAGTTTGTGATCCTTGCCACATGGTATTATAGCAACAAAACAAAGAGGATATATTTTATTTGGAACCATTCCACTTCCTCTTGGTAGAAAACTTTAAGACCTAGTATTGAAGGACATTTTTTTGTATCATGATTTTCTGTACATATAACACAAGTTTCTACAATTTTCAAATCAAGAGGGCATTCTCACAAAGCATGCTTCTTTCTGCACTTAGGAAAATATATATATATAAAGCACCACTTTCAACTTTTTTCTTGTTTTGTAATTTCAAGGTATCTATTTGTTCACTAAGACTCCCCAAAATGTCTGTTGTAAATTCAAAAAAAAAATTGCCCATTTCAACCCTACTTACTGTTCGAGTTGCAAATTTATTAATTCTAGAGATAACATGGTCTCTTGAACTCTTTCCAACTCTTGACTTACCTCTTGAAAGATATATGCATAATTCATAAATTTTAGGTAATGATAATTGAGAAATATCTCCTTTTCTCATCATGTTAAGGATATCTATCCATTCATCTCTAATTGATTTTTGTAGGAGAGCTTTCAAAGTAGCTTAATCAAAATTTTCCATTTTAGCCCTTTTAAGATTATAACTGAATCTTTCAATTAAATCCTCAAGATTTTCATCTTCTCTCTACATCATTTTAAAAACTTCATTCTTTAGGTTATGAGGCATGCATTAATCCTTGTATTTTAATAAAAATGCATTTTTCATTTCCTCCCATGTTCGAATAGAATATGTTATTAAACCCATGAACCATTTTAATGCTGCACCCTTAAGAGTTGTTGGAAACAATTTCAACTTTTGAGAATCGAGTAAGCAGTCATATGATCTACATAAAACTTTGAATTCCAAAAAAAAATGTTTCAGGATCCTCATTTCTTAATCCATGGAAGTTAGGAAGGATATAGGGTGAGAAATTTTTCATTGTGGCTGTAGTATCTTCATCGAGGATAGGAAATCCAACAAGATTTGGTTCTACTCTGTCTTCTTCTCATCTTCCCCTTCCTTTACCTCCATCTCTTCCTCTACTTGCACCTCCAATCCTAGGTCCACCTCCCCCAATTTTTAAATGTTTCATCATTCACATTGTGTACTTCTCCTTCTCCTTACCAAAACATTGTAGATTCCTCAGAACTAATATAAGGTTCCAAAATTGGATTTTTTTCTTCTTCTTCTAATTCTTCTGGTTCCTCTATCAATGGTATATTATAATAGATTTCTTCTTCCTCTTCTTCACTAGGGACTTTATTTCTTGAGCTAAAAGTTGTTCCCCAGTTGTAGTTAGGAAGATTACTTCTTTTGTTGGGGATGTAGGATCTTCTTCCACAACTACTTTGGTTGATGAAGTTGGTGAATTCCTAGGTTGAATTTCAGATCTTAATATCTTAGGAAGTCTATGTCTGCCTGCAAAGGATGGTATACGAGTTTGGGTGGATGGTGTACCACTACGAGGTCTTGATGGGGTGAGTAGTGTTGTTGGAATTAAGCTTCTACCTTTAGTTACAAATCGACCCCTAGAATCTCTTTCTCTACTCATATCATTTTTCTATTTTTATTATAGGTGTGTTGTGTGTGTGTGTGTTTTTTTTAGAAAGGAAAAAGGTTCCTGTTTGCACTTCCCTCGCAACAACGCCAAATTTTTAGTTAATTTAATGTTCTTAAATTTCTCACATAAATTATCGATCGAAGTTGGTAAACTTGTGAAGTGAAAGTGCACTATATATGCTAGAAGCCTCTTTTTATTAATTTATTGGTGTGATGATTGAATTTGTAGAGATTACATCTAAGGATTTTTTATTCTTATGTCCTTAATGAAATTGATGGATTAAATTACAACCAGGTTCTAAAAATCAACTCTACAGAAATCAACTAAATTCTACAATTCAACTAAGTTTCTACTCTGCAAAAACTGAAACACATATTTCTCTATATTATGAAGTCTTAACTAATGTGTTTGTTAGTCTCCAAGAATTCTAATGGTTTGATGTATGAAAATAAAATCAAGTTCTAGAAAAGAATTTGGATATTTTTATGTTTTTAAAATGAAATGCTATGTAAATGGAACTATGCAAAGAAACGAATAATTCATTATTGTTCTAAACAGAAATCACTCTTAAACTAAAAAAAACACTCACTCATATGTGAAAATTAAATCACTAAATCACTAATGCTTGGAAAGAAATCACTTGTACTTTTAAAAGGAACTCATTCAAAAGAGGAAAATAAATCTTTCAATATTCTTGAAAAAATCACACATGAATTTATAAAACTACCCCGAAATAAACTATTGCTGTTTGGAAAGAAAACTATGAGTCACTTCTGCATTTTAACAATTTGGAAGGAAATTGAATCTACACCAAATGACAAACAAACTATGTACCATCTGCTTCAAATGACAAAGTTGAATTCTGGAAATAACTACAACATTTGACAAAATGAAAACATGAACTTAAGCTACATCAAATGATAAAATAGAAGTATAAAAACATCTACATGAAAAAAAAACACGAAATGTAGAACCTTCTCTATTTGCAGGGTACTTCCAAAAATAGGCAGTTTCAACGATCTACTCCAAGAACTAGCTGCACATCAAATCTCCAAGATGTTTCTTCATTTAAAAGGAATAAAAATAGAGTATAAAACTTCACAACCACATCACAATTTTTCACATTGTTCAGGTATTTTTTTTGCCCTGTATTTATAAAATCCTATGTATAATAGTTTCAAGGCTTTTATATTTATTTAGACTAACAAATCCTATCTTAAAATTTTCAACAGATAATAGAATTACGTTTCTTCACGATTTGTTATTTGGCAAAGAAAATTGTGAAGTTTGATTGTTTTGGACTCTTCGCTTGCTTTTTCAACATGTGTTGACCGCTCCTTTGACTACGAAACTTGACGATTCCTTGCATGATTTGGCTTAGATGGATAGGAGGAAATCCATGAGGGAATCAATTTCCACCTGTCCACATACTTCATTAATCTTCTAGCACCACAGAACCCGAAGAACCATGGAGATGGCTACAGAAACGCGGATTAACTGCAGAATTACGTCAATTCTGTAGCTAATACAAATTTTAATCTAATAATAATGAACATTACTAAATATGAAAATTAAATGTTGAAATTTTCAAAAAGAAACAATGAAATTGGCATCTAGAAACAACATCCAAAAAATGGCACCCATAAATGGCTACCATGGAGGCTTTTCATTTAATTATTTCCTAATTAAATTAGAAGAAATGTGTGTCAAGTTTATTTATCCCTCAAATAAATTGGACAATAAATTGTAATCTTATCTCATAATCACTTGTAATAGTTAATTGAGTGTGATAGAATTACTTAGCTCACGAAATTCAAGTTGAGGGTGGTTGGTGAGGCATGTAGAGTGATTCTATTTGTTTTAGAGTCCAAGTTGCAGTTAGTGTATTAGTTTAATGCATGAGAAATCAGTTAACTCAATTAAATGAGTTAAAGTTAGTCTAACTAGTTGTAAATGATTTTTGCACTAGTGAGAGGACAAGCGAATTAAATCAGATTTAATTCATATGTAGTGATCTATCAAGTGACTGATGATTTACTATTAATAGCTGCATGCATGTCATTTCTGATGAAGACCCAATTGAGACAGAGGTTAAAGGGATGTTAACTATCATTTGTATTATTAACGGATTGCGGAGCGCAATCAAAACCACCATTTTGATGCCCATGATGTATTGCACACTTTTGGAAAGCTGAAATTCCTAAATAATAGGGATTTAATTCTCTTATAATTGCGCAAGCGAGGTAGGCTGACCAGAGTTAGGAAATTGGCTAAGTGTTGGTTGATTTTGTCTGGATCACTGTGAGACAATTGGTAGTGTATGAGGTTGTGGTGAGCACACATACATTGTATTGTTTCATGATTCCTTGGTTCATTATAAAATAGAGATAGAGGGGTTTTGAGCAACAAGCTTTCCTTAAGAAAAATATCTGTGTTGTGCGATTGATTTGCTTCTTTCTCTTACTTGGTGTGATTTTGCGATTGATTTGCTTCTTTCTCTTATTTGGTGTGATTGTGCGATCATGTTTATTTTTCACAAATATTGTAGAAGGATTCAATATCTTGTTTTAGTATATTACATGATTGGATTGAATCCATTGGTACACATATTGTTTGTATAATTTATACATGGTACAGAGCACAAGAAATCACTATAATGGAGAAGAAATTGAGTTTGTATTGAACAACATTCTAATTTGCAAAAAATTCTTTGGTACGACAGGCAGATCAAGATGGCTTTCAATGGATTAAGATTGGAATATACACTTGAGGGAAGTTCTAATTATATCACATGGAAAGAAAAAATGGATGCAGTTCTAGAGGATGGCGGGTTGAAAGAATTAATTGATAATGATATTCCTAAGCCCACAGCAGTAGACACCAGTCTTCTTGATGCTTTGAAAAGGAAGGTAGCAAGGGTGAGGAGAATCTTATTAAAGGGAGTTCGAGATCACATTGTCTCGAGTATCCATGGCAAGGTGACTCCATATGCAATGTGGAAGGCCTTGACATATCTGTTTCAGAACAACAACGACCAAAGGAAGTTGGAGTTGAAGGAAAAGCTTAGGAAAATCAACAAGGAGGAGGGTGAGACAATACCAACATACTTGGAGAAGTTCACTCAATGTTGAGATGAGATTGGAAGTCTTGGTGTGACTGTAGAAAATGATGACTTGGTGAGCTGTAATGTTCCCAATTTTAGCCTCAAGCTAAAATGGAACATTATAGTTGCATATTTTTATTTTGTTGAATAAAAATGGGTAAAGTGACCCATTCATGAAATAAACATGAATAAAATCCCTTACAATGTGAAAAGGGATCATCATGGAGCTGGATTTCACACCCTCATGTGTGAAAGGTGTTAAAATGCAAATGGAAAAGGCCAAATTGACCAAGTCAAACTGCGTTGGCATGAGTTGGAGAGGACTAAGTGGGACAGTACAGTTTTAGTGGAGGAATATTCCATGAGGGAGGAAACTTCTAGAGGAAGGAAGATGAAGAATAATTGAGTTTAAAAGAGGAGCAAGGCAGCCCATTGAGATTATCTTAGATCATTTGATTATTTGTCTAGTGAGACAAATTGTTGCCTCTTGCTGTTCAGCAGAGCTGCAGTGCCCTCGGGCACGAGGGAGTCCTGTTTAGGATTTCCTCTCCTTCTTGAGTAGCTCATGAAGGATTGCACTCATCCTCCATATTCCAAAATCTAGGCCATAGCATCAACCATCTTCATCAGTGCAGTGTCTGTAGCAGACTATTGTGCAGTGTAGCTGGGTGTTGCTGGAGGTTTCCTACAACACCATTTATAGCTGATCTTTCAGAGGAGGAAAGTTCTATACTTCTGGGAGGTTAGTGAGGATGGTTTCTAAGAATATTCCACTATCATTGGTAGGAGGCCAACCACTTCCATTAGTCACAACGCAGATACTCTCATAGATTGCGTGATAGATGTAGCACATTCGCAGTGAGGGTTTTGCAGATATTTCAGAGGGTGAGATCTTTGGTGTAGGGATCAGCCTTGCACTTCAGATTTCCAGAGGAGAAGGTCTCTTCATCAGCTTCAGCCATTCACCCTTCTCCATTCCATTCTATGTATTGAATTGCCGCAGCTACCCAACAACTCCGACATTTTGCAGTTTTGCATATTTCAACCAATCCTTCTAGGATTGACTGGAGGTA
Source organism: Pinus albicaulis (assembly GCA_034641835.2). Lineage (NCBI taxonomy): Eukaryota > Viridiplantae > Streptophyta > Pinopsida > Pinales > Pinaceae > Pinus > Pinus albicaulis. Next base: position 582,114,169 of record CM076581.1, read on the forward strand.
GTGATTTGGAGGAGAGATCAGCTCTCCTGATGATGTATGAGCCACCTATATGTAGATCCATGATGTTTTATACTCATTGTAGCAGTATCCCTTCTATGAATGCGCAGTTCCTATTCATGGGCATCCTGCTATAGAGCAACATTTTGTAGTATGGCATGTGTATTCATGGAAGGCTTCTTGCCTTATTATTTTGATATTCATTGTATCATTTTGCTGTTGTTATTTCATAATAAAATGGCTCAAGGGTTTTCACACATTTTGGCATTATTTTTATTCACTGCTATTTCCATTTTATGTTTTGTGTATTGCTGTAGTTGCATCTTTGGGTTATCTTGCAAGATTCCCAATAGTGTTGTATTCCCTCTTGGGGATATTGTCCTTTGACAATCACTCTATAGACAGAGTCTGATAGTGGGCCAGGAAGCCTCTGGAGTTCATCCTTCCTTGTGAAGGTGAAAAATCCAGTAAATTCCCCTTCAGTCCATCTCTGGAATAGATTTCCTTGTCAATTGACAATTTTCCTAAAAAAGGAACATTACAGTGGTATCAGAGCAACATCTTGGCTCAGCTTGTGGATATTTGCCAAGATGCCATCAAAGAAGATGAGGAAGAATCCACTTTGTGGAGAAGAATGAAGAAAAAGGAGATGAGCTAGCCAAGCTTCTCCCTAAATCCATCTAGGGCTTTCATGGGAGCCCCAAGCAAAAGAAAAGGGAGAGATTTGAAGAATCTCCACAAGGGTTTGAAGAAGAAACAAACTCTAGGTTTTCTGATGAGGAATGTGAACATGCAGTCACATCCCTTGATGCATAGCATAGTGACATGTGTAGCTTGTCATGAAAGAGATGGGAAAGGAAGGAGAGCCAGCAGCAAGATAGATTTATTCTATGTACTTCCATAGGTTCGCCTACATGTTCAGCCAAAAGCATGGGTAGAGGAGCTGAAGACCATGTTGCAGCAGCACAAAGTTTCCAAAGGAAATGCTATCAGATTTGCAGCACTGCACTTTAGAGGTAAGACCTATGCATGGTGGATAGTTCAGTCATGTTATTTAAATATGCAAATACTTCTTCCTATTTCAGATTCCTTGAAGTAATAATGGAAATATTTGGTGGGAGAAAATCTGAAACACATGCAAACCTAGATCTTGCATGAAGAAGGAGGAAACATAAACTCAGTTCCACTTCAAAACATTGATGAGAAGGATGAAAGCTTGCATCACACCTTGTTGAAGGCAAGGTATCCATCTCACACTCTTTCACAAGACAGCATGGAGGTCTCTTTTCCAAAAGGAGATCAAATTTTGGAGAAGTTGCCCCTACACATTGATGAGGAGGAGGGAAACTGCTCTAGTATAGCTAGAGTTGATCCAGTGCCTCATTCAGAGGAAAGAGGAGCTCTTGCTCCACATAGAGGGATTCTTGTGTCTTTGCAAGAAATTCCCTAGGATCTCCCATGTAGAGATCAAGGCACAACTCATGATACATCTGTGCCATTGTTGGTAGGGTGCAGAGCTATGGAGATAGAAGGAAGAGATAGGGAGGATGATCAACATCATGTGATGAGGAGCACACACCCTGTCTATTTGATGAGGTTGATGCACCTAAGATGATGATTGGATTTCATAGTGGAAGCATGGAGGGTATTATCCATTCATATATTCAGTCATCTCTTGATGATGGTGTCTCACTGCATGGAGACACTGCACCAAGGAGACCACTAGATCAGTAGAGGAGGTTGGATGCTCCACATTTGGGGCCTCACACCTTGATTTCAGGAGGTGGAAACCTTGGAAGAGTTCAGCACAGCGCAGAGAGTTTGGGATGGACTCAAGGAGGAGGGAGACACTCTCTCATTTTCAGCATCACCCACTCTCATCAGTCATACTATGTTGGCAGAAGTTGCTGCAAGGATAGAGGATTGCATCTTCATGATGCAGGTTGACTGCTCCATAGATTTGGTGAGAGAGATGATACTTCCTTTGAGGAAGGACTCTTTCATGCATTGGAGTAGATGGAGGCCACTCATGCTTACATTGCCCAGGATCGGGAGATTCTTTGGAGGTGATAGTCTCTCATGGGAGGCTCACTTTCAGAGATCATCATTTCTATTTGAGCATGAGTAGCTACATGATGGGTATAGCAGCAACTGGGAGGATAAATTTGGCATGAGGGGATGTCAAGGTAGCAAACAACATCGTGATGGAGCACCATATTGCAGAACGCCATGTTGGCAATATGATGCAGAGTGTTGTCCTTGATGGCAACCCACTTGATGAATATAATGGCAACCGACTTAATGAAGTTGCTCTTGATGCTTGATGAGTTTATTAATGATGTAAATCTGATGTTCTACAAGTAGCTTAGAAGTACCAGAGAAAGAAATCTTAGTAAGGGCCAGAACAATGATGAAAAGTGTGTGACACAAAGCATACATGGGTTTGTTGAGGAGAAGTCGTGTATGTACGCAAAAAAGTACGTGCCATGTCGCGTATGCCTAATTGCGCTCTAAATTGATAAATCCAAGGGAATTTACCATGGTATTGACCCATTGTATTGAGCACTGGATTGTCTATTTGATCCCGTCCAGGAATACCATCGGAAGTGGTGTGGTTTTGGCTCATGGTATTGAAAAAGGATAATCTATATAAGGAGAAGAAGATCATTGTGCAAGGGGGTGCAAGGTTCTGGGCTTTAATGAATACCTCACTCTGAAGTTTATATGTATGGTTGAACTCTGTTCTTAATCAATAGATCTGAATCTATGATGCACCTATGAATATGATGAAGGGTCAAAATCTCTAAATCTGGAATTGATGAATCTCTAAGATGATCTAAAAAGAAGTATTGAAGACCTGGCACAAATCTGTTGAAGAAATTGAAGAAATCTGGGTAAGTTCATAGATCTGAACTATTCTGCAAAAATTATCTTTTATAGATCTATACGCCGGTTCATTTCATAAAAAGCGTGTGTATACGCGGATCTGTTTAAATAAAGGCGCGTATGGGGAGTTAGGGTTATTTTGAAAATGCACAGATGTATACGCGGGTTCGCTTCATGAAAAGCGCGTATATATGTGGGTCTGATTAAATAAAAGCGCGTATGGTATCTGATCTAATGATTGATCAAGGTTGAATGTGTTTCTGCATATCTATTCTGAATTCTGGGTTATCTTTGATATTCTGGTTACAGTGGTTTTACTGTTCTGTTGGAAGCAATGGTCAAAGTATATTTGTTGATAAATGAAGGGTTGTGTTGAAGCTGTTTGATCCAGTATGAAAATTGATGAAACGTGGTCTGCAGTGGTGCTGAAGGTTGAAGCCTACAGTCAGGGGGTTGTAGCTCCCTTCCAGGTGAGGCTGGTAAACGAGAGTAGGGGGTTGTAGCTCCCTTCCAAGAGAGGCTGGTAAACGAGAGCAGGGGGTTGTAGCTCCCTTCCAGGAGAGGCTGGTAAACGAGAGCAGAGGGTTGTAGCTCCCTTCCAGGTGAGGCTGGTAAACGAGAGAAGGTTGTAGCCTTCTGCAGGTGGGTGCCTGCGTGCTGGTATGAGTCTGCGCCAGTACATGGTTGTATGATGTTTTCTCTATAATAAAATATTGAAGGCTGAGACAACGACAGCGGTGGTTTTCTCCCGACTTGGGTTTCCACCTAAAATCCTAGTGTTCATGTGTTTTGCTTATGTGTGATGGTTTATTCTGTTATTACTGCACATGCTTACTGTTAACTAAACATTAGATGAATGAATGTTGCAAATATCTAAGTTAAGAAATATCTGCATAATAAGATCTCCGCGTGTATACGTGAGTTGGCTTCAGGAAAGTAGTGTATGGGTTTTGAAGTAAGGAAAAGTAAAAAGATTTGAGTTTTCCCTAAATACTGATTCACCCCCCCCTCTCAGTATTTTTCCCAACAATTGGTATCAGAGCAGGTCCTTCTGAAAAAGCTTAGTCGCTAGAAGGAAGATCAAGCAAGATGAGCAATCAAGATGGAACATCATAAATCAAGCCTCAACTCTTTAATGGCAGCAATTTAATCTTCTGGAAAATAAGGATGAGATCCTATCTTCAGTCTATGGGAGCAGATGTATGGGCCATTGTTGAACAAGGATATCAATATCCTGCTGCAATACCAACAGATCCGACTGAAAAGAAGAATTATGAAATAAATGCAAAGGCAGTCAATGCTCTAACAGGAAGTCTAACTGAATCTGAATTTGTCAAAGTTATGCAGCTGAATACAACAAAGGAGATATGGGACAAAATCATTCTAAGTTATGAAGGTGATGCAAAGGTAAAAAGTGCAAAAATTCAAACTCTCAGAATTGAATATGAAAACTTAAGAATGCATAGTGATGAGAATATTGCCAGTTTCTTTTTACGTCTTGATGATGTTGTAAATCACATGAGAAATCTGGGAGAAACAATATCCGAATCTACTTTGGTTGAGAAAATTTTAAGATCTCTAATAGCAAAATTTGAGTCAAAAGTTTCTGCTCTTGAAGAAAAACAGGATCTTCAAAATCTTACTGTGGTACAACTTCATGGCATACTAACTGCATATGAAATGAGAAGAGGAGGACCATCTGAAGTCAAATAGGCTATCTTTAGAGCTTCTAAAAAAGGGAAAGAAGTACAAGAAGCAGAAGGATTAGGATATATCTCAGAAGAAGATGAGGTAAATTTTGGAAAGAAACTCCAACTTGGCACAGGACGGTTCAGAGGTAAGATTCCTTTCAAATGTTTTGAGTGTGGAAGAGTTGGTCATTATGCTGCTAAGTGTCCTCATAAAGAAACACCTGCAAAAGGGAAGGAAGTAGCCAGAAAGAATAAGAATCGGTTTAACACTAGAAAATGTTACTATACTCATGAAGACAGTGATGGGCTATCTGACAGTGAGGGAGAATGTGAACAGGATCTTAGACTTCTCATGGCATTTGAATCTAAAGAAGAAAAGGATACTTTTTGGGATGCTCTAGAGGACAATGACTTTCTTGAAGAAAACAATCAACTCAAAATACGCTTAGAAGAATGTAAAATTCTCTTAGAAGAAAAGAAAATAACCATAGAGACTATGGAAAAGCAGTTTGAAGAAGCAAAGAAACACATTGAGGAATTAGAATGTGAAGTGGTAAGTCTAAGAAAAGACTCTGAGAAAGTTAAGACTCTAAATCTTAGATTTGCTAAAGGATCTGAAACCTTAGATGAGATTATCAAGGTACAACATTCTCCTCTTATAAAGACAGGTCTTGGATATACCGGTGAAACTTCTCAGGCTTCAGCACCAAATTATCTAAAAGCAGCTACAGTTGGTTTACAAAATTCTGCCACTCAGCAAGGGAATAAAGAATCATTGCAGGTAAAGCGTGATCATCTCAATTCAAAGAACACTAACAGGAATGTCTTTCAAAGAAACACCAGTCAACAGGTAAATACAAGTAGAATATTTCATGATCGCAGAAATTTCTTCTTCAATGGACAATGTTTCTCATGTCACAATTTTGGTCATAAAGCTGTTCAATGTGTTGCAGATAAAACCATCATGACTAGAGAAGCAAGAAAGAAAAGGATTGATATTGACACAAATAAGAATACCTATAACAACTTTTCTCCTCTTCTAAGAGAAGTTGAATGTGCTTATTGCAATAACTTTGGGCATGAAGAATCTGAGTGCAGGAGAAAAGTTCAACCAAAAGAGCATTTTTCTTCAAGTTCCAAAGTATGGAAAAAGAAGGAATTACAGGTTGAAAACTGTGGCATAGCATTATTTTCAGAAGGAGAAGAAAATCAATGGTACATTGATAGTGGATGCTCAAGACACATGACAGGTGACAAAAACAAACTTGGTGCATATAGTGCTCTAGAAAAGGAAAAGAAAGTTACATTTGGAAATGATACTCCTGCTGTAATTAAAGGAAAAGGGTATGTGTTTCTAAAAGAAAAGGTGAAGGCTAATGATGTCATGTATGTGGATGGATTAAGGCATAACTTGTTAAGTGTAAGTCAAATGTGTGATCAAGGAACTGAAGTTGTATTTAGTTCAAAAGAATGTGTGGTTCGTGATCTTGATACATGTAAAACAATTATAAAAGGAAAAAGGACTCCAAGCAACTTGTATGTATTGAAGAATTGCAAAGAACAATGTTACTTGAGTAAATCTTCAGAAAACTGGCTATGGCATAGAGGGTTGGGGCATCTAAGCTTCTCTCAAATCAACAAGTCAAGCAGACTTAATGCTGTTCGTGGTCTTCCCAATATTACTCTACCTGAAAGTATCATATGCAAATCTTTCCAATTCGGTAAGCAGACCAGAGTGCAGTTTAAAGCCAAGGAAGGATCATCAAGTAGGCCTCTTGAACTCATTCATACTGACATATGTGGACCTGTGAAGAAAAGGTCACCTCGTGGTGAAAAATACTATATCCTATTTATTGATGATTTCTCTAGAATGTGTTGGATTGGGTTGCTTAAACACAAAGATGAAGCATTTGAGAAATTTCAGTCTTTCAAAGCACGAGTTGAGAATGAATTAGATCTGAAAATCAAGTGTGTTAGATCTGATCGAGGAGGAGAATATACATCAAATGAATTCCTTGATTTTTGTGAACAACATGGCATAAAAAGACAGTTTTCTGTAGCAGGCACTCCGCAATAAAATGGTGTAGCAGAAAGAATGAATAGAACAGTTCAACAAATGGCTAGGGCTATGCTTGATGATTCTGGAACACCTGACACATTTTGGGGAGAAGCAACACATACAGTGGTAAATATTCTTAACAAGGCACATGTTCGAGTAAATAGTGATAAAACTCCATATGAACTCTGGTATGGTAATCCTCCCACTGTGAAGCACTTCATAGTTTTTTGGAAGCAGATGCTTTATAAAAAATAATGATGAAAAAATTGGCAAATTTGAACCTAGAGCAGATGAAGGAATACTTCTTGGTTACTCCTCTAGGAGTAGGGCATATAAATGTTACAATAAAAGACTTAGGAAGATTGTTGAATGTATTGATGTTGTTATTGATGAGTCTCCTACAGTCCCAAAAGAAGAAAAACAATCAACAAATGAAGATGATGGTGACATATGTCCTTCTACATCAAACAACAATGATACAGACAGTGAACTCAATGAAGAACCTAAAGATAATTTATCTGAAAAAGCTCCATCCAGATATGTTCAAAAGAATCATCCAAAATCTCAAATTTTGGGAAATAAGGAAGCAGGTGTACAAACAAGAAGGACCCTTGTGGGATCTTCTAACTATCTGGCATTTCTATCCACTATTGAGCCACACAATGTCAATCAAGCAAGCAAAGATGAATGTTGGATTCAAGCCATGAATGAAGAGCTTGATCAAATTGAAAAGAATCACACTTGGGAATTAGTACCAAGACCTCATGACAAAAATGTCATTGGTACTAAATGGATATTCAAAAATAAGTTAAATGAGAATGGGGATGTCATAAGAAATAAAGCTAGACTTGTTTGCAAGGGGTATACTCAACGAGAAGGTATAGACTTTGAAGAAACTTTTGCTCCAATTGCTAGACTTGAAGCCATAAGAATGTTTCTTGCTTTTTCAAGCTTTCAACAAATCAAAGTGTATCAAATGGATGTTAAATCTGCTTTCCTCAATGGTGACCTAGAAGAAGAGGTTTATATAGAACAACTGGAACGATTCATTTTGGGAAATGATGAAAAACTTGTGTGTAAACTTAAAAAGGCTCTATATGGTCTCAAACAAGCTCCAAGGGCATGGTATTATCGTCTTGACAAATATCTTCATCAACAAGGATTTTCAAAGGGGTCTGCTGATAGCAACTTATACACAAAAAATGAAAATGATAAACTTTTGATTGTGGTTGTATATGTTGATGATATCATCTTTGGAAGTAATGAAGAGTCTATGAGTCAGAAATTTGCTTCTATTATGCAGCAAGAATTTGAAATGTCTTTACTTGGGGAACTAACATTCTTTCTTGGCTTGCAAGTGCATCAAACTACAGATGGCATATTCTTATCACAAGAAAAATTCCTTAAGCAAATTCTGAAGAAGTATGGCATGGAAGAGTGCAAACCTGTAAGTACACCAATGATAACCGGATGTAATCTTAGTTCTCATGATGATTCTCCCACGGTGAATCAACCAGAATACAGATCTATGATAGGAAGTCTACTTTATCTCACTGGGACTAGACCAGACATTATGCATGAAGTTGGTATTGTTGGATGATTCCAAGCTAATCCAAAGGAGTCTCATCTTCAGGCAGTCAAAAGAATATTCAAATATCTACAAGGAACTCAAGACTTTGGACTATGGTATCCAAAGAATGCTGATCTCACTCTTCATGCTTACACTGATGCAGATTGGGCTGGAAATGTTGATGATCGGAAAAGCACTAGTGGTGGTGCTTTCTATATGGGGCCCTGGTTAGTATCTTGGTTCAACAAGAAGCAAAATTCTTTTGCCTTATCTACAGCAGAAGCAGAATATGTGGCTGCCGCGTCTTGTTGCACTCAACTCCTTTGGATGATGCAAACCTTACAAGATTTTCAAATCAAATGTACACCTCCTATCTCCAGTATGTGTGATAATACAAGCACCATCAGTATCTCAAAGAATCCTGTTATGCATTCCAAGACCAAGCACATTCCCATCAAGTATCACTTCTTACGAGAACAAGTGCTTGAACAAAAGGTGAAATTGGAGTATGTTCCCTACAAAGAACAAGTTGCTGATATATTTACCAAACCTCTACCCAGGGAAACGTTCGAATATCTCAGACAGAAGCTGGGAGTAGTCTCTGCTGTGCAGAAAATCAGAACTGCTTAATTTCAGAAGATTAAATTGAATACGCGGGTTTCATAAAAGACAGTTGCGTATATATGCGAGTTCATACAAAGGAAACCGCGTATGGGTGGTTGCTGACAATTTTCCTGGGTCAACATTTCTTCAGCACAAGCTGTGGTGCTGTTTGGTTTCTCTGATGCTAGTTGGTGTCTCTGGTGGTGTTTCAACTCTTATATTTCTGTTTCATTCTCTGTTATTGGGTGAAGATGCCTTGATGTTCTTGTTGTTGAAAGTGTTTAGGATGCACAAGCTAAGGGGGAGATGAAGGAGTAAACTGTTGTACAGGTTCAGGGGGAGCATTAGCCTTGCTGAGTATAATGCATTGTTGGCATTATGATGATTCTGAAATATGAGCTCTTCTTTGAGGTCCTTTTGGTATTTGTTACAAAAGGTCATATTTGTAATAGGTTGAAAAGGTCATGTTGAGACCCATGATGTAAATTTGTAATTTTCAGTCATGTAAGGACTTGTTCAAATTTGTAAACCCACTTGGTTGGGTAGTTGAGTCAAAATGTGTAAACCCACTTGGTTGGGTATTTGAGTCGCATATGTAAATCCATTTGGTTGAATCTTTGATGTAAGTATGAGTCCTTGGTGATAGGAAGGTCAGATAGTCATGTACTTCATTGAAAAATATGTTTGAAGATTCAGCATGAACTCAGGGGGAGCATGGTAAATTCAGTACACATCAGATCTACATCGCTCTTCTATCTACATGAAGAAAAACCAAGAGCCCTTTGCCCTTGATGTCAAAGGGGGAGAGTGACATGGTGTTTGAATAGGGGAAAACATCATTATGCTTAATGTATCTATCTGTTGTGGTGATCAAACACCATCGTGGTTGCCATCAAGTCCAAAGGGGGAGATTGTTGGCAATATGATGCAGAGTGTTGTCCTTGATGGCAACCCACTTGATGAATATAATGGAAACCGACTTAATGAAGTTGCTCTTGATGCTTGATGAGTTTATTAATGATGTAAATCTGATGTTCTACAAGTAGCTCAGAAGTACCAGAGAAAAGAATCTCAGTAAGGGCCAGAACAATGATGAAAAGTGTGTGACACAAAGCATACGCGGGTTTGTTGAGTAGAAGTCGCGTATGTACGCAAAATAGTACGTGCCAAGTCGTGTATGCCTAATTGCGCTCTAAATTGATAAAACCAAGGGACTTTACCATGGTATTGACCCATTGTATTGAGCGCTGGATTGTCTATTTGATCCCGTCCAGGAATACCATCGGAAGGGGTGTGGTTTTGGCTCATGGTATTGAAAAAGGATAATCTATATAAGGAGAAGAAGATCATTGTGCAAGGGGGTGCAAGGGTCTGGGCTTTAATGAATACCTCACTTTGAAGTTTATCTGTATGGTTGAACTCTGTTCTTAATCAATAGATCTGAATCTATGATGCACCTATGAATATGATGAAGGGTCAAAATCTCTAGATCTGGAATTGATGAATCTCTAAGATGATCTGAAAAGAAGTATTGAAGACCTGGCACAAATCTGTTGAAGAAATTGAAGAAATATGGGTAAGTTCATAGATCTGAACTGTTCTGCAAAAATTATCTTTTATAGATCTATACGCAGGTTCATTTCATAAAAAGCGTGTGTATACGCGGATCTGTTTAAACAAAGGCGCGTATGGGAAGTTAGGGTTATTCTGAAAAATGCACAGATGTATACGCGGGTTCGCTTCATGAAAAGCGCATATATACGCGGGTCTGATTAAATAAAAGCACATATGGTATCTGATCTAATGGTTGATCAAGGCTGAATGTGTTTCTGCATATCTATTCTAAAGTCTGGGTTATCTTTGATATTCTGGTTACAGTGGTTTTACTGTTCTGTTGGAAGCAATGGTCAAAGTATGTTTGTTGATAAATGAAGGGTTGTGTTGAAGCTGTTTGATCCAGTATGAAAATTGATGAAACGTGGTCTGCAGTGGTGCTAAAGGTTGAAGCCTACAGTGAGGGGGTTGTAGCTCCCTTCCAGGTGAGGCTGGTAAACGAGAGTAGGGGGTTGTAGCTCCCTTCTAGGAGAGGCTGGTAAACGAGAGCAAGGGGTTGTAGCTCCCTTCTAGGAGAGGCTGGTAAACAAGAGAAGGTTGTAGCCTTCTGCAGGTGGGTGCCTGCGTGCTGGTATGAGTCTGCGCCAATACATGGTTGTATGATGTTTTCTCTATAATAAAATATTGAAGGCTGAGACAACGAAAACGGTGGTTTTCTCCCGACTTGGGTTTCCACCTAAAATCCTGGTGTTCATGTGTGTTGCTTATGTGTGATGGTTTATTCTGTTATTACTGCACATGCTTACTGTTAACTAAACATCAGATGAATGAATTTTGCAAAGATCTAAGTTAATAAATATCTGCATAATAAGATCTCTACGTGTATACACGAGTTGGCTTCAGGAAAGTAGCGTATGGGTTTTGAAGTAAGGAAAAGTAAAAATATTTGGGTTTTCCCTAAATACTGATTCACCCCCCCCCTCTCAGTATTTTTCCCAACATGCCAGCGCTGTTTAGGTGGTGGATTGATCCATGATGGAGGACTTAGCTTTGGTTGAAGTATTCCCCAAGATCTCGATGCATGCATGTTTCTTGGATGGCTTTGATGGAGATGGCATACACCTAGTGGATGATATGATCATCTATCATCATGGCAGACTCTTCTTGGCTAGAGTTTCTAGTCTCAAGGACAAATTATTTGCATGCATCATGTGAGGACTTCCTAGCTATGCATTTGGATGCATACTTTCCCTTGCTAGAGGAGTTCACTTGGAGGGAATTCAACATGATCTACATCAGCATAGGGGTAGATGCACACCCTGATTGATTTTGGAGAGGTTGGCACAACCATTCCCTTACTCATTGGAGGAGAGGGAGAGCATTCAGATGAGCCATTTCTGCTCAAGGTCTCAAGTACATGGTAGAGAAGGTAGCATTTCCCATTTTGTACCTCTTTAATTCATATGAGCAGCCTATTGTCTCAAGTAGGATCATCCCTTCTTTCATTTGATATGATGTACTTGCAGTTACTTGTAGCCTTGATTGTGGCTAATTTTGTGATGGTTGTGGGGGAAACCACATGCTTATTGGTGTGCACCATTGGCACCAATTGGTATTTTGATGATTCCATCTTGTGAGGAGTTTGTGGCAGCAAACAAGTGGCTAGTTCAACACTTGTTACTTTTGATTTTGAGGCAGGCCAAGGAGGCACTGCGCAGGTTCCATGAGTGGAATTGGGGACCACTCTCCGATTGTCATTTGACAACTTGTTTCTATTGCATATTGCTCCTTATGTATTTCTGATGTTGTATGTATATTGAGGAGCTTTATTTGGAGAGAATTGTATGAAAAACCCATTGGGAGCATGATTCTCCCCATTATACATGTTTTATGTTGCAGGAGATACCATGGGCAAACCATGATTGCCACATTGCTACTTGTACCTTCTTGTGGGAGGGACCACTTGGAGAATTTGCAGAGGCATTTCATGGCTGATTTTCTTGATGGGGTAGCTTGGGCCACTCTTGGAGGCCATACTATTTCAGCCCAAGGATAGAGGCAGCCCCATGAACACTCAAATAGTGAGAGGACCATTTTGAAACACAAGCACACTCTCCATTCAGCCCCAACACATTGCAGAAATTGGGGGTTGAGATTTTCATTAGATGATAGCATGGATGAGAGGATCATCATTGGGAGTATCATTATCCCATGCATATCATCACTCCTACCTTAAGGAGGCCACATTCCAGCAGGAAGGATTCCACTACACCTTCTATCTTTCCATGAGGAGCATCATCTTCAGTTTTCATACTTGGGAGAGAGTATTGGAGGGCATATTTGTTGCAGCATATTTGAGTAGTGGTGGGACCATGAATGAGGAGGCCACAAGAGAAGAAGGAGGAGGAATTTTTGTTCTCTCTATGCAGTTGCTTGAGGACAAGAAACATGTGGGAGGGGAGGACTGTAATGTTCCCAATTTTAGCCTCAAGCTAAAATGGAACATTATAGTTGCATATTTTTATTTTGTTGAATAAAAATGGGTAAAGTGACCCATTCATGAAATAAACAGGAATAAAATCCCTTACAATGTGAAAAGGGATCATCATGGAGATGTATTTCACACCCTCATGTGTGAAAGGGGTTAAAATGCAAATGGACAAGGCCAAATTGGCTAAGTCAAACTGCGTTGGCATGAGTTGGAGAGCACTAAGTGGGACAACGCAGTTTTAGTGGAGGAATATTCCATGAGGGAGGAAACTTCTAGAGGAAGGAAGGTGAAGGATCATTGATTTTAAAAGAGGAGCAAGGCAGCCCATTGAGATTATCTTAGATCATTTGATTATTTTTCTAGTGAGACAAATTGATGCCTCTTGCTGTTCAGCAGAGCTGCAGTGCCCTCGGGCATGAGGGAGTCCTGTTTAGAATTTCCTATCCTTCTTGAGTAGCTCATGAAGGATTACACTCATCCTCCATATTCCGGCATCAAGGCCATAGCATCAGCCATCTTCATCAGCGCAATGTCTATAGCAGATTATTGTGCAGTGTAACTGGGTGTTGCTGGAGGTTTCCTACAACACCATTTCTAGCTAATCTTTCAGGGGAGGGAAGTTCTCTACTTCCTGGAGGTTAGTGAGGATGGTTTTTGAGCATATTCCACTATCATTGGTAGGAGTCCAACCACTTCCATTAGTCACAGCACAAATACTCTCATAGATTGCGTTCTAGCTGGAGCACATTTGCAGTGAGGGTTTTGCAGATATTTCAGAGGGTGAGATCTTTGGTGTAGGGATCATCCTTGCACTTTAGATTTCTAGAGGAGAAGGGCTCTTCATCAGCTTCAGCCATTCAGCCTTCTCCATTCCATTCTATGTATTGAGTTGCTGCAGCTACCTAGCAACTCCAGCATTTTGCAGTTTTTCATATTTCAGCCAATCCTTCTAGGATTGACTGGAGGTAGTGATTTGGAGGAGAGATGAGCTCTCCTGATCATGTATGAGCCACATATATGCTGATCCATGATGTTTTGTACTCATTGTAGCAATATTCCTTCTATGACTGCGCAGTTCCTATTCATGGGCATCCTGATATGCAGCAGCATTTTGTATTATGGCATGTGTATTCATGGAAGGCTTCCTTCCTTATTATTTTGATATTCATTGTATCATTTTGCTGTTTTTATTTCATAATAAAATGGCTCAAGGGTTTTCACACATTTTGGCATTATTTTTATTCACTACTGTTTCCAGTTTATGTTTTGTGTATTGCTGTAGCTGCATCTTTGGGTTATCTTGCAAGATTCCCAATAGTGTTGTATTCTCTCTTAGGGAGATTGTCCTTTGAAAATCACTCTATAGACAGAGTCTGATAGTGGGCCAAGAAGCCTCTGGAGTTCATCCTTCCTTGTGAAGGTGAAAAATCCAATAAATTCCCCTTCAGTCCATTTTTGGAATATATTTCCTTGTCAATTGTCAATGTTCTTGAAAAAGGAACATTACATGAGCCTAGCACTTCTAGGCCTTCCCAAGAGCTAGCATAGTTATCAGAACTCCCTCAATGGGAGGGAGAAGCTACCAGATTGGGAGCGACTTTGATCGGATTTGGTACAAGAAGAATTCAGGCGTAATACCAGGGATGGATCCTCATCCAAGACTAATGACGAGGAAGATTGTGCCTTGGCCAGTAAGGAAAAGAAGAACAAGGGAAAGAAATCCCAAGGTGAAGCGGGCAAGAAAGACTTGTCCAACATCAGATGTTTTCACTGTCATGAGCATGGGCACTATGCTAAAAAATTTCCACAGAAGAAGGCATGCAAGAAGGAGCCTGCAGTTGCAGCAGGTGAAGCATTGGCTACACATTTCGAGCTTGATTTTACTCTCATTTCATGCATGGCCAACACTGTAATGGGATGCATGTGGTATTTAGAAAGTGGTGCCTCGTTCCATATGACAGGGAATATAGATCTCTTCAGTGACTTTGAGGAGAAGGACCTCAACCAGAGCATAGAGTTTGGAGATGACGGAAGGTATAACGCAACCGACATAGGTAAAATTACCTTTCAGAGGGAGTCTGGCTTCCCTCTCCGACTAGCAGATATTTTGTATGTTCTAGGCCTAAGGAAGAATCTTGTCTCTGAAGCGGTATTGGAAGATAGTGGTTATGAGGTGATGTTTAGAAAAGGAAAGGTGTTAAACACACAACCACAGGACATGTGAAGGAGATCGGTGCAGGAGTCAAGAACTTGTATGCACTTGAGGTTGAGGTTGCATTCAAGGCTTTGAGGAGCAAAGCAGTGGTTAATGACTTGGTGGTTGTGAGGGAGTAATTATCTCTCAACATGCAGCCTCAGAAACAGTCTTAGAAGGTTGTGGAGTAGCCACAATTGGAGAAGAAGAGAGGAGAATGAGTGGAAGAGTCCACTCAAGCAGAGACCTCCAGGAGTGGGAAATTTTGAGCTAGATGGGCAGAGGGAGTACATGCAGCTATACCTCCAGGTGTGAGGTGGAGCGATGTGCAGAATTAATCCCAAGAAGAAATTTGGGCAAGATACATTGAGATGGTGTGTCTCATGGATTGAACTTGGCTAGGGGGAGCCCACAGTACAAAAATAGCAGGAAGGATCAGTTATATTTATGTAGTCAGATGTCAGGAGGAAAGAAATCAGAGTGACAAGTGTCAGATACTATAGCACATATCAGAGTTTGCAGCAGTGAAAAGTGCATGGATACAGATGTCAAAAATGCATAAAGTCCAGTAGACATGTGCAGTAGGTACCTATAGTCAGAAGACTCTCATGACAGATGCATTATACTAATTCAATTGTTGGAGGCTATTTAGTTTCAGAAGTGTTGCATGCAGAACATTTCTAAGGTACCGGATCAGGACAAACTGATTCCTTTCTTGTTGAGAGGGAGTGTTGAAATTTGCAACAAGAAATAGTGAAATTGGCATCCAGAAATAACATCCAGAAATGGCTACCATGGAGGCTTTTCATTTAATTATTTCTTAATTAAATTAGAAGAAATGTGTGTCAAATTTATTTATCCCTTAAATAAATTGGACAATAAATTGTAAGCTTATCTCATAATCACTTTTAATATTTAACTGAGTGTGATAGACTTAGTTAGCTCATGAAATTTGAGTTGAGGGTGGTTGGTGAGGCATGTAGAGTGATTCTATTTGTTTTAGAGTCCAAGTTGGATTTAGTGTATTAGTTTAATGCATGAGAAATCAATTAACTCAATTAAGTGAGTTAAAGTCAATCTAACTAGTTGTAACTGATTGGTGCACTAGTGAGAGGTCAAGTGAATTGAATCATATTTAATTCACATGCAGTGATCTGTCAAGTGACTGCTGATTTACTGTTAATAGCTGCATGTAT
Organism: Pinus albicaulis; assembly: GCA_034641835.2. Taxonomy (NCBI): domain Eukaryota; kingdom Viridiplantae; phylum Streptophyta; class Pinopsida; order Pinales; family Pinaceae; genus Pinus; species Pinus albicaulis. Next base: position 582,130,410 of record CM076581.1, read on the forward strand.
GTTAGTTCTGATGAAGACCCAGTTGAAACATAGTTTAAAGGGATGTTAAATATCAGTTGTATTATTAACGGATTGCGGAGCAAAATCAAAACAACCATTTGGATGCCCATGATGTATTGTGTAGTTTTGGAAGGATGAAATTCCTAAATAATAAGGATTTAATTCTCTTAGAATTGCACAAGCAAGGAAGGCTGAGTAGAGGCAAGAAATTGGCTAAGTGTTGGTCGATTTTGTCTGGATCAGTGTGAGACAATTGGTAGACTGTATGAGGTTGTGGTGAGCACACATGAATTGTATTGTTTCATGATTCCCTGGTTCATTATAAAATAGAGATAGAGGGGTTTTGAGCACTAATCTTTCCCCAGGAAAAATATCTGTGTTGTGCGCTTGATTTGCTTCTTTCTATTACTTAGTGTGATTGTGCGATCATGTTTATTTTCCGCAAATATTGTAGATGGATTCAATATCTTGTTTTAGTACATGATCAGATTGAATCCATTGGTATACATATTGTTTGTATAATTTCTACATTAAATACCTTTCCATGTCAAAAAATTTCATTTTAATGCTTATTTGAGCTGAAGATGATGACAAAAAGGGGGAAAAGTAGGAGAAATGAAGTGTGAAAATGAAGCAGTCATGGGGCTCTAAAATCCCTCCGTCATCTCCTATTCAAATCATGGAATGAGAATGCACACAAAGAGAGGTGGAAATTGATGAAAAATACTAGAAAATTAGGGAATTACAGGATCAATTAGACAAGGCACACGTGACAATAACTTATTTGCTGCAGTAGAACATGGAGCTTAGACATAAAGTGTCTCAAGAAACTATTGAGCCTAGAAGAGAAGAGTCATCAAATGAAACATTGACACATGATTCCAAAGGCAAGGGTAAATTAGTGATTGATGTTGAAAAGATGAAAGAGCCAATTCAGTATTCAAGGAGACCTAAGACTAGGTCTATTACCAAGGTACAAGTACAAGAAAAGGAGACTATGCAACCTATGGTTTTTGATGGAAAAAAGGAATATGAGAAGCTATTGGAGCAACTTGAAGGTGTACAACATGTTGAGGCCTCGAAAATCGCTGCTACAACATTGGGGGATAACCACCCGGTCTGGACCTTAATACAGTTCCTTTTCCGTTTATGATAGTGGCTCCGACTGGTTTAACTAGGTCCAGTTACCTTTTCCCTATCGCTATTGGTTTATGATGTTTCCTTAAATACCAATAGACAGGGATATCAGATCAATTCTCTTTGCTGATCAGGCAAGAGAATGACCCTTAAGCTGATTTGGGTTCAGCGAAACCACAACTAAGATTTTGCCTCTTTGAAAAGAGGACTTAAAAGAATGTAAATTTAATCTAATTGCAAACTTATTCTATAATGCAAGCAAAAAGAAACTAATCTAAATCCTATCTCAATCAGGTAGATGAAAATCTAACCCAACTAAGAGCAAGATAATTAAGTAATGAGGATTAAAATATGTCTAGCTTTTAATTAATGTCAAACTAACGAAGAAATTCAATTTAGCTCACATTTGTGAGTACCAAAACATATTCTATTGAGACCATTTGACTGAAATAATAAATCAACAACACTCCGGAAGAAATTCACAAAAATGATATTGATTATCAAATCAATCAAGCCAATAATTAAACAATAATATGTGGAAGAAATTCACAACATATTATTATTTAAAAAATCAGTTTTGTAAGACAGATTTATGAGAAAATCGTTACTCAGAAATCAGAGTTAAATTCATAAGAACAAAGATACATAACAATTTGAGACAAATTATCCATATCAACAGAAATGCCAAAACATGAATAGAATGAAACAACAATTTTATTAAAATAAAAATGAAACTGGTATTTGATACAGAAATGCCAGAAATACCAGTTAATTAAATCTGCTTCTCTGATCCTGGTCTCTAACAGTACTTTACACTACTTGAATTTCTGCTTTCAAGACTAGAGCTGCAGAAATGCAAACTCTGCCCATCATGCATAATTCAAGATATAAAGAATAAACCCTCAATAATGTTCAGATCTGAAACTTTCTCTCTTCCCCATCTACAACTCTAAATTCCTATAACAGAAATGCTTTTAGAAGTCTGGAATTGCAGAGGAGAGCAGCCCTTTTTACATTTTGCCATCTGCCATTTATAATCCTCCCAAAAGTATTTTTAGAAGAGAGTTTGTTGAAGAAAAATCTGCCCAATCCAACTTTAATTGCTCAAAAAATTCCAATCTTTAATGTTGGAGTCTTCTCATTGATTGAAATCTTTTTCCTCAATATCCCTTCTGTTGTTTTTTCCTGCAAAAAGAAATTAAAATGAATTAAGATGCAACAATAAAATCCAAATATTATTTCTAACATTTAAAACAAATCCAATCAAATTCTATTTAAATAAATAAAAAGGAAATTTGAGTTTCTTATTGATACTCATAACGATCTTAATTAATCAAGGATAATATTGATGCATGAATCTGCAATTAGAAGAGGCTGGGCAAATGAAAATGAAGAAAACAAAACTCAGAAAATTGATTTTATTTTTAGAAATTCGGAGCTTGATCTTCTGCCTGATTTTTGACCCAATAAATCATCAAATCTGTTAGTGAAACCTCCTCAAAAATGTTCTCCTTGATTTTATCTTTCCAATGAGCCGTCCTGGGCCTCATTTGGTCAAGTATAACTCAATCTATGAGCTTCCAAAGTTGATGAGTCAAATCTGGCATAAATCTGAAAATTCTGTTTGCTGGGCTAAAAATCAGAATTTTTAATTAGAAATTTAATCCTAAATTAGATTCTAATTATCTAATAATTAATTCTAAATTAATTATTAACTAACTAACAATTAATTCAGTTATAAAATTAAATTAATATACAAATGATTTGAAAAAAATTAATTTAAATACGATTAATATTATAGTTCAAATTATATTAAAATTATAATAAACATTATAATTATAATATAATTATTATAATATAAAAAATATAAAAATTAATTTACAAACCATTGGAATCAATCCATACCCATAATTCATAAAACAAACCATTGAAATCAATCAAAACTCATTAATTCATCCATGTAAGTTTGTGGAAGGATATGGTGAGTGGAGTGTGAGGTGAGGTGAAACAAAAGCTTTATAAAAAAAAATTTAACACATCGCATATCGCAAGAACCTTAGATCAGGGTTTTTTAAATGTGCATGTTCTAAAAATTGCGATATTGCGATATGCGATGGATCCGAAATTGCAAAATTGCGATCTTGCGATATTGCGATCTGCGACGAATATGAAATTTGCGATCTGCGATCTGCGACGAATCTGAAATTTGCGATCTGCGATCTGCGACGGATTCTGAAATTTGCGATCTGCGATCTGCGACGGATTCTGAAATTTGCGATCTGCGACGAATCTGAAATTTGCGATCTGCGATCTGCGACGGATTCTGAAATTTGCGATCTGCGATCTGCGACGGATTCTGAAATTTGCAATCTGCAATCTGCGACGAATCTGAAATTTGCGATCTGCGATCTGCGACGGATCCGATTTTTTTTTTTTAATAATATATATTTTTTAATATTAAGTTTTTCTAAACTACAGCTACTCTGAAAATAAATAAAAAGAATAAAAATAACATTTTTAACCCAGACTTAGATAAATGATGGGACTTCAAAGGAGTACCATTTTTAAACCAATTGACCAAATGAGGCGAAACAAGCGTCAATGGGAGGCTTATAAAAAATTAATTCTAACAAAGCAATCAAAACAAGAATTCAAAGAAAATGAAAAATTAACAATCACGTAGGATAATCAAATAAAATAAAAAACTGAAAAGGCATTTAGTCAAAAATTTATAGAAAGGGTCCCCATTATTTGAAGTGAAAAAGTCAAAAAAGGGGGGGTTGTGTTTTACCACAACAATGACGACACACGGGAGAAGAACCAGTTATCTCTGTTTGATATGAATGAGATTTTCCTAAAATTCAAGTAAAAATAATTAAAGAAAAGAGAATTATACTTAAAATGCTTGACTAGGTTCATTAGTCTGAATAAAAGAAAGAATCATCTAACCGTAATTTTTCTTAAAATTCCTCATAAATTAAAATATTTCAAAACTCTATATCAGTCCTTAATTAGTTGTAGAGATAAAGCATGGGTCACTTTACAGCTTAGCTTTTAAAATATACTCATTTGTCACAGGTAGAGCCACTGTTGCCAGCAAACATCTATAGTCTCGACAGGGTTACCTTTTAACCACCAATGATTCAGAATCCCATCTCTTTAAGAATTATTGACCTAGAGATAAATCCATTTATATTATATATATATATATATATATATATTTTTTTTTTTTTTAATATTATAAATCTTAAAAGTCATTGTCCCGGTTTGGTAGCCAGATAGTTGACAATGCCATTCACTGGTTATAATTGGACTGAACAAGCTGGCTCGTGATGAGACCCCTTGTCTTATAATTGTTTGCAATCATAATCCATTACCCTGGTTTGTTTGGCAGTGTTGGTAATGTCAGCCTATTTTCCCCCTATGATCATGGTAAGCACGCTCATGATGAGACCTCTTATCTTTTAAGTTTAAATATATCTCTGGATTATACTCTAGAAAAATAAGAATCTTTGGGACAGGGAGAATCATTGACTCCTTAAGAGTTAAGAATGACAATTTTAGAGTTAAAAGGTGCTTTGCTGTAAAGTGTCTTTACTTGGTTAAAAATAACTTTTCTTGACTGATAATAGAATTTTGAAAGATCTTAATAAAATATTGAAATCTCAAAATGATTACAATTTTGATGAAAAAGAAATTTCTCCAGATTTTATGATACTTTGTCAACTTTTCTAAATTGGTAATCTCTTCCTTAAGTATGTCTACCTTTATAATAAGAAAATCAAATTTTACTAAGAGATTTAAGAAAAAGCTAATAGATGACTATTAACAATTTTTCTCCATGTATGCTGACCATTGTTAGGTAACAAGAATGCCTTCCATATAAATCATGGCAAAGTCACCAAAATCAAAACTGAGAATCAAAGGGAAAAGAATTCTTATTCTAAAATAAGAAAAAAACTAACAAACAAAAATAAAAATGAAGAAATTTAAAAGTGGAAAGGAAAATTCAAGTTTCGCAAGATAAATTCAAACAAGAATGTTTATAACAATGTCTCAACAATATGAAGAAAGAAAATAATCGTGTAATCAATCCTTCTTATGTCGAGATTTAGAAAATTCATACCTTGCAGGGTTGTAAGTGTTTTAGGCTTTTTAGATAGCAGTGATGATAAAATTCGGCTACAATGAAAAATTTCTATCTGATTTCAATCTTTTTGTTTCCAAGCATCATCTTAATCATTTTATAAAAAAGAAATGCTTAAAGAAATAGATTAAAGGTTCAGAAACTTCCTAGCGCAGCTGTTTCAATGAGGATTATCGCTGCTTCTTGAAATTAAGCCAGGAGAAGAGTATGGACTTCGAAAATATGATCCGACAGAGGATTGGAAGCTTTTATGAAGAGCTGAAAAACAGATTCATGTATCAGAAAAACAAAACTGAAACTAAAGTAACGAAATGGAAATTAATGAAAGTGGGTAAATGAATCTTACCATTGGATAATTGCTTTTGATCTTACCTGAAAGGTATCAGTTTTTCCAAACTAGCTGACTTCTTATTTTAATTAACATTAAAAACATGAAGAAGTCAAACTAACCAAAATCCTATAACCTAAAATCATTATTTATTTTATCTAAACCAAAGCAAGCAGTAAAATGCAAAAATGGAATGCTTAATGTTCAAGGGAAAACAAATGCATCAGAAATGAGAATGAAAATTTGCAGTAACGACTGTTTCTCAATATATTATAAGTTTCATATAAACTCCATGATTTTATAAATTTTCAGAATCAAGACCACATCCAAGATAATAAAATTTAAATGTGAAGACAGAGAAGTCTTGAATTTCTTTTTAATTATGGAATTATATATTTAAAATTGAAGTATATGAGAAATCAAAATGATTTGAATATGCCGCAAATTTATCATCATTTTCTTTCTTACCATAGTGGTTACCCAAGCTCGCTTTTAAAATAACACATCGCCGTATTGGATGATTCGCATCACATGTTTCTTCACCATGCTTCGAGTTTAATTTGCAAGACTTCGCCTTTGTTGCTATTCCATATATCGATTAAATGTTAATGGCTCAGAGGCATGCATTGAAAGCTATCACATTAGAGATTGCAATGGAAAATTGCTGATATGAAAACATGTAATGAGAACATGTGCAATGAAATGAAGTGATCACATCATTAAAGATATATTATATTGGGGATCGGAGAATATTGACATTGTGCTTCCCTTATTGCACATCGCACATCGCAGATTCTGAATTGTGATGTGAGCATAATTAAAAATGCGATGAAGCGATTGCGATATCGGAAATTTCTAATTGGCGATGCTAATCGGCGATTGGTGAATGTTTTGGTACCCGATGTAATACAATATGATTCTTGCGATGCCGATATGCGATGAATGACGTGGTTAACTAGCGATCGCGATCGGCAAACTTAAGCACATGATATAACAATTCTCAATACGCCGATATGCGATGAAGAGTGGACTCGATGATTTTATGATGAAAATTTAATAACATACCGGATCCGAGACATCGGCCTTTTAAAATTATGCTGCTACCATTATTTGCGATTGAATGGACGCGATATTCTATAAACTTGATTTGAATTTCATATCAGGTCCGAAATTATGTGGTCATCGCAATATGGTAAAGTCATTTATCGGAGATCAACGATTTATGATAATGGAATTATATTCAACCGCAAACCTTCGATATGCGAAATGCGATATGACATATGAGTGAAGTAATACATCGAAGATCTTTTATGAACAATTTGTTATCAAAACTGCTAAGAGCTACTTCCGATGAAATCTTATGATATTGTTTTTAATTTCGATTGAGTTTCTCAAATGAATAAAAACAAAGTTAAAGAATGCTCAAATTCTAATGAATCTCAAATAAAATTTCCCTGAACCTGTTGCCAATTTGAAATGGGTTTTCTGCTTACTTCAAGTTTTGAAAACAAATGAAAACCTGCAATTAAAACAGAAAAAGAATAAAAAATAAACTAAAGAAAAGATAAAATAATAATAGATGAGAATGAACTTGTAAATGCATACCTGGAAGGAAATTTTATGTAGATTTTACCTCATGAATCTTCAAATTCTTCCTTCGATTTATCAGAATTCTAACTTTGTTCAAAATCATCTCATTATTTATTCTAAATCGGAGTGAGCAATCAGCCTAAATAAGATATGTTTATTCATGTTCAGGAAATCTGAAATCCATAAAATTCACCAGAAATAAATCTGAAACTATGCTTCCCTTTTGAATTGCAACAACAATTTATTACCTCTGCTCATTCCGAATTAACTTGAGAAAAATCTGTATTGGTTATAGTGACTGTTAAATAATGCCTTTAGTAAATAAATATGATGCGTATTACAACATCAGATAATAAACTAAAGGTCCGAATGGGATTAAACCCACTAATTGTGGAAAAATGTCAAAACAGATTTGAATGTGTGCACACAGCAAAATGGACATCCTTAAGGTCAGCTTAGCAAATTTTGAGGAAGATAATATGAACTTCATATGATTACCATGAAAGGTTAGACTAAATAATAATGATTGAGTCATAATTAAGATTATCATTGACAGTCATACATTTTATGGGATAATGAGATCATGAAGCTTTTATATCCTCAAAACCTTTATCATATAAATTTCAAAAGAAAATCTTAGAAGGAAATCCCGAAATTAAGAAAAGTGGCTTTGAGGCGATTGATGCCAAGTGCAACCTTAATTGAATTTAATCAAGACATTATTCAAAATAAACAGAGTAGAGGTATTGCTGTAAGAAATTTAAAAAAGGAAAGCAAGAATTAAAATTTTCTGATTGGGAGAAAATGTTTTCACTGAACATGTATGAAAATGGCTGATTGCTTTGTTTTATTTTTAATCTACAGAACCGTTGAAAATAAATTAACTACATTAACTCTACTCCTATTCTAACCATATTCTTGAAAAATGACTAGGTATAGTCATATTTCCAGTGTAACCATTTTCTCATTTTAATCCCTGCATGTATGTACAATTCAAATGTTAGTAATAAAAATACAAATATAATTGAACTAAGAAAATTAAACCTGAAATCAGAATGTACAACTATTGTTAGAAGATTATCTAAAATCTCCTTCTCATGAAGTTTTCTTTCCAATTGAATACCAATTGGATCATATAAATCTGGATGGATTTCTATTAAAAATTGGGAAATGTTCAAAAGAGGAGATGAAAGGCCAGATCGTGGATATGAGCTTTTAGATTCAAAGGCCTGGAAAAAACTGTTAGTGTTATGTGTAAATGTTAAGCTATTGACAATCTTCCCTGAAGGAAAAATTTCCAAATATTTTTCAAATGAATCAATGAAAAATGGATGGAAATATTTTAAATGAAATGGAAAATTATTAATTAAATTGGATTGCTGGCAGATTTCTAAAAATACATTCCCTTGTTGATATTGCCTTTGAGAAGATAGAAGCTTTTGATAAGATATCAACATCGATTGAAATTGAAATTGAAATAGCTTTTGATGCTTTTGATTATAATATAAAACTTCAATTTTCCAACAGGGCAATGTATCAATTGAATGTTTGATAATAAAGTGCTCAATATGCCAGCGTAATGTATCAAAAATCTGAAAAATAAAATCTGATTTAATACAAAATAAGTGAAGAAACAAAAATAAAAAGAAATCACTATTGTTACAACTAATGTTACAACACAATTGGGATTGTTTTGAAATCATATCTTTTTCACAAGGATTTGCCAGAATTATGGAATTTGAGTAATTTTGAATTCCAACTTGTGAATTAGAAAGAGATTTATGATTATGAACAGGAATGAAAGCTTGATCATGATATGAATCATAAATTGGAATATTTTCTCGAATAGTGAAATCATGAAGATGATTATCTGCTTTAGAATGAGGATTAGTTGGAATAATTTCTAAATTGAAATGTTCCTCATTCTCAGATGTTATTTGAATTTTATCATGAGAATTCTCTTGAGAAAAATAGAAATCAACATCTTCTATGTCAGAGTAATTATCATAAATGACTTCATAAGATTCTTTATAATTCCCTTCAATCTCATCCAATATATCTAAACAAGGAGGAACAAGAATTTCATGTTCATTAATGGAAAAAGAATGATCGTTAATTGCTTCTCTATCTTGATAAAAATTTAATGGTAATTCATTTAGATCAGCCTCTGTATTTTCTGAAATATCATTAACACCAAGAGGGGAAAAGTTACCATCATTAAAAATATCAGGATAAAGGGAAAAATGTGAATCTGAAATAATGCATTTAAAAATGTTTCTGTTTGATAATTCTTGTACATTATGCCCATTGTAAATTTCAGATTCCAAATCATTCCTTTGCGTGCACATGCTTTCTTGAACAAGACTGCTTTGCTGCTCTGATTTCAGCATTTTCTCATCATGAAAAGATTCAGAAATTTGTACAGCAGTTTGCATGCTATTATTTACTTTGATTGTTGCTTGCACTTGCTGATTTGTAATATGATATTCTGAATTTAATGTAGAGAAATTTTCAGATTCCAATGCAGGTCTTTCTCCAAAATTGCTGTTGTTGTTTTCTTGCATTTGATTAGAAATATTTTCCAAGCTTTGTGAAACCTCTTCATCACAATTTATTTGCACACGCAAATTGGGTTTCACATCTATATTGGAAGGGGATGGAACAAAGCTTGAACTAATTCCATATGGATCGGGAATAGGAGGAAGAGAATAATTATGTTCAAACCAATCTAATGATTCTTCTTTCATAGGTTCATCTTCGACATTAAATTTTAAACAATTCAAATGAAATCGAATATTAAAATATCTAACAGACTCATTTTCATTTCGTAGATATTCAATTTCATCACATACCTGATCATAATCATAATGGTCAAATTTACAAACGAAAATTGTAACAAATTGATCCCAGCTGTGAATTGAGGCAACCGGAAGAGTTCTACACCAGTTTTTGGCTTTTGCCGCAAATGTGAGAGTAAAAATTCTGCATAAAATGCCTTCATCAATTCCTTGAAAATCATAATTTGAAACATTTTGAATAAATTGAAGGACATGATTAAAAACAGAAGAATTTCTCTCACCATTAAACTTTACCTGAGACAAGAGTCTTACCACTTCGGGTGGAGTATTGGAAGATGCACGTCCATGGATACGACTCCAAATTGGAAGTTTAAAAGGAGCCATTGTGATTAAATAAAATGTTAAAATTGAAAAGACTCCAACATACAACAAGTTTCAGGACCTTCTTCTAGCGCCAAAAATGTTGAGGCCTCGAAAATCGCTGCTACAACATTGGGGGATAACCACCCGGTCCGGACCTTAATACAGTTCCTTTTCCGTTTATGATAGTGGCTCCGACTGGTTTAACTAGGTCCAGTTACCTTTTCCCTATCACTATTGGTTTATGATGTTTCTTAAATACCAATAGACAGGGATATCAGATCAATTCTCCTTACTGATCAGGCAAGAGAATGACCCTTAAGCTGATTTGGGTTCAGCCAAGCCGCAACTAAGATTTTGCCTATTTGAGAAGAGGACTTAAAAGAATGTAAATTTAATCTAATTGCAAACTTATTCTATAATGCAAGCAAAAATAAACTAATCTAAATCCTATCTCAATCAGGTAGATGAAAATCTAACCCAACTAGGAGCAAGATAATTAAGTAATGAAGATTAAAATATGTCTGGCTTTTAATTAATGTCAAACCAACGAAGAAATTCAATTTAGCTCACATTTGTGAGTACCAAAACATATTCTATTGAGACCATTTGACTGAAATAATAAATAAACAACACTCCGGAAGAAATTCACAAAAATGATATTGATTATCAAATCAATCAAGCCAATAATTAAACAATAATATGTGGAAGAAATTCACAACATATTATTATTTAAAAAATCAGTTTTGTAAGACAGATTTATGAGAAAATCGTTACTCAGAAATCAGAGTTAAATTCATAAGAACAAAGATACATAACAATTTGAGACAAATTATCCATATCAACAGAAATGCCAAAACATGAATAGAATGAAACAACAATTTTATTAAAATAAAAATGAAACTGGTATTTGATACAGAAATGCCAGAAATACCAGTTAATTAAATCTGCTTCTCTGATCCTGGTCTCTAACAGTACTTTACACTACTTGAATTTCTGCTTTCAAGACTAGAGCTGCAGAAATGCAAACTCTGCCCATCATGCATAATTCAAGATATAAAGAATAAACCCTCAATAATGTTCAGATCTGAAACTTTCTCTCTTCCCCATCTACAACTCTAAATTCCTATAACAGAAATGCTTTTAGAAGTCTGGAATTGCAGAGGAGAGCAGCCCTTTTTACATTTTGCCATCTGCCATTTATAATCCTCCCAAAAGTATTTTTAGAAGAGAGTTTGTTGAAGAAAAATCTGCCCAATCCAACTTTAATTGCTCAAAAAATTCCAATCTTTAATTGTTGGAGTCTTCTCATTGATTGAAATCTTTTTCCTCAATATCCCTTCTATTGTTTTTTCCTGCAAAAAGAAATTAAAATGAATTAAGATGCAACAATAAAATACAAATATTATTTCTAACATTTAAAACAAATCCAATCAAATTCTATTTAAATAAATAAAAAGGAAATTTGAGTTTCTTATTGATACTCATAACGATCTTAATTAACCAAGGATAATATTGATGCATGAATCTGCAATTAGAAGAGGCTGGGCAAATGAAAATGAAGAAAACAAAACTCAGAAAATTGATTTTATTTTTAGAAATTCGGAGCTTGATCTTCTGCCTGATTTTTGACCCAATAAATCATCAAATCTGTTAGTGAAACCTCCTCAGAAATGTTCTCCTTGATTTTATCTTTCCAATGAGCCACCCTGGGCCTCATTTGGTCAAGTATAACTCAATCTATGAGCTTCCAAAGTTGATGAGTCAAATCTGGCATAAATCTGGAAATTCTGTTTGCTGGGCTAAAAATCAGAATTTTTAATTAGAAATTTAATCCTAAATTAGATTATAATTATCTAATAATTAATTCTAAATTAATTATTAACTAACTAACAATTAATTCAGTTACAAAATTAAATTAATATACAAATGATTTGAAAAAGTTAATTTAAATACAATTAATATTATAGTTCAAATTATATTAAAATTATAATAAACATTATAATTATAATATAAAAAATATAAAAATTAATTTACAAACCATTGGAATCAATCCATACCCATAATTTATAAAACAAACCATTGAAATCAATCAAAACTCATTAATTCATCCATGTAAGTTTGTGGAAGGATATGGTGAGTGGAGTGTGAGGTGAGGGTGACGTGAGGTGAAACAAAAGCTTTATAAATTTTTTTTTTAACACATCGCATATTGCAAGAACCTTAGATCAGGGTTTTTTAAATGTGCATGTTCTAAAAATTGCGATGGATCCAAAATTGCGATATTGCGATATGCGATGGATCCGAAATTGCAAAATTGCGATCTTGCGATATTGCGATATTGCGATCTGCGACGAATCTGAAATTTGCGATCTGCGATCTGCGACGAATCTGAAATTTGCGATCTGCGATCTGCGACGGATTCTGAAATTTGCGATCTGCGATCTGTGACGGATTCTGAAATTTGCGATCTGCGATCTGCGACGAATCTGAAATTTGCGATCTGCGATCTGCGACGGATCCGAATTTTTTTTTTTTTTAATAATATATATTTTTTAATATTAAGTTTTTCTAAACTACAGCTACTCTGAAAATAAATAAAAAGAATAAAAATAGCATTTTTAACCCAGACTTAGATAAATGACGGGACTTCAAAGGAGTACAATTTTTAAACCAGTTGACCAAATGAGGCGAAACAAGCGTCAATGGGAGGCTTATAAAAAATTAATTCTAACAAAGCAATCAAAACAAGAATTCAAAGAAAAATGAAAAATTAACAATCGCGTAGGATAATCAAATAAAATAAAAATATGAAAAGGCGTTTAGTCAAAAATTTATAGAAAGGGTCCCCATTATTTGAAGTGAAAAAGTCAAAAATGGGGGGGTTGTGTTTTACCACAACACAACATTAAGTGGATCAACTTGCAGAGAAATACCATAGGGAAAATATGGCCTTTTTCAAAGAGCTGGAGGCTGTTATGTCAGTTCTTGATAAATCTAGGCATAAAATAAAGTTGAACCTGCCTCCGCATAGGCAAGTGAAGAATCTGTATGTGAAAAACTTGGTCCTGAAAAAAATACTTAGATTGGTGAAGAAAAGGCTTACTGAAGAAGTCAGCTAAGCTAAAAGAAAGAGGAAGAGAGGTAAGTTGGTCTTTCTAGCAGAGGCTAGTACAAATATAAAACTCTAGAAAAAAGACTCAACCCAACCCTAAAACCTTCAATTTTGGCTCAAAGACTAGTTTTGGTGAAAATAGCAAAATTGCAACAAGGGGCTTGCCGCACTTTCCATATGTGAATTTGATAGCTATGGGGTAGTGAAGTTAAAGGTTTTTTTTTTTGTCATGAGGGATTTGTATGAAGGTTCTATTACCTATTCTGAGGTTTCCATCGTTCCACATGGAGGAAAAGGTCATCAAGTTTTCAGTTTGTAAAGGCATTGCGAAAACAGATAGTGCGTTGCGAAAGTGGGGCACGAGCCAAAGGGAGATCTAAAAGGGTTTTTAAACTTGCTCAAGAGGACCATCACCATCACAAGATCATATATGGCATACCCAATTTCTTCGGTTTTTAATATATAGGCTACAACCATATAAAACATGGAATTCACTTTGATTTGTTGTGAATTTGCCTAATGGCATTGCGAGTCTGGACAATTAGCCATATTTTGTCTTAAAATTCGAATTTTGACTTCTAACAATAGTTTTGAGCATTTAAATAGATGGTAAATTGTCTTAGAGGTTGTTTTTAATGTTTATTGGTCAGTATTCTAAACTTGTGATGTTTTAAACATGGATTGGATATAAGGTAAACAATTCCTATTTTTAAGTATATGCACTAGATTTTGAACGTATCTAGTTAAAATTAGTTTTGGTTTATGAATTTGACCACCTAGGGTAGGATATTATCGCATATTTGATGATGTACAAGGACAGAAAAAACATTGTAAAGGTTCTATTAGTTGAGTTGAGAGAAAATACTTTTTTGTGCACTGTAATTTTGAAGACTTTTTTGCCAGTGAATGAATGGAATAACACGTGATTATCAGGGATTCTCGTGTCAAAATTTCGATGGCTTGTGCATCCTGTGATTTGTGAGTTATATTGTGTGTTTTTCATCACTTTAATGTGCATATTTCTTTCTTGGAAAAACCAGATGATTAATTCAGAATTCCTTAATGATGCTCTGATTAATTTTCCAAGTTATTAATCTTTTCAGCTTTAAGACAACATTTTATAATTCATTTATTGTTTGATGCTCTAATGTGCTCGTTCTTCACTTTTTCTTCCTTCACCTTACAAAAATTTGATATAAAACCATCACCAAATTTTCCTACCTCACCCCTGTGGAGAAACCATCTAATTTACCATCACCTCATTGGAGAAAAATAAAATTTTGATCATGACTCCATGCCCAATGGTTTTCCTCCTTTTCTCATCAAAAAATCAATAAAATAAAAACCCTTTTTGAGATTAATACCAAGCCTAATATCCTATTTTTTGAGTAATCCAAGTGAGAGAGCCCTCTCCAAGCTAGAAGGGCAAGATTATGGCCTAAAGTGGTTTGTGGTTACCTCTGTCATTTTTCTCCTTAGCCAAGGAAAATTATAGAGTGCTAAGAAAACATATGGTAAACATGTAAGCTATAGGTCATGAATGCATATATGATCTTAAATCTTTGAACTTCATCTGAAAATAATCGTGAAGGTCTGATGCCCTCTCTAGTAGCTGCAACAACACTTGTTAGCCCATGCATTCATCAATCATTCAAATACTTATCAAATCATGAACAAGAGCCATAGTTAGAGCACATCGTAGAACCATTCTTATAACCATCACATAACAAGAATGTTCACCATGAAAAATTAACCATAAAATCAACGCAATAAGAAGTACAAGTGCTCATAGATAACAATAGGAAAATAACTCTTATTATATTATGTAAATCCAACCAATTCAGGTACTTCCATGTACCACTCAATCATAGATTAGGCTGAATCAAATCATTCTTTCATCCAATCACCCCCATTGCATATTTGAAGCATGAATGTGGTATCTCATGGGATAAATCAAGACATAATCAACCAGGGACTCCAGAGGTTAAACTACCTCCACCCTCAAGCTACCATGATCTCACCTAAACTAGCACTGAGATCACATAACCAAACCAAGATTGGATGCCTCATAATTTCTTCGCCATACCTTGAGGAATTTTCCTACCTCCACCCCCTTATCGAGGGCTTCCCAGAGAAAACCATATCCACCACCAACCCTTTGGATTTTCCTAAGAGCACCTCACCCGGTTCCAAAACCTTCCGACAATCAAGAATGAACCCTATCACACCATGGATATCTAGGAAATGGAAAGGAAAGGCTGAAACCACTGTCACTCTAGGAAAAAAACATGCCAATGACAACAAATGAACCAAATAAACAAATGCATGTACCATGCATTCGCATCCTAGGAAGGAAATAACACATGAAACTTATTACCTGAAATGTATTCTTGCTGAAGCTATTGATCCAACGTTCTCCTTGATTTCCTTCGATTTCCTTTGCTACACCTACTCCAAATATGGGAAAAAGTTGTGAACTGATTCTCTGATGACTTTTTATTATTGATGTATCCATTTTCTTAGTTTTCCTCTATTTTCTTTTAGCATGCAAATATGTGTCCATTCACCTTCCTTTTCTCATATTTTTCATTATTTCCTTCAATTAAATTCCAATTATTGCCTCTTTTATTTTTCCAATGCCTTCAAATTCCATAGCCATAAATAAAACAAAAGTGATGCCCACTATAGTGGTTTCCAAAAAATTATCTTGGAATATGTTTCCCATGACCTTGGTCTTATTTTTCCTTTAATATCCTTTATTACATGAAACTCTAACCCGAGGTTGTTACAATCAACCCTTATTGTAGTTTGTTCTTGCATGGTAGATCTATTAGACTGCAAAAATGCGTATGAGGCCTTCATAGCCTCATAAAGAGAACACGATAGATTATGAAAACATGATGGATATGTGTACAAGTTGTAGCAACATCAAAATTTTTATTGTGACCCTTCTTACACATTCAATTCCGTGGGATGAACATGTTCCTTGGAGGTATAATGAGCCTAGGGGGGAGCTATGCTTTCACTCATAGTTTACTCATTTTTCTTATAGCATATTTATATTTTTGTAATCATGAGTTGGAAGTGGTGAATCAACCTTGCATGTAACTATTCATGATCATCATTGTCATTGGTTGTGTCTCCATAGAGTTGGTCATGCATTTGTGTAAGAGTTATAATGTGTTGTAGCATCATGCATGGGATGTAGAGTAACATGATTCAACCATGTACTTGTTATAGCTATGTATTATCTTTTTTAGGTCATGTCTTGGTGAGTAGTCATGATGTTAGGCATGCATAAGAGTGGATATATATATATATATATATTTCAGCCATGTATGTGTCTTAGTATACAATCATTGTATTGGATGAGTATGAGAGAGAGAGAGAAGTATTTGGCATGCATTGTATTAGACAATCTATATCAGCCACATATGCGTTCATGTCAACAATATTAGCGTTGTAACATTGCTTCATTAATTTTTTGGTCTAGACGGTGAGCTAGTCTCGGTGTCAATCATGTTTTGAGGAGAACCTTGAGTTGGTTCAACCATGAGTGGGCTTATGGAGTCATTGGTACAACCATGTATTTGTATTGATTAAGCCGTGTATCTCATGTATTAGCCATGTATTTTCACTATGTATTATTTGGCCATGAGGTGTATGGTGTCTTGGTATGGTTGTTGGCCTCTTTTTTGCTTCAAGGATGCATTTGTAGTAGCTAACATAAATGTACAACAATATGGAGAAGACGGTTTTAACCCCATTACATGTTCAAGGGGAGAATGTTCAACATGAGAGGATGCATGGATAAAGACATGTTTGGAAGTTGAATCCATTATTTCACATGCTTATTTTATTTATCCGAGGATAAATTTGAATCAACCTTGTAGTCAACATGGTGTTGACCATTTCAAGAGGAGTATTTTCATTAGTGTGTGTTGTAATTGATCTCCAGTGTTCGTATTACCATTTTCCATTGATGTTAAAGGGGGAGAGAAAGGGAAGACGAAAGAGAGAATGGAGTATGGAGATAGTTTTGTGTTCAACCTCAAAGTTTTTGAGATCATGTTGAGGTTGAAAATAATGCCAAAGGGGGAGCATGTTGGCATCATAGTGGTTTCATTGATGTCAACATGGACTTAGCACTATTTGTCTTATCATTCATGTCGACCTGATGTTGATATCTCTCATGATTTTTTGTTAGTATACAGATATTCTAGACACGAGTTATCAATAACTTGATGTAGAGGTGTTGACTTGATGTAAATATGTTGATCTGTGCTGAGGAGGTTGACCAACTATACCTCCATGTTCCTGAATTAGTGTAGAGTTGTTTGACCCTTATGATGATGTTATTGTTGATGTAAATGAGCTGGAGGAAGTTAGACAAGGTCCAGAGAAGGTATAAAAGGTCTTATAGGCTTTGGAGACCCTTGAAAATAAGTTTTTGAGCAGTAGAGGGCCTAGATATAGGGTAATGAAGGTAATATAATGGAAACCTACATTAATAAATCATTTTTTGTTCATAAGACCTCTGTTACCCGTTCATATAACACTTTTCCCGAAGGAGAGACCGACATTACTGTTTATGAGGGGATTTTTCCTCAATCTATGCACATTCCAATGATTTCCAGCGGTTGTAACCAAGGTTTTTTCTAGTGGTATTGTTTAGATGATTAGATTGCCTTAATATACAATTTGATTAATTTAATTGCGAGTAATTAAAGTGTGAATGCATTGATTCCCTGAGCAGTGGAGAGAACAGTTCGAATATTTTAAATAAATGAGAAAAGGGATCAATGTGAGGTTACACGGTGCACATATTAGAGAGCAAAGGTCTACGTAGAGGCAAGAGGTCGAGTTCCTATAGCGGGAGAACACATATAGGTAAATGGTAGAGATCTGAGTACAACAAGGTGGATGGAGAGGATGGTTTGAGTGATTGCAAAGGGAGAGTTCGATCTGAAGGTTGTGGTATAGTTTGCATAGGCTTTAGTAGAGGCCAATAAGAGGAACAATATTTTAGATTAGGGTTGTATGGTAGAAAATCAGAGCATAGTGTAGCTCAAGGGTTGTATGACTTATATATTTGTTTTTTCAGGGGAGGAGATTACATTCATATGGTTGTATATTTTCTTTTATGTTTTGTATGGGTGATCCATTTCTACATGTCCGAGTTCTTACATTTATATTTATTATGCTATTGATGGAGATGTTTTTGAGAGTGTGTATGAAAGATATTTGATGTGTGGTGGAGTTCCAAGAGTTTTGTCTATGGTGCTGGTTGTATTATGAGCAAATTTATATGTAGTGAGAGTTTTATTTGCTAATATTGTTGTGTGTGTAAGAGCCATAGATTATATGCATGATGCTAATTGTTTTTTAGATTTGATTCGAATGTGATGGTATGCTATTGATGTAATGAGAGTTTTTTTTGATGAGTATGTTGGATGATATTGTGTGAGTGAAGAGATTGTATCAATTATGTTTGTGCTTATTGTGCTAGTGAATCTAGTTTGAAAATTCATGAAAATAGGTTCACATGTGTTTGTATGTTGAGTATATGGACCCAATATAAAATATTTTGAAATGAGGTCCATGAGGGTTTCAAGGTTGGGGACTTTAGTGTTGTAGGTATAGGCTCACATATGAGTGGTGGCTTGTCAAGCGAGTAGTGGATTCCTTCTAGTAGAGGTTGGAGAACTTACTTAGGGAGTAGAGGCTTCCTTCTAGTGTTGACTGGAAAACTAGTGAGGGTGGTGGCCTACATGGTTTATGGGATTGATGGTTTCCAAGTGAGTGGTGGATCACATTTCTTTGCAAGTAGAGGCTTGTACACTGGTGGTGGCTAGTGATTCAAATGTAAAATAAGTTCTACTTTATTGAAAGAATGGAGATGAAGACTATTTTCCAACGGTGGTTTTTACCCTCGTGGTTTCCACCTTACATTTGGTGTCATTGTGTGTTGTGATTATTGATGTGTTGTTGTTATGTTTTTTGATGGTTTATGGTTTATGCATTGCTAATCTCATGGTCATATTCTCAATATTATTGTTGCTCACATGATCATTTTTATACATATGTTATTTGCTGCTAATATAGTGTGATGTGTTGTTGATTAATTTAAGCGTGAATACATGATTGTGAAAATAAAAGTAAAAAATGGTATAATTTTTTCATAATTCACCCTACTGATTCACCTCCTCGCCCTCTCAGTAGTGTTCAAGGTTTTTAACACACCTTCAACCTATACACATCTTTAATGCTTATGGAACCATGCAATTTTTGCATCCACACAAACACATACCTTTACTACTAAGAGGGTGGGTTGTTCTGATTGGATGGAGAGGGGAATGAATGTTTAAATTTGTGTAACACAAATGTACATCTTCACAATTTGAGAGTGTGGGTTGGGGAAAGTGAAGGTGTAAATTTATGTAACACAAAAGCACATTTTTCCATGAGGAGTGTGGATTGTTGATTTTCTAAGGGCTTGATAGTTCTTTGCTTTAGTTAATTGCGTTTCCATTTACTTATTAAATTCAACCATTTAACATATTTAATATTATTAGTAGTGATATATAAAGAAAAATCACTTCATCATTGCAGCGGAACATAAAGGAATAATAAAAGAAAATCATGCATAAAGGACACCAAGATTTGGTTAGAGATCAGGGAAAAACCCCACAAGGGGGAAAATACATCCAAAATATTCTTCTATCATTATATTGTCATTGAAATTTCAACATAGAGGTGCAAGGTACAAATGTCATGAGGCTTCCCAGGGCCTATACATGTCTTGTTCACAACTTCGTTTGTGAAAAAGTTTCATCAAGAATAATTCTACATGATACTCTCATCAATAACATGCCATACTATCATGAAGGTTGTAGTATTTAAATACCATCACTGCTATGAGATATAACTGTGAGGAAATATGATTCCAATGATACCATACATACAAATTTGGAGCCATACATACAACTTGATATTCCATACAATTGAGATGTCGTACATACTGTGATGCCATAAAATTACAGAGGAATTAAGAGTAATATATAATGCGGAGGAACCATATCTAATTGTAGACGCATGCAAGGCCATCAACAATCAATATATTAGAATCATACCATGAATAATTAGGGACCACACTACTAATAATTATACCACTATGATATTGTTGAGCACTTGTCATGAAAATCATGTCTCTGTGAAATAGAGTGATCTATTCCAAGCATTCCAAAGCTGCATTGTAGATATGGTCATACTAATATGATGTTGCTATCCCATTCACAAAGTATATACACCATAAGATATATGTGAACCGAGACCACAAATAATGTATCATACATATTGATCGTAAATAAATTAAATACAAACACCAAATGCGGATGTACCTTGGAAAAAGACAATGTGAATATATCATAAAGAAATTACATTGTGAATCATCGAAACCACCAATGTGTCGAGACTAACAAAAATAACACTTCTGAGAGAAACATATATAACAGCTCCAATACTAACATATATAACAGTGTCAAGAGCATAGATAACATTGTATTGTAGCGTAGAGGGTGCCAATATGTAATATAGAGATACCATTTGTGAGATACAAAAGAGATGTATATAGATTTATGCCCATACCATGAAGTAATTGAGACCCATGAGTATAACAAAGGAGATTTGTATGCCGATTCCACAAAGGAGGCATGATTCTAATTGTGTGTCACAACCGAACACATAGATGTGAACTATGTATCAAGATGCCTTAAAAACTATGTCATACTAACTCAGAGAGATATAGTTGCACCATGGAGACCACAACCGCACCACATAGATCATAACTCAAACCATAGAGATACCATCAAAAACTCAGACATACTGAAAACTCTCAGATCAAATATCCCATCTAAATTTCACTTTAGATATCAACCCAATGGGGTTTATATAGTTGTTGATATTGAAGAAGGGCCATAACCCTTGGAGGAAGACGACATGATTTGTTGAAGATGACCTTGAATATTTTGGCAAGAGGCATATAATTCAAATAATCATTTTCTTTTGAAATTATTTTCAAAATAAAAAAAAATTATGCCAAGTAATAATATCTTTTCCAATTTTGAATTTCTCCTTAAGGATTTATTGGATTTCTCAAGGGAAATTATTCCTGACGTTGCCCCATATTTTAGCACTCCCTCTTAGCTAGGGAGGAATTTCCATCAACATCATAAGCCTCATCTAGAATATCTCATCTATAATAACCCCGAGTTGATTTTCTATGTAAATGAAATAAGACGAAGGTCATGAGACATGCATTCCAAGTTGAATGGAGGGAAAAGCATTATAGTGGCATCAATTGTGGTTTATTAATGGCTATGGAAATTGGTAAAGGTATTGGAAAAGGAAAGTGGCAACAAATGGAAATTTAATATGAGAAATAAATGAAAATAGGAGAAAAGGAAGATGAAAGGACACAAATACACATGTAAGGGAAATTAGAGAGAAATTAGAGGAAAATGAAAGAAAATGTAATAATAAAAGGAAGAGGCCAGACATCAATGATAAAAAGGCATTAGAGAAACAATTCATAACTTTTGTCAGTTTTAGATTTGAACACCTTTAGAAATAGAACTCTAAGAGAAGAGAGAGGACACACTTGGATACAAGCAAGAAAGCAAAGGAAAATAAGGGAGTGCATAGAAAATGTTGGAAAAGAAACTATAAAAAGAGGATATTGCAGGTAATAGATTGCATGTGTGATTTCATTTTGGAGATTTGAATGCATGGTGCATACATTTGGTTATCTGGTTGATTTGTTGACATTTTCATGGGATTTTCTTGGATTGAAAATGGTTTTCATCCTTTCCTTGCCATTTCATAGATATCCATTGTATTGTGGGTGCCTTGTTTTGGTTTAATATTTGGATGGATGGTAGACTCTAGATCCTGGTGAGGTGGTCTCAAGGAAATTCCAAAGGGTCAAGGGTGGAGATGGGATTTATATTGGACCTCTTGATGAATGGGTAGAGATGGGATTTCTCTTGGAACACTTGACGAATGGGTGGAGACAAGAAAATTACTCTGGATGTGGTGAAGAAATTTGGAGGCATCCAAAATTGTTTGGTGTTAGTTATTTCTAAAGCGGTTTTAGGTGAAATAACTGTGGTTGAGGGTTGAGGTGGTTTGGCCTATGGAAGCCCTAGTTGGTTGTGTTTTGATTTATCCCATGATATCCCACATTCCTACGTGGAATATGGCATGAAGGTGAGTGGCTAAAAGAGATATTTGGTTCATCCCAATCTATGGTCAGGTGGTACGTCGAAGTACCTGACTTGGTTGGAATTTGCATATGTTAATATGAGTTATTTTCTTATGGTGATTGTTGGTGAGGTAAATCCCCTCTGTGGACAGAGGCGATCCCACTAGACCTACAGTGGGTCTAGCCACAAACAAGACACGCTATGACATCAATTCCTAGTTAACGAATGGATGGAGATTCGATAGATAACTTACCGTATATCCGACACTGTTGTTATCGTCGAAAGAGTGGCTGCCTCTCGCTCCTGGTTTGAAAGATCATGATCCACTCGTTTTCATGCTCGGATACCTACACATACACAAGAAAAAATATGATATACAACATACTATTTCGCATCCATAACTATCAGTCAGTTGAAGAAGCCTAAATCAATGCATTAATAAATACAACACAAAGATGGAACCAATAACATAGTCGAGTATATTAATGAAAGGAAGGAAGAGTACAACCAAGCTTCGACGTTGTGGTCTCCTCCAACAGGGTTCCAGCAGAGCACATCTCACAAAGCTCGTCGGGAATTCAGACAGGGCTCTCTCTATGGAATTATCCTTGGTTCTACCTTCTCGATAGCAATTACTCAAATATAGTATCTCTTCTCCAAGTTCAGCTTCTTGGCTATATGTTCAGCTAGCTTTCATAAAGGGAGAAGGCTTATTTATATAGAGGGAGAGGGAGAGGTTAGGATCCCTATAATCATGGAAGGGAGACCTATCTTCAAGGAGTGTTCCATGGGAGGAGGAAACCACTACCTAAGGAGGGAAATCCATGGCTCATCAGATTAACCACTTCCTGTGACTCATCCTTGAGGTGGTTAAAGGAAACTTTTGCCTCTAATTGGTTAAAAAACATTCCCTAAAAGGCTGTCACGAGAACAAAAAAGAGACAGAGCGCCAGCTGGCGCAGACTCTAGTGTACATCCTCCACATTGGTGCGAGGGGTGAACTGACTACCCGCGCCAATGCAAAAAAATAGGTTCTTATGGGTTTTCTAAGGAAATTTTCAACAGTAGAAATGATGCCCTTATGAAGAAGGATGCAAATAAGGTGTTTGTAGAGTATGACACCGCTCACAGGTCACAGGAAAGACCCTCCAATATGCAGGGCGAGGGATTGCAGGGACGGTGAAAAAATGCTATGTAAAATATGCCCCCTAAAGCATGAGGTCTGAGAGAGAGGGAGGGGTGAAATTCTTTATGAGAATGCGTTCGACCCAAACACTGCTGTCAGAAAACCTAAAAGTATGAATACAACTGATACATCTGATACATGACATGTGGCATGGGCATAGCCATCCATAATAGAGTACATAAACAATGAGATCCGAGGTATGGACACAGCCATCCAACAGTAGGGATCAACAAATAGACTCAAGTATGGTCGCATCCATCCAATTAGAAGAGTCATATAATAAGTCATAGTAATCCATAAAGAACCCGTAGCCTAGATTTCATCAGACAAAACCCAGGGTCTTGCGTTCCATCTTGACCCGAACAAAGTACAAATTCGAGCATGCGAATATGTGAGCTGAAGTCGAACATGCAATAAAATATTCTGATTACCAGCCAATGATGAAAGCCATTAACAGACGTGAGAGAAACCACCAATAATGACAATGGCTCTCAAGGTACTAAAGGTACAATCCATGGAATGTGAACACTGATCTGACTTCGAACACCCGTAGAGTCAGTCGATCGAAGGCCAATGATGTGAAACTTGCATCGAATGTGAAGAACCTGCCATTGAGGGATGCAGGCTCCAAGGTACTTGAAGGGAGTCCCTAGATCAACTTCCTAGATAATGAGCTGGAGTCGACAGGAAGTGACCTTGATCAAAGGTGGGCCATAATGTTTCCCACATCATCAACACGAGACAGAGGAACATGATTTTTGTGAATCAAGACCAAAAGAGAATCAGAGGAAGCTTGAAATCTTCAGAGGAAAACTTCTCTTGAACATATCGGCGGCACGACACTGGATTTGGCAGTATTTGACATCAAGGGATCTAAGGTCATGGTGACGTGTCAAAGAGCAGATGAGCGGTCAAAAGAGATTTCCCAAACCCATGGAGGCAAACAAATAATGATATGAGATGTCCCCAACCCGACACAAATGCAGACAAGTGCCATGCTCAAGAGTGACATACTGCCAACACAACTATAATGTGGTTCCATTTTCCCCCACCATTTCTGCGAGTACCCCAATTATTTTTTAAAACAAGCTTGAAGGGGATAGCATATTCTTGTGATATAAGTTTGTCCTTCGGACAAATCCAACCTAGTACATTTTACGAGCCTTAGGAAGGAGGAACTTGAGTAACGTCATGACGACGGAGTCCAATGTCATCATTTTTAACGAGTCTGACAAAGGAAGAACTCGCCATATTTTCATGTTTAGAGAGTTTGAAAAGAAAGCGGAAAATAAAACTCCAACAGTCCCTTTTCGTAGGTAGTATCGCAGATCTGAAAAGGTAGAAAAATATGTCTGAGATAACCTCTTAGTCGCGATAGGCTAAGGTATTCATTTTTCATAAATAATCTATCCTAGCCCAAATAAGGGGTAAACATATACTGGGTAGATATCGTTTCGCAACCATTTAACGAGTTTAAAATGACAAGAGTCTCGACAATATTTTCAATTTTAGAGAGTCAGAAAAGAGATGAAAGTTGACTCCTCCTGGAGGTACGAGTGGTATAAAGGGTAGCAACTGGTTTCGGTGATGGTGGAACTACTCTGAAGAAGTAAAGGTAAAGATGCAAGCTAACAAGACCACTCATTGTAGAGGTTCCTCAGGAATGGGTAAAACAACCAAGTGAAGGCATATGATCGGCCAAGCAGATAGTGACGATGGAGTGAGAAAACCAAGGCTCATCTGGGAAAAATAGGCTGATAAAATGGCAATCACAAGAGGTAAAATGGGAGTGGTTTCATTTTTACACAAGCTTGAAATCAGGAAACTCTGCTTGAAGTTGGTTTCATTTTTACACAAGCTTGAAACAAAGATAAACTATGCTTGAAACCGGTTTCATTTTTACACAAGCTTGAAACGGAAACAAACTATGCTTGAAATAGTAAGCATGCCCCCGACATGGTGACTCAATTCAAGGTACATGCCCCCAAAACTTCAATCCATATGAAAGGCAGATGGAGTGAATGTTCAAATTACGAGATCAAGAGAAAGACTCGACTGGGATTTTACGAGATTTTATCAAAGACTCGAATTGAACGGGAATGTATTTCATTGTTTTAACGAGGTTGACACATTAAAAGAACTATCCTTGTGAACTAATTCATTTTTTAATGAGGTTTACATAGAAGATGAACTATCCTCGAAACCTAATTCATTTGTTAACGAGGTTGACATAGAAGACGAACTATCCTCTAAAGAGCTTGTTTGATTTTTTAAGGAGCTTGACACAAGAAAACGAACTGCGCTCCAATGACCTTTGATTATGATGAATAAGAGGTCATAGATTCCAAGAGGTTTGCCTCTGGTGGGAGAACAATATCTTGAAAATCAGGACCCAATGCCCCTAGCACACGATGCACAATGGCACCATCACTGACTGTGGGCGCAGGATAAGTAGCCACATAATTAACCTGGCGCAGGGAAGATACAATCAGCGGATAAATACCCAGAAGGGATGACGGTGGACCAGATGTCATGTCAGGACAATTGAATGAAAGTTGATCAATGGTCACAATCTGAACTTTGTGTGGAAAATGAATCACATGAAAGAGGGAGGAGACAACTGCCCCCATGACATAAATATAGTCGCGCCCCAAGAGAAAATTTAAATCTAAGGGGCTAGGAACAACCATCACGTCGATATGGATGGTTTTCCTTCCCAAAGTAACACGCAACTTTGGAAGGATCCCTAACGGTTGACTGGTTCCTCTGTTAAACACCAATAGATTTTGGGTAACAGGCATAAGCGATGGAGAACCAAAATCTGGCCAAGTAGTTGAAGAAAAAATACTAACAGACGAGCCTTCATCTATAATAGTGCTGGATACGACCAGATCAAAGGTTTGTACCGTTATCTCGAAAGGCACATAAGACGAAAGGCGATATCTGGAAAATCAACTCCAATCAAAGAAAGTGACCAAGCTACTTGGAGGGGATACCATCAAACTGAGATGGTTTTCCCCCGGTGTTACCGGATTAAGAGGAGCATCCCCCGGGACTTCCAACGCGGGAGTAGGAGGAGCAGCTTCTTGAACTACAGGGACGGAAGAATTTTTTTCCAAGTCCGATGAATCTGAGGAAACAAGAAGAAAAAGACCACTCTAAACGAAAAAGACCCACTCTAAACGAAAAAGACCTGATGAACCACAGCTGGGGTCAGATTGATCGATTCCTTGACCAACAGTTGGTCGGGAACGGATTCCTGAACTTGAATTTTCGGGGGAGCGGGATTGAACAAGGATGACGCTTAACCAATCGTATAATCAACTAGCGAAGGACTCGAAGAAAGCTTCTGATAACCAACTAGAAGGCAGGGTGCAGAAATAGTGGAGTTGTCCAAAAATCTCTTGGCCTCATCCATGTATAGACAAAGGTGAATGGGATTATGTCCTTCACACAACTTACAGGGATTGCTAATCTTGCCCTATTTTTTACGAGTCTTACCAGAGCTAGTCAAAGATGTGTTATCAATATGACTTCCAGAAGCCAAAAGAAATGGTAGATGGCTGTCAGACCATGTGTCAAGTACCTTGGAAATGCTAGGGTATTCTCAAAGCAGATGGTTACCTTTGCAGAGCATGCATGTAATATCCCAAATTAGGAAATTTCTACAACAATGAGAATATCTTAAGATATTCTAAAGTTGGAGATCCAGCAATATGCAAACACAACAATGGAGTAGTAGTGACACTCAACTCATAGAAATGTGAGAAATATCCATAGCCATATTATTAAGAAATAGCAGCAACAAATGAATACAAGATCTTGAGGAAAATGCTACTCAAGATAAGCAATGCTCGGCCTCAAGAGACAAGTACATAAATCATGATAAAATACTGCTACACAAGTGTGTCTAAGCTATGACTCCGCAGTTTTATAAGAGAAACTGCATGCTAACACATGTAAAATACGTGGATATACAAATACATGGCCCATACAACATTGGAAGTGAAGATCTCAGCTCCCAGAGGCTACCTCAAGTCAATCCAGGAGGGATTGGCTACAATATACAAAATCTGCAAAATTTCGGAGTTGCTGGGTAGCAGCTGCAACTCAAGAACTGGAAATAAGTGGAGAAGGCTGAAGATGCTACATCCAATGAAAAGACCTCCTCCAATGGATCTCTAGAGTGAAAGGCTGATCCTCTCACCTAAGATCTCACCCTCCAAAGACATCTGCAAAGCCCCACAACATTTGCTCACTAGAAATAACGCAATCATTGAAGAAAACTGCGCTGTAGGGGCAAGTGAATGGGTTGGCCCAATGCCAAGATCTGCAATCAGATCCAAATGCCTCCAAACTGATCTCTCAAAGGAAAGAGAGACTCCTCCTCTGAAAAATAGCTGATGGAAGTGGTGTAGTGAACCCTCATTGCAACACCCTGCAACACAACATTATTCTACTGCAGAAATAACGTTGTTTTGGAGGAGGATGCTTGGCCTCAAGCCTGGATGTGATAAAAATCAGTGCAATCCCTCAAGAGGCCTCTCAAGAAGGAGAGTAAATCCTAAACAGGAATCCCTCATGCTAAGCAGCATTGTAACTCAGCTAAACAACTGGAGATTGCACAAAATCTAAATAGACCATAAAATCAATAATACATAACATGAGAAACAATGGCTGCCTTGCCCTCCTTTTAAACAAGTGAAGGCCCCCTCTCCATGGGTCCCACTCCTTTTAGGGTTTCCTTCACCAACTAACCCTCTTCCCATTCATACTGCGCTGTTT
The DNA here is from genome assembly GCA_034641835.2 of Pinus albicaulis. Taxonomy (NCBI): domain Eukaryota; kingdom Viridiplantae; phylum Streptophyta; class Pinopsida; order Pinales; family Pinaceae; genus Pinus; species Pinus albicaulis. Next base: position 582,159,119 of record CM076581.1, read on the forward strand.
CTCTAAGTGTTCTCCATCTCTTATCCCAGCGCTATTGACTTGGTCAAACTTGACATTGTCCACTTGAAAATGACCCCGTTCACACATGAGGGTGTGAAAACCAGCTCCAATGATGATCCCCTTTCATAATATAAGGTTTTTATTGAGATTTTCATTATGCATAGGCCCCCTTACCCATTTATTCTCCTCCTAGGTGAAATCAACAAAAATTAATATTCCAAATTATTGTAGGAATTTTTTTGAATATTACAGTCCTCCCCTCCCAAATGTTGTTTGTCCTCAAGCAATTGCAAGGATAGAACTGGAAAGCCTCCTCCCAAGGCATGGATTCTATGATGTGTTGAGGAACATCTTCCTCATGTGGATCCTCCATCCCCCAAGCAATCATCCATGCAAAATGAGTTACCTCCCAACATGGCAACTCCTGAAAGTCATCTTCCACCTCTGGCTCCGGCAATGTAGGTGGGCTGAAAATCTGATATTGGTAGAAAAAATAGACTACCCCACGCTGTCCTCCTCTCCACTTAGGATAAGTGTATAGTGTATGTTGATCCTGGGCTGCAATGATATTTCCCTCAAATGGCAAGATGGAGATTAGACCTCTAAGGATCTCTCCTCCAATGTTATGAAACATGTTGGCCCAAATCATCTCATATGTGATGATTTGGAAGTCATCATCATATGTCATCACATTCTTCATATGGCGCACCTCATAAGGAAAAAAATGTGCTACTGTAGTGGCCATACCATCTCCCATGCTCCCCTTAGAACATGTAGTGCAAAGAGTGTGGGAGTTCTCTCCCTATAAGGACACATTCACCCAATGTGTCTCTCCTCCAATCATGGTCCCAAGAAAATATTTAGCAATATCAACCAAGGGAACCATAAGGAGAATCATGCTAGCTACCATGTGAAGTAAAGGAGAAGGACAATGGTCCCTCAAATGTAGCCAATGCAGTTTGACTCTCCACTACCATAGAAAATAAAATGATGGGTGGCCTCCCCACCATTTGCTCGCTGCCCCAATATCTTCACAAGTCTAGAGAAAGTGAATGATGTAATGTGAAATGTGAGTATGTTCTCCATGAGAAATATCCTCCCCATATCCATTTAGGGAGTGATCATCCATAATGGCCTTATGTAAACCATCAAATCTAGAAAGAAAAATATCCCTCCTTTGAGCAAATCCCTGCACATATATGGTCAAGAGATGCATATATATAGACAAATTACTATGCAAATAAAAAATAATCTTACCATATGTTTTGCTCATATAAATGGAGTGGCTCATAGATGAGTCTCCCCTCATCCTCAAAGGGAAAAGAGTTGGCTGTGCTAACTCCTCCATCTTCTCATGATCCATGGAGTGCCTCCTCAAGTTCTTCAAGTGGTTCCTCCCACAAGAAGAAAATAAATGTAATGTGGCAATCATGGTTGGCCCATGGTTCCTCCTGATATGTACAACATGTATAGTAGGGAGAATCATGCTCCCAATGGGCATCTTCAGTCTCAAGCCCACTCTCCAATCAAAGCTCCCCATTAACATAAACATATCAGCAATACATGGAAGCAAGGTACAATAAGAACAAGTTTCCAAATGAAAACCAGAGAGTGTATCATAGTTCCACCCATGGAGCCAATGCAGTGTATCCTTTGCCTGCATCAAAATGAAAAATAACAAGTGCTTTACCAGCCACTTGTTTGTTGCCACAATCATTTTACAAGATATAAGCATGAAAGTACAAAACGGTGTCAATGGTGCACACCAAAAATCATGTGGCTTTCCCCACAAACCACCAATGAGATAGCCAATCTCAATGCTACAAATGCATTCAAGTACATCATCATACAATATGCAAGAAGATATAATCCTCCTTGGGACAATATGCTGCTCATAAGAAAATAGCAAGTACAAAACATAATGTGAAATTGTACATCCCCCATTATGTACTTAAGGAGTTGAGCTGAAATGGCTCAATTGAAAATGCTCCCTTACTCCCAATGAGTAGGAAGGTGGATGTGATATCCTCACCATAATAATCCAGGCTATGCATCTCTCCCTATGCTGAAATATGTCTTGCTGAATGCCCTCCCAAATGAACTCCTCTGCTAAGGCAAGATATGCATCAAAATGCATGGAAAAGAAGTCCTCATGTGCTGCATGCAGCAACTTCTCCTTGAGACTAGAATCTCTAGTCAAGAAGACTCTGCCATGTGAATATATGACCATATCATGCACCATACAATCATCATCTCCATCCGGGTCATCGAGAACCATGCATGTACCAAGATCCTTGGAGTACTCTACTAAGAGCTGAGATCTCCAGTAAGGATCAATCCTCCTAAGAGACAACGTTGGTGATCTGGCATGTGAAGCTCTCCTCCTACTACTGTCTGCTACTTTGACATCCGCCATGCCAAAGTTCTCCTCCAAACTCTTCACCTCTCCAAAATCCAAGAGCAGTGAATCCAAAGACAATATGTCTTTCATTAATGATAGATCTGGTGGCCTCCCTAGTGGAATGCCTCCATGTAGTGAGACATCAATGTCAAGAGTGGATTGTACATATGGTTGGGAATGTTGTGTAACCAGCTCCAAAAAGATAAGAAAAGAGATATCAACGCCTTAGAAATGAGCCACTTCGAGGGGGCAACCTCCAATACATTACATAAATGAACAATTCTTGGATGATACAATTCACAAAACCTCCTTTCTATATATAGGAGTCCATGGGGCCATAATGTTATCCTAGTGGGCCACAATGTAATCCTAGCCGACCTAACAATAATAATTTAAGGGCACAATAATAACAAAATGGGGGTTACAAGGGTACAATAATAACAATAAGGGGTTTTACACTAACAATAATAAGGGGCTATACTAGTGATATAGGGACCTAACATGCCCCTCTCCTTCAAAAAAAGTGTTGTCCTCAACACTTGAGTAGCTCTGGGTGCTTCTATATAAAATTTTCATCCTCCCATGTAGAATCTTCAGTGGGTAAGTTCTTCCACTTGATGAGATACTCTGAAATTGATCGATTTCGTAGCTGTCGAGTTCTTGTTTCCGTGATCGCTTCAGGTTCCAATATGAATTTTCCTTCCTCATCAAGTTCTCGTAATATTGTTTGAACTGGAAGATTTTCACCTATAACCTTTTTTAAGCATGAAACATGGAAAACTGGATGCACTCGCGAAGAAGCAGGAAGCTCCAATTTGTATGCCATAGTACCAATCTTTTGCAACACCCTGTAAGGACCATAGTACTTTGGCGATAATTTATTATCCTTCTTTGCTTGCTTGAGGGACATTTGTTTGTATGGTTGTAGCCGTAAAAATACCCAATCTCCTACATCAAAACTTCTCTCGCTACGATGTTGATCTGCCTGTTGTTTCGTTCGATTTTGTGCCAAATTCAGGTTATCCTTTAAGAGTTGGAGAACTTCTTGCTGATGCTCGATGTGATCTTCCACTGCTTGAACCTTCGAATTTTCTCTTAAATATGATGTGATGGATGGTGGATGATATCCATAAAGTGCCATAAATGGGGTCATTTTTGCTGCGGTATGGAAGGAAGTGTTATACCACCATTCAGCGAGAGGTAACCACTTGACCCATTGTGTTTGTTTATCGGATACAAAACAACGAAGATATCCTTCCAAACATTTATTTACTATCTCAGTTTGACCATCAGATTGAGGATGATAAGATGAGCTATGAGCTAATTGAGTACCCAAACAAGAAAATAACTCCGTCCAAAAATTTCCAGTAAAAATGAAATCTCTGTCGCTCACAATAACCCTTGGGCTTCCATGTAGCTTTTGAATTCTGTCCATAAATGTAGTAGCAACTGTACTTGATTTAAATGGATGAGATAATGCACAAAAGTGTGCATACTTGGTAAGTCTATCAACTACCACCATGATGACATTCTTTCCTTCGGACTTAGGTAAACCTGTGATAAAATCCATTGAAATCTCCTCCCAAAGTTGACTTGGAATGGATAAAGGTTGTAGAAGTCCCGGGGTCTTAATTGTCTCAACTTTATTCTGCTGGAAAACCAAACATTCCGTCACAAACTTTTGAATATCAGATTTAAGGCCATCCCAAAAAAATTCTTTCTTCACCCTTTGGTAAGTTTTTAAAAATCCCGAGTGTCCTCCCAAAGGAGAAGTGTCCAATTCCAGAAGAATATTTTGTTTTAGTTGGGAATTCTTACAAAGATATAAGCAATCTTTGTACCATAAGGAATCATTTTTCCAACTAAATGTATCAAATGTACTGGGATCTTGCTGCAACTTTTGAATGAGTTTCCATACATCTTTTTCCTTCTTCCATTCATCTCTTGCTTCGGTTATCCAATCTGGTTGGATAATAGAAATGGCACAAAGCAATGCTTCCACCTCTTCATTCTTTCTTGAGAGTGCATCTGCAACCACATTAAGCTTTCCTTTTTGTAGATTATTTCAAAGTCATAACCCAACATCTTTGTGACCCATTTTTGCTGCTCTTCTGATGATAGTCTTTGTTCCAAAAAGTGTTTAAGACTATCATGATTAGTTTTTACCTTGAAGTGTCTTTCCATTAGGTAAGTTCGCCATTTCTTTAGTGCATGCAGTATTGCTAACATTTCCTTCTCATAAATAGGTTTCTGTAAATACTTTCCTTTGATTGGACGACTTTGAAAAGCAATGGGTCTTCCTTCCTGCATTAAAACTGCACCAATTCCATTTCCTGAGGCATCACATTCCACAATAAAGGTTTTTGTGAAGTCTGGCATAGCTAAGACCGGTGCTAGGCACATTGCCTCTTTAAGATGTTGAAAGGCCTTAGTTGCTTCAGGAGTCCATGAAAATGCATCTTTCTTCAATAATGTTGTTAGAGGTGCTGCTATTCTCCCATAATTCTTAACAAACTTGCGATAATACCCTGTTAACCCGAGAAATCCTCGCAACTGCTTTATGGTTGTAGGAACTTTCCATTCCTTAATGGCTTTAATTTTGTTAGGGTCTACTTTAACACCCTCGTGAGATACAATGTGACCCAGATATTCCACCTCTTGTACTCCAAAGAAACATTTGGATGTTTTTGCATATAATTGTTTCTCCTGCAATAGTTTGAGCACCCTGTCAACATATTCAACATGATCCTTCCAAGACCTGTTGTAGATTAGTATATCATCAAAAAATACTAGCAAAAATTTTCTAAGGAAGGGTTTGAAAATGGAATTCATCGACCCTTGAAATGTAGAAGGTGCATTGGTAAGGCCAAAAGGCATGACCAAAAATTCATAATGATCCTCATGAGTTCGAAATGATTTTTTTGGAATATCTTCAGTCTTCATTCTAATTTGATGATATCCTGAATGAAGATCCAACTTGGTAAAATAAATTGCTCCATGTAATTCATCCAATAATTCATCGATCACAGGAATGGGAAATTTATCTTTAATGGTGAGCTTATTGAGCTCCCTATAATCCGGACACATTCGCCATGATCCATCCTTCTTGTGTACCAATACTACAGGAGCAGAGAAAGAACTTTGACTAGGTTGAATTATACGCGCCTCTAACATTTCTGCAATCATGCGTTCAATTTCGCTCTTTTGGAAGTAAGGATATCTATAAGGCCGGATGTTTGGAGGAACACTTCCTGGAATCGAATGAATAGCATGATCATGATCACGAATAGGTGGGAGTCCTTTGGGAGTTTCAAACACCTTGGAATGATTGTCCAAGACTTGTTGGAGATCTGCAGAAATAGATGATTTTGATGTTGGAACTTCTAGTGAGAATAATTGTGCAATTACGCCTCGTTGTTCTTTCTTTAGAATATTTTTCATGACATTAGAGCTTATTATCTTTCCCGGCTTCCCTGCAATACCCCGTAATTCGACTTCCTTTCCTTCTGAAAAAAATTTCAAAAAAAGTTCTTGAAAATTAAAAGCTACCGTCCCCAAAGATTGTAACCATTGTACTCCTAGTACAACATCAGCACCTCCCATAGGAATGGAAAGCATTGGACTAGTCAATACATATTCCCCCATGGTTAGCTTGATATTATGGCATTTCCCAGAACAATTTATAGTTCCTCCATTTGCAACCATCACTTGGCATTCTGGTGCTGGGTATAGGAAGCAATTTAGTTCCTTGGCTACCTTACAATGAATAAAATTATGGGTGCTACCTGAATCAATCAACACTATTAACTTTTTCTTATTGATCTGTCCTGCTATCTTGAGAGTTTGAGGAGTGGTAATTCCTGCCAGTGCATTACATGATATGGTCGGATTCATTTCTTCCTCTTCTATCGCTGGTTCCTGGTGTATATCCTCTTCTTTTTCATTTTCTTCTTCTTCTTCACAATCTATGTAAAATAATTTATTTTCAGCACACTTATGACCTTTAGTGTATTTGCTATCACAACTGTAGCAAAGCCCTTTTGCTCTTTTTTCTTCCAATTGTTGCGGTGTCAACCTTGTAGGTTGTGGAAATCTAGGCATAGCAACACTTCCTTCTTTATAGAATTGAATGGTAGGCTTCCTTGTCGCCATAATTTTACATTCAACTTTTCTTGCCAACCTGAATGCCTTCTCCAATGAATCAGGTTCCAAAACACGAACTTCATGTTGGATGTTATCCTTTAAAGTACCTATGAAGAGATCAATCCTGTGTTCCTCTGGAATATCAGTTACCCTTATATTCAATTTTTGGAAGTCCTCAATGTGCTTTCCCACCAAAACCCTTTTGTTTGAGATTTATCAATTGGCTAAAGAAGGTGTTGCTCTTTGTATCCTCATAATGTGCTATCATTTCCTCCGTAAAAATTGACCAAGTGACAATTTTTTTACGGGAGCAAAGCCATCAATACCATACAAATGTATTTTGTTCTAAATGTAAAGTTACAATGCGTACCTTTTGTGTGTTTTGCACATTATGGAGATCAAAATATTGCTCCATCTGTAGTATCCATGTTACAGGATCCTTTCCATCAAACTTCCTCATATCCATTTTTGGAATATGGTGGTTCTTCCCGCCAACATTATAGTTTATGAAATCATGATTAACATTTATTTTTTTCTCATCATGAGGTTCTTCTACTATCTTTTCACCATTAGGAAACCTTTCTTGTATCAACTTTGTCAAACCTTCCATGTCTGCTTTTAGAAAATTCTTCATGTTTTCCATTTTCTCATCGATCTTAGCTTCCATGTCATCCATCTTAGATTCCATGCCAGCCTCCATTCCATCCATCTTAGCTTCTATGCCATCCATCTTAGCTTGCACGCCATCCATCTTAGCTTCCACGCCTTTCTTAAAAACTTCCATTTCATTTTTTGTTGCTCTTTGCGAGAGTGAAATTTGTTGCACTTGCTCTTGTAATTTTGATAGATCATGTTGCAATTCTTCGTCTTCATGAGTCATAGTAGAGCTTTCCAAAGGCTTAATGGGTGTTGAATTCTTTTTAGGGGCCATTTTATAATCCAATACTGATATGTATTCTACAATATGCCCTTGCAATCAATTCAACTTGATTCTTCAAACAAGACTTATGCAATTCGGAAAAAAAATACACACCTTTTACTTGCTTTTGAGGAGCTTGATATTGAAATTGTATTATCTCTGTGATTGTGGCTCTTCAATATCTAAAATTTAGCACTGAAGTAGCCCTCTGAATTCTCTTTTGAATGCCACAGGTCTGACTTTATTTGGATTCTCCAAGACAAAGTTATGTCCAATCTCCCACAATGACCTAATTATGGAATGGTTCAGTATAGCGAACTTGTACAACTTTCCACGTGTCACTGTTTTGTCCTTCGCCTTTGAAATTGATAGATAAGAAACTAAAGTCCGTGTACTTGTGACCAATTTTTACGGCACTCCAATCCGATGCTCAGAGAGAGAGTTATTGAATTTTTCCCACGATCACCTTTTTGAGATGAAATTCAGGAGCCTGAAATAGCACTACCTTCCACAGATCATATCTCCAAAAATATTGCAAACCAAGATCTGAAAGTTTTTGACGCGTTTCATTAGGATTTCAGATTCGCACCATAAAAATTTCAGATTCTGAACCTCATTAGAAAAAATGTTATAGCGCAAATTACATGATGACCTGTTTAGGAGCCTGAAAAAATACCTAACTTCCACAGATCATATCTCCGAAAATATTGCGAACCAAGCTCTGAAATTTTTAGAAAATATTCCTCACGATTTCGGCTTCGCACCCAAAACATTTCAGCTTCTGAACCTTCGTAGAAAAAAAGTTATAGCGAAAATTCCACGATGACCTGTTTGGAGCAGCGAAACCCTAGAATCCAAAGCTCTGATACCAAATGTTGTGTAACCAGCTCCAAAAAGAGAAGAAAAGAGATGTCAACGCCTTAGAAATGAGCCACTTCGAGGGGGCAACCTCCAATACATTACATAAATGAACAATTCTTGGATGATACAATTCACAAAACCTCTTTTCTATATATAGGAGTCCATGGGGCCATAATGTAATCCTAGTGAGCCACAATGTAATCCTAGCCGACCTAACAATAATAATTTAAGGGCACAATAATAACAAAATGGGGGTTACAAGGGTACAATAATAATAATAAGGGGTTTACACTAACAATAATAAGGGACTATACTAGTGATATAGGGACCTAACAGAGTAACCTTGTCCTTGATTTCACAGCGCAATAAAATCTGCCTCCTCTTTGCACTAGCTCTCTGGAATAGAGAAGGGTGTGGGCCTCTCATCACATGATGCTGCTCTTCCTCCCTACCTCCTCCTTCCAGATGCAATGCTGCACAATCATGCTGCTCACTGATTGTTCTTGGACCTCCATGTATGAGATCCCGGGGACTTCCTTGCAAAGATGCAAGAACCCCTCTAATTGGAGCAAGAGCTCCTCCTTCCTCTGCATGAGGTTCTATATCAACTCTAGAAATGACAGCGTTGTTTCCCTTAGCCTCATCAACATGAGTGGGCAACCCTCCAATGATTGGATCCTCTTTTGGAAAAGGGATCTCTCTGTCTCGTTGTGCCAAAATACAAGATGAAGGTCTTGCCTCCAATAAAGTATCATGCAATATATCAGCCTCCTTCATGGCTTTCTGAAGTGATTTTGAGTCTATGGGTTCTTCCATCACATGCAAGGGTTTTGGTTGTTTAGATGTGTTTGTTTCCTCCACATGTGTTTCAGAACTCTTCCTACCAAATATTTCCATCAAAGTTCTAATGAACATTGCATAGGAAGAAGTATTTGCATTCTTCAAAGTAAAGGAATCAAATAACCACCATGCATAGACCTTACCTCCAAAGTGCAGTACTGCTACTCTGATGGCTTCATCTTCGGAAATCTGATGCTGCTGCAAAAATGTGTCTAGCTCTTCCACCCAAGCCCTAGATGAACATGTAGGGGAACCATCAAAGATAGATAGAATAAATCTATCCACATTGTGCTGCTTGCTCCTCCTCACCTTGATTTTGCAAAACTCCAGGAAAGTTATATGATCTCTAAACTTCTAAGTTTGAGATTCATATTCATGCAAGAAACCACTAAGAGTTCCCCTCTTATGCATTCCTCCTTTCGCCCTTTCTCTCATAGAAAAAGTGGACATGAGACTGCGCTGTACATCACAGGGTGTGGCTGCATGCTCACACTCCCTATAATAAAATCTAGATTTTGACTCAGTTTCAAACCCTCTTGGAGATCCTCTACATATCTCCCTTCTTATCTTCTTGAAATCTTCATGAATGCTCTGTACAGATCTTAGAAGAAGCTTTGTAAGATTATATTCCTTTTTCTCTCCACATAGTGGAGTCTTCATCTTCTCTCTTCTTGATATCATAATGGCTGAGATCCATAGGCTGTGCCAAGATTATGCTTTGATACCACTGTAATATCCCAAATTAGGAATTTTCTACAACAATGAGAATATCGTAAGATATTCTAAAGTTGGAGATCCAAAAATATGCAAACACAACAATGGAGTAGCAGCGACACTCAACTCATATAAATGTGAGAAATATCCATAGCCATATGATTAAGAAATAGCAGCAACAAATGAATACAAGATCTTGAAGAAAATGCTACTCAAGAAGAAATGCTCAGCCTCAAGAGACAAGTACATAAATCATGATAAAACACTGCTACACAAGTGTGTCAAAGCTATGACTGCGCAGTTTTATAAGAGAAACTGCATGCTAACATATGTCAAATACATGGCCCATACAACGTTGGGAGTGAAGATCTTAGCTCCCAAAGGCTACCTCAAGTAAATCCAGGAGGGATTGGCTATAATATACAAAATCTGAAAAATGTTGGAGTTGCTGGGTAGCAGCTGCAACTCAAGAACTAGAATAAGTGGAGAAGGCTGAATATGCTACATCCAATGAAAGGACCTCCTCCAATGGATCTCTAGAGTGAAAGGTTGATCCTCTCACCTAAGATCTCACCCTCCAAACATATCTGCAAAGCCCCACAACATTTGCTCACTAGAAATAACACAGTCACTGAAGAAAACTATGCTGTAGGGGCAAGTGAATGGGTTGGCCCAATTCCAAGATCTGCAATCAGCTCCAAATTCCTCCAAACTGATCTCTCAAAGGAAAGAGAGACTCCTCCTCTGAAAAATAGCTGATGGAAGTGGTGTAGTGAATCCTCACTGCAACACCCTGCAACACAACATTATTTTGCTGCAGAAATAATGTTGTCTTGGAGGAGGATGCTTGGCCTCAAGCCTGGATGTGAGGAAAATTAGTGCAATCCCACAAGAGGCCTCTAAATAAGGAGAGGAAATCCTAAACAGGAATCCCTCTTGCTAAGAAGCACTGCAACTCAGCTAAACAGCTGGAGATTGCACAAAGTCTGAATAGACCATAAAATCAATAATACATAACAAGAGAAACAATGGCTGCCTTTCCCTCATTTTAAACAAGTGAAGGCCCCCTCTCCATGGGTCCCACTACTTTTAGGGTTTCCTCCACCAAATAACCCTCTTCCTATTCATGCTGTGCTGTTTCTCTAAGTGTTCTCCACCTCTTATCCCGGCACTGTTGACTTGGTCAAACTTGACCTTGTCCACTTGAAAATGACCCTGTTCACACATGAGGGTGTGAAAACCAGCTCCAATGATGATACCCTTTCATAATATGAGGGATTTTATTGAGATTTTCATTATGCATGGCCTCCTTACCCATTTATTCTCCTCCTAGGTGAAATCAACAAAAAATAATATTCCAATTTATTGTAGGAAAATTTTGGAATATTACAATGCAAGGGAATTTGAATTTCCGTGGAAGATTGGATGATTCCGCAAGGGGTGGTTTCTTAAGCACAGTAGCTACAACATTATCCTCTCGCTTATCTGACTTCTTCTTCTTCTTCTTAGCCACCTAGTTACTGGAATCCATAATTTCACCAAGCGAAGTAGAAAAGGAGGACGAAGAAATAGGCGAAGAAGGGGAGAGGTCCACCTTAGAAGTAACATGATGTTGTTCTGGTGGAGGAGATGGTTGTACGGTGGACAGAACACTTAGGACCACTGAGGTTGAAAATATCCATACAAGCAACCCAACAGTTAACCCATGCAGGGACAACGTTGCCATATAAGGAGCACCAACATTCCCAAAAGCAGGAAAATGACTAGGATTCCCTTCAGAAGGGATTCCTGGGTTAGTGAACTCCGGAAATGATGCCATCAGAAACAACTTTAAAACAACACCCTAAGGAAACTAACTTTAACCAGGAATATTTCGTGGGCAGTTAATTTTTTAAGACATTGAAACAAAAATTTGTCGTTTCATATTTTAAGAGTCGAGAAACAGGCAAAAGGTGACTCTATCACTTTCAGGTTGAAACGAGCATGAAAGGACAAGTGATCGATGATCTTTTCAAAGTTATGGAGTCAGTAAAGATAGAAAATGACTGCTTAGGTAGTCTAGGTAAAAGGGTGTACCAGGTTCTTGTGAACTACCATATACACCTTGGTTATCAAATGAAAGAAGAATCAACCAAGGACTTGACGTACGTGTAGGTAGTCTCCCCGAGTGCTGTGTTTGGTGTATCACGGTTAGAAGGTGGCAGACTCGGCTTCCTATGGATAAAAGTATTGCAACCTAGAGGGGTCTACCTTTATATACTCGACAGGATGGGGAGCACAAGTCCATACTAGCGCTGTTTGAAGCCAGATGGCGAGCGACAACTGCTAGGTTTAAAGACACCGGAACATGTCTCTAACTTAGACCACTAAATGTTTCGTTAAGTTTCAATGTTTCCTTAGGTTAATTGAATAAATTTTAAGTTGATCTTGTATTTATGTTTCAATTCCAAGGTCCTATCGAATGTTGGATCTCACAAATCCCTAAAATGGAAGCTACATGCCATAAAATACCATTCGTTTGATGAAAAGCTATCTATGGGAAAGTTCGAAGTTTTTAAGCGATAGAAAATAATGAGAACACATATAAGCATCCACTATAGAAACTGATGCAAAGTAATGAGAACAAGAAATATTTCCTTGAATGCCCAATGCTAGTTATGCGAAAGATTTTTCAATTCCACAATGCAAACAAGAATGAAAGCACAAAATATTTTTTTGATTTTTCAATGTAATAGAGCAAATAGTGCACTAAATGACATGAAAAACGAATCTTTACACTAGTTCGAGAGTGTTAATGCGAGAGTCAAAACCAAACAATTAAATCAACTCACAAGAAAACAAAACAAATACTCAAACCAATGTCACAATCTCTCAAATTGAAGAAAGATGTCGAAACAGACCCATACAAGCAATGTGAGCTATGCTTGGAGTGACAAGAAGCAAAACTGAATGAAAGAGGCAAGACTCACTCAAGACTCATTCCACCAAATGCAATCACTCATAACGGATCTAGGGAGCTGAATGCAATCAAGCCAGTGATGAAGGTGACTGCGAAACAAAAGACCCAAACTCCTACAGAAGGCTCAGCATGACAAAGCACTAGAAAAACCTAAGGCCATGATGCTGAAAGAAATGGAAAAAAAACTGAAGGAAGGAGGCCGTTCACAATCACAAACAATCTCAAAGCACTCAAATAAAGTCAAGAAGACACCTAGAGGCACCAGTACTGACCAAAAAATCCAAAACAGGGAAAACCCTAGTACCTACAAGAAATGGCACGACTGTTTGGCTGTAATCAGCGCCAGACAGGGGATGGCGCATGTGCTGAACAAGCAACAAGTGCCAGTGGGTGCAACTGTCAGACTGGAAACCACGCCAATCGAGCCAACCCTAGAAAAATGAAAATTTTGTAAAAAACAGAGGTTAGATCTGATCCTTTGGGGCTGAACAGGGGTCTAAGACTCAGCAAAACAACCAGAAAAGGCAAGCTAAGCAAGTAAAGACCAAGAAGAAGACCTAATGGACGAAAGACATACTCGCACTGATCCCCAGTGGAGTCGCCAATTTGTTGGTGAGGTAAATCCACTCCGCAGATAGAGGCGATCCCACTAGCCCTAGAGTGGGTCTAGCCACAAACAAGACATGCTATGGCATCAATTCCTAGTTAACGAATGAATGGATATTCGATAGATAACTTACCATATATCCAACATTGTTGTTTTCATCAAAAGAGTGGCTGCCTCTCGCTCCTGGTTTGATAGATCACGATCCACTCGTTCTCATGCTTGGATGCCTGCACATACACAAGAAACAAAGACGATATACAACATACTATTTCACATCCATAACTATCAGTCAGTCGAAGAAGACTAAATCAATGCATTAATAAACACAACACAAAGATGGAACCAATACCATAGTCGAGTATATTAATGAAAGGAAGGAAGAGTACAACCAAGCTTCTACGTTGCGATCTCCTCCAACAGGGTTCCAGCGAAGTGCGTCTCACAAAGCTCGTCAGGAATTCGGACGGGGCTCTCTCTACGGAATTCTCCTTGGTTCTACCTTCTCGATAGAAATTACTCAGCTATAGTATCTCTTCTCCAAGTTCAGCTTCTTGGCTATATGTTATGCTAGCTTCATAAAGGGAGAAGGCTTGTTTATATAGTGGGAGAGGGAGAGGTTGGGATCCCTATAATCACGGAAGGGAGACCTATCTTCAAGGAGTGTTCCATGGGAGGAGGAAACCACTACCTAAAGAGGGAGATTCGTGGCTCATCATATTAACCACTTCTTGTGATTCATCCCTGAGGTGGTTAAAGGAAACTTCCGCCTCTAATTGGTTAAAAAAATTCCCAAAAAGGTTGGCGCGGGCATAACAAAGAGATAGAGCGCCAGCTGGCGTGGCCTCTAGTGTACATCCTCCACATTGGCGCGAGGGGTGAACTGACTACCCACGCTAATGCCAAAACATAGGTTCTTATGGGTTTTTTGAGGAAATTTTCAATAGGAGAAATGCCTCCCTTATGCAGAAGGATGCAAAGAAGGTGTTTGCAGAGTATGACACCGCTCATAGGTCACGGGAAAGACCCTCCAATATGTGGGGCGAGGGATTGCAGGGACGGTGACAAAATGCTGTGTAACAGTGATCAATGAGCACATGTACTGGTTATTATGTTTATTTTATGAATAGTTTGTCATGGATTCATTCTGGTTATATGTTGGTTATAGGCCCGATTAAATGATGTACTCTTTCTATAGATATGATTCATGATTTGATAAGTTATTAAATGGTTATTTGAATGCATGAGCTAAGTAGTGTTGTTGCAGCTAGTTTGAGAACACATTAAGCCTTCTTGATGGTTCTCTAATGAAGTTAAGAAGACATGGAACATATATGCATTCATGACCTATAGTTATTATGTTTACAAAATGTTTGACAAATTTTTCTCCTGTGCTTGGAAATTTTTTAACAAGATATAAATTTATCACTTATCATATATAATTTTCATAACCTTAAACTTGATTCTAGAAAGTTTTGGGCAGGGCTTGTAGGCTAGCCCTGAAAATGTGGCATTGATTTTGCAGCCGCATGCATGTAACTAGGAAATTTTAGCTACAACCACACAGAGGGAGGCCTATGCGTGCGGATGGAGCCTTCCATCTGTACTCACAATGTTTTATCCATGTGAATGGGTTGTGATTTTAGTTAAAAATAAGTTTAAGCAGTTGGGGTTGTGGTCTGACAGCTAGGTGATCTGATGTCCCTCATAGGTATCAATAAGTTTTTGGTTTGAAAACCCCACTTCCATCACTTTAACTTGGATTTTGGGTCACGTCATAGTAACTATCAACTCATGTTTATCAGGAGATCTTGTAAAATCAGGTAAATGTGGTATGAGGTGGTTACAGCGTGGTATCAGGGCTAGGTTGTAGCACTGGACCTTGGGTAAATTCATATTGTTATGCATGCATGTTAATTGTCTATGTATTTATCATGCACACATTTCAGTTGTCTATATATTTATCATTCATGAATGTTAGCTACTTATTGTTATGGTTATGATATCCATGTATGAGATATTATGCTTGTGATGTTGTATTGTGCTAATCTAGATTGGCCTGTGCAGATATAATAACCTCCCCTAATATACATTGTTGTATGATTTTGATTTTGTTTTTACTTAGCTAACAATGGCACATTGAAGGACATATAAGGTCAAGAGATGAAGAGAATAATATTTGAGTACAGTTCAAATGACTCTTCGTATAGGTTGGAAGAGACCTTGGTAGGAAAGGAGAGATTAGTTGAGCAAAAGGGAGAGGGACATTTTCCTGGTTTGGCAGACACATTGAAAAGTTTTAAGGCATAAATTATGAGTTGTAAGGTAGATAATGAGTGGTTGAATGAGGCACAAGAAAGGATTTATAGAGCTCAGGAAAAGCAAGTTGAGGTTAATGCAATTCTTATTCATATCCTTATAGGTTTACAAAAGCATGGACAACTGGGGATTAGTCATGGAAAATAAGAAAATATAAATATTGTAGATGGAAGTAAGTCTTGGAAGGGGTACAATATGGAGAAGGATGATACAGTAAGAGGTGGAAAATTATTGGACACAACGAACACGAAGGCTAGAACTTATGGATTTCATTCTAGCTTCGATTCCAAGAGGTATAAATGTTAGCATCACCAACATACTTATAGGAGGAGTGAGAGGGGGTACTTTCCAAATAATTAAAGAAAACTAAGCCTCCTACTTTTGATGGAGAAGTGAATAAATAAGAAGATGCATAAACATGGCTTCTTGGGATGAAAAATTTCTTTAGATTACATGATTACTCAGAGAAGATGAAAGCCAAGATAACCACATTCAGTCTCGAGGGAAAGGTAGATATTTGGTGTGAATATGTTAATATTGTCAGAGGCATCAGGGAAGAGGAACTAATTTGGAATGAGTTTGAAAGACTCTTAGGAAGAATAACCTGTATGAGAGGTATTATGATAAAAATTCCAAGGAATTTTATGATCTCAATATGGGTTCCATGATAGATGAAGAGTACATGGACAAATTTCTAGAGTTGTTCAGGTATTTTCCTTACCTCAAGGATGAGAAGAAAAAGGTACAAAGGTTCATCAGTGGACTACCATTAGAATTCAAATATTTAATTGAGTATGACGAGCCTTAGTCATTGGAGGAAGTCATTGGAAATATGAAGCATTGTTATGAGAAGCCTAAGTGAAAGCCTAAGTTCAAGCGAGATCGAAAACGTAATGAGAGGAAAAAAGGAAAATGGCCTAAGAAGTGAGGAATATCTCATGATGTAGGTGACAAGGAAAATGTGGCACCTCATAAGAAGTTAAATTCAGTTGAGAGGGGACATGGGTCTCATCTCGAGGAGTAGTAGAATAAAGGCGATGGTAGGAAACCTTTGAGGTGTTGGACTTGTGGTGGAGAGCATTGCAGGAGATATTGTCTATCACATCAGGGTGATAGTCCTTAGGTTTACAGTGCTCGGGAGGCGCAAACAGTTGGGGATGTAGGCCAAAGTATTCCTTGGATCTATGCAACAATGGCTAAACCACAGACATATCATCAATAATCTATTACCGAGATGGAAGGTAAGCTTTGTGATCAAGTAGTTTCTTTTTTAATTAATCCTGAATCTAATTATAGCTATATTAGTCCTGACCTGGTGGATCAATGTCAGTTGAATAAGGATGTGCATGAAAAATATTAGTTGGTGCAATTGGATATAGGGACCAAGAGAAGATTTCATCACTGGGTGAGATCTTATGCATTTGAGCTTAATGACATGCATACATTAGCACATCTAAATGTGCTTCCTTTGGGTTCATATAGCATGATTTTGGGCATGGATTGGTTGTTCATTCACAAGACTAAGGTAGAATGCTATGACAAGCCCATTAAGTTTCTTGATGATGACAAGGAAAGGATAATAGTAGAGGGAAAGAGAAGCCTACATTAGTGATAATGGTTACAACTATGCAAGCCAAGCGTAGTCGCAGGAAGGGATGTGTATTATTTGCAATTCATATTTCCAGTGACAAAGGGAAAGAGGATGAGGATGATGAAGTCATGAGGAGGTATCCTATCTTGCAACAATTTCAAGATGTGTTTCCTACAAATATTCTAGAGTTTCCTCCTCATAGAGTGGTGGAATTTTCTATTGAGTTGATGTCGAGGGCAACACCAACATCTAAGGCACCGTATAATATGAGTACTCTAGAGTTGGTGGAACTGAATTTGCAACTGAACGAAATCCTTGATAAGGGGTACATAAGGCCAAGTGTGTTTCCTTGGGGTGCACCAGTTTTGTTTATAAGGAAGAAGGATGGTACTCTCAAATAATGGATCGATTACAGGCAACTAAACAAGGTTACTATTAGGAACAAGTATCCATTTCCATAGATTGATGATTTTTTTGATCAACTGAAGGGAGATACAATGTTTTAAAATATTGATACGAGATTAGGATATCATTAGGTGCACATAAAAAAGGAAGATATCTACAAGAATGCATTCCATAAAAGGTATGGGAATTATGGGTTTTTGGTGGTTCCTTTTGGCCTTACTAATTCTCCAGCCATCTTCATGTATTTGATGAACAATGTGTTGCACCCTTATTTGGATAAGTTTGTGATAGTATTTATTAATGATATATTGGTATATTAAAATAATGAAGAGGAGCATGCAAAGCAACTCACAATGGTATTGAGGTTATTGAGAGAGAATCAATTATATTCCAAGCTTAACAAGTGCACTTTCCTTCAGACTCAGATCCATTAATTAGGACACATCGTTTCCAAGGAAGGGATAATACTATATCCAAAAAATATTAACGTTATCATGGGGTGGTCAGCTCTGAGGAATGTGTATGATGTTAGGTCATTCATGGGACTATCAGGTTATTATAGGTGGTTCATTAGGAACTTATCCTAGATTTTCTATCCTATCACATCCTTGCAGAGGAAAGGGAAGAAGTTTGAATGGATTGTGGAGTGTGCAACTAGTTTTGAGTAGTTGAAACATTCACTTACAAATGCTCTAGTTTTGAAGATTGCAGATCTTGATAAGGAGTTTGTGGTTTGTACAGATGCTTGTAAGGAAGGACTTTGGTGGAGTCCCAATGAAGGAAGGACATGTAATTTTATATGAATCAAGGAAGATGAATGATCACGAGCATAACTATGTGACTCATGATCTTGAGTTGGAAGCTATCATTCAGACATTAAAGATGTGGAGACATTATCTTCTTGGCATGATGTTTCTTATGATTAGTGATCATAGTGGGATGAGGTGCTTGTTTGAATAACCCAATCTAAATGCCAAACAATATATATAGTTGGCTACTCTCAGTGAGTTTGATTTTGAGATTAGGAACATCAATGGAAAGGATAATCAGGTTGCAGATGCACTCATTTGGAGAGTACATGTGAATCACATTTTAGTTCTGATCTCTTATGGGATAGATTTACAAGAGCGTATATTACATGCAAGGTATCATGATGAAAAGTACCAACAAATGAATTAGAGGTTGCAACAACTGGGTGAATGTGATACAGATGAGGGTTATCACCTTATAGTAGATGGATTGGTCAGACTCAAGAATAAGATTTATGTGCCTGACTGTGGTCCATATTAAAGCCACCCGGGATACAAAAAGACTTTGAAATTTTTTAGGAATTTCTATTATTGGCCGAAATTGAAGAAATAGGTGTCTGAGTTTGTTGCAAGGTGCTTGGACTGTAAGCAGGTCAATTTTGGATGCAAGCATCCAGTTGGTTTGTTTCAACCTATTTCTATTATAGAATGGAAATGGGAGGTCATTTCCATGGACATCATTACATGTTTGTCAAGAAATTAAGGCAACATGATTCCATCATGGGTGTGGTTGACAAGTTAAGCAAGGTAGCTCACTTCATTGTAGTGAAGTTTACTAATTTAGCTAGTGAGGTTGAATGGTGTTCCCAAGAAGATGATATCAGATAGAGATGTTAAGTTCAATTCCAAGTTTTGGAAGGAGTTGTTTGTACTCTTGGGGACAAATTTAGCCTTCAGTACAACTTATCATCCACAGGAAGATGGACAAACAAAGAGGGTTAGCAAGATTCTTGAGGACTTGTTGAGGATGTATGTCATGCACCAATAAACGAGGTGGGAGGATTATCTTCCACTGGTGGATTTTTATTATAATAATGTGTGTCAAGGATCCTTATATGATTCCATTTGAGGGTATCTATGGGAAGAGTTTTAATACTCCTATCAATTGGAGTGATCTAGGGAACAAGGTGTTAGTTGGACCGAATATGTTGGCTGATATGGAGTAGGAAATGCAGGTTATTAGAAGGAATTTAATGGAAACATAGGACAATCATAAGAGTTATGAAAATAAAAATAGAGCATTCAAGGAGTTTCATGTTGGGGAGCATGTGTACTTGCGCATCAATCCTAAGAGGAGCTCCTTGAGGATCGGGTCATGTACCAAGATAGCACCTCGATATTGCGGGCATTTTCAGATCCTTGTGAGGATTGGACCAATGGCCTACATACTTGTACTACCGCAAATAGTGAAAGTCCATGATGTTTTCCATGTTTCATTACTTAAGATATATGTGCACGATGTTGATTATGTGAATGATTGGTGTTTATTGAAGGTGGAACCAGAGGGATATTTCTATCTAGATCCACAATGCATATTGCAACAAAAATAACTTATGCTCTGGAACAAAGAAATAGAGCAAGTTAAAATGCAATGGAAGCAATTTGGTCCTTATGAAGCTGCATGAAAGATGGCTTCTCATATGCGGGCATTACATCCTTATTTATTTTCTAGTTGAAGCAAATGAGTTTTTGATATATACCACATCAAGTTGTGTTATAAATCTCCAATAAGTGGTACGTTTTTACTTTTTATTTTTTATTTGATTTTTTATGTCTGTAATGGTTTTTAGTAGTTGTCATTTTAAATACTGCATCAAGCTATGTTATAAATCTCCATAGGAGGTATATTTTATTGGTCATAATTTTCATAGAACATGAGGGGCGATGTTCCCCCAAGGGGGATGAGTTTGTAACAACCTCGGGTTGATTTTCTATGTAAATAAAATAAGAGCAAGGTCATGGGATATATATTCGAAGCTGAATGGGGGAGAAACATTATAGGGGGAATTACTTGTGGTTTATTAATGATTATGGAAATTAGCAAAGGGATTGGAAAATGAAAGATCAATCCTCAAACCCTACTGGTCTTGAAGACATATCCCACAGTTACATCAAGAGAACATCCATCTCATCACATCTCATCTCAATTTCCTTTGTCATCAACTAAACAATATTGATCAAATAGAAGAAGAAGAATCATCATAGGGGAGCTCCGGCTACCATCCTAGATCAACTCAATCATCATTAGAGCATCTTTCTTCCACCCTATATCCAATAATCAATTTGAACATCTAAATTAGAATCATCAACGTCATTAAGTCATATCTCGTATCGACTTATTTATGCTAAGAACACTCTTGAATGTAAAGAAGAAGAATATTAAATCATGGGGGAGATCAAGCTGCCACCCTCTATCCATCAGGGAGCCATGAATACCACCTGGAAATACTTCCAGTGGGGAGCTAATGCTATCACCTATAAATCATCTGCTAATATTCCCAACATTAACTTTGAGAGTCAGTGGTAGAACACTTGCATCCACTACCTTTGGAGGAGATACACACTTACCCTACAAGGTTAGGATAAAACAAAACCCAAGGCACTTTGGGGAGATACACACTTACCCTGCAAGGTTAGGTTCAGACACACCCAAGTAATCTTTTCAACCCATTAGCCATATGGGGAGGAACAATTCCAACATGCCCATTTTTTGGGTAGGATGCATACTAGGGTATACTCGAAAGGGGGAGATACACACTTACCATGAGGTGAGGGGACCCTTTCTTTTTGGAATAAAATGAGATATCTTTTAAATTTTGTTATTAAATCTCGAATTCTATGAAGTTTTCATTATCAAACTCAAATATCTGAAGGATTAACTTTGATAACATTACGACAGGCCAAAATTTCGATAAGCCTTTTATCATGAAATTAATGTATTATTGAAAGTTTTTTATAACGAACTCACAATATATCATAATTTTCCTTTTAAGAAACTTACAATAAAAACCCCGATATCAATTTCCGCATTTTCTCTTTTGACTGTTACAATCGAGGATTTTCTCATATCAGAACTTTGTTTTATCGTAAATTTTATAAACATGCATGTGGATCCTCTCAATATTTCCTTTCGATATGCTGACCTGTCATAAACCCATGTGAACTCATGCCTCCAAATTTAATGATAGAAAGTGGTTAATTTACATTTTCAATAAAAAAATCCTTTTCAATCATTTTTCCTTGAGTTTATGAAAAGATGCATTAAAGTGAGTGAAAAGTAGTTATTAAGAAACATAATTCTCAATTCATTTTCTGAGCTAAGTCTATTTATCACTCTTGCACTCTGTTACAGGCTAATCCCTACCTTCATACCAGTGAAGATATATATAAATATACTAAGGGAAATGTTAGTCATCAGTATTTTTTACATGTTGTTGATGACTAGATTCCTTAGCTGAGTTTTCTAGAAGCTAATCTCAATTTGTCAAATTGTCATCTAGAAAACACCCCAGACAAATTTTTGTCCTCCTACCCCTCCCTGTCAATCTATGATGAGAATAGTTATCAGTTTTCAAGCCCTATCTCGTTTCAACAAAGTCTCCCTATCTATAGCTGTCATAGCTTTGTTTCTCTGCTATCATTTTCCCTTGTTCCTCATGCATTCACTATCCAAAAGTTGACAAAGTGTCTACTCCTCTATCCCTGACCATCTTGTCATATCACAACCTGATCATACCTAAGGAAATACTCAGAATCTGTGACATTGTCTCTAAGTTAGATGGTGGTGTTTAGGACAATTTTCCTTGACAAAGTTATCCTAAGCCAAAAGCCCTGTGTCTGGTACCAATCAGCCATGAATTGTTTTCTATTCTAAAAAACAAGCCTTTGTCTATCCATAGGTCGCACACCACTAAGAGGTCACTTTGTCTCATTTCAGAAGAAGTTCAACAAAGATTCAAATTAGGAAAAGAGAAGGTTTTTCAATGTCTGAATAAATATTCTTAGATCAAGCATAATCCCCATGAAACACCAAAGAAGCCCTCCAAGGTTCAAAAGCATCTGTTCTTACATCTCTGCAGGCGTGTAATTGAATGATGACCAGTGTGAAAATGAGAGCAAGGGAAAAATTCAAACAGGTCTCTCATGCTGAAGTAGTTTGCCATCATGAAGCAAGTGAAGTGCAGTGAGTAAAGGAAAGCTAATATACATGGTTTAAATCCAAAGGCTGCCTGAAGAACAGAGATCATTTATCAACACAAATGAATACAAAGAACTAAGCAATGCTTGTCATCAACACTTCAGGATCAAATTCAAAGGTAGCGCTGCCCAAGTTGATTGAAGGGTGACCTAGCCTTACAAGTTTCTCTGTTTCAAAGAGAAGGACAGTCTTTGACAAAAATATCTCCAAAGAAAGTTAGGCAACCAAGATGAAAGTATAAGAAAGAAAGCTGCTTCTTGTACCTTATCATGAACTAGGCTTTGAAAGGCTGTCACCAACAAGTTCACTGCCCCTAAAAACACAGTCAAAAGAAAGAGTTGTTCAAAGGTGTCTAACAGTGAGCACTCTTCATATACCAATCACATTGTTGCTCCCTAAAAAAACTTCACAGTGATATGGAAAAGCAAAGTCATATATTACAAAGCAAGGTACAATGTTGAGATGGATGAAAATTCATATGTTTGATGGAACCTCCTTCAAAGGCAGAGGGTTAGAAACACAATGATGGAACCTCCTTCAAAAAGCAGAGGGTTAGAAACACTTTGATAAGACATCATTCATGATAAGCAGAGGGTGAGAGACACATTGTTGTGACCTCCTTCACAAACAAGCAGAGGGTCAAAACATAGTTTGAGGACCTCCTTCACAACTAAGTAGAGGGTAAAAACACAGCCAAAATTCCTCCTCCAAAAAGATGATCAGAAGGCATAACACACTTTTTTTAAATTCCTCCTTCAAAATAAGCAAAAATACAATACAAGCCATGAGTCGCGCCTAGGGCCAATTTTGTTTCAAAATAAGTTTCTAACAAAAAAAATATGAAATTGACAAACGTGAGAGAGGTTTTTGTCCATCATAGGCTCAAGAAGAAAAACCTCCTTCTGTTTCTATGCAGGTATCATGGTATGTGATAAATGTAAAAAATACAGGTTCCACGGGAAAATTTCTGCACGGCTGGAACCAGCATTCACCATTTTTGACCAGTGTTGGGACAGTCAATTTTTGAACAAAAAAATGGACATAAAATGAAAAAAATCAAGCATATTTGGAAATTGGACTTCCATATATTTCCAACGAGCCATCTCGGGCCCAATTCTGACACTGGGAAGGCATCCAAAAGTGGCCTGTAAACAACACTATGCATTTCTGCACCAGCATTCACCATTTTTGACCAGTGTTGGGATAGTCAATTTTTGAAAACACAAATGGACACCAAACGAAAAAAATAAAGAATATTTGGAAATTATACTTACATATATTTCCAACGAGCCATCTCGGGCTCAATTCCAACATCGGGAAGGCATCCAAAAGTGGTCTGCAAACAACACTATGCATTTCTGCACTAGGATTCACCATTTTTGACCAGTGTTGGGACAGTCAATTTTTAAACAACCAAATGGATACCAAATGAAAAAAATAAAGCATATTTGGAAATTATACTTCCATATATTTCCAACGAGCCATCTCGGGCTCAATTCCAACACCGGGAAGGCTTCCAAAACTGGCTGCAAAAAGACGCGACGCTCCTGGAATGTTGCGCGGCGTGCTTGTAGGTTTCTACAGTGCAGTTTTCTAAGCAGCGCGGCACGCCTGTGCAGCACCAAAAGTTACTTTTTCAGATCATTTAAAAGACAGTGGGCACATTGTTAAGATAGGTGAACTTTCACAGTTTGGAGGCTTTCCTTCATCATACAAACAAAAGACCAAGTCATAGTTTAAGGAAATTTTCCACTTCATAAAACACTGGAGTTGCATTATGTTTTTAAGAAGATGCATTAGTGGTTTTAAAATATGAAATCCTTGGTAAACATTCAGTAGGTAAAATCATGGTTTGAAGGACCTCCTTACTTCAAAAACAATGGATTGGCATAGTGGTTTTAAGACGACTGCAACAGTGTTTTTATGGTGACCTCATGGTAAACAAGCAGAGGAAAAAACACAGTTTTTATAGCTCCTTCACATCATAAGCAATGGGTTATAACATCATCAGGATATGATGTGGTTTTTGAGAAACATTTTATTGAAAATGGAAGAGTTCAGAAAGACTGTTTAAAAGAGGTAAAGCATTTGTTAAAAGATACAACCCCTCAACAAGTGCACAAAGCCACTTGTCAAGAGTTTTCTTTTAAATAAAAGGGGTGAAATCCTTTTATTTTTATTTTTTTAAAACTTGGTAAAGAAGGCAAGGAGGTTTTTAAACCCACATGAGCTATAAAACACAAATCCAACGTTCATTATCAATTTTTAAACCAATTCACAGAGGAGAGAAACAATTTTTGAACCATTTGCAAATTGTTTGAACACGCGGCGCACCTGTAAGAGGTCACAGGAGGAATTTACACATAGCGCGGCGTGCCTGCGCCCAAGCCATTCCTAAATGGCCTAGTGCCCATTTCTGAATGTGGCGCCCTAAGAATTTTTTCTTTCAAACAAGCGCCCAGGTCGTGGAAAGAGCTCCTCTCACCTGCATTATACCCTCACCGTAGTTATATTTCATCTCTAGCCTTTAAACTTGCCATTTTCACTATCTGCATAGCCCGTTTTTGACCCGCCCGGGCCATCTCTGAATGAAGATTTTTCTTGCTCAGGCCAATACTACAAGGAACCCTCAAGGTGTCAAAGATTGGATTTTGCACAAAGATCTCACCTCCAAATACATCAAGGGACATTTTTAAAGGTCATAGGTTTTTGTGTGCTAGCCTTAAGAAAAACACAGTTGCTCTTAAAACTATCATATTCATTAAGAAACAAAGAAACAGTGATAAAGGAAGAAAGGCTTATTGGCAGTTTTAAAGGGAGATTTGTTGTTTTGAGTTTGTAAAAGGATAGTCACAGTTTTACAGATAAGCCAAGCATTGTGTGCTAAAAGGGGAAAATAAACTGATCTTCATCAAACATATTATCTGCTAGCCTAGGAAAGAAGGATAACATTGATTTCAAAAGGAGACACCTAGTTGGTTTTCAAGAGTGCCCTCTTTACTTAGAGACAAAGGAAGATAGTAATTAAGGGAGGAAAGGCTTGTTATCAGTTTAAAAGGGTCTCTTAAACAATGATTTCAAAGAAGCAGTCATGAAGAGGAACATAGTGGCAGCCAACAAAGCAGCAAGCATGAGGATGATGAGAAACAAGATAGTGAAGGGAAAGAACATAGCAGTCATGAAGAAATCAGTGGCAGATATGAACAAGAGAGTCCTCAAGAAAGAAAACAAAATGGCAGCCAAAACAATGATGATGAGGGTCATAACAGTCCTCAAAGAGACACTAATGATGAAAAACATGACAGCCCTCAAGCTAGCAATGATGATGGCAAGAAAACACCAAAAAGTGAGCATTCTGAAGGGGGCAGCATGGGGAAAAAGAGAAAAACAGTCCTAAGGGAAGCCAAGACCAAAACATAGAGCATGAAGGGAATTCTCCAAAGCATGTGCTAGCTGCCTCTCCTAGGAAAGGGGCCATGACTTCTTCTCCAAAGGTAACAAAGCCCAAAACTTCAAGAAAGAAAGTGGCTCAAGTTGTAACTCTCAATGTTACTAGAGCACTCCGAAGTAGAGGTAAGTTGCCCAAGCAAACTAACATTGAAGTGCCAAAGAGGACAAGG
Source organism: Pinus albicaulis (assembly GCA_034641835.2). NCBI lineage: Eukaryota > Viridiplantae > Streptophyta > Pinopsida > Pinales > Pinaceae > Pinus > Pinus albicaulis. The sequence goes on from CM076581.1 coordinate 582,185,502, forward strand.
GCAAAGAGGCCCACTCAAAGCAAAGACAAGGAAAATATGGAGCAGCAGGAAAGTAGCCATGAGCAAGAAAGAGAGTTTGACATTATCCAAGTGGATAGTGATGTCGAATATGACCCGACACTACAAAAAGCTAAATCAGTTTGCCCGAAGGAAAATGAAGTTTGCCCAAGAAAATCTCAAAACTGCCCAAAGAGGGCGCCCGGTGAGAAAAGGAGGAAAAGAAACATCTAGGCTTGGAATTTTGGCTCGAGCTTCCAGGCATGTTTCTAAAAACCCTTAAGGGGTTTGCTCACCAAAATTGAGAAAATTTTGACATGATCTTGTTTTTTGACATTTTTGGGCCTAATTGCACAAATTCATGGGCGACGCCTGTTTTGTTTGGAGCATCCTCAACTGTTGAGAGTGGTATAATTGGATGTATTAAATTGGAGGGAACATATGCAGAAAATTTCTAATCAAAAGAAGGTGTTTTGGTCCCCCAAAGAGGCAAAAAACAGTGATTTTTTATCTTTCTGCCTCACATATCAGCAAAGGCTACTTTCTAGTTTTTTTTCACTCAGTTCACTTTTTGATAGACTTTCAAGCATCAGTTTGGGAAAAATCAAGTATTTAAAAAAATTAGACATCCAGGTCTTTCCAAAGAGCCATCACGGGCCTCGTTTTGACATCGAGAAGTCCCTCAAAAGTCCTCAGCAAGATAAGAAATTTTCTGCTGCTATGCTCCTATAGCATTTTAACAAAAAAAGTAGTTTTCTGAAGGTGCTCCTTCAAATGTGCGTTAAGCTATTTTTAGCACTTGTCAGTTATAAAAATTCAATTTTATTTCCATTTTTATCATTTTAAGATATTTTAAAGGATATTTTTGTGCCTTCGGCTTTGCAAAGCCTCAAGGACAAGTTTAGATATTTGGTTTTGGCCAATGGCCTTCTAGTTTCCTTGGTTGGGTTTCCTCCTCTTTGAACTATATATTCCAAGGGGATTCATTGTAAAAAGAGGATGAACTTGATGTTATAGAGAAATACATGATATTACAAGCTTTGAAGAAATACTTTGTCTCATGAAGTGGATGATTTTTTGTTTGTCTTGGATGGTGGAAGAGGACTGTTTGTAGGATTCCATGGCTTGGTGAATGGTATAGTGTTTCTTATCTGTTATTTTTTCCTTAGTTTATCACACATGTTTTCATGCTTCTTGATTGCTATAGGTCAATAAAGAATAGATTTGAGACATGCCCATGGAGGCACCTCAAGTTTCCTGAAATATTACAGCTTCTATGTTTTTCTTCTTTCTTAGTTATGTCAAACAATTCTTAACTACTCATTGATACCCTAAGAACTTGTTATCAATTTCATTAATGGTTATTATGTATGCTATCTAGTATGATTCATGGTATGCCCTGCTTACTCATAGCTATCCAAAACCCCATCACTGAAACCTTTCTCTGAATATTTGATTGTCCTAGTTAAACCAAAGAGGTCTTGTTTTGATCTCGCCCTTTGCCCATGCTCTGCAATCTTAGTTCAAAGTTCCCGATAGCTCAAATATGATGTTTAGGAGTTCCCTCTTCATAGATTGAGTTGTTTGTTTGACTTATTTTTTTTCCCAAAAGTCTAAAGGTGATTTTCCCAAAGTTATAGGGTCTTATACTTCTATGTATTGCCTGAATGTTTATTTTATGCATATATGAGTTTGAGTTTCATTTATAGTGATTAATGGTTAGCCCTACCACATGGATGTTTGCTGTAAAACTATTTGTGCTTAAAACTTCTTTGTCTTTCACAAACTTAGTGTCCATCTCATTTCACTTCTCCTAAAAGAATCCATTTATCTCGAACAAATCGGCCCTGCAATATACCTTGTCCACCCTTTTAGGCAATCTCAACCTTATCGACCCCATAGCCCAGTTGATCTGACAATATTTTTATCTATTTATCCTTTGATCATTTCTCCCTCAAAAAACCTAAACAAACCAAAACAAACTTAATGACTAGCCTAAAATCAGACACATAGAAAGAAAACAAGTTTACATCCTTTGCACAAATAGAGAGAGCCCTCTTTGAGTCTAGGAAGGCTAGGTCCTTGGGCTCTAAAGTTGGTTTGATGTTACCCTGTCATTTGGCTTTCCAATCTGCCAAATCACAGGACCCTAACATAATGGCGATCACGGTGGGACTCTGAGTGATAAACAAAATTAGACTTCCATAAACCATCAGACCTTAAGAATACTATCTTGTGGACTTATCCCACCGCTCACTAACATAATGGCGATCATGGTGGGACTCTGAGTGATAAACAAATTTAGACTTCCCTAAACCTTCAGAGACCTTAAGAATACTATCTTGTGGACTTATCCCACTGCTCAATAACATAATGGCGATCACGGTGGGACCTTGAGTCAAAACATCCTAGGTATCCCTTAGTACCTCTCAAGATCTCAGTCAAACTCAGAAAACTTAAGTGTTGTTTGAAGAGTAGAAACTAGCTCTTTCACCATCTTAGCAAAATGATGATTCATCTATAGAACACTCTTACAAAGCTTAGGGCTACATATAGGAACTTAGAAACCCCAAAAACATCCCTAGATTGGTTTTTTATCAGTTATTGGTGGTGGACCATAAACACATATCTCTAAAAACAACAAAAAAATCCACCTGGCAACTCCACAACTCTCAATAGACCTAAAGACTCCACTGGAGGAAGAACCTGAAACATGACCAGTCATCCTAGAAAGAAAAAGCACTCAGGCCTTAGTTGGATTCAAGAAATTATTGTCTTTATCTATAACAATGTTCTATCCTACTTTGAGCCTGATCAAGAATACACTGATGAGATCTACAATGATCATTGGAAAGATCTCAAACCTCGAAAATCTAAGCCTCAAATTTCAGACCATGAGCAGACTTATACACCTATGCTTACCCTAGATTCACCTATGGAAAACCTAGTGAAACATGAGCCTCATGCTACCTTTCCCACTCCGACTGAAACCTCAAACAGTCATAAATCTCTTTTTACACTACCTATATCCACAAAGGTCCCAAAAATATACAAGCCTCTGGTTTTACCTCCCATCTTCTGAGCCCTCCCTGCAAATCTTCAAAATAAATTACCTAAATTTGATGGAGAAAGCTCAAAAGTCACCGCTGAAGAGCACATCCAAAATCTTGAGAATTTACTTGACCTTTTTGAAATAGAATAAGATGATGTGCGTATTAGAATGTTTGCCTTATCATTACAAGGAAAAATTAAGAGTTGGTTTAAGGACCTTCCAGCTGCAAGCATTACCAATTTTCATCAGTTCACTCAAATCTTCCTAGATAGGTGGGTGGTCATGGGTAATAAATTTCTCATCATAGAGGAATACAATCATTTAAAAAGACAACCAGGGGAGACAATACAAGACTTTTCAGCCAGGTTCAATAAAGTATACCATGCAATGCCTACTAACATAAAGCCACCCCTCGGATGGGCTCTTTTGCACTACCCAAATTCTTTTGAACTAGAGATGGTTTTCCGGATAAGAGAAAGAGATCCTTTGACCCTGGAAGAAATGAAAAGGATAGCAATTGATGTGGAAGTAAACATACTAAATAGGGAGGCACAACTAAGAATAATAGAGAAAGACAAAGAAAATCAAGAGAGACTAATATCTTCAGAGGAAAAGTTGGAAAAATTGATATATACATTCAACAAACTGATGCTTATACTTGACAGGAAAAGTAAAAGACACAAATTTAAGGTTAACACTGCTTATTCAAACCAACCTACACTTTTTCCTCGGGAAGAACACACTCAACCATTACAAGACAAGGGTAACAAACAAAATGGGCCTAATAAGCAAGTTGCAAATAAAAACATAGAGGAATGCTCTAAAGAATCTATCAGCCATCTTGAAATCACAGTTTCTAAAATGGAAGAAAAAACAAAACCTGTAGGATCTATACCTTTATGCTTTGAGTCATTTTAGATCATACAAGCAAATTTTCCTCCTAAGAATCTATTAGAGGCAACTCATGAATCACATGCTTATTATCCCGAACATCAAGAAGAGTTGGTTGAGGATGAAATCAAATATGAAATAGAAGAAAAAGTGAAACCTGTAGGATCTCTAACTTTATGCTTTGAGTCATTTCAGTTCATACAAGCAAATTGGCCTCCTAAGAATCTATCAAAGGCAACTCATGAATCCCATGCTTACTGTCCCGAACATCAAGAAGAATTGGTTGAGGATGAAATCAAATCTGAAATAGAAGAAAAAGCAAAACCTGTAGGATCTCTACCTTTATGCTTTGAGTCATTTCAGTTCATACAAGAAAATTGGCCGCCTAAGAATCTATCAGAGGCAACTCATGAATCTCATGCTTGTTATCCCAAACACCAAGAAAAGTTGGTTGAGGAGGAAACCAATCAAGAAATGAAAGAGAACCCACAAGATCTCTCTAAAGGCACAAGTGATGATTCATCTCTCATAGGTGAGGCCCAAAAAGACATTTATCCTCTTTGTTGTAGTTATATCCAAATGGAGATAAAATTGCCTCCATTTTAACTGAAGAAGAGATAGATCAACTCATAAACATACAGTCAGCCTGTCTTGATTTTCCTCCCGATCTTAACTATCACATAGCAGAAAACAAATTTGTAAATCAATTTGAAGAGAAAAAATTTGATACTCCAATATGTATGGTTGGTGACATTAATTTTATTGATGATTCTCCAAAATTCGATCAATATGTTGATAATGATGATGCTTTCCAAACATAAGCTAATTTTGCAGAGTATTCAGCACTTGGTTTTTGGGAGGAAACTCAGTTTCCTCAACTTAAGAAAGGTAACTAACCAATGCATAACAGCTATGATAGTGATGAGGAAAGCTTAGAAAATTTGGAAGCGAATGAAGGCTTGAAAATTGATGATCACAAGAAAGTTGCTGCTCTTCTTTCTCAAGAATATTTGTTGCCAAAGAGTATCCCTACTCATCAACATGATGACCTTCACACAGTTTTCAGTCCACTTAATCAGAACACATCAGCTTGGGAAGAGGACTACACTGCAATAAATGATGAGTCTGACAGTTCAAGTAATCATGAAGAAGAGGACAAGTCTCTTCCCCAAAAGAGCCTCAAGCATAGCCAAATGGAAGAAAGAGTAGTCCTGGATGAAGCTTATGTCTCAAGTCCTCAAGATCAGGTATCATTCCAAGATCCATTTGTTGTTTTCCTTGAGAAATGTAAAGGAGGAGCGTTTTCTGCCCAGAACAATTTGTTGCAAAGTATGAGAAGATTTTTGAGCATTATTGTCCGAAAACAAGTGAGGTGGAAGTCGCCTTTTTATTGCTTCAGCACTCTCAAAAAGCTGAAACAAAATCCCTCATGGAATCATCTGCTTGATTGGCTTTGTTGGAAAAGAGATTTCATTAAATGAATGTATATTGTGTATAGGTTAGACTAGGATAGATAGATAGGTGTGGAAAATAAGCTTAGCCTTGTAAGTATCTTTTAGTTCTAGCTTGTTTGAAGAAAAAGTAAAAAACAGAAAATATAAAAACAGTAGAAAAGTAGAAAAAGAGGGCAGTCATAAAACATAAATTAAGCCCCATGTTCAAAAAATAGTCATGCTAAAAGTGCGCAAGTCTAAATGCCACTACTAGTGCTAAAAAAATGTCTTGTTCAGTTATCTAGCCTAATCATAACTGGACATGTTTTAAATTTATTGCTGATAAGTTAGTGAAAGAAGTGATAGTCAAATTGTGTAAGCTTGACTTACCAATGAAAGTAGATTAGGAAAAGATACTGGTTCCACACGCTCAAAACGGAACCAAAGAGGAATACAGGGATGAAAAACAAATTATGTATCCTAGCCCTGATTTTTCTGAATCTCATTTCGTGCAAAATAATATTTGCGTGCAGCTTGTATTTATGCCACAAACACATGACAAATCAAACCGTCTAATCCTGATTTGGTAATTTTTCAATTTCATGTTTTAGTTTAGTGAATGAAATCCTGTCAAATAGCTTAATCTTGACAGTCGATATAGCATAGGTAGAGAATCAAAGGAGTTCATCAGTTTAATCTAAACTCCCGGAAGATATAAGTGTAGAATTAGATAGTTTTCTTTTTCAAAAATATCATGTCAAAGGGTTGCTAGTCCAAATGCACCTAAAGAAGAAAAAATGCTAGGAAATATAGCTGGGTAGGTAGAGATGACTTTGATGCTAATCATGCTGTCAAATTTCAGAAATAGCATCAATAAAGAGAGAAATTTGCGCCAATGGATAAGGCACTGGTCTTTGCAAGCCAGAGATCTGCAATTTTGGACACCTCCTGAAAAGGAGTTGCCCTCCCCAAATGGAGCCACCGTTAGTCATCAGTATTTTTTACATGTTGTTGATGACTAGATTCCTTAGCTGAGTTTTCTAGAAGCTAATCTCAATTTGTCAATTTGTCATCTAGAAAACACCCCAAACAAATTTTTGTCCTCCTACCCCTCCCCGTCAGTCTATGATGAGAACAGTCTTCAGTTTTCAAGCCCTATCTCGTTTCAGCAAGGTCTCCCTGTCTATAGCGGTCATAGCTTTGTTTCTCTACTATGATTTTCCCTTGTTCCTCATGCATTCACTATCCAAAAGTTGACAAAGTGTCTACTCCTCTATCCTTGACCATCTTGTCATATCACAACTTGATCATATCTAAGGAAATACTCAGAATCTGTGACATTGTCTCTAAGTTAGAAGCTGATGTTTAGGAAAATTTTCCTTGACAAAGTTATCTGTAGCCAAAAGCCCCGTGTTTGGTACCAATCAACCATGAATTGTTTTCTATTCTAAAAAACAAGCCTTGGTCTATCCATAGGTCTCACACCACTAAGAGGTCACTTTGTCTCATTTCAGAAGAAGTTCAACAAAGATTCAAATCAGGAAAAGACAAGGTTTTTCACTGTCTGAAGAAATATTCTTAGATCAAGCATAATCCCCATGAAACACCAAAGAAGCCCTCCAAGGTTCAAAAGCATCTGTTCTTACATCTCTGCAGGCGTGTAATTGAATGATGATCAGTGTGCAAATGAGAGCAAGGGAAAAATTCAAACATGTCTCTCATGCTGAAGAAGTTTGCCATCATGAAGCAAGTGAAGTTCAGTGAGTAAAGGAAAGCTAATGTACATGGTTTAAATACAAAAGATGCCTGAAGAACAGAGATCATTCATCAACAAAAAATAATACAAAGAACTAAGAAATGCTCATCATTAGCAGTTCAGAATAAACTCCAAAGGTAGCACTGCCCAATTTCTCTAAAGGGTGACCTAGCCTTACAAGTTTCTTTGTTTCAAAGAGAAGGATAGTCTTTGACAAAAAGATCTCCAAAGCAAGTTAGGCAACCAGGATGTAAGTATAAGAAGGAAAGCTGCTTCTTGTACCTTATCATGAGCTAAGATTTGAAAGGCTATCACCAACAAGTTCACTTCCCTTGAAAACACAGTCAAAATAAAGAGTTTTTCAAAGGTGTCTAACAGTGAGCACTCTTCATATACCAATCAAATTGTTACTCCCTAAAAAAACGTCACAGTGATATGGCAAAGCAAAGGCATATATTACAAAGCAAGGTATAGTGTTGAGATAGATGAAACTTCATATGTTTGATGGAACCTCCTTCAAAGGCAGAGGGTTAGAAACAAAATTATGGAACCTCCTTCAAAAAGCAGAGGGTTAGAAACACATTGATAAGATCTCCTTCATGATAAGCAGAGGGAGAGAGGCACATTGTTGTGACCTCCTTCACAAACAAGCAGAGGGTCAAAACATAATTTGAGGACCTCCTTCACAACTAAGCAGAGGGTCAAAACATATCCAAAATTCCTCCTCCAAAAGGATGAGTAGAGGGCATAACACACTTTGTTTAAATTCCTCATTCAAAATAAGCAAAAAGACAATATAAGCCATGAGTCGCGCCCAGGGCCAGTTTTGTTTCAAAATACGTTTCTGACCAAAAAGAGATCAAATTGAAAAATGTGAGAGAGGTTTTTTTCCATAATAGGCTCAATAAGAAAAACCTCCTTCATTTTATACATAGGTATCATGGTTTGTGAGAAATGTAAAAAATACAGGTGTCATGGGAGAATTTCTGCACGACTGGAACCAACATTCACCATTTTTTACCAGTGTTGGGACAGTCAATTTTTGAACAAAAAAGTGGAAAAAAAATGAAAAAAATCAAGATAATTTGGAAATTATACTTCCATATCTTTCCAACAAGCCATCTCGGGTCCAATTCTGACACCGGGAAGGCATCCAAAAGTGGCCTACATATAGCACTATGCATTTCTGCACCAACATTCACCATTTTTGAATAGTGTTGGGACAGTCAATTTTTGAACAACCAAATGGAAACAAAAGGAAAAAAATCAAGAATATTTTGAAATTATACTTCCATATCTTTCCAATGAGCCATCTCAGGCCCAATTCCAACACCGGGAAGGCATCCAAAAGTGGTCTGCAAACAACACTATGCATTTCTGCACCAAGATTCACCATTTTTTACCAGTGTTGGTACAGTCAATTTTTGAACAACCAAATGGACACCAAATGAAAAAAATCAAGCATATTTGGAAAATATACTTCCATAGCTTTCCAACGAGACATATCGGGCCCAATTCTGACACCAGGAAGGCTTCCAAAACTGGCTGCAAAAAGACGCGATGCTCCTGGAATGTTGCGCGATGCGCCTATAGGTTTCTACAGTTCAATTTTCTAAGCAGCGCGGCGCGCCTGTGTTTTTGCGTGGCGTGCCTGTGCAGCACCAAAAGTTAATTTTTCAGATCATTTAAAAGACAGTGGGAAAATTTTTAAGATAGGTGAACTTTCACAGTTTGGAGGCTTTCCTTCATCATACAAACAGAAGACCAAGTCATAGTTTAAGGTACTTTTCCACTTCATAAAACACTGGAGTTGCATTATGTTTTTAAGAAGCTGCATTAGTGGTTTTAAAAGATGAACTCCTTGGTAAACAATTAGTAGGTCAAATCATGGTTTGAAGGACCTCCTTACTTCACGAACAATGGATTGGCATAGTGATTTTAAGATGATTGCAGCAGTGTTTTTATGGTGACCTCATGGTAAACAACCAGAAGGAAAAACACAGTTTTTATAGCTCCTTCACATCATAAGCAAGGGGTTATAACATCATTAGGATATGATGTGGTTTTTGAGAAACATTTTATTGAAAATGGTAGAGTTTAGAAAGACTGTTTAAAAGAGTTAAAGCATTTGTTAAAAGATACAACCCCTCAACAAGTGCACAAAACCACTTGTCAAGAGTTTTCTTTTAAATAAAAGGGGTAAAATCGTTTTTTTTTTTTTTTTAAGAACTTGGTAAAGAAGGTAAGGAGGTTTTTAAACCCACATGAGCTATAAAACACGAAGCCAACATTCATTATCAATTTTCAAACCAAGTCATGGAAAAGAGAAACAATTTTTGAACCATTTGCAAATTGTTTGAACGCGCGGCGTGCCTGTAGGAGGTCGTAGAAGGAATTTACACACAGCGCGGCGCGCCTGTGTTGGTGCACGTAATGCCTGCACTCGGGCCATCCCTGAATGGCCTAGTGCCCATTTCTGAATGCAGCGCCCTTGCAAATTTTTCTTTCAAACAAGCGCCCGGACCGTGGAAAGAGCTCCTCTCACCTGCATTATACCCTCACTGTGGTTATATTTCATCTCTAGCCTTTAAAATTGCCATTTTCACTATCTGCACAACCCATTTTTGACCCACCCGGGCCACCTCTGAACGAAGATTTTGCCTGCCCGGGCCAATACTGCAAGGAACCTTCAAGGTGTCAAAGAACGGATTTCGCACAAAGAGCTCACCTCGAAATACATCAAGGGAAATTTTTAAAGGTCATAGGTTTTTGTGTGCCAGCCTTAAGAAAAACATAGTTGCTCGTAAAACTATCATATTCATTAAGAAATAGAGAAAAAGTGATAAAGGAAGAAAGGCTTATTCGCAGTTTTAAAGGGAGATTTGTTGTTTTGAGTTTGTAAAAGGATAGTCACAGTTTTACAGAGAAGCCAAGAATTGTGTGCTAAAAGGGGAAAAGAAACTAATATTCATCAAACAGATTATTTGCTAGCCTAGGAAAGAAGGATAACAATGATTTCAGAAGGAGAAACCTAGTTGGTTTTCAAGAGTGCCCTCTTTACTTAGAGACAAAGGAAGATAGTAATTAAGGGAGGAAAGGCTTGTTATCAATTTAAAAGGGTCTCTTAAACAATGATTTTAAAGAAGGAGTCATGAAGAGGAACATAGTGGTAGCCAACACATCAGCAAGCATGAGGATGATGAGAAAAAAGATAGTGAAGGGAAAGAACATAGCAGTCATGAAGAAAGCAGTGACAGAGATGAACAAGACAGTCCTCAAGAAAGCAAACAAAGTGGCAGCCAAAACAGTGATGATGAGGGTCATAACAGTCCTCAAAGAGAAACTAATGATGAAAAACATGACAACCCTCAAGCTAGCAATGATGATGGCAAGCAAACACCAAGCAATGAGCATTCCGAAGGGGGAAACATGGGGAAAAAGAGCAAAATAGTCCTAAGGGCAGCCAAGACCAAAACATAGAGCATTGAGGGAATTCTCCAAAGCATGTGCTAGCTGCCTCCCCTAGGCAAGGGGCCATGAATTCTTCTCCAAAGGTAACAAAGCCCAGAACTTCAAGAAAGAAAGTGGCTCAAGTTTTAACTCCCAATGTTACTAGAGCACTCTGAAGTAGAGGTAAGTTGCCCAAGCAACCTATCATTGAAGTTCCAAAGAGGACAAGGGTAAAGAGGCCCACTCAAAGCAAAGGCAAGGAAAACATGGAGAAGTAGGAAAGCAACCATGAGCAAGAAAGAGAGTTTGAAATTATCCAAGTGGATAGTGATGCCGAAGATGACCGGGCACTACAAAAAGCTAAATCAGTTTGCCTGAAGGAAATTGAAGGTTGCCCAAGAAAAGCTCAAAACTGCCCAAAGAGGGCACCCAGTGAGAAAAGGAGGAAAAGACACATCTAGGCTTGGAATTTTGGCTTGAGCTTCTAGGCATGTTTCTATAAACCCTTAAGGGGTTTTCTCACCAAAATTGAGCAAATTTTGACATGATCTTGTTTTTTGACATTTTTGGGCCTAATTGCACAAATTCATGGGCGCCGCCTTTTTTGTTTGGAGCATCCTTAGCTATTGAGAGTGGTATCATTGGATGCATTAAATTGGAGGGAAAATACTCAGAAAATTTCAAATCAAAAGAAGGTGTTTTGGTCCCCCAAAGAGGCAAAAAAAAATGATTTTTTAGCTTTTTGCCTCACATATCAGCAAAGGCTACTTTCTAGTTTTTTTCACTAAGTTCACTTTTTGACAACTTCTTAGCATCATTTTGAGAAAAATCAAGTAGTTCCAGAAATTAGACATCCAGGTCTTTCCAACGAGCCATCACAGGCCTCATTTTGACATCGGGAAGTCTCTAAAAATTCCTCTGCAAGACATGAAATTTTCTGCCGCTACGCTCCTGTAGCATTTGAAAAAAAAAGACAGTTTTCTGAAGGTGCTCCTCCAAATGTGTGTTAAGCTATTTTTAGCACTTGTGAGTCATAAAAATTCAAATTTATTTCCATTTTTATCATTTTAAGATATTTTAAAGGATATTTTTGTGCCTTGGGCTTTGCAAAGCCTGAAGGACAAGTTTGGATATTTGTTTTTGGCCAATGGCCTTCTAGTTGCCTTGGTTGGGTTTCCTCCTCTTTGGCCTATATATTCCAAGGGGATTCATTGTAAAAAGAGGCTAAAATTGATGTTATAGAGCAATACATGATATTACAAGCTTTGAAGAAATACTTTGTCTCATGAAGTGGATGATTTCTTGTTTGTCTTGGATGGTGGAAGAGGACTGTTTGTAGGATTCCATGGCTTGGTGAATGGTATAGTGTTCCTTATCTGTTATGTTTTTCTTAGTTTATCACACATTTTTTCATGCTTCTTGATTGCTGCAGGTCAGTAAAGAATAGATTTGAGACATGCCCATGGAGGCACCTCAAGTTTCCTGAAAAATTACAGCTTCTATGTTTTTCTTCTTTATTAGTTATGTCAAAGAATTCTTAACTACTCTTTGCTACCCTAAGAAATTGTTATCAATTTCATTAATGGTTATTATGTATGCTATCTAGTATGATTCACGGTATACCCTGCTTACTCATAGCTATCCAAAACCCCATCACTGAAACCTTTCTCTGAATATTTGATTGTCCTGGTTAAACCAAAGAGGTCTTGTTTCGATCTTGCCCTTTGCCCATGCTCTGCAATCTTAGTTCAAAGTTCCCGATAACTCAAATATGAGGTTTAGGAGTTCCCTCTTCATAGATTGAGTTGTTTGTTTGACTTATTTTTTTTTCCAAAATTCTGAAGGTGATTTTCCCAAATTTATAGGGTCTTATACTTCTATGTATCGCCTAAATGTTTATTTTATGCATCTATCAGTTTGAGTTTCATTTATAGTGATTAATGGTTAGCCATACCACATGGATGTTTGCTGATATATCAGTTTGAGTTTCATTTATAGTGATTAATGGTTAGCCCTACCACATGGATGTTTGCTGTAAAACTATTTGTGCTTAAAACTTCTTTGTCTTTCACAAAATTAGTGTCCATCTCATTTCACTTCACCTAAAATAATCCATTTATCTCGACCAAATCGGCCCTGAAATATACCTTGTCCACCCTTTGAGGTAGTCTCGACCTTATCAACCCCATAGCCTAGTTGATTTGACAATATTTTTATCTATTTATCCTTTGATCAGTTCTCCCTCAAAAAACCTAAAACAAACCAAAACATACTTAAAAACTAGCCTAAAATCAGATACATAGAAAGCAAACAAGTTTACATCCTTTGCACAAATAGAGAGAGCCCTCTCTGAGTCCAGGAAGGCTAGGTCCTTGGGCTCCAAAGTTGGTTTGATGTTACCCTGTCATTTGGCTTGCCAATCTGCCAAATCATGGGACCCTAACAGAAAAGAAGAAAACCGGAGTGAAACAACCACCTGTTGTTCCCATAGTGGAAATTAATGAGGAAAAGAACAAAATTCCAAAACTATTTTCCGATACAGTTTGTTCGAAAGACGCCATACATTCCTCATGGGAATCCATGTATAAATACCTAGAAGTGGAAAAACTTGTGGTTCCAAAGAGGACTGTAACAATTAAAGACTTTGAATCAATTTCAAACGCCACTTATAGTGATTTGGCCAATTATTTCTTACACAAAATTGCATCCAGGCTGAGAATTCTCCCTTACACATATATGGCTAGATGGGTCATTCAGAATCTAAGTATTGATGACATAAATTTTGTGGCAACAAATCAAATAGTTATTTAGTCATTCTTAGGAGAAGATTTGAATAGAATGTATAAGTTTCCTGAGCCTAAGGAAAAATATGATAATAAATTTGTTGAGGCCTTCATCAAGGAGCATGGACATCCAACAGAACCAATCAGACAATGGAGGAGACACTCGAAAAAAATAAATGAGAGGAACCGGGTAAGTACTCTATTGATTCTCTTGCCGCTCCATTTTGTCAAGCTACTGCTATGATTTTTAGGCTTTTAGGTTTACCCAATAATTAAAAATTTGAGGATCAATGGACTCCACTCATAGATGCATCCTCAGAGGGTTTTATCATGGACTAGGAAAATATACTCTAATTAGATAAACTAGCCTATAATGTTCCAAACTTTATGGAACATTAATTTTTGTTAAGGAGATGAATAAAATGGGTAGGGGACCCATTCCTTGTATGATTAGAGAATAAAAATCCTCTAATTATGAAAGAGGATCATGTTTGGAGCTGGATTTCACAACTCCATGTGTGAAAGGGGGTTTTTGCATAAAGGCTTGGCCAAGGTTGACCAAGTCAAACTGCGTTGGCATGAGTTGGAAAGCACTATGAGGGAAAACGTAGGAGGGAAGATTCTAGAGGGAGGAAACCCTAATTTGAAGTAGGGGCCATGAAGGGAAGGCTCATTATTTAAAATAGGAGCAAGACAGCCATTGAGATTATCTTGGATCAATCTTCATTCAAGTCTAGAGACTTGTTGCTGCCTCTTGCTATTCAGCAGAGTTGTAGTGCCTTCGGGCACGAGGGAGTCCTGTTGAGGATTTCCTCTCCTTCTTGAGTAGCTCATGAAGGATTGCACTCCATTCCCCATATTCAGGCATTCAGGCCACAACTTCAGCCATCTACATCAGTGCAGTTTCTACAGTAGATATTGTGCAGTGTTGCTGGGTGTTGCCGAGGAGGTTTCCACACACCATCCAGAGCTTGTTTATCAGTGGAGAGAGGTTCTATTTATTGGGAGATCAGAAAAGGTTGTTCTTGAGCATATCCTACCATCATCTTTGGCATTCGGCCAACCACTTTCCATCAAAGGCAACACAGTCCCTCTCTTAGACAACGTTCTCATGGGTGATGATTTGCTATGAGGGATTGACATTCATTTGGAGGAGAAGTATTGGGTGAAAGGATCAACCTTTCACTTCAGATTTCCATTGGAGGAGGATTCTTTAGTTGTTGCAGACATTTCAGCCTTCTCCATCCATTTCCAGTTCTTGAGTTTCTGCTGCCCAACAACTCCGACATTTCTGCAAAGTGCCATTTTTGTATAGATTTCAGCCAATACTTTAGAGGATTGATGTTATGTATTTTCAGGGGTTGAGATCTTGCTTCCCCTTCTTTATTTCAGCCTACATTGCTATATCATTGTATTTTCATTATTTATGTAGAATTCCCTCTCTATAACTGCATAGTCATGGCCTAGGGCTTGATATATTTAGCAGTGTTCTTCATATTTGTATGTACAAATTTCTGGAGTCTTGTTGTGCCTTTCTCGAGTGATCATTTCATCAATATGATGTATATTTTATGCTGATATGTATTAATATGATGGCCATTGTATTCTCTGGCATTTCATGTGTATATTATTCACTGCTATTTTCCTTTTTGATGTATTTGTTATTGATGTAGCTGCAATGTTGGGGTTATCTTAAGAGATTTCCAATCTTGTTGTGTTTCCCTCTTGGGGATATTGTCCCTTGACAATCACTCTATAGACAGAGTCTGATAGTGCGCCAAGTAGCCTTTGGATCTCATCCTTTGTTCAAAGGTGAAAAATCCAGTAAATTCCCCTACAGTCTATCTCTGGAATATATTTTCTTTTTCATTTGACAATGTTTCTAAAAAAGGAACATTACAGTGGTATCAGAGCATCGAACTGGCACAGCCCGTGAGTTCAATTTCAGAGGAGAATGATGAAGAAGATGAGAATAATCTCATATAATTTTTGAATAAAGAAGAGCCTCCCTGAGGAGGAGGAGAAGAAAATGGGAGAAGAGGAAGGTCCATGCACTTCCTATTCTCTTGAAGACCAGCATGGGAGATGCTTGAATTTCCAAATCTTATGCAAGTACTTGGGTTACTATAAACACCATTCTGCAGCATTCAGGGGAGCTACAGCATTCCCATAGTCAATTCAGCAGATGGAGGAGAGAAGGCCCTGTGGACAAGGAGAAATAAGAAGCAATAGATTCGTATTGTCTACATTTGATGGGGTTACTTCAGCTATAGCTTGGGAGAAGAAGCTGGAGGCATTTTTATTGCTGCATCCAGTGGCAGAGAAAGAAGTAGTGGTGATGGAAGTGCTACAAAAATAGGAGGAAGCCTCTGTTTTGTGGTTCAAACCCTTGGTCCATTCAAGGGTGAGTTCTTTTGGAGACCTTGCTCAAGGGTTGATCCAAACCTTTGATGGAGGGAGGACAAAGGAAGAGAAAGCCATTCCACCATGGGAGGAGAATTGCACCAACGCTGCTACAACTTTGGAGGAGCAGCCTTCTACATCTATGGATGAGAAATCCATTGGAGGAAAAGCCATTTCAGCCACAAAATAAGGTCACAAGATCCACCAAGGTATGAGTAAAGTTCCAATTTCTATTTCAGCAAATAATCTTAAGGGTGGTGGAATTTCATATGAGGAGGTCCCAGGATCAAATCACATGGCCACTTTAGGGCCTCATGATTGCACTACGCTATGCAAGGCGTTCAAGGAGTAGATGAACCCTCATCCTCATGCACTATTGATGAGTCTCATTCAGCCCTTGAGGTTGGGATGTGGACCATTGGGGGATGAAGTAAACCATGACACCTCCATGGAGAATCATGAAGCAAATTGTAAAACCGAAGGAAGAGACAACTGCTACATCATTGAGGAATCAACAACGCTGTTGAACATGGGTGGAGAGGAGACATCACGTCCATCACATTTGGATCCTCATAGATCCAACATAGTCATGGGAGAGCGGCCTTTCCTAAGAGGTCTCCAAGAAGCTGCATTTCAAACTCTCATGAAATGCAAGGAGCAAGAATTGGTTTGGGAGGATGGTATCCCTCATGGGAGGAGTACCAAAATGATGGAGAAGAGATGGCAGGATGTTTGCATCATTGGGAAGCAAGGAGAAGGGATAAATATTGCTGATATGACATATATATCAGTCATGATAACTTCATCACATGAGTCATATGATGTGAGCATAATGGGGCAGCAAGCACTTGAGTTGCTTGGCATCGATGGGAGAGAGCACAAGCAAATCTACTCTCACATGATTGATGGTGTTGTAGGAGTAGAGGAGGGCACTCTCATAGTGCAAGGGGACCACTCCTTAGCTGGGATTGATTGGGAGGCATTTCTCTCTTGGGAGAAGCTTCATATTTGCATCAGCATCACCAGAGTTTTTCTTGGCAAGGAGCATGTCAAAGAACAAGGATTGGCATGGGTAGGAGCCTTTTTGCATGAGCTCACAACGCTGTCATTTGGGAAGAGGATCACATGCATAGATGCATCTATCATCTCACTTCCATCATATGGTAAGATTATTGTATGTACCTTTGCTGATTTACATACTCTTATCATTATAATGCAATGCAGGGCTTTTCAAAGGGGCAGATTTTTCATGTTGCTCCATGAGCGAATTTGGGCCAAACTATGTGATGGAGACAACCATATTTTATATGGCCTTGGGCAAGTGTTACCTTCCATGTATGTTCATAATTTATGTTCAGCCACTTACCATGCATTATCAGATGAAGGAACATACATTTTTATTCATGAGATGGAAAACAACTTGCCATATCATTTCTCAAAGCAGCAGTTTGGGAAACTGCGCTGTGACTACTTGGGAGAATTTTGGTACAGCTTTTCACAACATGAAATATTCAGTACTTGCATAATTTTATTGCTGAGTATGGTCTCCTTGGCTGATTTTTTTGTTATATTAATCGAGGGCGTGATCAGAGGACAGACACATGGGATGAATGTGTCCTTGATGAGGAAAGACTCCCATATTTTCTGTAGTACATGTTCTAAGGGGAACATGAGAGGAGGCATGGCTACAACCACATATTTGATTAATTGTGGGGTAAGCCATGGGATTGGTAATTTTATCCATCCATTTTATGTATATGGGCAGGTGTTTGACCTTATGTTGCTGATTCACTCATCTATTTACTATTTAGTAGTAGATGTGATATTTGTTGTTGTGCAATACTTGCCATGTTATTTTCTGTAGCTACATTGGATGAGGTTGCATTATAACCCTATGAGGCATTGTTTGCACTTGATTCACATGGTATAACCTACAAAAAACATGTCATGGGGGAATTCTATGGTGATATTGTCCTATTCATCATAGATGACATGTCTTGGGCCAGCTAGATTATCATTGATGGAGGGGAGATTCTTGGGGGATTACTCTTCATTTTTCCATTTCAGGGCAATACATTTGTAGCCTAGGATCAACATACACTCCAAAATTTTCATAAGTGGAGGGAGAGGACAACATGGGGCAATTTATATTGCTTTCCATGATCTGATTTCAGGCCACCTTCATTTCTGGAGCTCAAGGTGGAGGGAGATTTTCCATGAGCTGTCTTGTTGGGAGTTAGCTTATTTTTATGATTGATGGCTTGAGGATGGGAGAATCATATGGGGATGATAAATCTCATTATATATCAGATCTCATGCCTCAATTAGGCCCTTAGATAGCTCTGTTTTTCATGGATAGTTGTTTCTACATGATAGCTATTTGGGAATGTTCACCCAAAGGATAGATTGCATATGTTGGAGGGACAACTTGGAGACTTGATTGCTGATATGGCATATTTTCCTTGAGGAGATCATCACATGAGGTTGCTACAGGAGGAAGGGTAGAAAGAAACTTAGTTCATCCTTGCAATTTCTTGAGGGCAAGCAATATTTTGAGAGGGGAGGACTGTAATGTTCCAAATTTTATGGAACATTAATTTTTGTTAAGGAGATGAATAAAATGGGTAGGGGACCCATTCCTTGTATTATTAGAGAATAAAAATACTCTAAGTATGAAATAGGATCATGTTTGGAGCTGGATTTCACACCTCCATGTGTGAGAGGGGGTTTTTGCATAAAGGCTTGGCCAAGGTTGACCAAGTCAAACTGCGTTGGCATGAGTTGGAAAGCACTATGTGGGACAACGTAGGAAAGAAGATTCTAGAGGGAGGAAACCCTAATTCAAAGTAGGGCCCATGGAGGGAAGGCTCATTGTTTAAAAGAGGAGCAAGGCAGCCATTGAGATTATCTTGGATCATTCTTCATTCAAGTCTAGAGACTTGTTGCTGCCTCTTTTTGTTCAGCAGAGCTGCAGTGCCTTCAGGCATGAGGGAGTCTTGTTGAGGATTTACTCTCCTTATTGAGTAGATCATGAAGGATTTCAGGCCATAGCTTCAGCCATCTACATCAGCGCATTTTTTGCAGCAGATATTGTGCAGTGTTGCTGGGTGTTGCCGAGGAGGTTTCCACACACCATCCGGAGCTTGTTTTTCAGTGGAGAGAGGTTCTATTCATTGGGATATTAGAAAAGGTGGTTCTTGAGCACATCCCACCATATTTAGAATCTGGCCAACTAATTTCCATCAGAGGTAGCGCAGTCCCTCTCTTAGACAACATTCTCATGGGTGATTTGCTGTGAGGGATTGACATTCATTTGGAGGAGAAGTCTTGGGTGAAAGGATCAAAATTTCACTTCAGATTTCCATTGGAGGAGGATTATTTAGTTTTTGTAGACATTTCAGCCTTCTCCATCCATTTCCAGTTCTTGAGTTGCTGCTGCCTAGCAACTCCGACATTTCTGGAAAGTGCCATTTTTGTGTAGATTTCAGCCAATCCTTTAGAGGATTTATGTTATGTATTTTCAGGGGTTGAGATCTTTCTCCCCATTCTTTATTTGAGACTACATTTCTATATCATTGTATTTTCATTTTTTATGCAGCAGTTCCTCTCTATAACTGCGCAGTCATGGCCTAGGGCTTGATATATTTAGCAGTGTTCTTCATATTTGTATGTACAGATTTCTGGAGGCTTGTTGTGCCTTTATCGAGTGATCATTTCCTCAATATGATGTATATTTTATGCTTCTATGTCTTAATATGATGGCCATTGTATTCTCCGACATTTCATGTGTATATGATTCACTACTATTTTCCCATTTGATGTATTTGTTATTGCTGTAGCTGCAATGTTGGGGTTATGATCTTAAGAGATTCCCAATCTTGTTGTGTTTCCCTCTTGGGGATATTTTCCCTTGACAATCACTCTATAGACAGAGTCTTCTAGTGGTCCAGGTAGCCTCTAGAGCTCATCCTTTGTTCAAAGGTGACAAATCCAGTAAATTCCCTTGTAGTCTATCTTTGGAATAGATTTGCCTTGTCATTTGACAATGTTTATGAAAAAGGAACATTACATAGCCACAAATATCCTATCCTTTAGGAGGAAACATAATGTATCTGGAAATATAATTTATCCCTTCTATATGAGTGCATATATAATGGATTCCGTTTGGTTTTCTATGTATTTTCCCTCAATGGGTTGGAAATGGACTATTGAAGACCCAACTCCAATTCATATTTACCATGACTTCCTCTGGGACACAAAATACCTATCTCTTCTCTATAAGATCTGCCATACAGTAATCTTGCCCATTTATGTTACTATCTTTGGTAAGGATTACCCTCGGTTATCCCCAAAATCTGAAGTCGATTTGCTTCGAATAACAAATTGTTTTGGTGAAGAAATATTTACTTATTTTTCATAAATCAGACAATTTGTTCATGAGACAAACATATTTGATTATTTATTTGAAAATATGCCTTGTTATTCAATGGTAATAAAGCAAGCAAATAAGATCCTTTCTTCTGAGCAAATGGTCCAGTTCACACAATACATAGATTCTAGATTGCAGAATGTGACCCTAGATCCCTTGCGTATTTCTATGGAAGAAATTATTAGTGGTGATAATATAGTATTTTATACTACACTGTATACTTCGACTCCTCAATCCAAATAAACAATTGCTTCTTATTCCTCCCAGGGTGAAAATATTATGACCAATAATAAGCTTGATCAAATATGGGAACAATTTAATCGATTTATACAAGGTACAAAGTCTCAAGATTTGGAAACTCCTGTATAGAAGAAGGTTCCTGAAACTTCCAAGGATTTGGGAAAGACTCCAAAGGATTTTGACAAGCCTTTAGAAACTAATGATATTGAAATCATACCGGCCTTCTAAACTTCTGAGGTTGTATTGAGAGTTGAAGAAATTCCACCTCTTGATATATTTTACAGTCATGAGCACGAAGTTGTCGTTAAAAGACAGAGAATGAAAATAAAAGTTGATCAATCCCAGGCTTTAGTTCCTAGAAATACTTCTTTTGATGTAGTATGGAAAGGATATTTAATTACTTCTACTAATGAATTAGAAAGGTTCACTCAATTGAAACGAGCATATGCCTCTGCAACCATAGATGAAACTACTGAAGTTCAACAATTGTTGAAAGAAAAAGAAGATAGAATTGTACATCTTGAACATAATCTTGAGACTGAAAACCAAAATATTTCCTATTAATGGAAAATATAGGTTAATGAACTCCATAATAATTTTTATGACCTTGAGATTCAATATGACATTGATTTGAAGACCATAGAAACACTAATACATGAATTACAAGGAAGAATTGAACAACTACATGTCAGTCCTAAACTAACATAGTTTAAAAAGGAAGCAAAAGAGCTTAATACTCTTCTTTCTCAACAACCGATTTTATTCTATCAAGGATTGACCATTATTCATGACTTGTTTCACACAACCAATTCTGTGTTTGACCAATTATCAGATATTAGAACTCATTTTGATGATGTTGAATAAAAACTTGCCAACCTTTTGATTTGGCAAGACAATGTTGAAGGAAGATTAGGAAATCTTCCTAGAATTGAAGAATCACACAAAGACATTGTCTTCAGAGAGTGGGAGGTGCATCTCAAGTGAGCGGAAGCATCAATTTTCAGGGCAAGAGACATTTCAAACAATCTAGTTGAATCCATTATTGATATGTTATTCCAAGAAAATCTTATTTCCAGCAGTCCCAAGCGAACTCTCCTCGAAATTAAACTGCTTTCCAAAACATGGTGGGAGGTATCCAAGAAAATAGCAGAGATTATAGAGAATCTTACCAAAATTAATATGGGAAGTCATTGGCATTATCTCGTTAAACCACACAGTCAATGGTTAATTCTTAGAAGCTTATCCAACACTACTAATCACATGTTTCTAGTGTTAAGGGAAGCAATATGCACAAGCGATATGTGGATTTAAATAAATATTACACCTGAATTAAAGACCATGAAAAACATCTATGAGCTACAACAACGAATGGGAGGACATTCTTCTACACAAACTTAGAGAATTTATTACAAAAAATTGTAAATTTATCTCTTTGAGTTTATTTTAGTGTTATTTGTTCAAACTGCTTTAGGTTCTTTTATTATTTTTTATATTTACAATTTTGTAATGAATAATAAATACCTTAATGTTATAAAGAGAATGGGTTCTAAACTTTTGAAAGAAGACTTTTGTTTTCACGATTGTAACTCAAGTTTCTCTTAATAGCTAGCTGAACCACTGTTGTTTTTCTCATAAGTAGAATAACAATATATAGGGTACTACTATCCATGTGTTATTTCTTTGTTTAAGAGTTTAATCGTATTTTCATTTTTTTTTATCATATATGTGTTACAACAATCGTGTATTTTCACTATTGATATGTGTGATTGGAATTATAAATTGTATGTATAAACAACGAAATCGTATATATGTGATAAGTTTTATCAGCAAATTTAATTAACTATTTAATTAAATTTAGCTATCATCTATTGTTTTAACTTCATAATTGTTTGATAATCTGTATTTTCGTATTGTTTATGAAATCTTTTTACATCACATATGTATATATAAAATTTCCTGGGATAGATATTAGTTTTAAGTATTCATTTTTTTTCAAGTCTTAGTCACATTAAAACCATTATATTTATATCTCATTTTTTTATAATTTTGTTTAAACGGGAAACTGATCCCATAATCCCAGTCGGAGCCACCAATCCAAATGGAAAAGGATTTGCTCTAAGGTCCCGACCGGGTGGTTTTCCCCAATGTTGAGGCAGACATTTCGAGCCATCAATTTTTTTGGCGCTAGAAGGAGGGCCATCAAACTATGAATGACAACAAAGTCTTCTCCAAAATCTAAGGGCCATCCAAAGAGTTGTTCTCCCTAAAAATACCCACCAAATTTAATATCACATTCCAAATATCAAGACCCTAGATCTAAAATTGTTCACTCAAAAATTCAATCTCCTAGCTCAGTTCCAAAATAAAAAGGACGCACTTCCACTCAGATAAATCCAATTTCAGAGACACGTGAGTTGCGGAATTTGATTCAGAGATTGGAAGGAATTTCCATTTCTAGAGAAAAGGTTTTCTAATCTAATTTTTTCTAAAGGAAGTATTTCCTTATACTTTAAATCTTCTGGTGTTTTGACTAGATCCTAGAGTGAGAAACTTGGAATCCAACCATTTGAATTTCCATTACCCAAACATCGAAGAAGAAAAAACACTTTAGAAGCATAATCTTCAGATAGTAAGATCACTTCAGCTTATCCACATCAAACTCCTTCTCTCAACCCCGTTTCTTCCCAAACTCCTTTACCTTCTTCCTATCATCCTCTTTCTCCAATTTCCACTCAATCCTCTCCCACAAAAACAACTAGTACTACAGGGGCATCATCTTCAACAGTAAATCCTTCCACAACCGGTACCTCAAGCACAACTCCTACTGGACCCACTCCTTAAATAATATCTAATCGAACATGGAATAATCCAGGGGAAATTCAAATGGCAACACCATTACATCCTCTTCCTAAGAACCCAGAGAGATGGTTACCTAAATTTAATCCAGATGATGGGCTACTTGGAGAAGAAAAACTCCACGATTTTATGTTAGCCATTAATATTAATGGAGTTTCAGAGGAATATTGTGTTTGCAGACTTTTTCCTTACACATTTGAAGGATCTGTAGGGTCTTGGTATTTTTTATTACCTGCTAGATCAATTACTAGTTGGGATATGTTTGAGGAGAAGTTTTTAATGAAATTTGGAGATGATCGAACAACTGCAACCTTAATTAATTATTTGTCAAATATTAAGACCAGCCCAAATCAGAAAGTAAAATACTTCAACTCAAGATTTAAAAAATTGTTAAATAAAATCCTAGAAACTTCCAGATCTGGTGCTGATGTTCAAATTGAATGGTACATTAGTGCTCTTCCTTCAAATATTTCTATGCTTTTATATAGAGCTATTAAAACAACATTTCTTAATAACATGCAAGAAGCTCTTTTGGTAGTAAATATATTTCTAGCACTTGATAAGAAATATGCTACCGATGAAATAAAGCAAACTAAGAAAGTTACTTTCAAGGATGAATCAAACCAAAATACTCCTAATATCCTTATGATTTGGAGGGGTTACATAAATTTTTAAAGAAAATGTCTAATGAAATGGTTGAAATTAAGAAACAAGTTGCTGAGTCTTCAAGAATATTCTTTCAGCCTTTCAAAAGGAACCAGTCATCATAATCACAACCTCCTATTGATTTATTGAATGCAGAATCTGATCAAGTTAATGAAGAAGAAGAAAATGCATTATCTACTCAAGATAATGAAGAAGAATAAAATGAATCATATGTTGATGAATATCAAGAATATTAAATAGTTGAAGCACCTGGTTTATGGGAATTCATTCTTACCACTTCAGAAAATGAAGTGGAAGAGGAAGCATTACCAGTAAGTACTAGAAGCAAGGGACTTGCTCACACTTCTACATCAAATAAAAAGTCCCCAAATCCTTCTACTAAGGAAAAAGGTACAGTAAAAAATACTGCTTCTCAACCTTCCAACTCTGCTCCAACTACTTCTAAGTCTTCCTCATCATCTAAAACTTTAATAGTTTTAAATAACATCAAATGTAATATCATAGAAGGCATGAAGAAAAATAAAGCCAATATTTCCTTATATGAGGTTAGTAAGCAAAAAAAAAAAAAAAAAAATGTTACTCAATGAATTGAATGCAGTTGCTACATCTTCACTACCTTCTACAATTGTTACTACGAAAGCCTCAAAAGGAAAAGGAAAGCCTCTGAATACCCCTACAGATAAAATTGACCCTTCCAATGTTATTTTAATTGGAGATACATCAAATTCTCATACTCCTCCTTTTATTTTAACTTTTGAAATATTTAATAAGAGCATTCATAACTGTTTAGTAGATTATGGTGCATCATCAAATATCATTCCTTATTCAGTTTTTCTTAAATTGAATACTTCACCTCATAAGCCTATTGTTCAGATAAATTAATTAGAAAGGTCAAAGTAAATTTTAGGAGAGATGGATTCTTTTTTAATTAGATTATCTTCGATCTTCGAATTCGAAAGTTTCTCAAATCATTGATATTTTGGTTTTAGAAAACCCTGAATTCTATTCTCTTATTTTAATTAGGGAATGGTCAGAAAAACTGCATCTTTACTTTGCAATTAATTGGTCACATCTATAGCTTCCTTATAATGGAAAAGCTAATCAAATTCGTGGTAATAGGGAAAAACATATGAAGTAATATGTGACTGATTTTGATGAAGAAAATGAACCAATGGTATTCACAAATAATATCATTGGAAATTATTCTCCTGAATCCTTCTTTGGTAACTTTCCAACACATAAATATCTCTTTATTATTGATTCTGTTTATTTTGAGATTGGATTTTTTTCTTAAACAGATTCAACTAGATGTATCAATATTTTAGAAAACCCTGTAAATAAGTGTTATAATTTATTTTGTACTCTTTACTTTGATGGATAAAAATCTAGTGATGGTGCAGGAGATGGTTTGCTTCTAATAAATCCCGATGGAGAAAAAACTATGCTTTCTTGATGTCAAATATCTTAAAGGATTTTGTTGATTCAGATATTGCCATAAAAAAAGTCAAAAACACTATCCATTGTGTTTCTAATCACCTCAATCATTATCAATCCTTAATCCAAGATTTAACTTCTCATTTCATTGCATTTGATATAGTTCCGATACCAATATTACATAATGCTAGTGATGATCTCCTAGCTAATGTTGCTTCAAGGCTCATGCCACTTGAATATTTTAGTCATGGTAGATTTTCTATTGAGTTAATTTTTTGCCCCTCCATTCTAGATAACATAACCAACTAGCATGTATTTAATTACGACAATGACATCCTAAGTTTTTTAACCTCTGAAGGATGATATTCTGATCAAATAATTGATGAGGATGAGCATGACATGCAGAAAAACATGTAGTAAAACTTGAAGACTTATATGATTTTAAGGATATATTTAAAAAGGTAACTAACTGCAAAATTCAAATATCTAAATTAATATTTGAATTGGTTAACCTAGGATCTGATCATAAACCTCAAAGTATCAATTTAGGCCTTGGTATTACACTAGATGAAAGATATTTTTTCATCCACATGTTAAAAAGATACAAGGATGTATTTGCTTGCATTTATGATGATCTTAAAACTTATGATACAGTTATCATTCAACACACCATACCTATGCTGCAAGATGTTAAACCAATCCAACAAAAACTTAGGAAAATTCACCCCAACTTAGAAGCTCAAATTAAGATTGAGTTAAATAAGCTTCTCAAAGCCAAATAATTTTCCCGGTTAGACATTCATTAATAGCCTTGGTGAAAATTCCATGTAATAAAAGTTAAAAATAATAACCACGGTTGATGGAACACATATTCCAAGCTGAATGGTGAGCAAAACATCCTAGTGGGTGTTAATTTTGGTTAATATGGCTAAGGAAATTGGCAAAGGCAATGGAACAGAAATTGGAAAGGCATGCGACATTAATTGGAATGTTATTTATGAAAATAATGGAAATTAGGAGAAAAGGGAGATGAAAGATCACAGGTTGCATGTGAGGAGGAAAATTAAGGAAAATAGTGGAAAATGAAGAAAATAGAGGCCTCATTAATAAAAAGGCTTATGAGGATTAGTTGGTAAGCTTTTTCTCACATTTTTGGAGCTCTCTCATTATTATCTCTCTTTCTCATACTCTTAGACACTTAGAGTTTCCTGGAGCACTTTGGCATTGGACCAAGAAAGTAAAGAAAGCAGGAAGAAGGAGGAAGAAAGCAAGGAGGAGCAAGAATCAAGCAACTACAACAAGATTATTGGTAGGTATCGATTTGCATGTATGTCTTCCTTGCTAGATATGGCATGCATGGTATTGCATGTGGTTATGTTCTATCTTGGCATGGTTTTTTTTCCAAGTGTGATAGTGTATTCAACCTAGCCTTGCCATTTCTGGATAGCCTTGGTGTTGTGGAGTTCTCATGTTTTGTTTTAGCTGGATTTCTGGATGGATTCGATGTTGAGTGAGGTGGATCTCCAAATGATTATCGAATTGATTCATGTTTTGCCTCGGTTTAGGGCCTAATAATCCAGGTTTCGATTGGAGTAAAGCCTGAGATGTGGTTTGGTCTCCATTCAGTCCTAGGAATCTCAGGTTTGGGATATATGGTAAAGCCTGGAGAGTATGTCTCGATTTAGGGCCTAGTGACCCTTTATTCGGACTGTGGCTTGTGGTAAAGCCTGAGAGACTGAAAATTACTTACGAGTTAGGTGGAGAGAATCCAGTGATATCCATGCTTGTGTTGGCTTAGTAATCAAGTGTAGATCATGGTAAATCCTAGTTTATGATTAAAGAGGGTGAGGTGGTTTAGCCTCGAGATTCCCTGGTTGGTTCTTTCGGTTTGAGTCCCACATTCATGCTTGGAATATGGGAGCTAGGTGACAGTATGAAGAGATATTTGGCTCAGCCAATCTATGGTCGGGTGGAACGTGGAAATCCCATCTCCAATTGGCTTTTACACTCATTAATGAGAAGCTCATTCCTTTGGTATTTGATGTATAATTGAACTGGTTATTATGTGGATTCCATTGTGGTTGTATCCATGGTATTTCTATTGTTATTATGCTTTTTATAAGCATGTATTTTATTAGTGATGATGTATGGATCTATCCATGTTTTTACTTGTAAATGAATGCATAATGTATCTATGGTCAAATATATCATATTATATCTAATGATGCAAGAGAGAAATACTTCTTAGTGATTTTCAGATAAGTATGAGACCCCTATGTTTAAATATGTTGTTTATACTTGTAGATTCAATGTTTGTGACATGTTTGAAGAAATTCCTGCCATGTCTAAGAGGAGTCCGGATGAGTTCCTGATGATGTGATTGCTTTCATACCTTTGTTTTAATGTTATTTATCATCTCCTATAGTTTCATGAAGTTCCGGGCAGTGACCTGGGCTCTAGGGCTAAAAATGTGGCACAAATCCTGGAGTTGCAGGCACATAACTAACCAAACCGGGCCCTGGACGCTACCTTGCCTTGGCATGCCCACAACTATAGGATTTTAGCCACTACCTTGCCTTGGCATGCCTACGGCTAAGGCTCAAATTGGTCAAAAAGTCAGTCTCCCTCAGGGTTCAGGGGCCTGTAATTTTGGGTTACCTCTTGAGGATGTTTTCAATGCTGTGTAAGGTGTGTTTATCTTGTTTCCATCAGTTCCACTACTTTAAGGTCAAGTTGGAGCAGGGTCCCGTGGGGGAAAAATTTGAGTACCTTTTTGTATGTAAATTTGGATATGCGCACTGCACGGAAAGGTCAAGGGGATTTAGAGCGAGTCAAAGTCCCTCTTTTATGTAAATGGGTTATAAGGGTAAAATGTGGGCCTCAAACCATGGTTTGAGACCATATTATCTACGTGCTAGATGAATATAAATAGAGATTCTAAGTATGGGATAAGTATGTAATATTCTGGATCTAAGTACGTTGATGCTTTAGTGATACATTTTGTAAGTATAGGTTGGGTAGAAATGCTTCTGCTGGCTGTGTGCAGGAAGACCTAGTCCTGGCTGTGTGCGGACTTCGATGTCTGTGTGTGCAGCAGGGTAATTGTAAGGGGAAAGTTTGATTGTACTGAACTGTTGAACCTAATACAAAGAATGTGTTTGGCGAATCAATAGTGTTATGTGTCTGGAATATCTATTTACTGTTATTTCTTTGAGATTGCTTCACTTCTGTTATATTTGTGCGAGTAAATATGTTCTTTATGCGTGAATATATGTTGATGATGAAGTACATGAATAGATTTGCTTGAGTTATTACGATTTATATGATTATGTCATTTACATGCGAGGAGGTTGATCTGTGATCCATCTGTTATATGTGTTATTTGTATTCATTACAAGCTGATTTGATAAGTATTGTTCTGTATATGTGCGCACATTTTTTCAATCTACAATAATTTTTGCAATAAACCTGCTTAATTCACCACATCAATTTCTTCCTCAGGGTGCAGAAACCTAGTTCCAACACCCCCCTATACTGCTTCGGGTGAGACTTTGATATGCACAAGTAGGTCATTACCGAAAGAGACAGTAGTTGGAGGGTTTGTTGGTTGTGCAATAAACTCTCAACCTAGGTTAAGACCCCTCAAGCCAAAAAATAGTTTTTTTGCTGGGACCAAGATCATTTTGAGGGAGACTTAATGTTGTGGCACCCTACACAAAAAAAATTGAAATATTGGATGGATAGAAAGATCCTTGAATTCGCGATCCAAGAGAATCAAAGTTCTAAGATATTTGATGAAAAGTGGGTTGAGAAATACATCTATATAGAAGTTCACGAGATATTATTTTGCTCGTTTGCAACTGAGTTGCATGAATGGTTGTTGTGATTGATTGAATTTAATACCCATGCGAAGGATGATGTAGTCACAGAGTGGACTCCTGAATTAATACAACAATTAGAAAAGACAATCAATAAGATCACAAACGTGATAGATCATTGGATCGATCGTGTCTTGGGAGGATTTGTGACTGAATTTTCCATTGATCAGTTTGTGTCATATTCTGAAGAAGAAAGAATATTTTTCAAGGGTCCTAGAGGTAAGTTCCTACGCTCTTTAAAGTTATTACTGAAGATGCTATTATGTGAATAGGGCTCTCTGTGCCAACATATTGCATGAATGTCCTGTAGACGCCCGACTACATGCAGTAGAATAATTTACCGCACAAACCTAGAAGAAGGATTTTTTTACAAACCTCTCAAGGGTAGATATGATAGTGAGGACAAGCCAGAATCTAGTAGCTCTAGTGAATCTGTGCACTTTGAAGAAGAGGAAGTCGCTCGAGAAGGAGTTTCACCAAATCAGAATGATTAGGGAGTGTTGACCATATTTCAGATCCCATCCATTCCACTTCCACACTCATCTCACAAGTCATCCACTCCACCACCACCTCCACCCCCCCAGCCGTAGATATGTTCGCGTCTACGAGGCTATGTACTTTTAGAGGTATTGGAAATGAAGATACTGATCAATTTTGGTTTTTCACTGATGCTATATGGAGAGCATAATGGGTTAATAATTTTGATGTTAAGAAAGCACAGTTAGCCACTGCTTTACAGGATCGCGCATTGGATTGGTATATCAGATATGTACAAGAAAAACCTAATGCCACTCTGGATGAATTGAAATATGCCCTAAAAGAAAAATTTAAGAAGCCCAAGTATATATGCAGTGTGTTACATAATTGAAAGAGATTCACCAGGAGCTAAATGAATCTATGTGGGAGGAAGACCAGAGACTGAATCACACTATTAGAGATGTTGGATGAACTATCAATAATACCCAACACAAGGAGTGGTTTATTGCTATGCTGCTCCCACATCTGCACCAACCATTGGGTCAATAGAATATTTCCACACAGGCTGAGGCTATGGAGATTGCGATGAAATTAGAAGATACACCACCACCTGTTGTGCTTGGAACTCAACAGATTTAGAGTTAGTTAGAAGTGATGCATTTGGAGATTCAAAATCTGTGCAAAAATACAGGCAAGGAGGTGTGCGTAGAGGTCTGGTGCATACGATGTAAATATGCTGTGCATCATAAGGATCAATGTCCTATCTTCAATGATTATCTGAACGCTGGTGGACCTAGCCCACTAAAGAGCGCAACTGGGCCAGTATGGTCCACAATCTGCCGGGTTACGGATTTGCATGCAACAAATTCCTGTCCAAGGGTTGGAAAGTATCATCTTGAGCTGAAGCATCTATTTTGTATATTCTATTTGTCTCTAGGGCACGATGAGCAACACTGTCGCACTTTTGACATGATGTTGGACAAGGCTGAAATATATAGAATGCAGGCCAAACTAACCTCACCAGCATCCCCCTCTAGCGATGGTGGATTCCAGAATAAAGGAAGAGGAAGAGGAGGTGGATTAGCTGGTCGAGGAAGGGGGAAGGTTTTTTGCTACAACTGTGGAGATGCTGGTCACTATGAGCGTGACTGTCCAAATCCGACGCGAAAATCATGTATGTATTGTTGATAGTTTGACCATGTAATAGAATATTTCCATGTTTTAATTGCTAATATGCAGGAGAAAAAGACGTAGACTCTGACACAGAATATTCAGATGGTGAGAGCACAAACCCGCGAGGAAGATCCTAGCGTGAATGTGGTCACTAGGAGCGGTGCAGCCACTGATGAGGATAAGGGAGAGAAGATGGTCATTAACCTTTGGATTCGTAAGACACCTGAGAAAAAGGATAGATTTGATTTACAATGTGCAAAGGAGACTTTTGTTGAAGCACGAAAGGGGTTTGCATAGGGAAGCACATCAACATCAGGTATACCCATGAAGGATGCAGGGGTAGATGAAGAAATAAAACTATTTTTACAAGCTTGCATTAAGTTACTATGCAACCAAAAGACGATATAGAACCTGCAAACCTTGATAGATAACTTCATAGAAAAGGAACAACTGCTGGTAGAACAGAAAGATGTCAACAAAATCTATAAGAATAAGAATAGGACAGGGTGAGAGATGCGTATGATGGTGTAAATCGAAGCTTATTATATGGATAAGGTTATTCTAGATCTGGGGTTCGATGAAAATGTCTTACTTAAGCAAACTTGGCAGTGCATGGGAGAACCCAAGCTAGAATGGTCTACCATTCAACGACACATGGAAAATCAACAGAAAATCATTCCATTGGGAAGGTTGTCGCAAGTTGTAGTCAGTATTGAAGGTGTTAAGGTAATTGAAGATTTCGAAGTTATACAAATTGTGGAAGATACTGATTGTTATCCTGTGTTGTTGGGATTGGACTGGGCTATTGATATGATGGTATCATAAACTTGAAGGAGCAAAGAATGGAGTTTAAAATAAATGGAATCAGAGTCGTCATTCCCCTAGATCCTACATAAGGAGAGAGATGCACATAACTTATTCGCGTTGATGATTATATTGATCATATCTATAAGCTAAATTTTCACTATGAATATTGGATCAACCCCACAATTGATGGAAGTCTTAATTTGGAAAAGAATAGCTCTTGCTTCTCAGATTCTGATGAAGAATTCGAGAACTGGAAGAACCGATTAAATGAGGTATCTACATTTCACTGCAATCGAGTGACCATATCTCTTCGATGCATAACATTAGAGGTACGCGAATTACCACATTGTGATGGTTTAACTGATGTAAATATGTTTTTAGGAGAACTTGAAAGAACTGTCCCAGAAGGACAGAGATTCCATGCCCTGGATCTCGGACCGCGCGCTGCTCCAACATGATGGTGAGAGACTGATAAATAAAACATGGGAAACTAGGATGAATGCACCTGAATGATGAGATTACACTTTGAATGTCCAACCATCCGAATGGAAGAAGTCTACTCTAAAAAGGATGATCCACACAGACATTTGGCTAAATGGAGCGAGGTATGGGGAATAGAACCAAGAATTGAATGGGACCACATGTTCATTCATACATTGGGAAAGGTACCTACTGATTGGTATATGGAGACAGAGCTGCACTGAGGTACTAGTGAATGGTCCAAACTGACGGATAGTTTCATTCTAACATTCAATGTAATATTCCAAGTTTAGCATGCAACTAATTGGAATATTAATTTTTGTCTTTTACACCTGGTGGATGAATAAATGGGGAAGGAGACCCATACTTACCTTGAATGAATAATAAAATCCCTCTTGATGTGAAAATGGATCATAAAATAACTGGATCTATCACTCTCATGTGTGAATAAGGCATAATGGATGTGGACAAAGTCAAGTTTGACCAAGTCAACAACATTAATGTGGGAGGAGTGGATCAACAATAAAAATAGCTCAATGTGAATAGGGACCAGCCTAGAAAACTATATGTGAGATGGATTGAAGACCCTTAGGTGTGAAAATGGCTGAAGCAGGTTGAAGGGATCAACCTTGACCAAATCAAACAACGCTATTTTAGAGGAGTGGCATTGATGAAGGTACAACGCAGTTTGGAGGGAGATTGATTGTGTGATGGTGGAAACCCTAATGAGTGGGACCCAAGGTGAGAAGTCTCACTTAGTTTATAAGGAAGAGGATGGAATCCATTTGAGTTTAGCTTATGAATGATATTTTGATGCGTGTGCTTAGACTTTTCTCTCTTCAGCTGTTTAGCTAAGATTGCTGGTGCTGTTTAGCACTTGGTATTCCTATTTAGGAATTCCATCTCTTCCCTTTGAGTAGCTCTTGGGAGAGACCTAATCTATCATTCCACACATCCAAAATTGGTTCCAAGCTTCAGTCTTCAGCTATAGCGTTATTTCTGCAGAAGTATAGCGTTGTGTTGTAGGGTGTTGCAGTGGAGGTTGAGAACCCCACTTTCTGAGTTGATTTTGCATAGGAGGAAGGATTCCTTCTTGTGGGAGATCAGTTTGGAGGGTCCCTAAGATTTTTTAAGACCTTTGGCAGTTGTCCAATTTATTTCCATCACCTATAGCGTTATTCCAGTCTAGGAATTGCGTTATTTCTGGAGGGAAGTTTCAGTAGTGTCTTTTGTGGCTTTTTTTGGGAGTTTTCCTGTGATTGGAGGGTTGGTCCTTCCAAGGGGGAAGAAATTTGATCATACCTGCATCAGATATATATTATTACAGCCTTCTATACTCTTGTGCTTTAGTTTGTAGTGATTATTTAGTCTTATTGCTGAAGATCTCCATTTGTATTTGGGTATATTCCTAGAAACCTACCCAGGTTCTCTAGCTTTTGTATAAAGGAGACTAGATCTCATTTCTTGAGCCATATTGTTTAATATAGTATCAGATCTATTTGGCTCTATTATTTATGTGTACAAACCCTCATTAGAATATGCTGTCTCTTTATGAAGTAATTTCATGTTGCAGTAGTTTTGGGGTTTTTGCCTTTTCTAGTTATCCTAGGTGTGGGAGGTCTGTTTACCTCACCTAATTTGATTTGTTTCTGAGCTACTCTTGGATTTAGGATGTATATTTTTAGATCTAAGGGATCCAAGTGTTGAATTCATTTTATGTATCATATATTTCTAAAAATGTGTTTTTTATGCAAGCATTTCTGAGCAGTCCCATTTTGGGATATTATAGTGGTATCAGAGTAAGATCTTTGGCTAGGCCTGTGGAATTAAATCCAAGATGCTATAAGAAGAAGGGAAGATCATAATGATGGAGGAAATGAGCTTTGTCTCATAATTTTTCATATCTATGAAGAACCTCTCCAAGGAGGTTAAACAAAAAGAAGAAAAGAGGAGCATTGAAACTTCTAGAGAGTCTCAAGAGGACCCATGCACTTCCTATGATCAAAAAAGGAAATCAATGTTGCAAAGAGCTCCAAAGCATTGGACCCTACCCTTTCCCTTTTAAAAGGAGGAAAAATTGCAGAAATATGGAGGACACTTGGATCATAAGATTCTAAGTGAGTACCTTGTTGAGTAAAAATCTCAACCTAGAGCCTTCAAGGAGACTCTAGCTTTCCCTCAGTTCATCCAATTGGAGGAAGAAGGAAGACCTTGCAGCACAAGGAGAATCAAGGGCAATAGGTTTCTATTGTCTACTTTTTATGGGACATCTATAGCAAGGGCTTGGGTAAGAAAACTTAATGCATTATTCCTACTACATCCAGTGGTAGAGAGAGAGGCAGTAGATATTGCAGTGCTGCACCTTGAGGGTGAAGCAAACATTTGGTGGTTCAGCCATTTGAGTCATGCAAGAGTGACTACTTTTTCTAAGTTCACTCAAGGGTTGATTAGAAAATTTTGCAAAGAGAAATCAGAGGAGAAGAAGCCCTCACCACCATTTGAGGAGACTTGTACCAGTGCGGTCACAACTATGGAGGAGCAACCCTCAACATCTTCAGTTGGAGGAGCCAACCCATTGGAGGAAGAAGCCTTTATAGCCATACAAGATACTTCCAAATTTCACCAAGGTATGCCTAAGTTTCCATCTCCTATTGTTTCAACAAATCATATGGAGGGTTGTATGCCATTGCATACTGCTCATTTGGAACAACATAATTGCACTGCGTTGTGCAACCTTGAGTTGATCAAGGAAGGGATGAACCATCATCCTCATGTGCCTTTGTTGAGTAGCACACAACACTTGAGGGTGGGGTGTGAATTCTTGGAGGATAGGATGAGCATTGTTCCAAATAAACTAATACAAAACCATATATTCATTCTTGAGTTGGAGCATGAGACAACAAGTACACCATTGTTATAGGTCAATTTGGGCACCATTCCTAGTGACCTGGTTAATTGGGCATCATCCCCAGGACTAATGATCAAGGGTCTATCATTCCCTATCATCTCAGTTTCTATATTCCCTAAAACAAGAAACAACATAAATCAAACAAGACTTTCATCAAGCAAGGGTTTCCATGGTTTGAAGCTTATTATTTAACATATGAGAGCTCACCAACGCAGGATCTAAGGGGCCTAAGTGCGTTGCATATGCAAGTAGCACCATTCAAGGCTACTCTGAAGAGCACTTCCCAACATTCAAAGGTGCGTTGGTCACATTGGGGGCGAAATTCTCATTGTTCTAGAATCTCCACTTGGCCAATGTCTTCTAGAAGAGTTCACATGTGTCAAGCTTCGGATCCAAGTGTCCATTTGCAATCTACATGAATGGAAACATGTATTGCCTATTTTTGGAATGTTATTGATTACAAAAAACCTATAGTTCATATATAAATTGAACACAGATCTAAGTGTTTGAGGAGGAAGAATTTGAGTAGAGAAATGCTGGAGAATTTTCAATAGAGAGTTTGATTTGTGGAGCTGCTGCTAGAGAGATTTATGCTGTGATAAGACTTGGGAACTCTACTGGAAGGCCACTTCAAATTAGTCACTAGGTTGTAACCTCTCCTTCTATCATCAATAAAGATTACTTCTTTTTTTTTCCCTACATGCATCTATGTTTACTTTGATTTTCCATATTAAAAAATATTGGTTGATGAATGTAGTTTATGCTTAACTGATTTAGCTAACTAGCTTGAATAGATATCTATATTATTGCATCTTTTGTTGTTTCAATGTTCTTTCTTGCAGGAAGCATTCAGCCAACAAAACTGCTTGAATTTGAAGCTGTAGTAGAAGCGACAGAAAGGAGCCATTTGGAAGCGACTGAAACAAGTAAGCATCCAATCCTCTTTGTGTATCTGTTCTGAGTTAGGAAAAATGGTAGTATAGTCTTTCACCTACTGTTCTAGGCTAACACCTGCCTAGGGAAGTGTAGTTTATCCGTAGATTACAATTTTTGCCAAACAAACTGGTGAATCCACTGGGGAGAAATTCTCTTGTTTCTAGGTGTTTTAGTCTCTGATTTGCTTTCTAAATCTACCCAGTAGTTGTTTCACATAAATATTAGTCTTTTCAGAGCTTAATTTGCAAATTTAGTGAGCCAAACAATAGCTTTTTCTTTGTTTACTGTGCCCAACTCACCCTTAGTCAGGGCACAGTTCTTTGCAGAGCACTGTCTCCCTTCCAAGCTTGCATTGCAGAGCACTGTCTCCCTTT
Organism: Pinus albicaulis; assembly: GCA_034641835.2. NCBI lineage: Eukaryota > Viridiplantae > Streptophyta > Pinopsida > Pinales > Pinaceae > Pinus > Pinus albicaulis. The sequence continues at coordinate 582,221,925 of CM076581.1, forward strand.
GGAGACTACGTTGGCTCCTGAAAGGGACCAAATCCCCTTGAATCTGACTTTGTACTTTGCTTCAGTTTTGTTTGCTGATTTGTTCTGAAAAGTTTGATGCTCAATTGACCAGTAACTCTATATATTTCTTCTCCTTTGACCGAAACTTTGTTCAATGTTGTTTAATTTTTTTTTTCATTATCATTGACAACATGATTTCAAAGTACTTTTTATGGTCGCATTAAGAATCGTTTGCTTTCGAAATAGGAAATTGTCGCAAAATCTTCATTTCCTTGATAGGAGAAATTGTTGTTGAAGTCCTCATTTTTCCTTCAAAAGAGAAATTTTCATTTGTATTCTTCATTTCTCGAATGTAAAAATCATTTCGATTATTGATCTAGTGCACCTAGTTTCTTTTCTGCATTCACAACATTAAGGAAACTGAAAAGAAAAACTTGCATTTGCTTGTAAGATTGTGTGTTTTTTGCAAAAGAAACATTAGGAAATATGCATTTAGTTTGTGATTCATTGATTTTGTTTTCTTCATTGATTTGTTTGCTCACAAATTATTTTCTCTCTTTCCAAAAAACTAGCGTTCTCTTACCTTAGTAGCTAGGTTCTTCATTGAAAAAGCTGAAAGTGAAAGTTTGTTTATCATTCTTAGCTGCATTTTAGAAATTTTATATACATCATCGTGGTGAAACTAAAAGGAAAATTTTTAAGCAAGATCAACATAAAATAAATCTCAATTTACTTAACAACGCATTGGAACATTAACGATAACATTTTGAAGGTCTAGGCTAGAGACATGTTCCAGCATCGTAAAACATAGCAGCTATCGTTAACTTGTCCGTGATACATTCCGAGTGTGATACCTCACTCCACATACGTAAGTATATCGTAGCTCGTCCACGTACTTTCGGGTATATCGGGCGGTGTTACAGTATGATAAGTATAAAGGAGTGCTCTCACTGTGCGGTTTCACATCAGACAACGCTAATACATACTTGGGCCTCCACGTACCTTTGGGTATATTTGGGAGGACAAATTTTAGGTGCTATCCATCCATAGTGAACCAATTAGGCTGCCCTGAAATTGTGATACACCGAACACAACATTCGGGGAGATTTCCTACCCGTACTTCTTGGTTCGCCAGGAGGTATTCTGCAGTTCAAAGTTTCTTGGTAAACCCTTTTGCCTAGCATTACCCTCTTTTTTTTTATTTGTTTTTGGATAAAATAAATCAGTAATCGTGGAAGAACACAATCCTACCCCCCATCTTTCGCGTGGATTAGCTTTAAAACCACCTTTACCGCCGAAAATTACTTCTGGTAGGTGAAGGCGATCATGATCTGCCGAATCAAGTACAATTTGTACCTCTGGCGAAACATCATCTTTTAAACCAGAGTTAGCTCAAATTGTTTCCACACATCCCGATTCGTCTACTGTTGTCGAAACAGAGTCTTCACAGCTACCTGTGGTCTCGATCCATTCAATCACTGAGACCATACCTCCTGGACCCAACATTGTTCAATCACAAATTGATCCAGATCCTGTCTCTTCTTTGTCAAAAAATTGGAATCCTGAATAGCTGGAAGTTGTTCCTACCTTGGTCACTCCACAAATATCTATAGCCATTGAAACTCCTATATCACACAGTCAACCATCTGAGTTATATTTTGGGTCTGAAGGTGAAGTTCTTCCTCTTGGTTTAATCACGATTGAAGAAATCCCACAACCTGATACACCTTTAAGTCAAACCCACTTTGGGAGAGACCTTTACCTGTACTAGTCTTTTCCTCAATCGTTTCCATCTGCTTCTGTTGATCCCATTGCCATTCAATCTCCCGTTGATTTTGGAGAGTAAAAATTTGGTCATACAACCATGTCTGAACCAACATCTTCGGTTGGGTCTACTGTTCCAATTACGTCAGCTCCTACCCTCGCTACTCCGTCGATGTTCACAACCTCACTAGAGTCATATTTACACAGTGGCCCTTCGGTCCCAATAGGCTACAAATCATTGTCTGGCACTTTCTCTGGTCAATCTTCAAGACCATGGTCATTACCAATGTCAACATCTGTTGTTTTAACTGGTAGTCCTATAGTCAGTACTGAATGACTTGAATCATTACATCCATCATCAGGGCAATATCAAGTTGGTCCTTATGGGTCAATTCCTTTAAGTGCCATATCAACTGGACTCCCAGCATTTGAGGAACAATATTTTCCATATTATTGTCCTCCTTATGCTAGGGGGAAACCTATGGTCACCCAATATGACAGTACTCAGTCACATTTTTGTCAAAATAATGTTGATAAGAATGTTTGTCAATGGCAGCCCACTCTGCCTATCCAACCACAAACGGTTGTCCAATCGTATCAACCAATTCAACCTGTTACACCCACTTCAATACCACTTGTTAATACATATATACCCCTATTACAGAATCAAAGTCTTGTACATCAACCTTATTAGGTGAGTTCTTCAACTCAATATCAAAATCATTTGGTTAATTTACAACAACCTATATCAGGGATCATTTATTCACAAGCTGGTGTACCATTTTATGGGATGTCACAAACACAATCTGGTTATACATATCAACCGAATCCAACTTATAATAATTTGGGTTATAACATTGGTGGAAAGAATCCTTGGCAGCCACAGACGCAAATTCCTCAAACTTCATATCAACAAGTACTATATCCAGGTTTTGGTCAACAGAACTCTCAAGCGTTTGCGATGCAAAACAACGGCTATCTGGGTTACCAGCATCAAATCCCATATGCTGGTGCTCAAAGACCTGTTGCCCAAGAAATTCCATATTATCTTGGCTATGTTCAACCTGACCTTAATAGAAAACTGCCTTTTGTTGCAACCTTGGAATTACCAGATTTAAACCAATTAACTAATGATCCTATCAATTATGCTCCTTGGTGGCCGGTGATACCACATAAATTACCCTCCGACATTCATAAATTCAATGGAAACCCTAAAGAAGATCCATCAACTCATGTCATGACTTATCATTTATGGTGTTCATCAAATTCCCTAAATGACGATTCTGTTAGATTATGTCTTTTCTAGCGAACGCTCATAGATCCGGTAGCTAAATGGTACATTGAATTACCTAGAGCTTCTTTCTACAATTTCACTGCCTTGGCTACTGTCTTTTTGACCCATTTCCAGTTACCGATTAGATATGAAACTGGAATGGTACTCTTGACCAACTTCAAACAGAGTAATGCTACTCACATTTCAGATCATATTCATGAGTGGCGTCGCCGTCGATGAATGGTTAAGACATTTGTTCCCGATCACATCCTTGCTGAATGGTTCATTAAATCCCTATTACCATCTATAACAGAGGATGTGGCTAAAGGTGGCGTAGTCACAGAAGAGAAAGTTATCGCTCGTGCCCAGTATTTAGACTTGATTTATACTTAGTCTGGCACGCTCTATGAGAAAATCCAAAATGCGCCGCGATCTAATTTCAATGTTCCTCCTCAAATAAAGGACTCTCAAGCCAGAGACGGCTCGATAGGCACTACAAACACACACAACACTACTTCATCTGATCCTGCTCCTACTTCCGAAATTAATGCCGTCTCATTTGACAAAGGTAAAAGTGATAAGCAACCAGGAAGTAAGAAAAAGGGGAAATCAAAGAAAAAGCAAACTTCTAACCCGCAGGAACGATCATCTGATCAAATTTCAGGACCGCAGAAACCTCGTTATCCATGCATAATCTGTAACGAGGAACAATTTGTTAGGTATTTTCCTCACCGTGCTGAGGTCTCAAAAATCATCAAGACTTCTCATGCATCAAATGTGTTGATAGACCCATTTCCAAATCCAGAAACAAATTTGGTTGGTATGGATCCAGCTCCTAGTTTCCAAGTGTTAATGTTATCCACTACAAAACCTTCACAAGATATTTCGGTGTCAACCTGGAATAAAGAATATGGTAGTCCGGCTACTGATTAACCTACTACCTTGACAACGAATCCATCTAATGAATCAGTGCCACCTCCTGTTATTCCTGAATTGACGATTAAGACACTAAAGGGAGTAATTCATAAATCGACATATAATCCTCGAGAAAGAGCTGCACAAAATTATAATATAGTTGAAGATTTGGCTCAATCCCCTTCAGCTATGTCTGCTCTTGAGGTATTAGAAAATTGTCCCTCCCAGAAGCAGGCTTTACTATCAGCCATTTGTGGAATTGATCCGACTGATTCTAATCTTGTTGTCTTTAATCATACGGGCTACATTCCACAACTACCAGCAGAATTGGCATTTTCCATCCAAGTAAATGTTCTCAATCACCTTGTTCATCGCACTATTATTGATGAGGGAGAATCTACGTGTATTATGTCTCTAAACTGTTGGAAGTCACTTAGCTCGCCACAATTATCACAATCATCAACACATTGAAGGCTTTTGATGGAAGAACATATAAACCTTGTGGTATTATCAATAACTTGCAAGTTGAATTAGGAGGAAAAATAGTAAGTATCTATATTGAGGTTGTTGACGGACCCCTTGACTATAATATTTTACTCAGAAGACCATGGGTATATGCGATGACTGCCATTGTTTCTACATATTTTAGAATGGTTGCCTTTCCTCATAAAGGTACAATTACAGTCATTAATCAATTATCCTTTTTTGCCTCCGCTTCGCAGGTAACTGGAAGTGTTATGTATATTCACTTACCCCAACTAGAAATCTAGAACATTGGTGTAGGAATATTAAAGGATTCCACCCTTATGGGAACCTTTGCTTTACCGCCACCCGCGACGTCGGCAGAAATTGCAAGCATAGAGACCTGCTACATGATCTCTTCCACTCTATCTGGCTTAAGGGAGAGTACGAGTGTTTTTGATATTTCTACATTGGATGATGTTTTACCGCTCAGCCCTATTGAGCTACAATAAAAATCAATCTATTTGGCTTGGGCAGCAAATCCAAAATCAGCGTCGCCGAGTGTTTGGGTTGATCGTTCATTAGATTTTGGTACTCCATCTGATCCATTTTCCTCAAAATTTTTGACAAATGAAAATATTTTGGAAGCTATAATGGTAGAAGGAGAACCATGGGAAGATTATCATCATCATTCCCATCTTCCAGATTACGAAGAAAATAATATCAGTGAACTATATCACCCATTTATTCAAAATTTATTTTTGAATTCTTTTCCGATTAATGCAATTGAATCTGAGAGAAATTTATCAAATATTGAAGAAATGATTTCAATCAATATTTTGACTAAACCTAGCATTGTAGAAAATATTCATGTTGGTGTATCTTGTTCTCCTTCAGAACTTGATTCATATCGCTCTCTTTTTCATGAATTTCGGGATGTATTCGCTTGGTCTTACGAGGAAATTCCAGGCGTAGATACTAGTATAGTTGAAAACACTATTAATATGTATCCTGATGTCAAACCGATGTGTCAACAACTTTGACCTGTTCATCCAAAGAAAGCTGCTGTCATCAAAGTAGAAGTTGAAAAACTTTTGTGTGCTGGTTTCATTTAACCTGTTCCGCTAACTAAGTGGGTTTGCAATATCGTTCTTGTTATAAAAAACAAGGAACCATTAGAGTATGCATCGATTATCAGGATGTTAATCATGCTTGTCCAAAAGAAAACTATCCTACTCCCTTTATCGACCAGATTATTGACGATTGTGCTGGATGTGAAATATTTTCGTTCATGGATGGATTTTCCGGCTACAATCAAATCAATATCCGCCTAGATGACCAACATAAGACATCATTCATCTGTCCCTGGGGCACATTCGCATATCGGAAACTTCCTTTTGGTTTAAAGAACGCTGGGGCAACTTTTCAGAGAGCAATGGATTATGCTTTCAATGACATCAAGCACATTCTTCAACCATATCTAGATGATTTACCAGCGCATTCACGAAAACAGACTGATCACTCGATGAATTTGAGAGCCATTTTCTTACGATGCTGACACTACAAGATACGCCTCAATCCGCACAAATGTGTGTTTTGTGTTGGTTCTATTCGATTTCTTGGATTCGTAGTCTCAAAAGAAGGAATTAAAATAGACCCACTAAAGGTAGAGGCCATTCTTGATTTGCCTGCACCATCAAACTTACTTCAGATATAGAAAATTCAAGGAAAGGCTAACTTCTTGAGAAGGTTCATTCCAAACTACGCCGAAATGGCTAAAGGATTTACTCGATTATTGAAAAAGGGGTTTCTCTTCCATTGGGACCAAGTTTCACAAGCTTCTTTTGATGCTGTCAAGGACCATCTTGTCCGAACGTCATTAATGTATCCTCCAAATTATGAAAATGATTATTTCCTATATATCGTCGCGGCTGAAATGACCATCGCCATGGTTTTGGTCCAAGTAGAAGATGGAATTGAACATCTGATCTATTATTTGAGTCGTAATCTCAATGATACATAAGTTAAGTACTCGTACATGGAAAATCTTTCCTTGGCAGCTGTTCAAGCTGTCCAAAGATTTCGCCATTATATCCTACTCTGAAAAAAACAATAGTTTTGGATTGCAACCCCATGACTTACATCTTATCACATCAATTGCTGGGGGGAAAATATTCAAAATGGATTGTCATTTTGTAGGAATTTGATTTTGAATTCATTAAATCCAAGTCAAAGAAGTCTTTAGTTCTGGCTGAGCTTCTCTGTGACCTTCCCTGTGATAGTACTACAACAACGTTGGAACCATCTATTCCAGACGAATCTCTGTTTTTGATCAAATCATCTGATCCCTGGTATGGAGATTTCATCATTTTTCTCCAAATCCAAACTTTTCGACCTAATACTTCTTGCTCTGATCAACGACGTATTCGATACCAAGCCAAATATTATCTGATCGTCGGCAATACACTTTATCGTCTTGGTTTCGATACCATTTTAAGGAGGTGCCTCACTCATGAGGAGGCCGAAAAAGTGTTAAATGATTGCCATGCTGGGGCTTGTGGTGGAAATTTATCTGGTTATGCTACCATGCAGAAGATACTCCACGCCTTTCAATATTGTATCCTCGTAGTCAGAAGTTGTCATGCATGTCAGATTTATGACCATAAAATCCACAAACCACCAGCGCCAATGCATCATGTTGTCTCTGCTGGACCATTTACGAAATGGGGTATCGATTTCATGACCTGTAACCCTCTTTCGTCTGGGGGGCATGGTTATATTATTGTCGCAGTCGACTATTTTACCAAATGGGCCGAAGCAATGCCTACATTCAATAACACAGGACAAACAATTGCATTGTTTTTCTTCAATCACGTCATTGCATGGTTTGGGGTCTCACAGGCTATAGTTACGGATCATGGGAAGCATTTTCGCAACCATATGATGTTTGAACTGATAGCTAAGCTAGGATTGTCGCATGATAATTCTACTCCTTATTATCCATAATCAAATGGACAAGTTGAGGCTATTAACAAAATTCTTAAACGAATGCTTCAACAAATGATAGGAGTTTATAAAAGGAACTGGAACTTGATCCTGTACTCCGCCTTGTGGGCGTATCGAACCTCGGTGAGAAACACAATTGGATTTACCCCTTTTCAATTGGTGTATGGTCTGGAAGCTATCTTACCAATCCAATGTGAAATATCATCATTAAAACTCGAGATAGAATTGTTAACTGACACCTCATAAGAAGAAGTGCATCTCCTTAACCTCATCCATCTAGATGAAATGTGTCGTGAATCCCAATTGGCCAACGAAGCGCGTAAGAGACGTATAAAGGCACAATACGACAAAAATGTCCATCCTCGCATCTTATCAGAGGACAACTTGGTCCTTCTTTACGACCAAGAAGCTGATGTAATAGGTATAGGGAAATTCGAGCCATTATGGCATGGCCCCTATATTTCCAAAAGAGTTCTTGCTAAGGGTGACTACGAGTTAGTTGATTACGATGGAATTCCATTGGAACAACCTAGAAATGGGTTGTATTTGAAACATTACTATGCTTAATCATGAGCGTAGTAATTTTTTGTATTATATTGTTTATATGATGCTGATTTGCATTCACTATCTTAATTTGTTTTTTTAGATTTTTCTTGACGTTAGTAATCTACTTTACATTTCATCGCAGATGACTGAATCTTCAGAACCATTCGTTGGATATGCTGAAGGTGCTAGTCGTAGTACGCAGAATCTATCCTCTGCAGCGTGGGCCATTTTCACTCCGAACGGTGAGTTAGTGAGTTTTCAAGGGATTTGTATCGGTAGATCGATGAATAATATTGCTGAGTATAGCACGTTGATCGAAATTCTCTCTGATGCCATTTCATTTGGTATTAACTGCATAATCATAAGGTTAGACTCACAACTTGTGGTACTACAACTTACTAGTATTTATTTTGTTAGAAATCCAACACTTCTTAGGTTGTTCCTAAGAGTTCGACTTTTGGAGAGACATTTTGATTTCGTTCAATAATCTGAACACTTTAACTGATTCATTAGCTAATCAAGTTTTAGATAGACATTTTCGACATAGGTAAAGAAAAAATTCACATCATTGAATAGGATTGCGCATTAAACATAGGAAAAACTCTAAAAAACATATAGATAGATAGTTATAGGTTTTTTACAAAATTTGTGCCCAAGACACATTGGTCATCTGACCTCAAAATGTATGAAAAATCACAATTAAACTAGTGGTGCTCATGATAGCACACTATAGATCTAGCAATCCTACGGAGCAATCGCATCCAACGGTTAGGAACCCCAAATTGTGTGTCGCTGTAGTCGTATGGGAAGCTCTTAGATCCGGAAATCTGGAATCCTGAAGGTCAACCCCTCTATGTGCTGCTGGAGCTCAACAAGAGTTTCAGCCATATCAAGGTCCTGAAGGACTGCTCTCCCGACAACCCTCTCTGCTGGCGCATCTACTTCGTGCTCTGGTTCCTCTACTGGTTGAACGCGACCAATATCTGCATTACATTAAACATTTAGTTTAGTCTTGGAGAGAAATAAAAATACAAAAAAATTCTATAAACCTTATAAAAATCAAAAAACATGGTCAAATCATTCTTACCTATTGCACCCCATTGAGCGCCTTATGATAAAACTACATCTGGATCTCCTCATAAATCGACACCTGCGTATGCATACTCATCAATGACGACGATCTGTCGCTGGAACTAGGCAAAAAATGCAGATGAGAACATAATGGTCGATTGGACTGAATGCTGACCCATGAGTTCTACCCATCTCTGCATTCGAGGATCTCTAGGACTAGATATATGCAATGTTACATGTTGTGGCTGCATCAGTGGAATCTGTTCCAAAGCGAAAGAGATAAGGATGGAACCATAACTGAAATTTGTCTTCCTTCATCCCTTTGATTTATTCAGTTGTTCCTTTATCTGAGATAGAATAGCTTCAGACCAATTGAAGACTTTTGGCTCTAAGCACTCTAGCGCAAACTGCAAATACGATCTGTTCGCTACGTGGAGTGTAACGGTGCCAGCTAGAATAGTGATCGTGAATAGGATGGTTCTCAAAGGAAAATACCTAACATCACGGATGTTTATTTTTCCATCTTTGCTAGGTTCTGACCTCGGATAGCAATACTGCAGAACATAATCCCTCATTGTTTATCCTCCAACAACAGATCCTGTGAGTGAAATGGGCAAACCTCTCCTCGAAAAACCTATGAGAAAATACACATCCTAAAGTGTTATAGACAACACTTGATTTTTATGTGAAATGCTTCTATCGCCGGATCCCATGCTCGAACAAGGAACTCCAAGAGTTCTATCTATTGCCTCATTCCCGACAATTTAAAGTACTTAAGCAGTCTGCAATCTCTTAAAGCTCTTAAAGTACCCGGATCATTCAAGGAAATCATATCCTATTCTTCATGTTCTATTTCTCTCCATGTAATTGTCATTATTATCTGATGGAAACCTGAAAATCAACCACAAGATCCATCAGATACCATTCATTGCAAAAAACTAGGAAAATTTTGGACACAACATGAAAACCAAAAACTTCAACTGTGCCCAACACACTCCTGGGCTGAGACAGTGAGTTGCACATGCAGGTACACTTCACTGTACCTGCTATGCAATGCAGGTTTCGACATTCAGGGGTGCATTGCCCTCAATTTGGGCAAAATTTACCCTGGGGGCCTCAAAACCCTAAAAGACTGCAATGAATGGTAAGAAATGAATACTGAAAGAAAGAGGAGGTTCATGCTACTAACCTGGATCAAATGGCAATGAAATCTGTCCACTAAAATGAACACAATCAATGACTGAAGTTCGGGGGAAAAATCAGGTTCAGAGCTCCAAAATACAAATGGTAACTATGGAATGGTAAAAATGAATAGTGAAACTACTTTATATAGTCATTTAATTACTTGCAAGTTAAATTTATTGCTATGACTATGGTTTTATTATGTTTTTTTATCATGAAACAGGTATTTTTAATCCATTTGATGTTGTTCTGAATAGGAAATACAACTGACGAACATATTAGTCATGCTGATTTATTTCAAGAAAGACTTGACCACAAAGCATGTTTTTTCTCCTTATTTTTCGAGCTTTGTTAAAAACGAAAAAGGATTTGAAGCGCACTTTTATCTCTTTTTCAAGCTTCGATAACAGTGAAAAAGGAACCCCTGGAGTCTTCTTTCAGCTCTTTTCAAACTCCTATAATGTGAAAATATTTCCGAGCACTTGTCATTTCAAGCTCGTTAAAGTAAATGAATTGATATCTACTCAGTATAAGTTTAACCCTTTTCCGAACTGAGATGGATTATTTACGAAAAAGGAATACCTTGGTTAAACATGACCAAAGAGGTTCTTTCAGATATTATTTTACACTTTTTCGGATCTGAGAGAAAAATTTATGAAAAAGTACTTTTGGAGTTCTCTTTCCTCCTCTTTTTTAGACTCTCTAAATATGAAAAAGGACTAGGCTATCACTGTCATTAAGCTCGTTGAAACATAAAATAGCGACGAGCTTGTCGATCATGACAAGAATCGAGTTTCATTCATCGCTAGACTCGTTAAATTATTAAATAGCGATACTTTATTCGCCCGAAGGGTTGAGTTATAGATCAAGCAAACGTTATCCTCCTCAAGCTTGTTAAAAAATAAAGAGGTACTGGTCGACAAATGACTGGGGAAAATTTGGGAAAAGCAAGTAAATATTATTTTTGGTAGCAAGTTGCTCTTGAACATGACACTTATTTTACTCCATGTCCATGACTATTTGGGTTGGGTAATCATATTGATGGTTCATTCAAACCTATGGTTCATCATACCTTCACTTCGGTTTTGGGTCAATGCTACCAACTCATCACAGTGTCGTCGATATGTTCAAGAGAAGTCATCTAGTGATTAAGAACTCATCCATCTGCAATACTCATAAACCTTCATTTTCATGACTGTCATCCCTGAAAATTTCTATATCAAGTCATACCCTTGTCTCCGAAATCAGTAACTCCAAGGAGTTGCATTTCAACATCCCATGAAATGCAAGTAGAGAAATCTGATTTGAGAGGATGGTAGTCTTCATTGGAAGGGTACCAAGGTTGAGCATGATGGGAGGCACCCACATTTGGATGAATGGGTGTGGATGGTGAGAAAGAAGCTGGAAATCTACTTGAAAATATATGACACCGGGCAGCAGGAGTCTTGGCTACGTTGGCTACTCTTGAAAGAGTTTGGCCATCATGTGACATATCCTCTTTCTAAGGGTATGTGGGTGGAGGAAGTTTGGTAGGATACTTGCATCATGGGGCAGCAAGGAGTATGGATGCATTGTGTTGATATGACATTCTTCATATCAATCATTATGTCTCACCACATGATTTGTATGATGGAGGTATAAGGAGGCAACAAAAACTTTTATTTCTTGGGTTGTTCTTGGGAAAGCATGGGAAAATTTGCTCTCATACTTTGCATGATGTTGTAGGAGTGGGAGATGGCACTATCATGGTGCAAAGGGTCTACTCCTTAGCCTTGGATGATGAAGAGGTACTTCCACTTTGGGAGGAACTTCTTATGTATAGAAGCATTGTGGGAGATATCTTTGACAATGGGCATGTCAAAGAATGGAGCTATGAGTTGGCAGGAGCCTATTTTCATAGGCCAACAACGCTGTCACTTTGGAGCTTGGACTTATTGATGGAGTGTCCCCAAGATCACTTCACATTTGATGCACTTGGTGAAAAAGGAGGAGGTGAGGATGATGGAGTAGTGGATGGATACATCTATTAATGTGATATGTTCTTCTTGACTTGGATTTCCAAGCATAAGAAGAAGGATCTTCATGCAGCACATGGTTCATTCCTCTTCATGGGAGTATGACAAACCACTATGGAGGACTTATTCATGGATCCATGCATCATATTAATTTTAGCACATGGTAAGAATAGTTTTTGCATCTATTGCTTATCTAACATAGTATTTGCATCTTCTTACCATTTTCATATAGTGCATTTCTCCACAAGAGGGCAAGCTTATTATTGAGCTCCATGGACAATTTTTGGCCAGATATTATGATGGAGACAACCATATTTTGTATGAATTTGGGAAAGTGTTTGGTTAATTCTTGTATTCTCATTGATACAATCAGCCATTTATTATTTACTAGTAGATTTGATGACTTACACAACTAGCCATTTGTCAAGAAACAACTTGCCATGCTATTTTATGAAGATGCAGTGGGGAAGACTGCATAGTGACCACTTGGGAGACTGTTGGTACTTTCCAACACTATATGAAACCTTCACAAATATTTTCATTTGGATTCCATATGATGATCATGTCCTATTCATCATATATGAGATGGTTTGGGCTAGCTTGATTCACAACGTTGGAGAGGAGATCTTTGGAGATCTAGTCTTCATCTTGCCACTTGAGGGCAACATCATTGCAACCAAAGATCAACAGATAATCTACACTTATCATGAGTGGAGAGGAGGATAGTGTGGGGTATGCTACTTTGTCTACCATGTTTATATTTTCAGCTCACCTACCTTGTAGGAGCCAAAGGTGGAGAGGAATTTTTAGGAGTTGCCATGTTGGGAGGTGACTCATTTTGTATGGATGATAGCTTGGGGGATGGGAGATTCATATGGAGATGGTGGATCCCAATATATATCAGACCTCATGCCTCAAAAATTCCTTTAGACAACCCATTGTTGCCTCCATGGATATTTTACTTTTGCACGATGATAGCTATTTGGGATGCTCACCAAAAGCTAGCTTGCATAATTGGGAGGGGCAACTTGGAGATGTATTGATGAGACAAAATATTGATCCTTGGAGGAATTCATCATACGAGGATGCTACAGGGGAAGAAGAAGAGGCTCTTCAGTTCTATCCTTGCAGTTGCTTGAGGACAAGAAACATTTGGGAGGGGAGGACTGTAATATTCCAAGTTTAGCATGCAGCTAATTGGAATATTGATTTTTGTCTTTTACACTTGGTGGATGAATAAATGGGGTAGGATAACCATACTTACCTTGAATGAAAAATAAAATCCCTCTTGATGTGAAAAAAGATCATAAAATAACTGGATCTAGCACTCTCATGTGTGAACAAGGCATAATGGATGTGGACAAAGTCAGGTTTGACCAAGTCAACAACATTAATGTGGGAGGAGTGGATCAACAATAAAAGTAGCTCAATGTGAATAGGGACTAGCCTAGAAAACTATATGTGACTGGATTGAAGGCCCTTAGGTGTGTAAAGGGCTGAAGCAGGTTGAAGGGATCAACCTTGACCAAATCAAACAACGCTATTTTAGAGGAGTGGCATTGATGAAGGTACAACACAGTTTTGGAGGTAGATTGATTGTGTGATGGTGGAAACCCTAATGAGTGGGACCCAAGGCGAGAAGGCTCAATTAGTTTATAAGGAAGAGGATGGAAGAAATTTTAGGTTAGCTTATGAATGCTATTTTGATGTGTCTTCTTAGACTTTTCTCTCTTCAGCTGTTTAGCTAAGATTGTTGGTGTTGTTTAGCACTTGATATTCCTGTCTAGGAATTCCATCTCTTCCCTTTGAGTAACTCTTGGGAGAGACCTGATATATCATTACACACATCTGGCATTAGTGCCAAGCTTCATTCTTCAGCTACAACATTATTTCTGCAGAAGTATAACGTTGTGTTGCAGTGGAGGTTGAGAACCCCACTTTCTGAGTTGATTTTGCATAGGAGGAAGGATTCCTTCTTGTGGGAGATCATTTTGGAGGGTTCCTGATATTATTTTAGGCCTTTGGCTATAGGCCAACATATTTCCATCACCTACAACGTTATTCTTGTATGGGAATTGCATTATTTCTGGAGGGAAGTTTCAGTAGTTTCTTTTGTGGCTCTTTTTGGGAGTTTTCCTATGATTAGAGGGTTGATTAAAGGTCTTCCCCCATGAAAGGCCATACAGATTGAATCCAAAATATAAGAATAAGGTAAAGGAAGGGTTAGATAAGATGGTTGTTGCAGGCATCATAGAGCTAGTAGAAAAATCTGATTGGGTAAGTGCCATGGTAGTACAATACAAGAAGACAAAAGGAGAAATCAAGATTTGTGTAGACCTGCGCAAGTTGAATGATTCCTGTGTGCATGATCCATTCCCAAATCCATTCTCTGACAAGATCTTGGACAATGTCGGAGGACAAGAAGCTTATTCATTAACAGATGGTTTCTTAGGGTATCATCAGATCAGGATTGTGCTAGAATATCACAATAAGGCTACCTTTGCAATATAATGGGGATCTTTCTAGTATACAATCATATCCTTTGGGTTGAAGAATGCACCTGCCATTTTCTCATGCCTAGTAGTATTTTCCTTGAAGGAGTTTATCCATAAGTTCCTGGAAGTATACTTTGATGATTGGACTATTTTGGGCTATTGAAAAAGCATGTTTCAAATCTGCGCTTAATGATGGACACCTGTAGAAAGTATCATATCTCACTGAACTTGAAGAAATGTATATTCTGTGTGCCATTCGGGATACTGCTGGGACGCATTGTCTGCCAACAAGGGTTGATGGTAGATCTCGCGAAGATCACAGTAATTGTTAATCTAGAGCTACTTGCGAATGTCAAACAACTACGCTCAATATTGGGGCACACTGGTTATTATCAAACGTTCATTCAGGGTTATGCGCTGATAACTGCGTCCATGGAGAAGCTGCTTAAGAAGGATGTGACATTTTGCTGGGATGAGGAATGTTAGAAGAGTTTTGAATTTTTGAAGGAAAATATGGTCACTGTGCTCATATTGATCTCCCCAAATTGGTCTAAGGTGTTTCATGTGAATGTTGATGCCTCTTGTATCATGCTCAGAGCTATTTTAGCGCAACCAAGAGCTGGGGAGATTGATCACCCTATTTCCTATGCCAGTTGGAAGCTCCCAAGTGCAGAATGGAATTATTCAACCACATAAAGAGAAAGGTTAGTGATGGTGTATGTGTTGCATAAAACCACTACCTGTTAGGAGGACACTTCAAGATGTTTACTGATCACTCTGCTTTGAAGTAACTGGTCAATAAGCCTTTGTTGTGGGGGAATATCTGCAGATGTTTGTTACTATTCCAGGAGTATGAATTTGAGAACATTGTGAAACCATGGAGACTGAATGCTGGGCCAAACCATATGTCGCGCATTGAGACTGGTGAAGAACCTAGAAACTTGGAGAATTGATTACCAGATGCACAATTATTTGCGATCAAGATAATTGGCGATCATTTCCCTGATATTATTCAGTTCCTGAATACTAGATGCGTTCCTGAGGAATATATAGTGAAACAAAATAAAGAACTCCTGGCGCGTGCAACAAACTTCACTATTATTGCTGGCTAGTTGTACAAGATGGGTGCAGACGAAGTTCAATGAAGATATGTTTTGGAGTATGAAAGGCATGAAATCTTAGATGAAGCTCATGGAGGGGTTGCCGGTGGTCACTATGCAAGGAAGAAAATCACGCTAAGGATTTTTCATGCTGGGTTATGGTGGCCCACATTTCCCAATGATGCCTATGCGCATTGCCGTGCATGCGATGTCTTCTAGAGGATCGGAAAGCCATCGCGTAGAGATGAGATGCACCTTCATCCATAGATGGCACTGCAAGAATTTTAGAAATGGGCCATAGAATTTTCCAGACCTATTAAACCTCTAGGAAAGAAGAGTGGTGTGCGTTACATAATCACTACGACTGAATATGTAACCAGATGGGCTGAAGCTAAGCCTGTAATGGACTATACTGTAGATAAAACTGTGCATTTCATCTTTGAGAATATTGTGACTCACTTTGGATGCCCTTAGATTCTAATAAGTGATCAAGGTACACACTTTGTGAATGAAACCATTAAAACAGTGCCATACAAACTCCAAATTCATCAGAAGAGCACTCCCTATCACCCACAGGCGAATGGCAAGGTGGAAGCTTTCAACAAGATATTGGAGACTGCGATTACAAAGTTTTTCAATGCTAACCGAAATGATTGGGATGATCACGTACCCATAGTTCTCTGGGCATATCGGACCACATGTAAAAAGTTGAGTGGTAGGACACCATTTAGGATGGTATATGGGAAAGAAGTTGTGTTGCCAATGGAATACATTGTTCCCATCTTGCACATCGCAACATTCACAAATATGAAAGAAGTAGACATTCTGGAGGAATGGTTGTCGTAGTTGGTTGCACTTGAAGAAGATCACTTTATTTCCAACTTCCACGAGAAATTTCAGAAGGAGTGCCAAAAGGCCTGTTATGATAGGTACATAAGACAGAAGGTATTTAAGGAAGATGATTTGGTCCTATTATATGACAACAAGTTTGTGCGGCACCCAGGGAAGTCAAGGATGCATTGGCTAGGACCATATTTTGTTAAGGAGATCACTGATGGAGGTGCAGTGTGCCTGGCCATGCTGAGCGAATTAGAATATCTTCCTGGGTATGTCAATGGAAGCCGATTGAATCCATACAGGGATTACCCTCTCCTTGTGCACACCAAATGACTATATGACCGAAGTATTGGATCCACGTAGAAGGGATGGTGGATGAGCATAAAGGTGCGACGCACGTGTAGTAGCTACACGAGGAGGTTGAATGGGTCGCAGAGGTGCCAAAATCTAGCTGTTGGAATAGTAAACTTGGAAAAGACAGTTTTATTACTGTTTAAGGGAGCGTCTAGGTTGCATTTAATGAGAGTAATTTTCCATATTTGGAACCGTTTTGTCATTTATGGAGACACATTAATGCCTAAGGGACCGTTGAAGACACACTAAAACTATACATATGACCTATGGGGTCACAATAGTTCCCTTTTCTTTCTGTGTGAATTTCATACCTTGATCTCTCTGATTTCTACATCCTATTCATTATCTATGTTTGGTCTAGATCCAAGATTTGAGGAGGAGTTGCGCTGTAGGGGTCTTGGTTATGTTATCCCGCCAAGCATGACAGCTACACACCTAGAAGAGGTTCCTACTGCACTGATTGCTGATACACCTACGCTTGCAAAGACTAAGAAGGGTCAGACATCGGGGACCCATAAATCCCCTAGAGAGAAGAATCCAAAGCTACGCTCCATTACAGGTGAGAGCTAGAAGAGACCCATGGCAGAGCTCCCTAAGACCATTATGGAGGATGAGGATGTGGTTGAAGTGGCCCCATTCTCACGGTTGTCGACCTACGTCACACTGCGCAAGGTGTCTGTCAAGGTCCTAAAGAATCTTGACAAGGTGTGGTCCTATATTAACATGCCCTTAATTCCTGAGAATGTCCCACTTGAAGGTGATATGTTCGCTAAAGTGCCATAGCTGAAGATGGAGGATTGGGACCTCGCGAATGTTGATAAGTTTCCTGAGCTTGCCCCTGAGCGCTATCTAGACCACGTAAAATATGAGGGGGGGGGATTGTGCGTGTGGAGCTGCAACGATGGGTGCTCGGCCTACATAAGGCAAGGATTATGAAATTATTGCAAGTCCCACATTTCAGGCGCGTGTGGTCCTATATTAACATGCCCTTAATTCCTGAGAATGTCCCACTTGAAGGTGATATGTTCGCTAAAGTGCCGTAGCTGAAGATGGAGGATTGGGACCTCGCGAATGTTGATAAGTTTCCCGAGCTTGCGCCTGAGCGCTATCTAGACCACGTAAAATATGAGGGGGGGTATTGTGCGTGTGGAGCTGCAACGATGGGTGCTCGGCCTACATAAGGCAAGGATTATGAAATTATTGCAAGTCCCACATTTCAGGCGCAACTAGACAAATGATATTTGTGTGCGACAATTACTCGCGCTTGTGCATGGTGAAGCTCTATGGTTGGGCGAGCACATACCCATTGATGTCGTGCTGATCTATCAGATCATCGACCTGCCTGACCAAGGTGCGGATCCCATGGATAAATTTGGAGGAAAAGCATAAGAAAAGAAGGTGGAAGACAAAATCAAAATGGCCTACCTAGTGTCATACCACAATAGAGGATTTGTGGTCAATGAAATTAACAAACCAACCATTCAATTCGAGATGCTCATCTTAGCCTTCAAGATGATGCGGAAGTGTAGACCTAAGGAGGTTCCTACGCCAGTCATTGCACTTGCAGGACAATGTGAGAAGGGAGTAATCTACAATTGGGCTCAATATTTATGTAAAGAGTTCTTGGAGAATGTGCGCAAAGTATAAGAGGAGGGAAAGCACTTATATTACGCTTGGATCTTGCTACTGAGAGCCCTAATTGGATGGAATATCCCAGAGGAAACACAGTTCTCAGATATAGAGCCGCAAATGTCTGAAGCCAGGTGGTACGCCACACTATGGAATCCCTCTATTCCTACGCGCATTATGGAAAACAAGATATTTTGGGTCTTGTTTGACACTTGTGTCTTTCAGGTGATCGAGTCCAAACCAAGGATCTCTCAAACTTTGGACGAGAAGTACAATTTGATTGCATATTTTAAGGCCACTTTCCACAACATTCACATCCACGTGAAGGGCGCAGTTGAAGGAGTTTGGTACGAATTGCATTATCTCACCACTAACGATGACTTGCTGCGCGTCACTGTAGAGTGGACACTAGCTTGGTTTGAGACATGCACCATGGAAGGTGCATCTACATCTATTTCGAAGATGCCTACCAAGCCTCACACTGGTACACAAACTATTAAGAAGACCACAGGAGAAGAGCCCACTCCGAATACAACTAGCGAAACAATTGATCTAGAAATGAACAATGCACCTGAAAAGAATGGTTCTGTGCTTAAAGAGATAGAGGAGTAGGTGGAATTTCAGACCTCCAAGGGCACAAAGCATGGTTCTCAGGCTGCGAGAGGATCCAGGAAGAAACGAAAGGGCTCTAAGGCCACTGGAGAAGTAGAGCTGACATTGACTGAAGATGATTTCAAAAAAATAGCCAACACGATCACGAAAACAACAAAATATATGTGGACAAACATCGAAGCATAGTACAAGGATGTGCTCGATGGAGTCCAGGTTGGTATCGAAGAGCTCAAATTTCAAGCGAGTGTTGTAGAAGTGAGCCAGTTATAAGCAAGCGTGACTGCTGCCGGCGTGCAACCCATTACAATCGTATTGCCTTCAATAGGAGAAGCCTGCTTGGTTCAGATCCCTGAACAATCCATTCGGGTCGAGTCTCAGCTGCTGCACGTGCAACTCAAAGCCTGCCAGGAAATTAACATTGATTTGACTCTGTTACCTACAAGGAAATTACACTTGGTCCACAACATGATCATGGATGAGCTATAGTTTCGTGAAGCCCGTGCCTACCGTGACATGAATGAAGCTCAATAGCATGTAGTATACCTTTAGAAGAAGTATCAAAGCACCAACGAAGCATGCTAAGAAGCTGAGGCTCAACGTGATGCACTCGAGGACATGATCAACCAGGTCTGCAGTGATGTACCAGAAGTCCCCGCCATAGCTGCCCCAGAAGAAAAGTTAGAAGGCCTGGCTGTTGCATTAAAGGCCTTGCGCGCAGAAGTATAAAATGTTTGGTCTAAATTTGAGCATCAGATTACTTCCATACAGTTAAAATTGTAGCCAGAAACCTTGCTGGAAGTCAGAGCTCAGAGGGCTGCCGAAGTAAAACATGCTACAGATAGCATTGCTGCCACAGTCACAATGTAGTCAACTCTTGGACGAAGCCATGGGTGTCTGGAATTTGGTTTAGAGTGACCCAATGGTACAACAACTATGCAATGAGTTGTGCATCAAGGAGCAACAATTCACTAGTACATTTAGGGGAAATTCCGACACTTGGTTCCGACGCTTTTGACCAAATGTCGGAAATTTCCCCAAATTTTTCAATCCCGCCCGAAACCGTCGCTATACCGACGTTTATAGAAAAGTGTCACAATACCGACACTTATACAACGTGTCACAATTGCGACGTTTGGAGGAATACGTCGCAATTGCGACACTATGCCCCAAAGCGTCGCTATTGCGACGACTGCCTCCAAACGTCGCAAGTGAAACATAATGTCTAAGTGTCGCAATTACGACGTTTGGAGGCATTCGTCGCAATAACGACGCCTTTTCCGCCATCGGTATAACAACACTTATATGCGTGCTACATAAAAATATGAAACTTATATGCGCGCTACATAAAAATGATTTTATTAAAAATACGAAACTTATATCCATCGCAATAGCTACATTAACGTCTGATATCACGCGCGCATTCGCCCTCCGCTCTTGTAGAACAGCATTCGCTCTCAGAATTCACCCTCAACTCTTTTAGAACAGCATTTGGCCTCAGCATTCGCCCTCAGCTCTTGCAGAACAGCATTCACCCTCAACATTTTCCCTCAGCTCTTACAGAACAACATTCGCCCTTAGCATTCGCCCTGAGCTCTTGCAGAACATCATTCACCCTCAGCATTCGCCCTGAGCTCTTGCAGAATAGCATTAGCCCTCAGCTCATGCAGAACAACATTCACCCTACATTCGCCCTCAGCGTTCGCCCTCAGCTCTTGCAGAACAACATTCGCCCTCAGCTCTTGCAAAATGGTAAGTTCTTACTGCAGGCCCTTCCTCCTATAGTAGGGTTGAATCTATTTGGGTTTTTTTGGTCAATTCTATTGGATTGTGTTAGGCTATATGGTTCTCTCTAGATGTCAAGAATCAAGATTCAATACCCTCTATTATCTTCATCACCCAATACAAGATTTAAATTTTTCCCAAAGAAACGCTTATTAATTTGGCAGCCATTATTTCTCCCTGCTTTAAAAACCTACATTTAAATGAAAACAAGCATTGCATTTCAACTACAAAAATCTATTAGTGTTCAAATGTACATGTGTGCATCACTTGTGTGGGGTATTCCTTTTCCACTTTCACATTATCCAAGAATGTGTGCAGTATAGTTCATATTTTTTGTGATTTAGATTATCTTGAAAAAGGAAAGGTAAATTATTTCCCATGGAAAAGAAGGTTTTCCCTTTTTACTACTGGAAATGGTACAACAAAGTTCCATTTCTACCCGAAACTCCTATGAAACAGGAACCAAATAAAGGCCATTTCCTCAATGGACATCATTTGGCTTTGAAAATGGCAATTGCACCATGTTGTTTCTTATATTACATCACGATAGTTTCTTAGGTCATTTCTTGTTTCTTGAGATGAAAAACAACCAGAGAAATTGTGAAGATCCTTTCAAGAAATAAATGACCATTTCTCAATCATATCTCAACTATTTTTTATTTTATTCAGTGGTTGCTTACTTTGAGAGAAATTTGACACTTTTATAAAGAATATAACATAAAAACACAAAATGGGAAGGAATTGATGAGGTAGATGACCTTTAGTTGTTGTCAATTAAGAATTGATAATACACGATGCATGTTATGTACTACAAACTAGATTCCTTCCTGGAGTTAGGACACAGAGTATTGAATCAAAGTTGTAGTTTCTAAATTCTTGTATTGGTTCATCAATCTTGAAATTCAGACATTGCATGTCTTCATTGCTTCATGTTTGAATAATTTGCATCATATCGTACAATAGGAAATTAGGAATTATGATTATTATTACTTTATGGATCTATTAAGTTACTTTTAAGTTTGCATGGTTTAGTGTGAAATTATTCTAGTGTGCCCCTAGGCCCAAGTGAAGGAATGCCAAGGACTGAGAACCCTAGTTTTTAAATGGTATTGTTTCTAACTATTTTTTGAAACATACAAATTACAATTAAATTTTAGAACTTAAGAGTTAAAACTTAAATGATTCAAATGAATTGGTATGCTATTTGGATGAATTGGTCTGGCATATTTAGAAAGATCAAACCTCAGAAATAAACATGTCTATTTTTTAATGGCAAAGAAGTCTTAGACATTAAAGTTACAACTCTGTTATAGTAGATGTATAAAATTCTTCCTACAGGTTTATTGGCACGGGGTTGATCGAATACAATCTGGACATACACAACCTAATTTCCAAGAGGGATTATTTGTTCACACCAAAGGTGCTGTAGCTACTATGAATATGATGAAAAACTGGACAAATAGCATATCTATCATACTAGGCATGGCTTAGACACAGTAGTTACTGGTGAAGAAATTTCTGCTGGCTTTGACTTTAAATGTAACAAAAATTTAATCTCTTAACCAGAGGTTTCCTGGATCTAAATTCTGTGAATTTTCTGCCTTGGGACTACTATGAAATATTATACAAAACAATAGTGGAGGTGAACAGTATTCCAATTGTAATGTTCTCTTATAATTAAATTGCCCAAGGGAGGACAAAGTAGCCTATCCAACCCCATAGGCTATAGTCAATTATAAAGGGGGAAGTTAAAACTTAAAAAAAAAAAAATTAAACCTTAAAACATACCTACCTATCCATGAATCATAAGTTCATAACTTACTAAGTGAAAGCGTAGACTTACCACAAACATCCATCCTCAAATTGCTATGGATGAGCCAGAGCCTCAAGATGAGAGTGATTCCTACTTGGAGAGCATGCTAAGTGAAGATCTAAGTGATGCTTATGAAATGGATGCTGATGATATGGCTTGAGGAAGCCATTGCTCACTATCAGGCTTTAGCTATTTTTATTTTAGCATATCAAATTTTCCTAGTTCATGTTTACAGTTTGCCATTTGGAGATGCCTTGAGGCAAAATTTGAATTTAGTATGACAATGGACATATATTTTGAAATTTTGAATCATGATTCTAATTTCTTATAAGTTATTAATATGTAAACTGAGCTCCAATTTGCACTTGATATCATATATGAATCATGATATTATCAAACTAGAAATTTTGAAATTTCAATGACAAATGTCACATGTGAATGTTGAATGATGTGCATGTTTAAATCTTTAAAGTTTAAAGTTATAAATTATTAGTAATTTACAAATTACTATATTAGTGTCATTAAATTTATAATTTATAAATTATAATTTAGAAAATATAGTATTATATATGATATATAAATTATAATATATATTAATATAAAAATACCCAGACGAACCCACGCACCCTGTTTCAAAAAATGTCATCCCCGTCCCCGAACCCACGTTTCCTAGCAACATAGTTTCAAACATTAAATATCAACAAAATCATTTAAAGGATATTGAAAGGAAAAAGGTGATGGAAGATAGAAAGTGCCTTACTTAAATGCTCTAAGGATTTTCAATAGTTGCTCCAAAAGCTTCACTTCAAGGCCCTTCAAGATCGTCTCCAACAATGCTATACCATCAGCTTCAACAATGTTGCTCCAAAAATATCCTCAAGGTCTTCACAACAAGTTTACTAGAAGTTTCTCCAACAATATATTCAATAAAGGTCTTCATTGTCAACTCGTCTCTTGTTTGGGTGCCTTAATGTGCAATGACATGTTTCCAGGACTGAATTCAATGCAAGGCATATTTGAAACTCTAACTCTGTCTTCCGGTGTCTTATTAGAAATTATTTCACTTTTCATTTTGTGTTTTCAAGTTAGATATTGTTTTCAAGTTTTTACATTTATAATTTTATTGCAATGTGGCAGACTGATCAGAGCAGTGCAGGAACAACCCCGAGACGGGATGATCGCGGAAAGAGGCCAGCGGAAGAACATGTAAAGTGTCAGCATTGCTCTATCTTTAGGTATTTTAGTTATTTACATAATTGAAATAATATTAATTTTGTTCAAATATGCAGACACCTAGCCATGGTACGCCTGATGATTCCCTCTTCGAGGAAGAGCTTTCTTCATCCCTATCTCCAGTGTTCTTGTTGCAAAAAAAGGCACGAGATGCAAGGTCGGAATTTAATACTTTGATAGACGCACCTCAAACACCTGAAACAGAAGAGAGGATACAACATCTTATGAGGCAGCTAGAAAGATATCAGGTAATAATAAAAATTCAAAAGGATATTTTTTTTGTTTTGCATGAGATGAATTGTGATAGTTTGATTTTTAATTTTTACATTGACTAAACTAACAAAAAGTTCTTTTGTATGTAGCGTTTTTTGGCACTTGTTGAACCCGGTGTTGGTGGTAGTGGGATAGAAGGGCAAGAGATTTCCCAGCAACCCTCTCGTACAACTTCTACTCCTTTAGGTGCCAGCCAATAAACACACCCTGCTCAAGCAGACACCCAGCCAACCGCTGAACGTGTTGGCAATGATGAACCTGATATGGCCAACTACATTATTGCATTTCCTGGAGCTACACATGTCAGCTCCACAGGGACCATTAATGTCACGTTGTTGGTGAACGATGAAGGTGTCCCTATAAAGCACGTACAACTCCCAAGTAAATTTTAATATTTTAACTATTTCATGTACTTTATCTAAAACATATTTATCATGATTTTTATTTTTAAATTAATGATAATATCTTTCTTTTTTTTCTTTTTTTTTTTTCTCTGTGTAGGAAACAATGAGTTCTACAGGTTTTTGGAGAGCCATGCGTTGGTAATTTTTTTCCCAACCATATGCACAGGGTGGAATTCCCAGAATTCCAACCTAAAAAAAGAACTTCTAGATTATTTAGAAGCCCTTTTTGGGGTTGGCACATTTGACAGAACAACGGTGGCTCGGGTAGCCGGCAAATATTTGAAATATACCAAGGACACCTATAGGACGCAATTGAAATTTAACTAGAGAGTGAGTGGAGAGCACTCATCCATGAAGGAAAAGAGAAAAGGGCAAAGAAAGAAGGAAAAATGCCAACTGGACCCGCAAGGTAAATTACAACTTTAATTCAATAGCTTTAATTTTCTCTATGTCTAAAATAAAAGTGTGCTACGTCATATCTGACTTCAATATTTTGATGCTAGGTTGCCTGACACCTCAAAAGAAACCAAAGCTAGGATTGAAAAAAAGGGCCATCACAAGCTAGGCCAGGGCGGCTACTTGAAATTAGTCGCAAGAATTGTAATTAAGTAGCTAAACATCTTATAATTAATTGTATCACCTTCCAACGTTTTTGTAATCCTATCAAATATGATTAAAAATACACAATCATATGTAATGTAGGGTGATGACTTCAGAACAGAAACTATAGAGGAAGATAAAAATATCGCTTTCCATTTCGGCTATCAAGCCATAGTTGAACGTCGCAGAAGCTTGGGGCAGGTCCCAAGATCGAGAATGCCTAATAAGGTAAAACATTAACCTTTCAATATGTTTGTTTTCGTCCATAAATTTAATGTCTAACAACTTTGTTTGAATCAGGGGAGTATCACTACTGACGAGGAAAATAACCCAGTTTTAGAGCCAGATGTAGATGATCCTCACGTGCAACCTGATCATTGTAGTGGGGACCAGGCCGACAATGCTACTATCAGTGAGGGCCGTGATGGTAATTAATTTCCACTTATAATTTTTTCTAATTATACCTTGATGGTTGTCATTATAACATTTTTTTTTTAAAATGACAGAGAATGTTTCCCTTGAGGATCTTACCACCAGAGAGGAAGGCAGGGCAACAATCCCAACGACGACAACTGGTGCACCAGGTAAATAATCTCATTGCAATTTTTTTTATTAATATTACTGAACTAGTTCAATGATATTTAAAAACTGACAATTAAAATTTAATATTATCTATTTTTGTAGGCGATGCCTCGTCACTGGATGAGACCAGACATCGTGACTACGCAACTAGGTCAGCGGTGACAACTGGTGCACCAGGTAAATAATCTCATTGCAATTTTTTTTATTAATATTACCGAACTAGTTCAATGATATTTAAAAACTGACAATTAAATTTAATATTATCTGTTTTTGTAGGCGATGCCCCGTCACTGGATGAGACCAGACATCGTGACTATGCAACTAGGTCAGCAGTGCGGGTCGAAAGGCACGAAACAAGAGCAGAGCACGATGATATTGATGATGTAATTAGGAGCTTTAGAAA
Source organism: Pinus albicaulis (assembly GCA_034641835.2). NCBI lineage: Eukaryota > Viridiplantae > Streptophyta > Pinopsida > Pinales > Pinaceae > Pinus > Pinus albicaulis. The sequence continues at coordinate 582,248,276 of CM076581.1, forward strand.
TAGGAAGAAGAAAAAGAAAATTTGATAATGTAAAATATTGTATTATTATAAGACAAACGTTACCATACTTGGAACGTTTTTTGCGTTATATAAAAAACTCATTTATCATACTATTTTTATGTCAAGCATTAATTGAAATGTTTCCTTGTGTACTTTTTGTTGAATTCTTTTTTTATTAGTTATTGAATATTTTTTTTTATGCTCATGAAAGTAAAAAATGAAATATAGATTGGGTATTGGAGAATTGAGAGTGATGTGAAGGGGGGGGGGGGAGAGGGGCCATAAGAGCTTCCACCTTCACATGGTTGGCCCTGTTTAGTAGAGAATAATTTATTGGAGCGATTTAATCTTGGAGCAAACCTCCCTCGATCCAGCGTAGCAACAAAAAAGTCACTGTTGACTTAGTTGCTACTCTTTCAGATCGTGGGAGGCTTGCTCCAAGTTCATGCGACTCCAATAAATTGTTCTTGAAATGAAGAGGAGCTTATTCAGGTATGTTTTGACATTTTCAACATATGTTCTAACATTATCATAAGAATTCATCTTAGAGTAAAAAATACTACATCAATTACTTGTATTTATTGTATAGATATTGATGGATTTTGATTGACTTGGCAGTGCAGGTACAAATCCTCTTGCATCATGAGCAATACAACTTGTCAACCAGGGTCATGTCTAGGATATTTTTGCTTGTGCGCTTGACCAGGTTCGTAATGTCACATTTTGTAAGTTCCTTTGCAGTTCATAATTCAATATTAAGCTTGTTCATGATTATTATCTAGGTTTTTTGTATGTGTTTTTTCATCTATTTGATTGTAAACAACTCTGCATGTTTCCTGTTGTTCACTATGATTTCTCCCATTACCACTCCCAGGATGAATCCGACTTTATTGTTACATAGGTTACTTTATTGTTACTATGATTTCTCCATTTACGATTTCATAGGTTACATCATGTAAAGTTGTCAATCTCGTGTTGGTGATGAGCTTTAGTTCTCCAGATTTGGGGCTTTTCTGATATTTTCTCCCTCATGTCATTCCTGCATCACCTCGTTGTTTGAGCATGCCAATTTTCTACCACTTGTACCAATTGACACATGTCAATCTCTGAGTGGTGCCACATTTCACCTATTTTCAGTGAGAGTTTAGGGTTTCTCTAACATAGCTTCAGAAATCCGATTTAGTGCCTGCTTGAATATCGTCACATAATAATCATGGTTTGGATTGATGAGCATGTTTTGAATGGTTGGTTGATTCATAAGAACCACCCATATAGTCATCTTGAGATATTTCAGAAGTTTTCTCGGGTTTCCTTTTTCACCGTTTCTAGTGGGTGGGATGTTGTGGGGTGATCCATCAATATTGGTGCTCTTGTAGTAGGGAATTTTTTTTTGGGGATATAAAGGAGCATTTGATGTAGATATCCCATTGGATGCATTCATAGATGGGCACAAGAGGTCAAGAATTTAAATTAAAAATATGCAACCTCTAGCATGGCAACCTGAAGGCCGCAAGAGACACTGGTTAAAGATTGTTTTGTGTTGGCCTTAATATAGTCGTGATTTCTTTCTATTATCTTAATGCAAATATATAGTCCGGTCTCATTAAAATGAGGATTTTGGTTGTATTTCTCTTTGGTTGTTTCTCTCTTAATTCTCCAGAAGTTGCCAAAAGTTGCGATAGTTGTTTAGTTTGCCTGTTACAACTTAAAAGTGGTTTTTAGCAATGGGAGTCATGTTTTTTAAGGTTCATACTAATATAAAGATCTTGTAATTCTATATTTAGCATAAGAGAAGATGGCCTTTTCTTTGGGCAGTATGACAAAAATTGCCACATCTACCTCATTGGGTAACAATGGAAAGGGGAAGAAGTTGGGTGCAATGTTTGATAATTATGGCAGACAATTGTCTTCTCTTTCAGTTTTTTCACCCATTTCCTTTAATCGCTCAAGCAGAAGAGGGACTCTGATATTACATGACAGAGAGAAGGTAGTTAATACAAGAGCTATGGAAAAGGAGTTTTACTTCAACAAGGATGGCTCAGTGACAAAAAAATTGTAGGTCAGAGAAAAAATTATATTTAAAGGAAGGTCACCTGCACGTGAAACTTCACTGCGGTGGATCTTTCCTTGTCCACTTATATTCAATTTTAATGTGTTATTTTAATTTTTCATGGAGGGTTGTTTTGGCATATGGTCTCGCATTCAATTGCACACTTACTGAAAGCATTGTCAATTTGTCTTGCAGGCGGTGTGAACAAACTTGTTGATCTTGTTGGAGTCACCCTTGGGGCGAAGGGAAAAATGTTGTCTTGGAGAGCAAGCATGGTTCTCCGAAAATAGTTAATGATGGTGTGACAGTAGATAAGGAGGTAATTTGTAGATGTGTGCTCTGGTTTTCTTTTTAACGTTGTATTAGCTCCCCCTCTTAAATGTCTTAGATTTGGTAGGCATAATTTGAAAACTCAAAGGTGAAAGGAAACATATTTGTTACCCAGTGGTCTACTTGGCCTATGGACTAGCCACATTAGAGTAATGCATAAATAATTTCACAAAAATAAAAGGAAAGGGTTATGGCTGAGTCAAATTTTATTGTTATTGACAGTGTAATGAAATGTATCTCAATGCTATGGTTTTGGCCTTTTTATTGGTTGAATTAGAGGACCCAGTTGAAAATATTGGGGCCAAGTTGGTAAGGCAAGCCGCGGCAAAGACAAATTATTTAGCTGGGGATGGAACCACAACATCTGTTGTTCTTGCACATGTTGGAATATTGAAAAATTCCAGAACAATGAATGGAGAATAAATCTCCCTTCCTCTAACACAGAGAAAATAAAATTTCTTTGACAGGAGACAGAGTTTCAATACTTTGAAAACAAACTTCTATTCCCTTCAATAACTCAAAAAAAAACTATTACACTTCTTCCTCACTCAGAGGGATTACAAAATTATGACTGCTACAAAACGCAGTGCATAAAACCAACTCACTGTCTGTTCAAAACAAACATACTCTGTCTCTAAAACACTCTACTGTGTTTTTCACTTTCGCACTGCTGTGCATACACACTTAAAAAGTTACACTCGGTCTTTCACTTTTTACACACTGCTGTGTAATAAAAAATTTACGTACTGTCTATAAAAAAAACTAACAAGCTTTTTCGACCTTTTTATTTTTATATGCCGTAACATATAAAACATATTATAATAAACCCTCTTTTAAAAAAAATAAAATTAAAAATAAATTCTATGGCCCACCTTTCATTTCGCATATGATATATATATAACATATGTTTAAAACATATGTATATATTAAACTATCAAAACATTAAAGAACCCTTTCCATCGGACTTCAAAATTCTGAATAGATTGAATTTCAAACCAAATTCGCGTTCCAAAATGGGATGCTGACGTCTGCCTAATTTGTAACGCGAATTCTCAATCCAATGTGCCTTATAAAAAATTCGGGTCCGGTTTTTAGGTTTTCAGATTCCCTTCAATTTCATGCGATCCAATATTAATGCTCCACGCGTCCTCCTTCTGAATTTACAAAACTGGGGGGTAAATTTCTGTTTGTTTAATTTCTGGTTGGTGAATTGCGTTAATGTTGGTTGTTGTGTTTAAATACAATCCTGTACAGAAATATGGATGCGGTCGTCTACAAAAAAAACTTGCAGGAATTTTAAATGCTGAAATAAATTTGTGGATGGCGTGCAAGCAACCTCCAAAAAAAAATGTTGCTGCTGCATCCGTCCTTCTGCTGCAGCAGTTGAAGTTAAAATTCAACAGCACAGGGTTTAATAAGTGAGGGTGTAAAGGTAACTTTTTGTCGATAGTATTGGATTAAGATCATCTATTCATTTTTGTAGGGTCTTATGGTGTTTGTTTTTTTAGTTTTGGGTTGGGCTTATTGAGTCTAAGATAGTTTTTGAGTGAAAAATTTGCTATCAGGTATTAAAAAATTTTGGTTCTTTTGTCAAAATTTATGAGCTTGTTAGGAAATACAAAACTCACAATGGTTGTATCTTAAATTTGTGGAAAATAATTTGAAATGAAACCTTTTTTTTTAGGTTGTTGCAGCAGGTGCAAACCCCGTTCAAATTACTAGGGGCATTGACAAGACAATAAAGGCCCTTGTTTCGTAACTCAAAATTTTGTCAAAGGAGGTAAACGCTTGCCTTTTGAGTAGGCTGGTTTTCCTTTTTGCTGATGGTTTGGTGTATCTAATTGAATTAGTTTCCTAAGGTATTTTTGGTTGCAAACTCCTTTTCATTTTTCATACAATATTGGCCTTGTGGAATACATTTGATTGTGTGGTCTTGTTAGATCTACAACATTTGTAGTTGTTTAGTCTTATGGCCGAGGTGCACTTTTATTATGGAAATATTTGATGCAATATTGTCATTTAATCCTTACTGCAGGGTAGCATGTTGAGAATTTTCTTGTGAAACATTTGGTATTCAAAATGACACTTGATCCTATACATCATCATGCACTTGAATTCAAAATTCATATTCAAAGTGTGCCAGACAATTCTTGCAAAATTTCAAATATTTATGTTGTTTTAAACCATTATCTTTTTCATGTATTGGATGCTGAAAATGTGAAAAAGACTTTGGTATGAAACCAACTGGTGAATAATTTCCAGCAAAACAACCACTTCCAAGACATGATTTAGAAGCAGAACATATGTACTTATGAAGCATAGAAATATATCCTTGATGCATTGTCAATGTTTGGCTAGGGTTATTTTTGGAGAAATAACTCCTTATTCCTAGAATAGTGATCTTCAATACAAGTAAATGCCAGAGAAGAGAGATCATCGTGTGACATAAAACTATTAACAAAAGTGAATAGGGAATGATTATTAATTATGGCATACTAAGTTGTCAGTGATTTTGACTATTTGTCTTTAACATGTAAAAATGTTAAATTCCAAACTTACATCATCATGGTTTGGCATCATGAGCTTGACTAATTGTCCACCATGCTCATAATTTATTTGTTGTCTTCATATCTATAAACAACGTTTCAAATAATAATAAAAAAGTTCTATAAGAAAAATCCAGACCTCCATGCTGCCGCTCCTTGTGAGACAAAGTCAAAATTGCATTACACAATCTGAGACATAAGAATCTCCTATATCCCGGTGGTATGTATCCAAATTCTTATAATAGTGTCTTCAAGACTTATGTTGACATTGCCAATGAGATATTTATGCAATGAAAGATGGAGCCTTCTTCATTGTTGTATATGTAATAGTCTTTTATTAATATAAAGATTGATGGTTTTGTCTTTCTGAAAATGAAGTAAAAATAATTTATTGTGGTCAATTGAAAAGTTTTTTTTTTAAAGCTTTTCATTATGGAAGGGCGACATAGATATATGCCCTTCTAATTGAAATTCGGACCTGCCCTTCAAATGTGATCACTGTGTGGGACCTTAACAACAATAAAACTATTCCGCCGCGCATTATATAAAACATATAACAAAACCTTTGTCAAAACTTCAAACGAACCCTTTAGCCATGGGTATTTCATCACGAATTGATCATTTTACCATGTACCTTCTTCTAGAGGAATATTCTTCCACTTGATTAGGTACTTCATAATGGTTATATGTCAAAGAGATACATAATGTTTATCTATAACTTTTTGTGGTTCAAGAATCAACTTTCATTCTTCATCTAATTTTGGAAGTTCTATTTACATTGGCATATTTTTTCCCAAAACCCATGAAAAACCTTATGAATGCAAGAAGAAGGAAAATATAACTTCTATACCACTTGTGCAATCCTATGAATAATTATTTAGGGCCATAACATTTTTGAGCTAATTCTTTATTCTTCTTTTTCTTGAATGAAGATTGCTTATAATGCTATAATCTAAAAAATACCCAATTACCCTCCTCAAATTATCTTTCACTTCAATGTTGTTCCCCTTGTTGTTTTATCTTGTTTCATGTCATTTGAAGGTTTTCCATAATAATTTTCAAAGTTTCTTTAGTATTTTCCATATGTGACTCTGTTTCCTATACTTTTGACTTATCTTGCAAAAATTATGAGATACTAGGAGTTAGATATCCATAAAGGGCCTTAAATGGGGAAATTTTAGTAGATGTGTGATAGGTAGTATCATATTACCATTCTTCCTTGACGAACCCACTTCATCCATTAAGATTGCTTTTCTAAAGAGTAACATTGTAGATAACCTTAAAAACATTTGTTAACTATTTTTGTTTGACCATTTGATTGCGTTTGATATGTAGAACTCATGGCAGCTAGTGTTTCTCCACTCATATTAAATAATTATTTCCAAAATTTTCTTGTTACTATTACTTTAGGAAAACCATGAAGACTATGAATTTATTTCACGGACACTTCTGCCACTTGGCTTGTTCTTTATGTACTTTGAGCTCTACCAAAAAAATCTACAAAATTTGTCTACATAAATGACCACAAAAATGTAATACTTACCTTTATATTTCAGTAACCCTGTAATAAAGTCTATTGATATATCTTTTAGTCTTTGAATATGTATGTGGAATGGTTGAAGTAACCCTAGAGATTTTACTATCTCTCTTTTATTTATTATGAAAACCTGACCTTCTCTTACAAAATTTTGAATATCTTTCTTCATTCCTTCCAAAAATATATTTTTTGATCCTTTGAGATGTTTTAAGGAACCCTGCGTCCTACCATCAGAGACATGGGACTCCCTTAATATTTTTTTATTCAAATATGCTTGCGTGCATAAAAATATTCTACATTTGCACCAAAGTATATCTCTCTTTCACTCCCAATGCTCCATAGAGTTCATCCCATCCTTTATAAATTTTAGTTTTTGTTTAGTACTATTGTCATTTTTCCATTATGGCAAGCTTCTTCTATCCACCTAGGAATAAAAAATGTAATTGGATATAAATTTGAGGCCTTTTCTATTTTAGAAAGAGCATCATGTACTAAATTTTCCTTACCCTTTTTGCAGATTATCTCAAAATTAAAACTTTGCATTTTTTCTCCTCATTTTTTTTAATCTTCCAATGAAATCCATAGCTTCAAAAAATACTTTATGCTATCATGGTATATCTTGTCTTTAAAGTACCTCCCAATGATATACTATCCCCATTTTTTATTGCATGTAATATTTCTTCCATTTATTTTTCATACGTAGATTTCATGAAATATTTTCTTTGAATTCCTTGCTTTTAAAAGCCAATGATATCCCTTATTGTGTTAATGTTACGTAAATTCCTTGTCCTAGTGCCTCACACTCTACTATGAATGTTTTACCAAAAGTAGGTGCAACCGATGGTGGTGTAGAAGACATGGCATCCATTAAAAGAGAGAATGCCAAAGTAACCTCATCATTCCATATAAATGATATTTTCTTCAAGAGATATGTGAGTGGACTTGAAATGCATGCATAATTCTTAGCAAATGATCAATAATATCATGTAAGTCTAAAAAATCTTCTAAGAACCTTGATTTTCTTAGGAATAGGTCATTTTGTAATAGCTTGCATCTTTTGATTAGGCTCCAACTTCACTCCTTCCTTTAAAACAATATGAACCAAATACTCGAATTCTTATTTCCCAAAAGCACATTTGGATATTTTTACATAAAAATGATTGTTCTCAATAATTTATGTAACTTTCCCACATGTTTAGTGTGGTATTCCCATGATTTATTATAAATATGTGTATTATCAAAGAAAACCAAGACAAATTTTATAAGATGGACTCAAACAAAATTTTTCTTAAGTCGAGCCCTCCGTACTTCAAATGACGATAGACCATAATTCAAACCAAATCTGCGTTCCAAAATAGCCTGCTGACGTTGGCCAATTTTGTGACGTGAAAACCAAATGAATTCCGCCCTAATTTTTTTCAGGTCTGAAGTTGGGCTGGTGTACGGAGGGAGAGTTGTGATGGGAATTTCTTATCAAATTTTCCCTAATCTTTTTCAGGTCCGGATTTCCACTACGCGAGCGGCCCAAACAAAGATCCGCTCCAATCAATTTCTGCCACATGTCCTCAATCAAAACTTGCCCTAATCCTGGCTGTGGGTGCATTCGATGGCGTTTAAGGCGATGGGACATGGATGTGGTGATTTCATATCAATCGCATTAAGTTTTAACGTTGTTCAATTAAGTTCCAAGGTTTTCACATCAAATCCACATTTAATTAATTAAGTTTTAACACTGTTCAAGATCAGACCTCCACTCCTGTTAGCGATTCTGCATGCTCCAATATGATCCGGCCTTCAGCTCTCATTAATGATCAGAGATTAATTATGACGGGCGTCCTTCTATTGCATTGCAGTCGGGTCGATAAAATGGTGTTTCGCTATGGTTTTTCAGACAATCCGGTTGCTGGGTTACATTGCCTGCTCATTGTGACGAGAAGGAGAAGTGGCCAGCTGAACTGCTGCTTAGACCTTGCTGCATATCTGCATTTCTCTCAGTCTCATCTATGTCTATCTTCCTCTGTTTTTTGGAATTCTGCTTCTCCGTCTCCTCTTGTGCCCACTACTGAGACTACACCCATGCCTCGCCTACGTCAAAGGATGCGTTGCCGCAGGGGGAGCACTAGAGCTCAACCCCTGTGCGCTCCCTCCAGCCCCTCAACCGAGTCGTCTTCCGGCCAGTGCAGTGATTATTACGCAGGTCGCTATCCAAATACTAGGAGTGGGTGGGGTCGGGTTGTAGGATCTGGCCATCGTATGGATTCCTCTACTCCTTGTTTCCCCACCGCTAGTTCACCTTCTCCCACGACGCGCACTGCGAAATTTTCCTTTAATTGCTCTCTCAACCGCCCACAAATCACAGCTTCAGTCACTGTGGTTTTACGTGAGGAGGCCCAAACAGAGGAAGAATGCACCTGGCCGGCGAGTCTGAGCTCTAAAAAAGCCGGCCAACATTCAAGCCTTCAGGAGGTAGCACCTAGCGATCCTGGACCTTCCGAAGGATGGTGCTGAATCGTGGAGGAACCACAGGAGGAGTAGTTTGGTTAATTTGTTTTTCTTGCTTCGCGGCCCACTTAATTGGGCTGCTTTTAGATTATATTACTGTGTTGGACCTCTGTAATATTTTTGAATTCTGTAAACGTTCAAGACTGGTTTCCCCGTATGAGGGCAATCTTCTTAATTTTTTGATTTTTTGATGACAAATTTGCCATGAGTCTGGGCAATGTTTTTGTGTGAGGCATATATCAACAGTACATGTCTCTGCACATTTCCTGTATCCGCTTTATGATACTATTTTCATGGATGGTTTTACTTCATATAATATATTCAAAACAACGTTTTTTCTCTTGTGAAAAAAAAATGATTAATGTTTATCACTCTGCCTTCAAAACTAGCGATGTTGGTCTATGTTGCCGGTTTATTGATATGGTCTGATGGTCTTTTTATATTTTGGACATATCACACTCCTCACATGATTAGCGTTTTTCTCTGTTCAAGGATTTTGGGTACTTTAATTTGTATTTGGAACAATGGAAGTCGGTACTCTATTTGTTGCTTTACTATTCTACATACTGCTATTTCACTTTCTTATAGATGCCTCGGGCATATTTGGATGCTTTCTCAGATTGTCGATAATCTCCATGTGGACCGTTAATGGGTTTTATATCATGTCCCTGTATGTGACATGGGGTATTTTTCTATCATTGTCTGGGGTGGGACTTCCACTTTTCTGGATGGATATTTGGGTTCCAATCTTCAGATGTGAAAATGTAATGACTTCATGGATTGTTTTACTTCACATAATATATTCAAAACAATGTTTTTTCTCTTGTGAAAAAAAAATGATTAATGTTTATCACTCTGCCTTCAAAACTAGCGATGCTGGTCTATGTTGCTGGTTTATTGATATGGTCTCATGGTATTTTTATATTTGGGACATATCACACTCCTCACATGATTAGCGTTTTTCTCTGCTCAAGGATTTTGGGTACTTTAATTTGTATTTGGAACAATGGACGTCGGTACTCTATCTGTTGCTTTACTATTCTACATACTGCTATTTCACTTTCTTATAGATGCCTCGGGCATATTTGGATGCTTTCTCAGATTGTCGATAATATCCATGTGGACCGTTACTGGATTTTATATCATATCCCTATATGTGACATGGGGTATTTTTCTATCATTGTCTGGGGTGGGACTTCCACTTTTCTGGATGGATATTTGGGTTCCAATCTTCAGATGTGAAAATGTAATGACTTCATGGACTGTTTTACTTCATATAATATATTCAAAACAACGTTTTTTCTCTTGTGAAAATAAAATGATTAATGTTTATCACTCTGCCTTCAAAACTAGCGATGCTGGTCTATGTTGCTGGTTTATTGATATGTTCTGATGGTCTTTATATATTTTGGACATATCACACTCCTGACATGATTAGCGTTTTTCTCTGTTCAAGGATTTTGGGTACTTTAATTTGTATTTGGAACAATGGACGTCGGTACTCTATCTGTTGTTTTACTATTCTACATACTGCTATTTCACTTTCTTATAGATGCCTCGGGCATATTTGGATGCTTTCTTAGATTTGTCGATAATCTCCATGTGGACCGTTATTGGGTTTTATATCAAGTCCCTGTATGTGACATGGGGTATTTTTCTATCACCGTCTGGGGTGGGACTTCCACTTTTCTGGATGGATATTTGGGTTCCAATCTTCAGATGTGAAAATGTAATGACTTCATGGACTGTTTTACTTCATATAATATATTCAAAACAACGTTTTTTCTCTTGTGAAAAAAAACGATTAATGTTTATCACTCTGCCTTCAAAACTAGCGATGCTGGTCTATGTTGCAGGTTTTGGTATTTTTATATTTTGGACATATCACACTCCTCACATGATTAGCGTTTTTCTCTGTTCAAGGATTTTGGGTACTTTAATTTGTATTTGGAACAATGGACGTCGGTACTCTATCTGTTGCTTTACTATTCTACATACTGCTATTTCACTTTCTTATAGATGCCTCGGGCATATTTGGATGCTTTCTCGGATTGTCGATAATCTCCATGTGGACCATTACTGGGTTTAATATCAAGTCCCTGTATGTGACATGGGGTATTTTTCTATCACTGTCTGGGGTGGGACTTCCACATTTCTGGATGGATATTTGGGTTCCAATCTTCAGATGTGAAAATGTAATGACTTCATGGACTGTTTTACTTCATATAATATATTAAAAACAACGTTTTTCCTCTTTTAAAGTTTTTTTTTTTTTTTTTAAAATTGAACCCGACGTCAGTATATCGACGCCTTGTAAGCGTCGGAATTGCGACAGCTTAAAAACGTCGAAAGAGCGATAGTATAAAAACGTCGGACGAGCGACGTTCAAAACGTCGGACCACATTTTTTCAGAATTGCGACAGTTTACAAACGTCGGAAGAGAGACGTTCAAAATGTCGGACCACATTTCGTCAGAATTGTGACAGTTTACAAACGTCGGAAGAGCGACGTCCAAAATGTCGGACCACATTGCGTCGGAATTGCGACAGTTTACAAACGTCGGAAGAGCGACGTTCAAAACGTCAGACCACATTTCATTGGAATTGCGACAATTTACAAACGTCAGAAGAGCGGCGTTCAAAACGTCGGACCACATTTCGTCGGAAGTGCGATAGTTTACAAACGTTGGAAGCGCGATGGTTTGGGAAACGTCGGAAGAGCGATGCTTGTTTGGAAGCGACAGAAAAAGTGTCGATAGTGAGACACTTTTTAAGTGTGTCGGAACTGCAATGGTATGGCAAACCACGTTTTGCCCGCCCTCGAACTATCGCTCTTGTGATGACTATGTGTCGGAATAGCGACGAATTGGCCATCGGAAATTCCGCCAAATTTTCTAGTGATTTGATGATATTTGGATGGCGGAACCCACCCTTGTAATTGCACAACACCTCGCTCGCCTACAGAAGGGCCGGGTAATTCAGAACGAAATCAAGGACCTGCGCCGAAGAGAAAAGTTTCTCAAGGCAAGGATGCAGCCGTGGGCCGAGGAGGCTCTACAACTGTCACAATCATTGGATGGTGCACCGGAGACTCTTCAGCAGACTCAAAGAAGCATTGAACTGGCCAGTGAAGGGCCAACTATAGAAAAATTGGTCATTGAAGCGCAGGGAGCTGCGGCCACTAAAATTTTTTGTCACTGCGCTCCAAGAAAATATGAAGGAGCCAAACCCACAGTGACTCAAGATGAGTCATAATTTTGTGTTGGGGGCTTGTTAGAGCGGGTTCCCCTAGGGGGTAAATTTTGAATAACTTTTTGTATGTAATTTTGGATATGCGCGCTATGCGGAAAGGTCAAGGGGATTTGGGGTGGGTCAAAGTCCCACTTTTATATAAATGGGTTATGAGGGTAAACTGTGGACCTCAAACCATGGTTTGAGACCATAGTAACTGCACACTAGATGTATATAAATAGATAGTCTAAGTATGAGATAAGTAAGTAACATTCTGGATCTAAGTAAGTTTATGCTTTAGTGATACATTTTGTAAGTCTGGGTTGGGTAGAAAGGCTCCTACTGTCTGTGTGCGTGAAGACCTAGTATTGGCTGTGTGCAAACTTCGATGACTGTGTACACGGAAGGGTAATTATAAGGGGAAAGTATGATTGTAATGAACTATTAAACCTAATACATGGACTAATTTTGGTGAAGCAATTTTTTTATGTGTCTGGAATATCTGTTTACTATTATTGCTTTGAGATTGCTTCACTTTTGTTATATCCACGTGAGTAAATCTTTTCTTTATGTGTGAATATATGTTGACGATGAAGTACATGAATAGATCTGGTTGAGTTATTGCATTTTATATGATTTTATATTTCATCTACGATGAGGTTTATCTGTGATCCATCTATAATATGCGTGATCTATATTCATTACAAGCTGATCTGATAAGTATTGTTTTGTATATGCGCACATCTATTTCAATTCTAAAATAAGTTCTGTAATAAACATTTTTAAGGCCACCACATAAATTTCTTCCTCAGGGTGCAGAAACCTAGTTCTAGCCCCCCCCCATACTGCTTCAGGTGAGACTTTGATCTACACAAGCAGGTCATTGCCGAAAGGGCCAGTAGTTGGAGGGTTTGTTGGTTGTGTGATAAACTCTGAACTTGGGTCGGGACTCCTCAAGACAACAGGTCATCTAAGAGGTTGAATATCATATTAGTAGCCTCTCATCACATTTTTACCCCGGTTGGAAGGTTACTTGGGTAGATGTGGGAAGAGGGTGTTACAGAGTGGTATCAGAGCATTGTTCAACTCTCAGACCTATGGGTGGTGTTATCACTCAAAAATCGTACAAGAAAAGGTGACATTATTTAATGTTAGGTAGAAGGATTTATAGGGTTGAGAGACATTAGAGAATATGAAAGTATTTAAAAATATCTAAGGTATGAAAGGAATAATCAAATTGCGTACAAGAAGAACTAGTCAAGTGTTCCTTTGTGTGCAAGATTCTTCGATACACGCGCCTTTGCATGCCTTTTGCTCAAAAAAGCGCGCAATCCTGGGAGTGGTGGAAGTCACTTTCCGGGACCACAAGGCACACTCTAGGACATTGATTCCACACTTGAGGCCGCCTAAGGACAACTGCCCAAGTCTCCTTAGGACATCAAGGGAGCACACAATGGAATCACCCTCCTCTCTTGAGCCACTATCCACAATGTACCAAGAGAGGGAAGGAGGATTTGAATTCTCCTATTAAATGCCACCAAGAGATGAAAAACATGAGAGCACATTGTTATGCTGGCCATAATTTCCCAAGCAATACCAGCAGTGTGTGATCCAGAGAAGAGATAGAGGGGACTCTATTATTGGCCATCCAACAACTCCAATCCACCATAGTAGAGAGAGGGAGAATTTGTGCCAAGGCAACTTGGAAGTAAAGACATCCTTGCATTGGGACTTAGAACCCATAGTTCTAAGGGCCCCTTGGCAAGTGGGTTAAATTTTCGTTCTCATTTCCTACCAGCACTCAATAAGAGGAGATGTAAGCATCGCTGTTCGGATTATTGAAGTTGTTTGACTCTATTTAGAGCTTTTGTTTTTTTAGTTTTTAGTTTTAGTTTAGTTTTATGTTTGAATATACATGCTATTTCTCTATCTAGTATGTTTATGTTTTAGCATGTTCCAGTAATTTTCTACCAGTGACCAATAACTTAAGAGGGAAAAACCACACCTCTTTAGTTGGTGTGATTTCGTACATTCGTGCACCAAACTCACTAACACAGGATTGGCGACCCCACTAACTTTTATTTCCAAGTTTATGTGGTTGTGCCTTTTTGTAGAGACCTCCATCTTTGCTGTGGATTTGGGCTAGAATTTCCCCCTTTCTCTCCTTCATTTCCTAGTTCATCCCTAGTGACAGACTGAAGCAGAAGAGCTCCAAAAAATTACTCTGCAGGAAATTTGTGTGCATTCCTCATAGACAGGATTGCTCCCATTTCATGCATTCAGAAGTGACCTGCGCGTAGAAATCACACCTGTCTCGGCCTTTTGTGCGCAAAAAACGGAAGTGAAAATTTCTCCAATATTTCCATCTTTACCTGCTTTTAAAAGTGACTGGTAGCCCATAATACATCTGTCAGCACAGGTTGAGGTGCCCCGCAGCTTGCTAAGGCTCACTCTTAGCTGCTTTTAGTAGGCTAGGTGTTTGTTTTGTTTCAATTTGATTTTTGCAAAGTTAACACATAGTTTAAGTAGGAGGAAAATTAACTTGCATTCCAAATTAATTTATGTTTTGCAAATTTAGGTACCAAAAAACCTAGGTAATTAGCCAAAGTAAGTGGCCCAAGTCCACACATTCTTAGCTAGTTATTTTTCTAGTGTAAAAGTAATTATTTTAGTTCAATTTTTGCACTAGGATTTTGGGACCAAGATCGAATTGTCTATAGAAGAGTAAGTAATCTCTGCTGCCTTTGCACCCTCCGGTGATCCTAGGAAAACATATGAACATTCTCTATTCACAACTCACCACCTCTCTATAGTTGATCACATAGATTAACTAGGAAAAATTGAAAGCGTCCCATATCTGCACATGCTTTTATTTTGAGCAAGGAACAATAGAACATAGTTTAAATTGGGGATTTTGAAAAGGATCTCGCATATCCACACGTTCAAACTATGTGCTTGTTCACTTTTTTCTCACACACATCCACACCGTAAGCAAAGAAAATACACCTAAAAATAACTTAAAAAAACTCACTAAATTCTCCCCGCAGGGGTCACAAAAGAATTTATAGTCTATGTTAGGATCAAGGGGGTAGGCATCCAATAAGTTGCCTTGATCATTCTTCATCTTGAAAAATAGAAGTTGACTATTTAGGGAACTTTCAAATCCACCTATCAGCCCACATAAAAGAAAACCCAAGCATGATAGAGAACTGATTTAGAGGGAGTTAGGCTTAGGTGCAGTGTGTGTGGTATCAGTTGGGGCTACCTGACCCAGATGATACTCAATACTGTTAGCTGAACTACCAAGAAGCCCAAGACTTAAACACTCACATGGGATGGTGGTGCTTAGTGGCCAAAATTAGGGCATCCTTTCCCTATAGGTGACGGTGCAATACAGCACTAGATCCTCTACCCTTACCTTGGTGGATTTTCTTCAGTTGACTAGGGGCATCACTAACTCTTACGGGATGTTGTGCTAGCATTCAAAAGATACCTTCTCAAGGCTCAGTTACATTTGAGTGTGTGAGGACGATTAGGTCTTCTAGGATTTGAGTATCATACACAAATAAACAAAAAACCATTTTTTTTGATTGATTGATCACATATGATTAATCTAAAGGGAAAATTTATTTTATTTTCGCTTTGTTTTATATATGCGATCAGAATTTTGCTTTGATTATAATCTCTATCCTCTCAAATATTTCCAAAGCCATACCTAGTCAATGCTAGAACGGACCCAATGGGACCTCATTGATCTAGATGTATTTTGGACCCCCCCATTATCGAGAGGAGTTCCAGGTCTTTCGCCATTTAGGATTCAAAGACGGAACACAAGATGGAACACAACCACCATTATTGGTTCATCCTTTATTGGGAAATATTTGGTGGGGAACCCTAGTTAGTCACCCAACATCACACCGGTGAACACCCCCACAGGGTCACCACACACCACTCCTCCCATAACGCCTAGAGGGTAGAAGAGTACTACCCATTCGGGAAGCTATTTGAATGCACAACAGGGTATGTCATAGATAAACCCTATTCCTAACTAGAACATTGTGTTTTCACAAGTCGCAATGACTACAACCTCACAGTCGCCTTTTCTAGCTTCATTAAATTTACCAGATTTAACCAAGTTAAAAAATGACCCCATTGCACACAAATCCATATGGCCTCCCATTCCCACGAATCTCCCTTCAGACATTCCAAAGTTTGAAGGAAATCAAATGGAAGACTGTGAAAATGATGTTATGACTTTCCACCTGTGGTGTTCGTCGAACAACATCATTGATGATACTATTCAACTAAGACTGTTTCAATGCAATCTAACCAGAGTGGCAGCAAAATGGTATGTGGAGAAACCCTCTGCTACACGTGGAACCTTTAGCACCCTCGCCACTGCGTTCCTGACTTATTTTCAGTTACCCATCCACCACGATTCCAGAATGGAGTTACTAACCCACTTTAGGAAAACCCCTTCCATCCATATCTTGGACCATCTTCATGAATGGTAGTGATATCATAGTTTGTGCAAAGCCAAACTCGACGATCGAGTACTGTTAGACCTATTCCTGAAAAATCTCACTACAGAGATTTCGAAAGATGTGGCACAACAAAAACCCATATCCGAAGAGGATTCCATCAGTAAGGCCTAATAGCTCGAGCTGATCTATACAAAGTCAGGGTATATTTATAATATCCTTCTGAAAGCCCCGCACCTGCAAACTTAGAAATTTTTTTTGGGCACGTCAAACTATGCAGACGGTTTAATTGGGTCATTGACCCAAAATCACCTAAGCAACAACCGTTCAATACCCTGGTTACATGTATGATTCTACCTAGAACATACCACAACCCAGCTACCAAATTCATCATATGCCTATGAAAAATTTGAACAGTAGGGTGTCATTGTATCACCATTAGCATGGAGGACCCTATCGTATGGCTCAAGGGAGCTAGTGCGTAGATAGACATGCTGACGGAAGAGCTCCCCCCAATAGCCATTTACAAACTAGGGACCGCATTATGCGTAGTCCCCAGCACAAGACCCTCCCATGCAGAATAATGCACAGGTGAACTTTGTGCAACCTTCCCAAAACAAACCACACCAACCATATAACCAGGAAAATACAAACTATCCTCCTAACACGTTTAAGAAAAAAGGAAAAAAAAAAGCCTAAAGGAAATCCTGGACTAGGGGGAAAAAATCAACAACACCCTCCATGATCTCAGGTTGGAGGTAAATCCAACCAAAATCAAAACCAGGAGCCAAGCAACTCCCAAAGGTAGAACAAGAGGCCAATTCTTCAGAAAAACCACTCTTGTTCGATCTGTGGTGAGTACGGCCATTACACTCACCACTGTCCCAACCTCCCTGAGCTGAAGAAGCTACAGAGTAACCGAGGAGAGGGGGGACCCTCCCAGTAGACAACAGTCATGCATGAGCTTTTCCCCCATCAAGGGAAAATTAGCACACAACAAAAAACTACTGACGATTTTGGAAAAAACAACCACAAAGTCTACATGACTGGTGAAGAAATGTTTTTCAGACACGTAATCAAAATTACCACACCCCCCCAGACACCAATGCATCAGGGGCTAGTACCAGTGCACCAAAAAAACCTTTGACCATATCAAAGATGCACCCTATTGAACCTTTGCCAAATATGGCTAAAGTACCAACTAGGCAGGCAGGAAACTATTGCAAAAAAGCAACCCATAACTATAGAATTGTGGATGATATAGCTCAATCTCCCACCACTACGTCAGCTTTGGAGGTATTTCAGTCATGCCAAAAGCAATGGAAAGCCTTACTTTCCGTATTAGGTGCCATCGACCCTACCGCTTCACGCCTAATGGCTTTTTATTTAGATAAGGCCACCCCTAGGCTTCCTTCAATGGTCGCATTTCAGATACTAGTATCAGTCCAAAACATTACCATTCATCGATGTATCATTGACGAAGATACATCGACATGAATCATGTCGAAGAATGTTTGGCATAAGTTAGGGTCTCCCGAACTAAATCCATCAGACATCACACTTAGAGAATACGATGGTCGCCCTTCAACCCCTGTCGGTCTCTACCAAAACATCCTAGTTTGTTGAGCCAGACAGGTGGTCCTTATAGAAATTCAAGTCTTGGATGCCCAATTAGACTACAATATACTCCTTGATCGGAGTTATATGTACGCCATGTCAGCCATCGCCTCCTCCATCTTCAGAACTATGATGTTCCCCCATGATGACTGCATCGTCACTGTCGACCAATTGACACACAGCAAAAGGCGGCCCTTCTAAAAATACCGATGTCATTATTTCCTATGTAGACACATCTGTGAATGCGCTTTCACAGTACCAAAAATATGGCTCGGGCCAGTTCAAATCGTCGTCCATCCTAGGATCATTCCTAGGAGATCCCCCTGTTATACTTGAGTCATCACCAGATGCCGCAGGGGCTCTGGTGTGCATGATGTCAACATCAAGCACTGAAGCTAGTCAGGACGCGGACATGAGCAGTAATGACACCGAGTCCTCGGCCACGACAGCCTCTATAGCCTACGCCGCCTCCCAAACCGCTTTCCTCTACACCCCAGCTGGTTTTGTATCCCAGTAGGTCTTGGCAACAATGGTGTTACTAAACATATCTTTTTCAATACCAGTTTGGTACCTCATTCCCCCTCCTAAGATGGGAGCCACACACATCACCGCCACAGGGTTAAAGACCCTTTGTACTGAGGAGGCCCCACCCATTCAGGAAACTGTAAAAAACATCTCTGCAAAGGAAAATCCCATTGCGAAACCGATGATTACGGCTAACAAAACCAAGAGAGGAAAGAGGGTGGAGACTCCTGCCACGCAACGGGAATCACCAAGTTGCTCCATATGTGATGTAGTAGGTCACCCTACCCACATCTACCCAGAACTAGACAAATTAAAACTGCTCCTTAGCTCTGAGGTAGACATTGCAACACCACGTTCCCGTAAAAAGGAACTTGCCAACAAAAGTAAAGGCAAAGTATTGTGTACCAATCACACATGTGCTATCTGCAACAATGGGTACTATACCCATAATTTCCCAGAAATCCCATGATATAGGGATTCCTTACATGCCATTTAGCGATCCTATCAAGAGGATCCCTCCACCCAGTCATCTAGAGATGAACCTCGCACCATCCAGTACCTGCAGGAGGAACGACAGTCACCAAAAAGACTCCCGTTCATATTTCCCCATCCTATCATATGCTGCACGCTATGCGATGAACGTGGTCACTCCATCAAAGAATGCACAACCCTATAATTAATCCACAGATGGTATCCTATAGAATGAGTTTATTACATTGGTTTATGAGCAACGCAATTCACATGTCCTTTATGTGCCGACAACCACATTTTAGAAAATTGCCACTATATCCCCCGATTCCGATTAGCGCTGGCTAGTTTGCGCTCAGCCATAGTCCGCCTCTCCCAAGAAGATGGCACAGACTCAGAATCCATGAACAACTCGACAACCCAAGAAGATGTGACGAGTAGATCCATCCTCTTTCTGTCAACTGAAAAGCGACTAATTAGGGAACCCTTAGTTACCCCCAACTGCTCTCTACAGAGAAGACCAACAAGTGTGTTATGTAAAACACCCAATCATGTGGTCACCACTTGCCCTGATTTAGCAGCGTTACGACGCTGGTACCCCATCAGGCCACCAAATATGCACGATGGGCACCCCATATCAAGGCTATTCTGCCCAGTATGTCAAGGAAATCACTGTGGGAAGCACTGTAATTCTATTCCACAATTTCATCCTCTCATTGATATGATCCATACATTAGATAAGAAAGAACATGATATCCTCAAACGGTATAGAAAGTATATTACCCCCAGGCCAACAACCCCACACCCACATCGGCGTGATGGGAAAGCTAGGATGGTGCACCAACCAAGAATGACCAAAGCCCAACCTAGGATAACATGCAGAATATGTGACCTGATTGACCATTGGGTCAATCAGTGCAAATTATTGAAGCACCTAGCAAACAATTTTCGCATAGTCTCTCCTCTCCCACAAAAACTTCTCTCTAACGAAGAGAAGATCACATGTACATATTTCCAGATTTTTTCACACTTTCATAATACAATTAAGTGTGAGCATATCCCAAATCTAAGATAAGTAAGAGAAGCGTTAAATCTGCAGTCCCCAAAAGAGCTAGACACATCCAAACCAACAACACGGAAATGGACACCCGACCATGTTTATCATCATCGCACCTTGCACATGATAAGCATCCTCGTTGGTCGGTAGAGCCTCCCCTCCATGGTGCTCATCACCCAAATTAGACCATATATTAAAACAATAGTGACGCCATGGCCATACCACTGTAGTCCAGGAAGCACCTCATGCCCATTCATTCGCCATGCATCAGGTTAAGTTTTACCATATCAAAATAAAACCCCTTTCCCGGACGACCAGGTTGTGTAAGAAGATTGAAAGCACACTACCACACATCGCATTTGGCCCACCATACCTCCATCAACATAACCCATCTATGATACTTTTTCATCCGCTTTATCAATCTCACACATGAGACCAACCAATGGGGCCCCCACCCTCAACAAAACACATTACTCACATCATCAGTGAGCGAATCGTTTCACGTTTTGGGGCACCCATCTCTGTGTTTTGTAGAAACCAAACCCCATTATTTTATTCTTTTGGTAAGTGTACGAAGACCGCAAATGGTGCACTATGTCCCCCACCCACCCATTCATTTTTTCTCCCATGGCAGCAGTCCCTCGTCACCCTTGGTCGGAGTATCACACCCACACCCAAAAGCCACCATGACATTCATAACCAGTTTATACCCACCCTGGAAGTCCTATCGACTCCAGGGCTTTCCCCATCAGAAATAGTTATGAATGACTCCAAGATGCTTTTTATACTCCAACCTTGGGCCACTAAATCTGCATCTTCAGTCTTCAGTCACCCCTCGCCATAACGCCTATGTTAAACCCATCACATCCAGGATCCTGATCCTCCTTATCACTGACCCCCTTGTTTGGTTGAGGCTTCCCTTTTGTCAACATCAACATCTCTTTTCCAAAAAGGAAGCGGTACCGTGGGTCACCCCTCTCCACAAAAAGGGCATCCTTGGGTGGCACTGTGGGAGACATCATTGCCCACAGATGTCATTGATCCTCCTGACATTCGACAACAACACAAGATTTCATGCCAATATGGTATTGTACCTTACAACCATTACACTTTGATCAAATTCATCAAAGTCCTATGCCTTTATAAGTGTCTCTTTTAGAAATGCTTACATGGGAAGGTCCCAGCCAACGCCTATGCATACAATGCACATTTATATTACATACCAAGTTTATGCATATGGGTACCACATTCCACCTACTTTCAAAGGAAAAATGCCCCTGAGGGTGTCAACAATTGACATCATCAACCAATAGATCACTACCATACTAGTGACACAGACAAAATCTATATCTG
The DNA here is from genome assembly GCA_034641835.2 of Pinus albicaulis. NCBI lineage: Eukaryota > Viridiplantae > Streptophyta > Pinopsida > Pinales > Pinaceae > Pinus > Pinus albicaulis. Next base: position 582,269,972 of record CM076581.1, read on the forward strand.
TCAAATAGATTTGTTTAACTAGCCAAAGCATCATGAGCAAGGGACATGTCCGCCTCGTAGAAAATTTGTATATATTGTATTCTATCATTTCTTATAGGGATCCCACAGGACATGGTTGCTCTTCGACCCAGTGCAGGGTGTCTTCAATTCCGAGCTACACGCAGGTCTCTCTCTCTCTCCACACAACATAAAAAAAAGAAACTATATTGTATTTCAGCTAGATAGTTCTTCCTAGACTTCACACATTAGGGGGAAGTTGTTATCATTGGAAAATTGTACAAGCAAAGGTGACATTATTTAATGTCAGGCAGAAAGATTTACAGGGCTGAGAGACATTAGAGAATCTAAAATTATTTAAAAATCTCTAAGGTCTGAAAGGAAAAATCAAATTTTGTACAAGAAGAACCAATCAAATGTGCCTTTGCACTCAAAATCCTTTCATAAACACGCCTTTGCGCACCTTTTGTTCAAAAAATCGCACAATCTTGGGAGTGGCGGAAGTCACTTTCCGAGACCACAAGGCACACTCTAGGACATTGATTGCACACTTGAGGCTGCCTAAGGAAATCCGACCAAGCCTCCTTAGGACATCAAGGGAGCACACAATGGAATAAATGTGGCACACAATGGAATCACCCTCCTCTCTTGGGTCACTATCCACAATGTACCAAGATAGGGAAGGAGGATTTGAATTATCCTATAAAAGGACACCAAGAGATGAAAAAAATGAGAGAACATTATTATGCTGGCCATAATTTCCCCAAGAAATACCAGTAGTGTGTGATCCAGAGTGGAGATAAAGGGGACTCAGTTGTTGGCCATCCAACAACTCCAGTCCACCATAGTAGAGAGAGGGAGAATTTGCGCCAAGGCAGCTCGGAAGTAAAGACATCCTTGCATCAGGACTTAGAACCCGTAGTTCTAAGGGCCCCTTGGCAAGTGGGTTAAAGTTTCATCCTCATTTCCTACCAGCACTCAATAAGAGGGGATGTAAGCGCCACCATTTGGATTATTGAAGTTGTTTGACTCTATTTAGAGATTTTGTTTTATTTGTTTTAGTTTTTGTTTAGTTTTATGTTTGAATATACATGTTATTTCTCTATCTAGTATTTTTATGTTTTAGCATGTTCCACTAACTTGCTTGACTCCATCTATTTTCTGCCTGTGACCAATAACTTAGGAGGGAAAAAACACCCCTCTTTAGTTGGTGTGATTTCGTACATTCGTGCACCAAACACACTAACACAGGTGGTGTGTGGATCATGCATTTATGTTGGTTGCATGTGTGTGTAATATGCTTGTGGTCTATTTGTGATTGTTGCATTCACATGGTGTTGGTCATGGTTACAGTGATATCACCATGGGAAAGTTGTTGGTGTCAGTGGAACATGTGTCGTTATGTGGGTATGACTGGTTATGTGTTGTTCATGCTTATGTATTGACCGTGTGTTCTTTATTACATGTTGCTACATGTTGTACATGCATTTATTGTTTATGCTAGGTCACATATTGGTCATGCTTGTGTTTTGACAGTGTATGATTTATTATGTGATGTTATATGTGGGAGATGCATTGGTCATTCACGATTGATTATACATGTCAAGTGGGTGCATATGGTCAATCTTGCATTGGTTTGGTGAAGGTTGTTGTGCATAAGGTCATCATGATGATATTGGTATGTTATGATGCTAATGTGTTGGCTAAGATAGAGCAGGATATGCAGACCATCCAGGTGAAGTTGCAGCATTGGACCTTGAGGTAAGAGAAAATCATCATACAAGTTTTCATGCTTACTGTACAGGTATGTGATTCATGTTTGTTGTAAGCATTAGCGTTAGTAACTTATGTGTTTGTCATTCTATTGTTATTATGGTTACATGTATGATAAATGATGGTTGATCAGTGTATTCATATGCATCATGGTTATGTGTATGCCTCTCATTTTATTAATGTTATGATAGATGTTAGTTCACTAGTGTGATCATACATACGTGCGTTGGTTAGTGAGGCATATTATTAACTTGATGATTATGTTATATGTTTTTGATGATCATGTTATATGTTAACTTGTTGTTTTTATATTCTAGTTAACTTGATGATCAGGGTTACTACATTAATATTTTGATGTTATGTGTATCATGATAATTTGGATTGGCCTATGCAGTTTGTTATGATTATGTCATTCAGGTATGAGTTGACCTAATTATGATAGTGTGTTGTATTATTTATAGACTAGCTGTGCATATGTGATTGTATGCATGAATGAAAATTTTTTATGAGCTTATGATGTGAACATGTTAGTTAGTTACTGTTATGTATATCATGGCCTTATTTAGGCTTGAGTTGATATGTTGTGAATTTATATCATGCTAATCTAGATTTATTGTGCATACATTATAACCTCCCCTAAGATACATTAAGGTATGCGTTTTCTTATGTTGTATACTTGGTTCTTGATTGTTTTGAGTGTTTGATTATGTCATCTAGGTTATCTAGTTAGCATGGTACTTTTGCAAGTTGTTTGAATGTTTTATTAATTACGTGATATGAGTATATGTGTCTATAAGATTGCATGAACAAATGGTATTGTTTTAATATGGTTGTACTAACACATATGTGTTGGGATAGATGATATCTACTTGAGTATAAGTAGGTGATAGTGGTAGCATTATGTATTATGACTGATGAATGTGAGTTTATTTTTTATTATGAAATGGTTGTTAGTCTTGGTAAAAGTTGATTTTGAATTGATAGATATGTTTCTTAATGTTTGGTACATATGGCTGACATGTGTGCTCAGTTATAGGTCAACGTGTATGGCAAAATAAGGTAATATAATATGTATATTGGTATTTATTTATGTGCTAATAGTTATGTGGTTATGACATTCTGATGCAGGGGATGGCATTGAAAAAGAGGCTGCCATGAAATCTTGAAGAAGGCTCATGTTGAGATTTCCCTGGGAAGCATTGGGAACCATGGGGATTGACTCATGGTGTTTGTTGCTAGTCTTTTTATTTTGGTATTTTATGATTTTTTCCCTTGATTTACAGTATTTATTGTGTCTAGTGCATGATCATGCCACTTTGTTGCATTTCGTATTGATTTTGGTTCTCTTCTTTTGTTTCTTGTGCTTGCCTTTTGTGTTTTGAGAGTCTTGGGAATTGGTTGGGAAAGAGGAAAGTTAATGGTGATCAGGAAGAGCTCTGTGGTACCCAAAATTTAATGTAAGACATGAATGAAGCTCTGTGCATGAGTAAGCGCAGTGGAAGGTAAGACTATGATAGTCAGTTGGACTAGTTGGGTCCATTATGGTAAATGGACGGTGGAAGTACAACAAGAAAGGTAAAAAAAAGGTAAAGTCAATGTATTTGAGGCATCAAATTCCTTGGCTAAAGTTGCGAACTATTGTTCTCAACAATGTTCATGTTATGCATGGATAAAGGAAGTTCTCTTAACATAGACCTTATGATATCATGATTATGTTTCTCTTAATTATGCTGTGATCATGATTATGATAATGTCTATATATGTATATATGCATGCATGTATGTATGTATGTTGTGTCTAATAGGGTCATCATGGATCATGATTGTTTAATGCTACTGTTTATATGTATATATGTGTGCATGTATGTCATTTTCTAACAGGATAATGATTGTTTTATGCTAATGATTATATGTATGTATGTATGTATCTATGTCATTGTATGACATGGTTTTAAAGGATCATTCTTGTGGAGGAATGATTGCTTATGTAGGTGAATGGAATGAAGAGGTTCCTGACTATGAGGAATCAAGTGGTAGATTAGCTTTGACATATATATGAGGTCAGTATCATGTGAATATGATTTAATGTTATATGTTTGTACTATGCCTATGTTTATGTTATGGAAAAATAATGCTAAGGGGTACATCAACAAAGTGAAAGTAGTGTGATACGCGACATGTTAGGATAGGCATGGATAGTGGAGAGAGACTAGAAGCAGGATTGTTTTTGGGGTCAGTGTGTGGTCTATGAATGTGTGATACTATTGTTGTGTATATGTTGCACATGTTGTATATTCAGTGATTGTACCTATGGTGATGTGTACATGTAACATATGTAGTATTTTGTACATATAATATTGTATGCCTATTGTATATATGGTGTTGTGTGTATATTTCATATGTAGTGATAGGTATAGATGATGCTATGTACATGCTGGATATTCAATGTTGTGTACATATCATACCGTGCACATGTTGGATATGCAACGTTTCCTACATATGGTGTTGTGCAGATGTTGGATATGCGGTGCTATATACGTATGGTGCTATGTACATGTTGTATATGTAATGTTATGTAGATATGGTGTTGTGTGCATGTTTTACATATGGTGCTATGTACATATGGTGTTGTGTGTAGGTGGTGCTGTGTACATGTCGTGAATGTGATGATGTGTACATGTGGTGTCATGTGTTAGTCATCAGTAATTTTGCATTTTTTTATATATGACTAACGCTTATCCTAGATTTGTAGAAACAAAATTCATGAATATTGTGAGTTCAAGAAATCTCACTGCCTTCATTATCCTTAGGATAGTTTTTTTCACTTTTTCACTATCCTATCATGTCATGGTCAACCTATCACTCCCAGAAGACCCATCATGGGCTCATTCCACTCATTTTCACTATGTTTTTCCACCTCTGATCTTAGCACTCTGTTTTGACTTGCCTAACCCCTCCACTTACCACCTAGGATCACCAACCAACCTACTCATTCTTGTGTTTCCCATATACGTCAAGCATTGACGGTCTCAAAACTATCTCTGTAGGCTCTTTAGATAAATAAAAAACAATTGGATTTTGGATCTTCAATACATCAAAATATCAAAAACTCTGTTTTTCATACTTGAGGACCCAAAGACCAAATCTAAAGAGCCTTCCACTAGGTCACTAGGGTTTCATAGGTTGTAAGATTGTTTTGGTGTTCTAAATCACTGTTTTACACGTGCCAAGAGGCTGAAACAAAGAGAAATAAGGTCAGCACATCTAGACACACTACAATAGTCAAATCAGTCTCTGCATGAGGAACTCAACAACCAAAACTCTAGCAGCCCCCAAGAACAATATGATGGCAACGCTGAACTTAGTTTCCTACAAATTGAAAGTAAAACTTCAAAACCAAAACTAAGCTTAAAATCTGAACAAGTTTTCTCCAGTGAAACACAAACATAAAAAACATAACCATTTCCTTCTGTCAACATTAAAATGTTGGGAAAATTTCATATAGCAATGCCTTCTAAGGAACTGGATCAAAAGAAACTTAAAGTCTTTCCATACAAAGACAATTATCACTAAAAGTTTTTTCCACTTGGAAGAGTTTTTGGATCCCAAAAATGGTGTTAAGGAGCCTAAAGTAGTACCTACCGAGACTGACATAGAGGAATACAACATGGGCAACCTAGAAAGACCCAAAATGAATAATTATCCAAGACTTTACCACTTCACACAAAACAAAAATACATAAGACTGTGCAAAAAGTTCTAGGATGATTTTGTATATGGTAATGAAATCTTAAATCCTTGTGACACAGACATTATTCTAAGAAAGTCTCCATTCAAGAAAGATCATGAAACCCTTGGGCAAATTGTGTCACTAAAAAATAAAGCAAAAGGATGCAGACTGTGTATAGACTTTAGATACCTAGACAAAACCTCCATGAAGGATAAATACCCTTTCCCCAAGATAAATCATACTCTACAAAGGGTAGGAGTTTCCAACAAGATGTCATTGCATGGTAGTGTTTCAGGTTACCATCAAATGATAGCACTCCCAATTAATCAGTATAAAGCCATTTTTAAAGTACCTTGGGGCACCTACATGTTTGATCAAATGCCTCCTTGGTTAAGGAGTGCGGAATCTACTTTTCAAAGAGTAATGGCCCCTGTTTTCAACTACTTCACTATGATATAAAATGATGACATCATCATCTGTTTTGAAGCTAATGAAGAATACCTCCTCCACCCAAGAAGGATATTTGACATAAACAAGGTTTGGAAGCAAGACTCAAAGATGAAATACAAAGAAGAGCATGGATGTCTACCCTTGATGATGGACTCACTTGGGAAGTCCAAAATGTTGGGTTAATAAATAAACTCAGAAACAGGTTATTCCTCTCTTCTAAAAAAAGAAGAGCATGGCCTGTTTGAATTTTTTTGGAAAAATCCTTACACCATGCCCTCAAATGGAGGCAACCACGTTTTCTGTTTACAAGAGCTGAATGAAAAAGGGTTGTTTGGAGATCCTGTTGATGATAGGGTGCTCAAGTACCATGGCTATCAAGAGTCCTAGTTTGAAATTCTCATTCATTGTACATAACTTTGCATATTGAAAAATTAGTAAAGAACAAAAAATCAAAAACATAGAAAGAAGGGAAAAGAGGGAAATTTTGAAAAGAGGTACAACCCCATACCCAAAAAATAATAATACTGAAAGTGTTCCAAGCCTAAATGCCACTACTTGTTCAAAAGGAAGATTTTTTTCAGTCATATAGCCTAATCATGGTTGAACATGTTTTTAATTCTATGTTGATAAGTTAGTAAAAGAGAGCTTGTCAAATCTTTCAAAATTGAATTTTCAAAAAGGATAGATTAGGAATGAAAGATATTGGTTCCACATGCTCAAAATTGAACCAAAGAGAAAGATGGGAATGCATAGCAAATGATATATCACAACCCATATTTTTCTAGTTTTGTTTTTACAAAAATAATGTTTGTGTGCAACTTGTCCTAATGCCACAACCCATGGTAATTCAGATTGCCTAACCCTGATTTAAACCATGTTTTCAATTTCATGTCAATAGCTTAGAGAATGAAGTCTGAAAAACAACTTAATCTTGGTAGTCAAATAGTCTAGGTAGAGAATAAAAGAGTTCACTAGCATGATCTGAACACTTGGAAGCAATAAGGATACAAGTAGGTAGTTTTTTTTTGCTCTCAAAAGAAAAAATGTCAAGGGTTTGCCAGCCCAAGTGCACCCAAGGAAGAAAAAAAATGTTAGGCAAGTAATATGGGTAGGTAGAGAGGAAGTTGAATTAATCATGTTTTTCAGATTATTGAGGTCACAACTTCAAAGAAGCATCAACAAATGAAAAGAAGGAAAAATCTGCCTAATGGATAAGGCACTGGTTTTCATAAAACCAGAGATCTGAAGTTCTGGACACCTCCTGAAAAGGATTTGCCCTCCCCAAGTGGAGCCATTGTTAGTCATCAGTAATTTTTCTTTTTTTATAGATGATTAAAATCTTATCCTAGATTTCTAGAAACAAAATTCATGAATATTGTGAGTTTTAGAAATCTCACTGCCTTCATTATCCTTAGGATAATTTTTTCACTTTTTCACTATCCTATCATGCAATGGTAAGCCTATCACTCCCAGAAGACCCATCATGGGCTCATGCCACTCATTTTCACTATGTTTTGCCACCTCTGACCTTAGCACTCTGTTTTGACTTTCCTAACCCCTCCACTTGCCACCTAGGATCACCAACCAACCTACTCATTCTTGTGTTTCCCATATACATCAAGCATTGATGGTCTCAAAACTATCTCTGTAGGCTCTTTATATAAACAAAAAACAATTGTATTTTGGATCTTAAATACATCAAAATATCAAAAACTCTGTTTTTCATACTTGAGGACCCCAAGCCAAACTTGCAGTCAAAGACCAAGTCTAAAGAGCCTCCCACTAGGTCACTAGGGTTTCATAGGTTGTAAGATTGTTTTGGTGTTCTAAATCATTGTTTTACATGTTCCAAGAGGCTGAAACAAAGAGAAATAAGGTCAACACATGATTGTCTAAGATGGATAAAAATCCTTCAAGGAAGGCCTCCTTGGTCAAGCACAAATTCTGTGAAGGATAGCTGCCCATTTTGACATTTCTACAGGAGTGTCAAGGTGGCTATCAGCAAAAAATGAGGTAAGGTAAGAGGCCAGCTCCTCACTAAAGGACATCCACAACAAAGAAGAGGAAGCATGCCTAAGTTCAAAGAGAATTAAGGTTTTCAGGACTAATTGGCTAAAAAAAATTTCCAAGCAAGAAAGCCAATGCAAAAGACCACAAGGACAGAGGCACATCAACACAACCAAGCACAAATTGAAGATTTTTAGAAGTTATAAATGAAGAAGGGAAAAAGGTGAGGTGAACTGAACATAAATAAATGAACTTGAAAGGGATGTAGAGAACTTAGAAGACAACACTAATTATTCTTCTCTAACAACCCTAAAACCTAATATTTTGGAAAGATAGGCAAAGCAGGTGAAATGAAGATGATGGGCCTCCATCCTAATAGCAAAAAGTTTCCAAAAATATATTGAAGGTGATTCATAGGGTTGGCCAAGGCAATAGTGATTCACGACATCAAAAGGATAAAATTCAAAGAGTATCAATGTGAAGGAGATCAAGCCTCCATTTTCAGTCATAAGCCCTCAAAATGCTGAAAGGAAGGAAAGCACAAGGTTAAGATTCAAGACAAGAAGTCAAGTTAATCATGAGTTTGTTGTTATATGACTGAAGGTTGTCAAACTCCAAAGAATGACAAAGGAGACCAAAAACATATGTGTTATGGTACCTGCAAAAAATCAGGAGTAGCCAAGAAGAGACATAGCAGGCATGATTTATAATCTTTGTCAAAGAGGATGTGTCACTATCAAAATCAGTAAGAAGGTAAGGAAATGTCTTTTTAGATCACTTACATTCAGAAATGTCAAAAAAGGGATAAAACATGTTTTTTCAGATTCTCAGTGCAGAAAGAGGTTTGAGTGCCAATACCCTCAAAGGTTAAAATGGACCTCTTCGTCTCTCCAATAAGCCATCACCAAAGGAAGAAGAATTACCCTGAAATTTTTTTCAAATCACCTGCAAAAGGTTCAAAAGGATATCAGTCAAATGACAAAGAGATTGAAAACATTACAAAGTGGACTTTTGAATTTCATTTATTGATCTAAAAAGGTATAAAAGGCCTTCGTCGTTTTTCTTCCCATCTCATTTTTCCATTGCAAAGAGCAAGAAAGCTGCCAAGGAGAATTTTTCTGAGTTCTGGTCGATTTCTAGGCAAGGTTATTGGTAACATTTGCGCTGTGCGAAAGGAGGTCTCCACAGTGCAAATTTTACTCTGTGCTACGCATATAGCACTCGACGTTGTGCGTATATCCTGGCGCTGCGCCCAGGCAGACCGAAACACACAGGGGCATGGCGCTGCGCCCACAGGATGACCCGACACCCGTTTTTACGCCCAACGTTGAGCGCACAAAGCACTCGACAGGCCCGACGCTGTGCCCAGAGGCCCGGAAGGCCTACACGCACCCAGCACTGTGCTCAGACAAAGGCCTGACCCGCCCAGCGCTGCGCATAGAGGGCAACCTGACAGTGTGGGCAGGGCACTGCATTAAGAAAAAAACCCTCCAAATTGCAAAGAAGGTGCCAAAGGCTCAAGAAAAACCCTCCAAAAGGTTTTTAAGACCTTGCAAGAAAGCTGATTTGGTAGGTGGATTTTCATCCTTGCCCTCCAAGTAATTTTTATCATTTGGTAGGATAAATGAATGACAAAACCATAGTATTTGCAAGCCCTAGTTCATCATGACAAGAAAACCTATGTTTTAAACCTTTAAGCAATTGATTGTCAACTGAAGGTGTGAAACTAGGGTAATCACAAGTTGTTTCAAGATAAGCCCTTTTTCAAGCTCAAAGAAAAACAATCATATATCTCACCTCCATATCACTCATCTACAAGAGCTACCCACAATCATTTTCATTTTACTCCTCTTGCCCAAGTTTGTCCACAAAAAACCCTAATCATCATGTTAGGAGTAGAAGACAGTAGTAGCAGTGAGAGAGGCCAAACCACAAAGGAGGTAAAGTGAACATATTTGAACCCCATAGCACATTAGATATAACCTCAACTCCCATGCTCCTCTCATGTTTCCAGAATGTGGGATGTTTTCAATTTTTTGAGAAGGTAAAACAAGTACAACATCACCAAGAGCTTACAAGGTTTTTTATCCTCAACCTCCACAACAAACAGGTGAATCTTGTAAGGGTGGATTTTGAACTATCAACAGATGCCATCTATAATGCTATAGGAATACTTGTTGTTGATGAGAAATGGTTCAAGAAGGAAAGGTTGGACATGAACCATTATGATCCATTTGTCAAAAATAGGAACAGAGGAGGCTGCAAGGCTATCTTCCCTTTCTCACACCTAAAACAGAGGTTTGCACCCATGATGAGGATCATCATGAAGTACTTTACCTATGAAGGGAGGTACTCAAGACTTTATTCCTACAATGTTAGACTCCTCATGCATTTCACAAGGGTTAAAATGCTTCATTTTCCTTACTAATTGTATAGAAGTATTGACAAGATGTCATTTTTTGTCTGGAGAAGGACCTATACCTAGCAAATGAATAGTTTATTCCACCGTTCCTTGATCAAGATGGTGGTATTACATCAGCTGGAGAAAAAAGGCATTCCTTGGGATGTGTTCATAGCCCATGAAGTCTTCACAAGCCCAAAACTTCCTCATCAACCAAACTTGCCCTCATCATCTACACAAGTGTCCTCACCTCCTTTCCTCCCCTTCTCTTGATGCATTAGGTGAAGAAGGAAGTGGAAATGAAGAATCAAGTGAAAAAGAGGGAGATGATAATAATGAGTCAAACCAAAATGAAGAGGGTGAGAGTGAAAATAAATCAGTCCAAAGTGAGGAAGAGGAAAATGATGAGGAATAAGAGGAAAATGATGAGGAATAAGAAGAAAATGAAGAGGAAGAAGAAGGAAAAGATGATGAGGTAGAGACAAATGATGAAGAGGAGGTCAACAGTAAAATAGAGGACACAAAGACAACAAATGATGAAGAAGACATAGAGGCAGAAAATGAAGAAAGGAACAGTGAGCAAAGCCATGATGAAAACAGTGAGAAAAAAAGTGACAAAGAGGTAGAGGAAATGGAAACAGAGGAAGATGATGACAGTGCAGAAGATATGGAAGAATATGACAATAATAAAGATGATGATAGTGATGACAATGCAGAAAATAAAGGCATCAGTGACACCCAAGAAGCTAGCCTCAGTAATGGACAAAACAACAAGGAAGAAAACAGTCATGACAGTCATGACAACAGTCAGCTAAACAGTGATAATGAGGATGATGACAGTGCAAAAGATAAATAGGACAACAACTATGATGAAGAACAAAATAAAAATGCAGAAAATAGTGAAGAGGTTGAAAGTGATGATAATGTTGAGGACAAAGAGTGCAACACTGAAACAGGAAACATAATCACTGATGATGCTAATGATGAAAATGAAGAGGGTGATGACAACAGTGAGGATCACAACCATGATCAAGAAACAAACAAGACCACAATCACACCCCTTTCATTAACCTATCAAAGAGGGCCAAGGCTTGTGTTTTTTTCCTCCAAAAGGAAAGGGACCATGCCATCCACTTCAGCTCAGCCACTAGGCAAAGGCAAACAAAAGGTAAAATGAGAAGAAGAAGATCATGAGGTGGAAGGGGAGTTTGAGATCATTCAGGTATATAGTGATGAGGAGAATGAAGCAAGAATCTCAAACTTGGTCATCCAAAACAAAAATTCACTCATTGAAGACCTCCAAGCCAATCTGAATAAAGCCAAAAAATATAAATGATGCCCTTGACTTGGAGAACAGGCAGCTAGGAGCACAACTTGCAATATATGAAGCTAGAGCCATCAAGGCCTCGAAAGAAGCCCAAAAGGAATAGGTGAAACTAGAAGAGTTAATGGGCACTTATGAAGAAAGTGAGGACGAGGAAGGACAATCTAGGAGGAGGCCTAGAATGATGGGGTTGAAAAAGGCATTGGTAAAGAAAAGAGAACAAGAAGCAACCCTAGCAGAAAAACTCTCCCTTGATGAGCTATTGGCCATGGAGATAGCACATGATCGAGAGCCTTGGTTGGAAAGAGCCAAAATACACTTAGAGGCTAAGTTGAAGAAGGAAAATTAGGATCTTCATCTCCAAAGAAGGATGACTAAGCATTATGCCCGGAGAAACCAAGTTGCAAGGGCTAAATTGAAGAAGGCCCAAACTAAGATCCAAGCACTAAAATAAGCAAAATTCCAAGCTAACCTTCGAATTTTGGCACAAGCTTCTCTATAGGTCTCTCAAACCCCATGAGGCACTCATCCACTAAATTTGAGGGAATTTTGACCATTTTTGGTTTTTTGAGAATTTGAATGCCTATAAGCGCAACACCACTGGTGCTACACTTTTCCCTCATGCATCCTCATTGGGAAAATTTTGCATTTTTGGATTTCTCATGACTAGTAAAATATGCTCACCAAATTTCAGAGCATTTGGAGCATTTTTGACCCCTCAAAAGGTCAAAAAACACCTCATTTTCTACCATTCTGCCTCATTTTCAGATCTGGTGCTGCGCTCAGAGCAGTGTTGGTAATTTGACTTTTTGGATAGGTTATAGAGGCTCAATAAAAAAAAAAAAGGTATATTCGGAAATTAGACTCCGCAAGCTTCCCAACGGGCCATCACAGAGAAAAATTCGAGATCAAGAAGGTCCCCAAAACTTGGCTACAACAGGACCTATTTTCTGCCTAGGATGGCGCTGCGCTTATAGACAACAATGTGTGTTTTTGGCCAAAAGTCAACAAAACACACTCTTTTATTGAAAAATATTATTTTATTGTTTTTTGAGGCAAATCACTCTATAATTAGGTGCTTTAAGTTATTTTGGCATTTATTTCATGGGATATTTTGTGCCATGGGCCTTGCATGGTCTCTTGGGCACTAATGACATTTATGATTGATTTTGACATTTTCCAACCCTATCTAGGGTTTTTTCCCTCCTTTGATAGATAAATAGAGCATGAGGGTTTCATTGTAAAATGTTGGCATTTGAAGATTTTTGAGAGCAATACATGGTTTTCTTGAGTTCGAAGGAGAAATTGATGTTGTGGAGTTTGTGAATGGCCTGCTTTGATTGATGATGAAGGAGGATAGCTTGCAGGATCCTTGAGCATGGTTAATGGTGATGTGTCTCTATTTAGTTCTTGTTTTCATGTTTATCATTATGTTCATCTTTCTATGTTGCAGTAGAACAAAAAAGTATAGGCTAAGAAATGTTTTTGAACCACCTTAGTCCTTCCTGCTTTCTATTGCCTTCATGTTTTCCTCTGCTGGGTTTGTTTAAGAAATTCTTAGTTGCTTCTTAGACCTACCTATGCTTGTTTATTCCATGAATGGTTCAATGTAGTAGTTTTCAAATATGTTTTATGGTTAGCCCTGCTTATTTGATGCTATTTAAACTCTGTTTTGGAATCTCTCTATGAAGTACTACTTGTTAGGTTTTATCCAAAGAGGCCATGTTATTTGTCCATGCTTGAGAAGTTGCCTTAAAGTTCTTTGTAGCTTGATCTTATATGATTAGGAGTTCCCCCTTCTTGGATTAAAGTTATTTGTTATTTTGAATGTTTTCTAACCTTGAAGGTGAAATCACTAGAAGTTACATGAGTTTAACACCTTCTATATTTCATTGGAATGTTTGTCTTGAATGCTTGTTTTCTTAAGTGTAAAAAAAAAGTTATTGGTTTTCCCTGTTTTATGATTATGCCCTTATTTTGATCAGTATTTGAGACCATATTTTTAAAGGTACTTGTTTAAGGATTCTTCACTGCCCTTACACACCTACTATGCTCACCAACTTAATGTTCATATCACTTCACACATACCTTTAAAGATCCATTTTACTATGCTAGATTTGCCCTGCTATGCATCTTGTTTCATTGTTGAGATATCCTTGAATTTCATAGATTCCATAGCCCAATGACCTTAAGACCTCTCACTCCTCCTATTCTACTTGATCATCTTACCCAACCAAAACAAACAACAAACCCTCCACTTAGCAACTAGCCTAAAATCAACCATCTAAAGCAAACAAGTTCACATCCTTTGCATACAATAGAGAGAGCCCTCTCCGAGTCTAGGAAGGCTAGGTACTAGGACTCCAAAGACTGGTCTGATGTTACCCTGTACATTTATTCTACCAATCTGCTAAATCACGGGACCCTAACATAATGGCGATCATGGTGGGACCTTATGAGTAAGTCACAAGCTGAAACATTCTGTATCCATTGATTCATTGCTACCTCATCACCATCACTAAAATAATGGTGATAATTTTGGGACCTCTGAGTCAGTGACAATATTAGTATCCCTTATGAATTCAGAAACCCTTATCAAATTGTAGAGAAAATCGAATTGTTAGCCAAAGAGTAGAACCTGGTTGTTTTACCATCCTAGCAAAATGATGACTCAGTTGTAAGACACTCATACATACCTTAGGGCTACATAAATGAACTCAGAAAACCCCAAAAACATCCCTGTATTGGTTTTTTTTTAGTATTGGCGGTGGAACATACACATATATCTTCAAAACAACTAAAATCATCCACCTGGCGGCTCCACTAGCCTCCAGTAGTCCTATTAACTCTACTAGTTCTCATTAGTTTCCCTGGGATTGTGTCGAATCAGCCCTGAGAAGTCTAGAAGCCTAGTACCATACTGTGTGAGTTTATCAAACAATTAGAGAGGAAAAACTTTCGAAAAATAGTACTAAACTTTTAGCCTCTCTACATTTTGATTTTGAAATGTGGATTCACAAAGGATTAGTACCAGATCTCATCCAGACCAAAATCCTCTTGCTGGGGTTCCCATGTTTTGACCAGGTTGGCAAGACCAAAAGATGAGACAACATAGAACCACTTTGGGACCTTAGGATCTAGCCCTCCTAGGTCCAGAGATGGATCTCTCTATACAAGTCAAAGGATATGTCTTTGAAGCTCTAAGTTATGATTTTAGGCTAGTTGTAGGCTCATGGTTGTTTGTTTGATTGTTTGTGTTTGGTTGGAGGGAATCAGGAAAAGAAGGACCAATATAAGACAAGGATGAGCAAAGGGGAAGCTTAGGTAGAGACAGATAACTCAAAGAACATAAAAGCCATTGGGCTATGGAGTCAAGAAAGGATTTACCTGTAATCAATGTGCAAGATTTCAATTGGGCTAGTCATCTAGAGCATTGGATATTAAAGGAGATATTTGGAATGGGACATTAAGGACAGAAAATGAAAGGAGGAGAACCAACCAACTTTTTCTATAGATCAGACCAGAGGTCATTTAACTCCAGGCCTGCTTGGACAGAATTAGAGGTGAAACAAGGGATCTTGGAAAGGTTTAATTGGGATGGAAAGCTCCTAGAGAGACAGAGATCAGGTTCTAGACCTCCAGGATTCTCAACACATTCAACTAAATCCTAACAAGAACATATAAATACAGATTTCATTAATTCATACATCAGAGAGTAGGCAATAACATCCACTACACTGGTTAAATCAATTGAAATCAACATTCAGATACACATATAAGTAGAAAACATAGAAGGCTGGGAGAGCAGCAGCATAAGGTACCTATCAAGGGTAAATCTTATGCCAAAAATTCTGATGCGAGCCTGAAGAAATGTAATGAAATGAAAGCAAGTCAATCACAAATATAGAGAAAGGAAACATCACCAGCTGCTTTAGATCAGGATCTAAAGAAACATGCTTGTCATATTAAAAACAACACCAATCAGGTACATCATAGCCCATAGCTTGAACATTCAGTCTGAATACATCTAGCCTCAGTCTATCTTATAGTTTTACACAGAGAACTTGTCTCAAGAGGAACAATGCTGGGTATCACTGATATCTCACCAACAACCATTACAATGCTTCCTTTTGTGCTTTATAGCAAGGGGAGAGCCTAAGATCGACTGAAAGAGTAGGTGAAAATTAAATACATCTTTAAACACAACAATGAATGCAGGGCCGAAACCCATTCTGCTTGAACTGCTATGTATTTAATATCTGTCACCTTCCTTGTTAAAGAATGATCTGCTTTGGATATGATCTTGAAATTTTGGCTTGTTGCACTCCTGGATGATTTGATCAAAAATGAAATAAACTGCTAGGAAGGTCTGTCTCATAAATGTTTGACTGTTTTTGAGCTGTAGTTAGGTCGGAAATTCTTTCAGGGATGTTATGTATAGTAAAAGTTGTATGGGCGCCTTGTATTTTGATAAAGAGAAACATTCTGCTGACAAATAACCTTGATGGTACCCTTTACTGATGTTCAGGACCTCCAGGTCGATCCTTGGGGTCTTCAAAATGATGCTTAGCCTCTTTAAATTTCTGATTTGGGGCTTAAGATCTTCGTTGATGCGCCCTAATCCCTCTGCTTTGTACTGAAATTCTTTGCTGCTTCATTACTGCCTCTGTCGAGTTAGCTCGAGCTTTAAATGGCGCTGACAGGATTTTCGGCATTTGAACTCCGCTTTTCTTTAATGCAAGTCCTGACAGCCCCATTCCTTGACTCTCTCATGATGGTACTAGTTTATTAGATTTGATCTTGTCTGCGCCGCTCGCCATTGAGGTAGTACACTGAACAACGACGGTTTTCTTCCTCTAGAAACCCTGCAACATAGCAAACCTGTGAAGAAAACAATGGACGGAGCAATGGATGCAGTGTGGATGGAGGAAATGGCCATGCAGATGGAATGGAGGGGAAAAATTGCAGGGGAAATGGTGAAAAATCACTCTGGTAAGGTTGGCGGATGTTGCAGAATGAAAAACGCATGAAAAACATTAAAAAACCACGAAAACAGGACGTTATATGTGTCAGAATGGTTGAATGGTACGGGATATGCACGTGGGGCGACGTGGCGTATGGACAGCCAAGTGGACAGATGACGTGGGGACCCAGGCGAAGGTGGAATGGTCAATAATGTATGGACAGATCTGGACCGTCGATCAGGCTAAGATCAACGGTGGAGGGCGACAGATGGTGGGCCGGAACAAGAGCTATCACGTGCGCGATTTCATTAAATATCGTGCATCTCTAGTGATTGGGAGTTGTCGGATGGAGCTTTCGAGATCTAACGGCTGACACGGATTTCGCTGGGCGTCCTGTACCGAAGTTTAATGCGCAAAATGAGGGTGGTCTTGCCCCCGTACAGGTGCCACGCGTCGTTTACTGAGTGGAATCGCTGGCTCTCCGGGGAAAACCGCCTGCTGCAGATGGGTGGTGCGGAAAATACCGGCGGGTTTTGGAAAACAGCGCGTGGAGTGGGGACCACCATTTCGGGCGTGCTCCGCGCTGTTGGATCGACAAATGAATGGATGGAGGAGATCAACTACGGGGGGCCAAGGTGTACGGACACGAGGCTGTTGGAGTGACCCCCCGCAGTGAATGACATCCATTAGATTAGATCATCACACATCCCGAGGAGTCAAATACGGGGCCACCATGGTTTGAATCTACGGATAGAATAAAGCCCCCCGTAGGGGAAACGCCTAGGTCATGGCGCGGGGTTATATGGAAAGGAAAAGGGCGCGGGGCTATCATAAGAAGGGCTAAGACCCAAAAACATAAAATTTATTATTTTAATTCATTTTTAATGCGTTTTGGGGGCAATCAAAGGGTAACGGTAGGGGAGATGGAGGGGGAAACTAGGGAAATAAGGGAGATGGGGAAATTTAAAGGGGATTTTGGGGGATTTAGGCATAGAGAGGGGGAATCTTGGGGGGGGAAGAAAGAGAATTCAGATAAAGGGAAAAGAAGGGGAATTCATGTATTTCGCAGGGGTAAAGGAGGGAATAATAGGCCCTTTTTGAGCAATGTACTAGCAGAGAGGATTTGTATTAGGCACAACAAATGAGAGACTTCAAGGAGGATGGGTTTTCAGGAGAAAGGCATTCCTTGAAGGCTCAAAACAATCTAGCCCCCAGCTGGCTTGCCAAGAATTTCATAGGGGGGCTAACAGTGGCTCCACATGGGGATGGATTCTCCTTGGAGGAGTCAAGAAACGAGATATGATCTTTGGAGTAGGCCAGATGCCTGCTATCATAAGCCATCTTCCTTCTTTGATTTTCAGCTGCCACAAAACATGATATATCAGCAGAAACATTTTCCCAACCAAACTACCTACCCAACTGCAGTCCTAACTGTTCCCTTTGGGTGCATTTGAGCTTGCAGACCCTTTACATTTTATTTTGCAAAACAAAAACAAACCTATTCTAAATCTACCCTTATTGCTCGATGAGGCCAAATTAGACTATTGGCCTCATACAATTCTCTACCTAATCTACTACCTGTTGGGATTAAACTGTCCAACAGGTTTCTTCTCCTACATTCTAAGACAAGAAATTTAAAAACAGCCAAGCCAGGATTAGACTGTCTGACTTGCTGGACAGAAACTTGTAGAAGACAAAACTGTGAAGGCATGGAATTCTGCAACTTTGAAACATCCTTCTTTTTCCGTGACTCAGGTTTTGAGCATATTGGAGTCACCTCTTTCTTTGATTTCAGCTCTGGCTTTGGGCAGATTAGAGCTGATTCTTCTTTTCACTACTGGTCCAGATTTTGAGCTTATTAGGACCAGCTATTCTGCTTCCTTTGGCTCGGATTTTGATCAAGTTTGAGCCATGCTTTTTATTTCAGAGGTTCATGTTTTGAGCATGTCTGAACCTCTCTTTTCATTCTGTTTTTTGGAACATTTTCTCTTTTTCTGAAAATTAAAACTTGCAATGGTATGTACAATGGAGGTGAAACTGGAAATGGAAAATCAATAGAAGTAATGTTTGAGCATCCTGCCATTGACAGGACCCCCAAAAAATTCTGTGCCATCAAGTTCTTGCAGAAAAAACGCATTAGGACCCACAGTGGCCTGGATTATGTATGGACCCTGCCACAAACTGTCAAACTTACCATGTTTGCCTTTGTCCTCTCTTCTCGAATCCCATCTCAGAACCTTATCTCCAACCTTGAAGTCTGAAGCTTTGGTTCTTTTGTCAAACTGTCTCTTTATGCCTTCCTGTATTCTGACAGCTCAACTAAAAACCTGCTCTCTAGTTTGCTGCAGATGGATAGTTTCATTGATTCTCCTTACCATACTGTTTTCCTCTGATTGGATCTCCTGGATAAGTTTGATCACTGGAACTCCAAGAATAGTAGGAAAAACTGCTTGTGTCCCATAAACCAGCTGAAAGGGTGAAAAGCCAATAGATTTCTTTGTAGTGAGCCTGTCTGCCCATAAGGCATGTATCAAATTTTTATGCCATGACCTTTTTTTCTCTTCCAACAGCTTCTTAATGATTGTAACGAGGATTTTATTTGATGATTCAGCTAGGCCATTACCCTGGGGGTAATAGGCAGTTGAATGTCCAAGTGCTATTCCATACCTGTGACAGAAATCAACCATTCTTTTGGATCCGAAAGCAGCAGCGTTGTCAGTGATTAGTTTCCTTGGACAGCCAAAACAAGATAAGATGAAGTCTTCTAGGAACCTAATGATGACAGAGTCAGTGGCATTCCTAGTGGGTATAGCTTCTATCCATTTAGTAAAGTAATCTGTAGCAGTTAGGATCCATTTATGATGTCCAGAGGAGGCATGATGAATCTCTCCTATAAAGTCTAGGCCCCATTGCATGAAGGGACCTTCTATGGTGATAGGTCGTAGGGGAAGAGGGAGAAGTTTTCTTTTGCCTTCAAAGATCTGACATTTGTGGCAGGCAAGTATCATTTTATGGACATCACTGAAGAGGGTAGGCCAGTAGTAACCAACCCTGAGTATCTTGTTTGCAGTGGCTTTCTAACTCAGGTGGCCTCCACACTCCCCGGCATGGAATTCTTGTTTGATTCTTTCAGCTTCAGTTTCAGACAAACATTTCAGTAGAAGGCCATTTGGGATTTTCCAATATGCAATAATTTCTAGCTTTTAGTTTTATGAATCTGGCCTTTGTTTTGGACAGTTCTGGAGGGGCATTGAGGTTAGTGAGCACGTAAAGGATACCAGCATACCAAGGAGAGTTCTGAAACTGCTCCTCCACAGTTGGATGGGGCGATCCTTCCTGCTCATCTAAGGAATTTATCATGTTAATGTCAAGGGCCTGCAAGTTTGATTCAGCCATTAGTTGGGCCAGGCCTTGACGTTTGATCAGCTTGGTGGGTTTTATTTCAAGGTCATATTCCAAGATTGTAGCAATCCATTTGCCCCTTTTCCCATCAGGGTCTTGGGACAAGATATATTTGACCACTATACTTGGCATGTAGGCAATGGTGTGGGAATGCAGAATGTACACCCTAAAGTCCTTTAAGGCCTTAATCAGGGCATAGGCCTGCTTTTCCATGATGTTTTACTTTAAGGGTGCATCTCTTAAGGATTTACTGAAGAAGGCTATAGGCTGTTCATTACCTTCTGAATTTTTCTGCAGCAAAACTGTAGCTATTGTGTGTTGGGAAGCAAATGAAAAGATCAGAAAATATTTTGAGAAGTTAGGGCTGATAAGGACAGGGGCCTTAGTGAGTGCAAGTTTTACTGACTCAAAATATTTCTTGGCTTCGACAATCCACTTAATTCCTACATCTTTCTTTAGCATTTCAGTCATTTTCTTAAGATGTTCAGCAAGATTGGGGATAAATCTTCTAAGGAAATTGATCTTCCCTATGAAGGACTGCAACTCCTTGATGTTCCTTGGATGTGAAATTTGAAGTATTCCCTCAACTCGCTGGGGGTCTATCCTGATCCCTTTCTCAGATATAATGTGCCCAAGAAGTTTACCTTCTTGCAGCCCAAAGACAGTTTTCTTAGGATTTAAGGATAGACCATACCTTCTACATTTTTCAAAAAATTTCCTCAGATGTTTCAGATGTCCTTCTTTAGTTTTAGAAAAGACAGTAAAGTCATCCAAGTAGATAACTATGAAGTGTCCTATCTCCTCTGAGAAAGCTATGTCCATCGCTCTTTGCAAGGTAGCTCCAGCATTCATAAATCCAAAAGGCATTTTCAGGTACATGAAGGTGCCCCATGGAGTGGTAAAAGCTGTTTTGAGTTGATCTTCTGGGAGTACCAGAACTTGATTATATCCTGAAAAACCATCAAGTAGGGAGATTCTTTTAGAGCCTACTACCTTATGAAGGATATGCTCCATTCTAGGCAAAGGGTAGTTGTCTTTCAAGGAGGCCCTGTTGAGGTTTCTGAAGTCTATGCATAGCCTGATCTCCCCCGTTTTCTTCCTTACAGCCACTAAGTTTGACACCCAATCAGAAAAACTTACAGGGACTATTATGCCTGCATCATACATCTTCCTGATCTCTTTCTCTACTGCAGGCAATTGTTTTGGATTAATTCTTCGAATTTTTTGTTTGAAAGGCCTCTGATTTTCCTTTAGTGGTATCTTGTGTTGTATGATGTTGGGGTCATAGGCCTTTAAGTCTTCATAGCTCCATGCAAACACGTCTATGAATTCCTTGAACACGTCAATGTATTTTTTCTTCATGTTTGCAGGTATAGACTTAGCCAGCTTAATCATTTTGGGTCTGTCTTCAGTGCCAACGTTGCATTCTTCCACATCAGAATAAACATGTTCAATTGTGGGCTTTTTTGCTACGTCATCAAAATCAAAGAGGTCCTCTAAGGGTGCCAGGCCTCTGGGTATATTCTTGTCTTTGGCCTGCAGCACTTCGACCTCTTCATTTTCTACGTTTTCACTATTTTCGTTAAAATTTCTAGTTTTCTCAGAAAAAGAATTTATTTCTACGTTATAGGGTGTTTCTTGTTCATCTGGGGGATCCTAACTTGGGCAGCTATCATCAGAAGTTGAGTCTAAATCTGAAGATTCAAACTCATTCCTGCCCACCAGGAAATCTTCGATCTGTTTGTCTCCTTCAAAGACCTGCCAATATTTTTCATTGTCTGGCACCACAGGCCTGAATTTGGTCTGAATGATAATTTGTTGATCAACTGGGGCCTTAGGATGTGAGCTAGCTAGGAAAGCTAATCCATTTGCTATTGTATTTTGACCCCTAGGAATGAACACTAATTTATATTCAACAAATGTTTTCAACAGATCCAGAGTGTCATTCCTATATGCTCTTAGCCTGGGGTGTTTTGCTGAATACTCACCATTCACTTGTTTGATCACTAACTGTGAGTCTCCTCTCACAGCTATCCTACGGGCTCCTAATTTTTTTAGCAGATTTAAGCCCAAGATCAGAGCCTCATATTCTGCAATGTTATTCGTGCATTTGAAATGCAGATTCACAGCATGGCTTTCTGTGTGGTCATTTCCCGTGTTACATAGCCACACTCCTACTCCAGTGTTTTGCCTAGTACAGGACCCATCTAAGTTCATTTCCCACAGGGGTTTGTTGTTCACTTCATCTTCATCACCTCCCCTACAACTGGATTCGCCGTTATGTTGAGTTGTGAGGTTTGTGCTAGGAGGGGGGTCATTTTGTGATTCATTATGGGCATGGAGATCAGGGAGGTGGCTGGCTTGCTGTTTTTGTTCTGTTTCTGTTCCATTCAGAGTTACGTCTTCAGTATTTTTCCCATGGTATTCTTCATTGTATTCTTCTAGAGTAGCCATTATGTTGAAATCCATGGGCTCTACGTTTGTCTCTCCATTTTCTGATCTTGGCTCTTCTAAGGGTTGGTCATTGTAGAGAATGAAAGAGTCTAGATCCGTATGTACAGAGTATAATGGTGATTTTTCAGGTTTCTTGGGGCTACTGACTAAAAATTTCATCTGAGACTCTCTATACAGTCTTCTAAGTTGGCCAAATATAGGGATAGTGGCATAGGAGCCATCCATCTGCATTGTTCCCTGCAGTTTGGCTCCCCATGATCTTGACAATAGCATGCCATACTTTGGTGGCACATCTGCCACCACAACATCCATGACCATACACTTGGCAGGAATCTGGGTCAGACTCACACATAAATCCTTGATCAGTCCTAGGCATTTTAATCTGCTAGAGTCAAATGAGTATAAGTCTTTGTAAGGTCTGGTAATTTCTAGGCCTAGCCTTTCCATCACTACCTTAGGCATTAGATTGTGTGATGCACCAGAGTCATGCATGGCGTTATGAACGATTTTGTCATGAATGTTGAGATTGATATAAAAAGGTGGAACTACCCCTTCTTGAAAATTTCCTTCAATCTTTGGACCAAATAGGAGGGTAGGTTGATCATCATTCAAATTTACAAAATCATTTATTTCTCCCAGATTCAATGCTTTCAAAATTTGGCCTTTATATGCATCCTGAGTGGCCAACTCAGATAATGGTACAGAGATTTTGATTTTTGCAATCTCACTCTTTAGATTGAAAGTGGACTGGTTCTTTGTGATGCTCAATTCTGTTTTATTTGCCACTGCTTTAGTGGCTGAATCAGTTTGTGATTTTTCACTATGTACAGGATTGGGAACTGTTGTATTAGGAGCACTAACTATGGTGCTAGTACTGCTAGTTGGTTGACTTTGTTTTCCAGTGTCCTGGTTGTCCTTCTCCTTATGTTTAGCAGAACTTTCAGCTGCTTTTTTGTTGTCTGCAGCAGATGCTTTAGAGGATTTATCAGGTCTTTTCTTGATGGTTACCTCAGGAGTCCTTGTTTTGGAGGTATCTTGGCTTTTCTTTCTCCTAAGCTCATATTGTTCTCGGACCTGCATCATGGCATTTTCAAATCCTAGTCTGTAATCTTCAGTTTCTAACCATTCCTCATCCCCATATGAGGGTGAGGGCTGATCTTCCTATGAATCACAGTTAAGGACCGAATCCTCCTATTCAAACATGTTTATTGCATTCCCTTCAGATTCTTTGATGATTCCCTCATCCTCATCTAAATTTTTTTCTTGAAATGGGGGAATGATCTGCTGATCTGATTCTCTTTGTCTGTTGGGAGCAGCATTGTTTCCTCTAAGGTTCTGGTTCTGGTTTCTGTTTTGGTTGCTGTTTTGGACAACCATCCTCTTTATCATTTGTTGAATTTCTTCCACGTTTTTGGACAGTCTGTCATATTTGGGATCAGATGTGGAAGCTATGTTGTCATCCCTATATGTTACCCTTTTTTCAGCTTTTAGTCTTGCCCTTTTTTCCATCAAATTTGCCTCTATGGTTATGGCTCCTTTCTGCATGTCTTCCAGGGTGGTGTACTCTTTATCCCTGAGCTCATAGGCCATGTCAACATCAAATCCATCAGGATATTTAGCCAGGGCCATGCCTTGAGGAGGTTTCATGTGTGGAGGGAGAGCATTATAAATGCTGTTGAATCTAGTGGTGTAATCGTGAACACTCTCTCCTACATTCCTCTTAAGGGACATGTATTCTACTAGGAGCTGACGTGGGTTTGCTCTAACCTCCCATTTGTTTATGAAGGTCTGGTATAATGCAGGGAGATCTTGAATACTGCCAGGAGGTAGATTTTTAAACCACTTTTTCACCTCACCCCCTAAGCTTTGGGCAAAGATTCTCATTTTGATTGTTTCATCATCAATTTCCATATAATCAAAAGAATCCTCCATCTTATCTACATGTTGTTGAGCTGTGATGGATTCTTTTGTAGTGAAGTGTGGGATTTTTTATTGATAATCATTAGGTAAGGGTAACAAGGGTTGGGGTAGAACTAAAGGTGCATACCAAGCTACCATGTTAATGTTCTGATGAAGTATAGGGTTGGCTTGAGCAACTGGTAATTGGATGACAGGGATAGTGGGACCGACAGAAGTCTGTTGAGCATATCTAGGGTGAGAGAGCCCCAAGTTTTGAAGGAAGTGAAAATCAGGTGGTGTGGAAGGAGGGGTTTCACTGTCCCTAGTGTTTTGACCACTGTTAGATGGTGTATTGTAAACCTCGAGGTCTTGCTGGTCTAGATGATTGAATGACCTAGTTTTCAGTAGTCTATTAGGTATGTCTAGGTTAGGGGGGAAATGTGCTAGAGCTATTAGGTTTTCTGGTGCAGAATTAGCTCTAAGAATGTGGCTGGAAAGAGTTGATCTTTTAGGTGTAGGTGCTCCTTTGAGGATACTATCTGGATTTTCAACTATTTCTGGTGGGTCAGGGTTGGGATAAGCTCTTGTGTGGATGGTTCTAAAAGCCAGAATTATGTTTATAAGCTAAGCAGCTTAACCCTACTCGTTACTTCTACTGTGGTTAATGTTGTCTCAGGGACTGGTCTCCCAGTGGAGTCTGATTGTGAAACCAAGATAATCAACAGGCCTACTGATCACCAGTGGAGTCTTTTCGTTTAGGAACAAGGGAGTCGCCAGGTGGAGGGTTTAGGATGTTTCTAAGGGGTACACTGTCCACCACAGTGCTCAGGCACTATCACCTTTCAGGAATCTCCTCTAAAACAACAAGCTCCAACCAGAGATTGACTGGGAGGGCATTTACTAGATATGTCACCTCTGAAAGAGGATGAGATCTGGAGGCTACCTGGCCCTTTCCAGGCTCTGTTTAAGAGTATGGTGGATATTCAATAATGGAGGTTGATTCAAGAAAGGGGTGACTTACTATCAACCTAACCAGAGTTCTAAGCTTCTGAGGTTTTTACGAATGTTTAAGGTGAAATGTACTCAGAAGTCCCCAGTGGAGTCGCCATTATGTTGGGGTTCCCATGTTTTGACCAGGTTGGAAAGACCAAAAGATGAGACAACATAGAACCACTTTGGGACCTTAGGATCTAGCCCTCCTAGGTCCAGAGAGGGATCTCTCTATACAAGTCAAATGATATGTCTTTGAAGCTCTAAGTTATGATTTTAGGCTAGTTGTAGGCTCGTGGTTGTTTGTTTGATTGTTTGTGTTTGGTTGGAGGGAATCAGGAAAATAAGGACCAATATAAGGCAAGGATGAGCAAAGAGGAAGCTTAGGCAGAGACAGATAACTCAGAGAACATCAAAGCCATTGGGCTATGGAGTCAAGAAAGGATTTATTTGTAATCAATGTGCAAGCTTTCAGTTGGGCTAGTCATCTAGAGCATTTGGATCTTGAAGGAGATATTTGGAATGGGACATTAAGGATTGAAAATGAAAGGAGGAGGACCAACCAACTCTGTCTATAGATCAGACCAGAGGTCATTTAACTCCAGGCCTGCTTGGACAGAATTAGAGGTGAAACAAGGGATCTTGGAAAGGTTTAATTGGGATGGAAAGCTTCTAGAGAGACAGAGATCAGGTTCTAGACCTCCAGGATTCTCAACACATTCAACTAAATCCTAACAAGAACATCTAAATATAGATTTCATTAATTCATACATCAGAGGGCAGGCAATAACATCCACTACACTGGTTAAATCAATTGAAATCAACATTCAGATACACATATAAGCAGAAAACATAGAAGGCTGGGAGAATAGCAACATAAGGTACCTATTAAGGGTAAATCTTATGCCAAAACTTCTGATGCGAGCCTGAAGAAATGTAATGAAATGAAAGCAAGTCAACCACAAATACAGAGAAAGGAAACATCACCCAGCTGCTTTAGATCAGGATCCAAAGAAACATGCTTGTCATATTAAAAACAACACCAATCAGGTACATCATATCCCATAGCTTGAACATTCAGTCTGAATACATCTAGCCTCAGTCTATCTTACAGTTTTACACAGAGAACTTGTCTCAGGAGGAACAATGCTGGGTATCACTGATATCTCACCAACAAACATTACAATGCTTCCTTTTGTGCTTTATAGCAAAGGGAGAGCCTAAGATCGACTGAAAGAGTAGGTGAAAATTAAATGCATCTTTAAACACAACAATGAATGCAGGGCCGAAACCCATTCTGCTTGAACTACTATGTATTTAATCTCTGTCACCTTCCTTATGAAAGAATGATCTGCTTTGGATATGATCTTGACATTTTGGCTTGTTGTACTCCTGGATGATTTGATCAAAAATGAAATAAACTACTAGGAAGGTTTGTCTCATAAATGTCTGACTGTTTTTGAGCTGTAGTTAGGGCGGAAATTATTTCAGGGATGTTATGTATAGTAAAAGTTGTATGGGTGCCCTGTACTTTGATAAAGAGAAACATTTTGCTGACAAATAACCTTGATGGTACCCTTTACTGATGTTCAGGACCTCCAGGTTGATCCTCGGTGTCTTCAAAATGATGCTTCGCCTCTTTAAATTTCTGATTTGGGGCTTAAGATCTTCGTTGATGCGCCCTAATCCCTCTGCTCTGTACTAAAATTCTTTGCTGCTTCATTACTGCCTCTGTCGAGTTAGCTCGAGCTTTAAATGGCGCTGGCAGGATTTCCGGCGATTGAACTCTGCTTTTCTTTAATGCAAGTCCTGACAGCCCCATTCCTTGACTCTCTCATGATGGTACTAGTTTATTGGATTTTATCTTGTCTGCACCGCTCACCATTGAGATAGTACACTGAACAGCGACAGTTTTCTTCCTCTAGAAACCCTGCAACATAGCAAACCTGTGAAGAAAACAATGGACGGAGCAATGGATGCAGTGTGGATGGTGGAAATGGCCATGCAGATGGAATGGAGGGGAAAAATTGCAGGGGAAATGGTGAAAAATCGCTCAAGTAAGGTTGGAAGACGTTGCAGAATGAAAAAATCATGAAAAACATTAAAAAACCACGAAAACGAGACATTATATGTGTCAGAATGGTTGAATGGTACGGGATATGCACGTGGGGCGACGTGGCGTACGAACAACCAAGTGGACAGATGACATGGGGACCCAGGCGACGGTGGAATGGTCAATAATGTATGGACAGATCTGGACTGTCGATTGGGCTAAGATCAACGGTGGAGGGCGACGGATGGTGGGCCGGAACAAGAGCTATCACGTGCGCGATTTCATTAAATATCGTGCATCTCTAGTGATCGGGAGTTGTCGGATGGAGTTTTCGAGATCTAACGGCTGACACAGATTTCGCTGGGCATCCTGTACCGAAGTTTAATGCATGAAATGAGGGTGGTTTTGCCCCCGTACAGGTGCCACGCATTGTTTACTGAGTGGAATCACTGGCTTTCTGGGGAAAACCGCCTGCTGCAGATGGGTGGTGCGGAAAATACCGACGGGTTTTGGAAAACAATGTGTGGAGTGGGGACCAACATTTCGGGCGCGCTCCGCGCCGTTGGATCGAAAAATGAATGGACGGAGGAGATCAACTACGGGGGGCCAAGGTGTACGGACACGAGGCTGTTGGAGCGACCCCCCGCAGTGAATGACAGCCGTTAGATTAGATCATCACACATCCCGAGGAGTCAAATACGGGGCCACCATGGTTTGACTCTATGGATAGAATAAAGCCCCCCGTAGGGAAAACGCCTAGGTCACGGCGTGGGGTTCTATGGAAGGAAAAGGGCGCGGGGCTATTGGAAGAAGGGCTAAGACCCAAAAACATAAAATTTATTATTTTAATTCATTTTTAATGCGTTTTGGGGGCAATCAAAGGGTAACGGTAGGGGAGATGGAGGGGGAAACTAGGGAAATAAGGGAGATGGGGAAATTTAAAGGGGATTTTGGGGGATTTAGGCATAGAGAGGGGGAATCTTGGGGGGAAAGAAAGGGAATTCGGATAAAGGGAAAAGAGGGGGATTGATCTATTTCGCAGGGGTAAAGGAGGGAATAATAGGCCCTTTTTGAGCAATGTACTAGCAGAGAGGATTTGTATTAGGCATAGCAATTGAAAGAATTCAAGGAGGATGAAATTTCAGGGGAAAGGCATTCCTTGGAGGCTCCAGAACAATCTAGCCCCCGGCTTGCTTGTCAAGAATTCCATAGGGGGGCTAACACCTCCTACAATAGTTGATGACCCAGAAAATATTTTGTGGAAAAATTCTAAAACTAGAAACTTAACTACTGTTAGGACCATTCATAGAGCAAGCTCTGTCCCTGAATACCTTGTAGCCTTTCAAGACCCCCAATTTACTTACACCATACAAGGAACCTTTTCAGAACCAAGTCACAAAGTGGGATTGACCAGACTGACGTTGAGCCGATTGATTTGCAGCAGAGTTCCAGTAGAGAAGCCTCTCCTTCCACTCCCCCTGAATTTCAGCTTCTCCATCACTTTAGATCTTTCCATCCCAACTCTGCTTAGAATAAAATCACTGGTCTGAGTACTTCCACCACACCCATCCATACCACCACTATGAAAAATGCTCCACTTCATCCTACACCTCCTCTCACAAACCCTCCTCTCGTAAATCCTCCATTAGCCCCCATCATGGCAACATGGTATGCCCCCCTAGTCCTACCACAACCTTCGGTAGCTTTTCGAAATGACTACCAATCCAAGATCCCTCATTTCATAGGAGCTGACTCTACCACTTCCCAACAACATGTAGACAGAATGAGTGATGCATTTGACTATATGGAGTTGGAAGAAGAGACCATAAAAATGAGGATATTTGCACAAAGTCTAGGAGGGGAAGCTAAAAAATGGTTTAAAAACTTAACTCCCAACAACATCCATGATCTCCCTTCCCTCTACCAAACTTTCATAAACAAGTGGGAAATCAAGAAAAACCCACTCCAAATCCTTTCAGATTATAACAATCTTAAGAGGAATGTGGGGGAAAGTGTACAAGATTATTACACCAGGTTTAACAATGTTTACAATGCCCTCCCTCCTCACATGAAACCCCCACAAGGCCTAGCACTAGTGAAATTTCCTGAAGGCTTTGATCCAGACATGACATACCAACTGAGAGAGAGAGACCCCTTGACTTTAGAAGAAATGCAAAGGGGAGCTATTAGTGCATAAGCCAACCTCATTGAAAAGAGGGCTAGGATGAGATTAGAAAAGAGAGTGACCTACAAAGATGAAACCATGACCTCAACCTCCTCATCTGATGCCAAGATTGACAACTTAGTTACAACCATGGAGAGAATGATTTGGAGGATAAGCCTAGATGAAAGAGTACTTTCTAAGGAGAACCAAGAAAACCCTAAAAACAGAAATAGGAATCCAAATTTCAGAAGAGACCCTCCCCAAAACAGACCACGAGACAATGACCAACAAATTAGGCCTCCTTTCCAAGAAAATTATCTAGATGAAGAGGGAAGAGAGAATGAAGAACTTGAAGAAAGCCATGTAAAATTCATAGGTTTTGATAATGAGGGTGATGTTTTTCTCACTGAAGAAGAAAAAGGTTTCTTTTCCTCAGACCAAATTGAAACAAATTATGAAGATTCTGAGGACTAGCAATTGGGATTTGAAAATGCCATAATAGAAGTTCATAGGAAATATGACCTTAGGAGTACAAGAAACCAAGAGACTTCCAAGAAAAATCAAATAGACACTGTTGTTAGGAAAGCTCCTGAAAACACTCCTAAGAAGACATCAGACAGTATCAACACTATGGCTAAGATAACTGATCCAAACAAAGAAAAAATCAGCCAACAAAATAATGACCCAAGCTGCCCTAGTAAATCAACTAGTGGCCCTGAAAAAATTCTATTGTCTAAAGCCCCAAATCAGAATATGCAAATTAAAGGTGTAGAAAAGTTCATGGCTGATAAAACTAATGTAAATATGCCCAAAACACAGATACCTTTCAACGGGAGAGATTGCCAAAATCAAGATGACCATACCTCTCACTGAACTAGTAACTCAAGAAGTTTATAGGTCCCAAATTTTGAAGGTCTTGAACATAGGAAGTGATACCGACACTCTGCACTTAACGAATGACAAACCTGAGCTGTTGTTTGGACCCTAAGTAGAAGGAAAGTACCAAGAAGGAGCTATCCCTCCTTACTATATCAGCCTAAACATACATGACAAAATATTACACAATGCTATGCTAGACTCCGGTGCCTCACACAAAATCACGCCTAAAGTTGTGATGGAGAGATTATGCCTCAAGATAAATAAACCTTACAAATACTTGTATTCATTCGATTCGAGTAGTGTCAAGTGTTTAGGCCTAATTAATGATCTTTGTGTCAATCTGGCACAAATACCTGCTAAGAGCCTAGTCATGGACATAGTTGTTGCTGACATTCCCCCCAAGTATGGCATGCTCTTATCCAGATCTTGGGGAGCCAAACTTCAGGGGAACCTTCAACTAGACATGTCTTATGCTACCATCCTTGTTTTTATCCAAACAAGGAGACTGTACCGAGAATCACACATGAAGTATATGGTTAGCTGTCAAGAAAGGCCAAACAACACACCTCTTTAT
The DNA here is from genome assembly GCA_034641835.2 of Pinus albicaulis. NCBI lineage: Eukaryota > Viridiplantae > Streptophyta > Pinopsida > Pinales > Pinaceae > Pinus > Pinus albicaulis. The sequence continues at coordinate 582,301,031 of CM076581.1, forward strand.
TCCATCCATTCAGATATTGATTCTTTCATCTTGTGTAATGAAGCAGACATTAATGAGCAGGTAAGTGAAGACAGATCCCAACAACTACAACAATCAAATCAGTCTCTGCCCGAGGAACTCAACATCAAAACTCTAGCAGCCCCCAACAACAATATGATGGCAAATATGAACTTAGTTTCCTACAAATTGAAAGTAAAACTTCAAAACCAAAACTAAGCTTAAAATCTGAACACGTTTTCTCAAGCGAAACACAAACATCAAAAATAGAACCATTTCCTTTTGTCAACATTAAAATGCCGGGAAACTTTCATATAGCAATGCCTTCTAAGGAACTAGATCAAAAGAAACTTAAAGTCTTTCCATACAAAGACAATTCATCACTAAAAGTTTCTGCCACTTTGGAAGAGTTGTTGGATCCCAACAATGGTGTTAAGGAGCCTAAAGTAGTACCTACTGGGACTGACATAGAGGATTACAAAGTGGGTAGCTTAGAAAGACCCAAAATGGTTAAATTATCCAAGACTTTACCACTTCACACAAAACATAAATACATAAGATTGTGCAAAAAGTTCCAGGATGCTTTTGTATATGGTAATGAAAGCTTAAAGCCTTGTGACACATACATTATTCTAAGAAATTCTCCATTCAAGAAAGATCATAAAACCCTTGGACAAATTGTGTCACTAACAAAGAAAGCAAAATGATGCAGACTGTGTATAGCCTTTAGGTACCTAGACAAAACCTCCATGAAGGAAAAATACCGTTTTCCCAAGATAAATCATACTCTACAAAGGGTAGGAGTTTCTAAAAAGATGTCATTGCAAAAGTAGTGTTCTAGGTTACCATCAGATGATAGCACTCCCAATTAATTAGTATAAAGCCATTTTCAAAGTACCTTGGGGCGCTTACATGTTTGATCAAATGCCTCCTGTCTTAAGGAGTGCGGAAGCTACTTTTAAAAGAGTCATGGCCCCTGTTTTCAACTACTTCAATATGATATACATTGATGACATCCTCATCTGTTTTGAAGCTAATGAAGAATACCTCCTCCACCCAAGAAGGATCTTTGACATAAACAAGGTTTGGAAGAAAGACTCAAAGAGGAAATAAAAATAAGAGCATGGCCTGTTTGATTTTTTTTAGAAAAATCCTTACACCATGCCCTCAAATGGAGGCAACCATGTTTTCTATTTACAAGAGATGAATGAAAAAGGTTTGTTTGGAGATCTCTTTGATGACAGGGTGCTCAAGTACCATGGCTGTCAAGAGTCCTAGTTTGAAATTCTCATTCATTGTACATAAATTTGCATAATGAAAAATCAGTAAAGAACAAAAAATAAAAAACATAGAAAGAAGGAAAAAGAGGGCGATTTTGAAAAGAGGTACAACACCATACCCAAAAATTAGTACTACTGAAAGTGTGCAAGCCTAAATGCCACTACTTGTTCAAAAGGAAGATTTTGTTTAGTCATCTAGCTTAATCATGGTTGAACATGTTTTTAATTTTGTGTTGATAAGTTAGTAAAAGAGAGCTTGTCAAATCATTCAAACTTGACTTGTCAAAAAGGATAGATTAGGAATGAAAGATATTGGTTCCACATGCTCAAAATTGAACCAAAGATAAAGATGGGGATGCATAGCAAATGATAAATCACAACCCTTATTTTTCTAGTTTTGTTTGTACAAAAATAATGTTTGTGTGCAACTTGTCCTAATGCCATAACCCATGGTAAGTCAAATTGCCTAATCTTGATTTAAACAATGTTTTCAATTTCATGTCAATAGCTTAGAGAATGAAGTCTTCCAAATAGCTTAATCTTGGCAGTCAAATAGTCTAGGTAGAGAATAAAAGAGTTCACTAGCATGATCTGAAATCTTGGAAGCAATAAGGATACAAGTAGGTAGTTTGTTTTTACTCTCAAAAGAAAAAATTTCAAGGGTTTGCCAGCCCAAGTGCACCCAAGGAAGAAAGAAATTTTAGGCAGGTAAGATGGGTAGCTAGAGAGGAAGTTGAATTAATCATGTTTTTCAGATTATTGAGGTCACAACTTCAAAGAAGCATCAACAAATAAAAAGAAGGAAAAATCTGCACAATGGATAAGGCACTGGTCTTCATAAAACCAGAGATCTGAAGTTCTAGACACCTCCTAAAAATGAGCCGCCCTCCCCAAGTGGAGCCATTGTTAGTCATCAATAATTTTTCTTTTTTTATAGATGACTAAATGACTATCCTAGATTTCTAGAAACAAAATTTATGAATATTGTGAGTTTAGAAATCTCACTGCCTTCATTATCCTTAGGATAATGTTTTCACTTTTTCACTATCCTATCATGTCATGGTCAAAAAATCACTCCTAGAAGACCCATCATGGGTTCATGCAACTCATTTGCACTATGTTTTTCCACCTCTGACCTTAGCACTCTGTTTTGACTTGCCTAACCCCTCCACTTGCCACTTAGGATCACCAACCAACCTACTCATTCTTGTGTTTCCCATATACATCGAGCATTGATGGTCTCAAAAATATCTATGGAGGCTATTTAGATAAATAAAAAACAATTGTATTTTGGATCTTCAATACATCAAAATATCAAAAACTTTGTTTTTCATACTTGAGGACCCCAAGCCAAACTTGCGGTCAAAGACCAAGTCTAAATAGCCTCCCACTAGGTCACTAGGGTTTCATAGGTTGTAATATTTTTTTGGTGTTCTAAATCACTGTTTTACATGTGCCAAGAGGTTGAAACAAAGAGAAATAAGCTCAAAACATGATTGTCTAAGATGGATAAAAAATCCTTCAAGGAAGGATAGCTACCCATTTTGACATTTCTATGGGAGTGTCAAGGTGGCTATCAACAGAAAATGAGGTAAGGTAAGAGGCCAGATCCTCACTAAAGGACATCCACAACAAAGAAGAGGAAGCATGACTAAGTTCAAAGAGAATCAGGGTTTTCAAGACTAATTGGCTAAACAATTTTTCCAAGTAAGAAAGCCAATGCAAAAGACCACAAGGACAGAGGCACATCAACACAACCAAGCACAAATTGAAGATTTTTAGAAGTTATAAATGAAGAAGGGAAAAAGGTGAGGTGAACTAAACAGAAATGAATGAACTTGAAAGTGCTATAAAGATCTTAAAGACAACATTAATTATTCATCTCTAACAACCTTAAAACCTAATATTTTGGAAAGATAGGCAAATCAGGTGAAATGAAGATGATGGGCCTCCATCCTGACAACGGAAAGTTTCCAAAAGGGTATTGAAGGTGATTCCTAGGGTTGGCCAAGGTAATAGTGCTTCACTACATCAAAAGGATAAAATGCAAAGAATATCAGTGTGAAGGAGATTAAGCCTCCATTTTCAGTCATAAGCCCTCAAAATGGTCAAAGGATGGAAATCACAAGGTTAAGATTCAAGACAAGAAGTCAAGAATCAAGTGAAAAAGAGGGAGATGGTTATAATGAGTCAAACCAAAATGAAGAGGGTGAGAGTGACAATAAATCAGTCCAAAGTGAGGAAGAGGAAAATGATGAGGAAGAAGGGGAAAATGATGAGGAAGAAGAAGAAAATGAAGAGGAAGAAGAAGGAAAAGATGATGAGTTAGAGACAGATGATGAAGAGGAGGTCAACAGTAAAATTGAGGACACTGAGACAACAAATGATGAAGAAGACGCAGAGGTAGAAAATGAAGAAAGGAACAGTGAGCAAAGCCATGATGAGTGACAGTGAGAAAAACAGTGAAAAAGAGGTAGAGGACATGGAAACAGAGGAAGATGATGGAAGTGCAGAAGATATGGAAGAAGATGAAAATAATAAAGATGATGACAGTGAGGACAATGCAGAAACTAAAGGCAGCAGTGACACCCAAGAATCTAGCCTAAGTAATGGACAAAACAACAAGGAAGAAAATAGTCATGAAAATCATGGCAACAATTAGCTAAACAATGATAATGAGGATGATGATAGTGCAGAAGATAAAGAGGACAACAACTATGATGAAGAACAAAATAACAATGCAGAAAACAATGAAGAGGTTGAAAGTGATGATAATGTTGAGGACAAAGAGTGCAATTTTGAAAGAGGAAACATAATCACTGATGATCCTAATGATGAAAATGAAGAGGGTGATGACATCAGCGAGGATCACAACCATGATCAAGAAACCAACAAGACCACAATCACACCCCTTTCATTAACCTATCAAAGAGGGCCAAGGCTTGTGTTTCTAGCCTCTAAAAGGCAAGGGACCATGCCATCCACTTCAGCTCAGCCACTAGACAAAGGAAAACAAAAGGTAAAAGAAGAAGAAGAAGATCATGAGGTGGAAAGGGATTTTGAGATCATTCAGGTAGACAGTGATGAGGAGAATGAAGCAAGAATATCAAACTTGCTCATCCAAAACAAAAATTCACTCATTGAAGACCTCCACGCCAATCTGAATAGAGCCAAAAATATAAATGATGCACTTGACTTGGAGAATAGGCAGCTAGGAGCACAACTTGCAATCTATGAAGCTAGAGCCATCAAGGCCCGGAAAGAAGCCCAAAAGGCATAGGTGAAACTAGAAGAGTTCATGGGAACTTATGAAGAAAGTGAGGATGAGGAAGGACAATCGAGGAGGAGGCCTAGAACCATGGGGTTGAAAAAGGCATTGGCAAAGAAAAGAGAACAAGAAGCAGCCCTAGCAGAACAAATCTCCCTTGATGAGCTATTGGCCATGGAGATAGCACATGATCGGGAGCCTTGGTTGGAAAGAGCCAACATACACTTGGATGCTAAGTTGAAGAAGGCAAATCAAGATCTTGATCTCCAAAGAGGGATGACTAAGCATTATGACTAAAGAAACCAAGCTGCAAGGGTTAAACTGAAGAAGGCCCAAACCAAGATCCAAGCACTAAAATAAGAAAAAGGCCAAGCTAACCTTGGAATTTTGGCACAAGCTTCTCTACAAGTCTCTCAAACCCCATGAGGCACTCATCCACCAAATTTGAGGGAATTTTGACCATTTTTTGGTTTTTTGAGAATTTGAAGGCCTATAAGCACACCACCACTAGCGCTACGCTTTTCCCTCAGGAATCCACAGAGGGAAAAATTTACATTTTTGGATTTCTCATGATTAGTACATTATGCTCACCAAAATTTAGAGCATTTGGAGCATTTTTGACCCCTCAAAAGGTCAAAAAACACCTCATTTTCTACCATTCTGCCTCATTTTCAGGCCTGGTGTTGCGCTCAGAGAAATGTTGGTAATTTTCCTTTTTGGATATGTTATAGCGGCCAAATCATAAAAAAAAGCTATATTTGGAAATTAGACTCAACAAGCTTTCCAACGGGCCATCACGGAGAAAAATCCGACATCAGGAAGGTCCCTAAAACTTGGCTAGGACGGGACCTATTTTCTACCTAGGATGGCGCTGCGCTTATAGACAACACTATGTGTTTTTGGACAAAAGTCAACAAAAGACACTCATTTATTGAAAATATTATTTTAAATTTTTTTGAGGAAAATCACTCTAGAATTAGGTGCTAGAAGTTATTTTGGCATTTATTTCATGGGATATTTTGTGCCTCGGGCCTTGCATGGTCTCTTGGGAATTAATGACATTTATGAGTGATTTTTACATTTTCCAACCCTATATATGGTTTTTTCCCTCCTTTTCTAGATAAATATAGCATGAGATTTCATTGTAAAATGTTGGCATTTGATGATTTTTGAGATCAATACATGGTTTTCTTGAGTTCGAATGAGAAATTGATGTTGTGGAGTTTGTGAATGGCCTGATTTGATTGATGATGAAGGATGATAAATTGCAGGATCCCTAAGCATGGTTAATGGTAATGTTTTTCTATTTATTTCTTATTTTTATGTTTATCATTATGTTCATCTTTCTATGTTGCAGTGGAAGAAAAAATTATAGGCTAAGAAATGTTGTTTGAGGCACCTTAGTCCTTCCTGCTTTCTATTGGCTTCATGTTTTCCATTGTTGGGTTTGTTTAAGAAATTATTAGTTGCTTCTTAGACCTACCCATGCTTGTTTATTCCATGAATGGTTCAATATATTAGCTTTAAAATATGTTTTATGGTTAAGCCTGCTTATTTGATGCTATTTAAACTCTGTTTTGGAATCTCCCTTTGAAGTACTACTTGTCAGGTTTTAGCCAAAGAGGCCATGTTCTAATCATGCCCTTTGTCCATGCTTGAGATGTTGCCTTAAAGTTCTTTGTAGCTTGATCTAAGATGCTTAGGAGTTCCCTCTTCTTGGATTAAAGTTATTTTTTATCTTGAATGTTTTCTAACCTTTAAGGTGAAATCACTAGAAGTTAAATGAGTTTCTCGCCTTCTATATTTCATTGGAATGTTTTTCTTGAATGCTTGTTTGCTTAAGTGTAATAAAAAAGTTATTGGTTTGCCCTATTTTATGATTATGCCCTTATGTTGATCAGTATTTGAGACCATCTTGTTTAAAGGTACTTGTTTAAGGATTATTCACTGCCCTTACACACCTACTATTCTCACCAAATTAATGTTCATTTCACTTCACACATACCTTTAAAGATCCATTTGACTATGCTAGATTTTCCCTGTTATGCATCTTGTTTCATTGTTGAGATATCCGTGACTTTCATAGACTCCATATCCCAATGATCTGAATACCTCTCACTCCACCTATTCTACTTGATCATCTTACCCAACCAAAAAAAACAACAAACCCTACACTTAACAACTAGCCTAAAATCAACCATCTAAAGAAAACAAGCTCACTTCCTTTGCATACAATAGTGAGAGCCCTCTCTGAGTCCAGGAAGGCTAGTTCCTAGGACTCCAAAGACTGGTCTGATGTTACCCTGTGCATTTGGTCTACCAATATGCTAAATCACGGGACCCTAACATCATGTACATGTCATGCATGTGGTATTGTGTACACATTATACAGGTGGTGCAGTGTACATTTGGTGTTGTGTACATGTTGTGCAGTTAGCACTGTATACATGTGATGTTGTGCATACGTTGTGCTGGTAGTGTTATGTATAGATGGTACTATGTACATGTTGTGCATATGGTACTAGAATACATGTGGTATCATGTGCCTATCGTACATGTTGTGTTGAGGGCATGCGGTATTATGTAGGTGCATGGTGTAGTTGTGGTATCATGACATGTGTATTCGTTGTGTTGTACTTGGTATATGTGTATGTATTGTGTTGTATTGTACAAAGGATGTAGGTGTATGTGTTGTATGCCGGTGTGGGTTTATGTATTGTATGGTGTTTTATGTCATATGTGTGTGTATGTGTTGTGATGTACACTACGTGTATGTGTGCGTGATTGAATAGAAGGCATTGGGTGCTTGTCGGGTGTGGAAATCGATCCGGTGTGTGTACAGAAAGAACAAAGGAAAAATTAAGGAAAAATGAAGGATAAGTATTAGTATTTTATTGTAGTTTTATTATGCATCTGATCTATGATTATGAATTATGACGGTTACATGTGATTTATGATTATGGTTTTAGTGATTTCATGTTATTCACGATTTCAATGTATGATGGTTGCGTTTTGAGCTAACCAGATGTGATATGTTTATACATGATGATTTGATCAAACAACTAGTTTGAATTGTGACAGGAAGTAAACAAGATTGCAAGTGTACCTTATTGACGTGCTACTAACGAGGTATGATTTGAGTTTGTTTAAATTTATTTTGAATCTAATGGAAATTATGTGCTTGGTATAGGAATGCATGAACATGCTCGTTTGGGTGGTTGAAACTGAATGTAAGAATAAAAAGCGACAAAAGGAATTGAAACATACATCAATATGATGGTAAAGCACTTCAAGACCCGGGCCATTTTGGGACACTAGTACCCAATAATGTCCATTGATTTCCATGAGCACGCTATGATTGGTATGATAGTTTTGAGGTAGGTGCATGCCTTGGTTGTTTTATCTTATGATGCGAGGAAGCCTTACCAAGGGATGGATTGCATGGGATGGGGGTGCCAGTGAAACTTGGAAGGTGAGTGACTGCATGAAAGGGGTGACCAAATTGCCTGAGGGACTGTGTAGTAGAGAAGTGAAGGCCAAGGATATATTTGTTTTGGTCATTAACATTTCCAGATGGAATCAGATGCACATTAGGAGTATGCCTTGGAACAATGAGCCGATAACTGTTCACTGAGGGTACAATAGCACTGGACATTGGATGTAGAATTTGACTATTCCAGTGAATTTTGGACCTCCTGGGAAGGAAGTGAATCCTGGTACTACTTTGAGGGTGAAGGTGCAAGCCTTTGGATTCCCTTGTTGTTAATACAAGATTCATATCCTTTTATTTGATGGTTGAGAAAATGCGCATATGAGTATATTATTGTAAATATCGTAATGAGATGTATTATAAAGCTCCAGTACACGATATGATTGTCATGATGGTTTTTGCTTTTGAGCAGGTTATTCATCGTAATTACTCCATTGAGTTGTTTTATAAAGCTCCACATGCAGTATGTTTTAATTTCAGTGGTTTGTTGGTTTGCAGGTGTCATTGAACACCAAGGACGATGTTCCCCCAAGGGGGAGGGTTCTGTAATTTCCCTGGTGAAAATTCCATGTAATAAAAGTTAAAAATAATAAACATGGTTCATAGGACATAGATTCCAAGTTTAATGGTGGGAAAAATATCCTAGTGGGTGTTCATTTCAGTTAATATCGCTAAGGAAATTGGAAAAGACAATGGAAAAGACATTGGAAAGGCATGAGACATTAATTGGCATTTTATTTATGAAAACAATGTAAATTAGGAGAAAAGGGAGATGAAAGGTCACAAGTTGCATGTGATGAGGAAAATAAAGAAAATAGAGGCTTCATTAATAAAAAGGTTTCTGAGGATAAATTGGTAAGATTTTTCTCACATTTTTGGAGCTATCTCATTATTATCTCTCTCTTTCATACTCTTGGACACTTAGAGTTTCTTGGAGAACTTTGGAATAGGAACAAGAAAGGAAAGAAAGTAGGAAGAAGGAGGAAGAAAGCAAGGAGGAGCAAGAATTAAGTAGCTACATTAGGATTCTTGACATGCATCAATTTGCATGTGTGTCTTCCTTGCTAGATATGACATGCATAGTATTGCATGTGGTTATTTTATGTCTTGGCATGGGTTTTTGCGAGATGTGATAGTGTATTCATCCTAGCCATTTCCGGATAGCCATGGTGTTGTGGAGTTCTCATGTTTTGGTTTATATGGATTTCCGAATGGATTCAAAGCTAAGTGAGGTGGATCTTTGAATGATTATGGAACCAGTTCACGTGTTGCCTCAGTTTAGGGCCTAGTAATTCGGGTTTGGATTGTGGTAAAGCATGAGAGGTGGGTTTCTCTCCATTTAGGCCTAAGAATTTGGGGTTGGGATATACAATAAATCTTGGAGAGTATTTCTCGGTTTATCGCCTAGTGACTCCTGATTCAGACTGTGGGTTGTGGTAAATCCTGAAAGACTAGGAGACAAGAAAATTACTCACGGTTTGGGCAAAGAGAATTCGATGATCTCCATGCTTGTGTTGGCCTAGTGATCAGGTGTAGATCACAGTAAGGCTTGATTTATTATTGATGAGGGTGAGGTGGTTTAGCCTTAGGATGCCCTGGTTGATTATTTTGGTTTGAGTCCCACATTCATGCTTGGAATATGGCACCAAGGTGACTGAATGAAGAGAGGTTTGGCTCAACAAATATATGGTCGGGTGGAATGTGGAAGTCCCATCTCCGGTTGGTTTTTACACTCATTAATTAGAAGCTCATTCATTTGGTATTTGATGTATAATTTCACTAGTTATTATGTGGATTATATTGCTGTTGTATCTGTTGATCAGCAGTTGTCATTGATGTCAACCCAAGCAGCACCAAGGGCTAACCCAATATTGTATGGGAATTTTGACCTATCAAATTAATACATTCTAGGTCAATAAGGATTTTTATGGTTTCTACTTGTCGATATGTTTCCGTTGATATATGGCACACCTTGTAATTCTTCACGGTTTGAGAAATATTCATGTTTGAAGTTTGTACCCCCAGTTAGTGGGCTAAAACGCCATGGGGTTGTGGCATGGGTCATTGAAAAGTCATAATTAATATTTTTTAAGCTCCTAAAATCCCTCCCATGTTCACTTGTTGAAGCCCCTATCAACCTAAGCATTTATATAAATTGTGATCCTCATATCCTCCTCATGAAAGGGATTTCGTTATCTAAAACAAGTCATTGTGGAATTTTCGCTCTAACTTTTTTTCTAAGAAGTTTCAGAAGCTGAAATTTTTATGAGGCGAAGCTGAAATCCTAAGGAAGCTGTTGTGAAAATTTTCAATCAAGGTGCACAATTTTTTGGAGATATGATTTGTGGAAGTCAGTGTTTTTGCAGGCTCCTGAAATTCATCTCAAAGAAGTGACCTTGGGAAAATCGACATAAATCTCTCTTTGAGTATCAGATTGGAATTTCATAAAAAGTGACAGATAGTGAAAAGTCTATAGTTTTCTCTCTATCAATTTTAGAGCCAAATGAAGAAACAGTGACACGTGGCACACCATACAAGTTCGCTCTGCCGAAACATTCCATAAATAGGGCATTGTGAGAGATTGGGTATAACTCTCTCTTGAAGAATCCAAATTGGGTCAGAACTGTGACACTGGAAGGATGACTCATAGGAATACTATAGTACTGAAAAATCAGATATTGGGGATCTAAAATAATAGAGATACACCAGATTCAATTTCGAGCTCCTAGAAGGCAAAGAAAAAGCTAGATCATGTGTTGTCAAAGGCTGCAAAGGACCAGAATTTCTAGGGAAGCAAAAAAAAGAAAGGTGCAGTAGAGGGTAGCATGACAAGAGAAACAAACAAGGTACATAACAACATCAAGAAGTTCATCACATGAAGTCTTCAAGTGGGCAACACTACATACAATCATTGTAGTAAGCCATTGTAAATACATTATTGTACAAATTGTAGTAGTGTCTATTTGCCAAGAGTTGAAGAGGCAGTGTCGGGTGGTCTAGGATCATCATTAGGTGGTTGTGTCATAGTTGGGGTTATGTTCTAGTGTGTCTTCTTCTTCTACATCATTATATATCATTTTAAAATGGACCATTTTCCCTAGTATGGGAGTCCATTCTTCTTTTATTCTTCTATAGGGTGGTAGGGTGGTGCTAGGGTCAGTTGTAGCTCATTGGGTGTTGGGGCATCCGTTTAGTTGACTACTGAAGAATCTCGGGCGTTGGAGTGTCCATCCAATGGGTGCTAGAGAAGAACGCTTTTCTATATTCTAGGAAGTTGGAGCTTTATTTTCGATTGGAGTTGAATATTAAAGAATTATTAGAAAAAAATTAGGTGGTTTTTTTCCCAGAGTGGGTTTCCACCTTAAAAACTGTGTGCATTTGTGTTCCGCTTGTTTGCTGCTATCATTGTACAAAAACTGATAATAATTGAAGATTAACTAATGCTCTAATTGAAAGGAATACTGATTCACCCCCCCTCTCAGTATTTCCAACAATTGGCATCAGAGCTTGGTTCCTTCAATAGCAGTTTAACAACTGGAAGGAGTTCATGGAGCATACCAAGAATGGTGTACCTATATTTAATGAAAATAATTATGCACTCTGGAAAGGAATAATGGAGGTCTATCTCTTAGCGCAAGGTTACAAAGTATGGGACACTGTTCAAAATGGATTTACATCAACCATGGATGAACAAGGTAAGAAGAATTTGGTAAATGATGCAAAAGCAAAGAATATTATTATCAGTGGACTTATTGAATCTGCTTATAATAAGGTGTTGGGTTGTAAAACCACCAAAAATGTATAGGAAAAGCTTGAGAATATATATGCAGGTGACTCAAATGTCAAAGAAGCAAAGCTTCAAATCTACAGAGAAAAATTTGAGCAACTCAGAATGAAAGAAGATTGCAACATTGCTACATACTTCCAATACGTTGATGAAATAACCAATACTCTGGAAGGATTGGGAGAGCCAGTTGATGAGAAGAATATTATACGAAATATTCTTAGAACGTTACCAGGAATATTCAACCCAAAGGTATCGGTCTTAGAATACAGTGCAAATATGGAAAAACTTAGCAAAGAGGAATTACATGGAGTTCTCATAGCATATGAAATGAGACTTGATGAAGAAGAGGGTACTTCACATCTAGAAACTGCGTTCGTTGCATCTAAGAAAACCAATAAGGATAAACAACCTTCAATTTAAAATACATGCACCTGCAAGTGTGAAGAAAAGGGAGATGATGAAGAAGGTCTTTCAGATGAAGAATATGCTTAATTCACGAGAAAACTAAAAATTGGCAAGGGAAAATTCAAAGGTAAAATTCCATTGATATGTTTCGGCTATGATGAGGTTGAGAATTTCGCAGAAAAATGTCCAAACAGAAGTGATGGAAGCTCAAAAGGAAAGAAAGGCTTTAGGAAATTCAACAAGTAAGGATCCAAAAGGAACTTTCTCTCTAAAGAAGATAGCTCATCATCCAATGAAGACAATGACAACGAAGAAGAAGCCAATGAGAGAGTATTATTTATGGTCAGGCATAATAAACCCAAGCACAATAAACAAGAGGTATGAAACAATGAAGAAGAAGGATTGACCATAGAAGAATTTTATAAGGAAGCAATCGAGCTTACAAAAGATCTCAAGGCAGAGAATATCCTTTCCAATACTCTTGAAGAACAAGTTCAAGGTATCAAAATTGAAATTGAAGAACACAAATGCATTGAAGGGTCACTTCAAAAGAATTTGGAAGAAAGCAACCAAGAAAGGAAAGAATTAGAAGCCGAAGTAGTCTCACTGCATGAGGAAGTGAAGAAAGGAAAAACTATCCAAAACTATGCCAACAACTCAAGGGCATTGGAATAACTCATCAACAATCAACGATCTTACAACGAAAAAACTGGCATCGGTTACAAATAAGAAGAAGCAGGACCTTATACAAAAAAATACAATGAGCCTATGAGATCTGACATGCATATAGACTTCATTGGACAAGATTCACAAGAACAGCCTTGGAAGACAATTCCTCGACGAAAATTTCCATCCAGGTACCAACATATTTTTTATGGCTACTGTTATTCATGTGGAAAATTTGGTCATAAAGCTGTAGAATGTTTCACGTACCCTAGGAACTAATACAATTCCAGGAGATCTGTCAAATATGAACCTCCCAGGGCTCAGCGAAAAATCAATAGATTTGAACATTTAAGAAATAATATTGAATGTTAGAAATGTCGAAACTTTGGACACATAGCTAAAGACTGTAGACTTGAAAATCCTCCAAAAGAATCTTCGAAGCCACAAAACAAACAGACATGGAAGAAGAAGAAGACTGATAATTGTGCTCTCGCTTTCAAGGCTCAAAACAAAAAATATGTGTGGTGTGTTGATAGCGGTTTCTCAACGAATATGACTGGAGATAGAAATAAATTTGTGTCTCTGAAGGAGAAGAAGGATGGAACCGTTTCCTTTGGAAATGATGGATCTTCAAATGTTATAGGATCAGGTACTGTCACTCTCGGAAGAAAATATGCTCTAGACAAGAATGTTCTATTGGTTGAAAACATCAATCACAATCTGCTCAATGTTGGACAAATGTGTGATCAAGGACACACAATACTATTCAACTCCACAAAATGTGAAATCAGGAAAGGCATGTATGGTGAAATTGTGGCTATAATAAGTCGAGCTCAAAACGACATATATGTTATAGATGAAGCAACTAAAGCATGTCTAATAGCTAAAGAGGATGATATAATATTTGGTAGCAATGATGATCGACTAAGTAAGAAGTTTGCTACAAAGGTGCAAAGTGATTTCGAGATGTCTTTACTTGGTGAGCTCACATACTTCTTAGGGCTTCAAATATCTCAACAAGAGAAAGGAATATTTATATGTCAAGCCAAGTACATCAAAGAAATGCTCAAGAAATTTAAAATGGAAGATTGCAAACCCATCCTTCAATGGTAACAGGTTGCAAATTGAGAATAGAAGACTCATCTAAGGATGTGGATCAAAGGTTGTACAGATTTATGATTGGTAGTCTTCTATATGTAACAACCTCCTGGCCAGATGTTATGCAAGCAGTTGGACAAGTAGCAAGATTCCAAGTAGCACCAAAATAATCACATATTATTTCCATCAAAATAATTCTTCGATATCTAAAGGGAACAACAGAATATGGCTTGTGGTATCCCAAGGGTAACAACCTCATTATTCATTCCTTTACAAATGCAGATTGGGCAGGAAGTGTTGATGATCGTGAGAGTACTCGTGAAGCATTGGAATATCTTCGCCAGAAGCTTGGGATTCTCCCAAGTTATCATTAGATTTTCCTTATTTAGAATATAAAGGGGGAGTGGAAGTGTGTACAGGTCCACAGGATGGTTGCGTTCAGGGGGATTTACCCTTTTCCATTGATGTTGAAGGGGGAGATAATGTTGTAGGAAGAGGTGTCATGATTGCAGGGGGAGTACTTGTGTTTCCATCAATGCCAAAGGGGGAGATTGTTGATCAGCGGTTATCATTGATATCAACCCAAGTAGCACCGGGGGCTAACCCAATATTGCATGGGAATTTTGACCTACCAAATTAATATATTCTAGGTCAATAAGGCTTTTTATGGTTTCTACTTATCGAGATGTTTCTGTTGATATATGACACACCATGTAATTCTTCACGGTTTGAGAGATATTCATGTTTTTGTACCCACAGTTAGTGGGATAAAACCCCATGGGGTTGTGGCATGGGTCATTGAAAAGTCATAATTAATATTTTTAAGGCTCCTAAAATCCCTCCCACGTTCACTTGTTGAAGACCCTCTCAACCTAAGCATTTATATAAATTGTGATCCTCATATCCTCCTCATGAAATGGATTTCGTTATCTGAAACAGGTCATTGTGGAATTTTCGCTCTAAATTTTGTTCTACGAAGTTTCAGAAACTGAGACTTTTATGAGGCGAAGCCAAAATCATGAGGAATCTTTTGTCAAAATTTAAAATCAAGGTACACAATATTTTTAGAGATATGATCTGTGGAAGTCAGTGTTTTTGCAGGCTCCTGAAATTCATCTCAAATAAGTGACCTTGGGAAAATCATCATAACTCTCTCTTTGAGTATCAGATTGGAATTTCGTAAAAAGTGACAGATAGTGAAAAGTCTATAGTTTTTGATCTATCAATGTTAGAGCCAAATGAAGAAACAGTGACACGTGGCATGATGTACAAATTTTCTCTGCTGAAACAATCCATAATTAGGGCATTGTGAGATATTGGGTATAACTCTCCCTTGAAGAATCCAAATTGGGTCAGACCTATGGCATTGGAAAGACAACTCAGAGGAATAATATAGTACCAAAAATCAGATATTGGGGATCTTAAATAACAAATATACTCCAAATTCAATATTGAGCTCCTAGAAGGCAAAGAAAAAGCTAGATCATGTGTTGTCAAGGGCTACAAAGGACCAGACTTTCTAGGGAAGCAAAGAAAATCAAGGTGCAGCAGAGGGTAGCATGACAAGAGCAGCAACCTAGGTACATAAAAACAACAATAATTTCATCACATGAAGTCTTCAAGTGGGCATCACTGCATACAATCATTGTAAAGGTATCATTGTACTAAGTCATTGTAAATACATTATTGTACAAATTGTACTAGTGTCTATTTGCCAAGAGTTGAAGAGGCTTATTGGGTGGTATAGGATCATCATTAGGTGGTTGTGTTATAGTTGCAGTTATGTTCTAGTGTTTCTTATTCTTCTACATAATTCTATATCATTGTAAAGTGGACCATTTTCCCTAGTACGGGAGTCCATTCTTTTTTTATTCTTCTACAGGGTGGTAGGGTGGTGCTAGGGTGAGTTGTAGCTCATTGGGTGTTGGGGAATCCGTTCAGTTGACTACTGAAGAATCTCGGGAGTTGGAGCGTCCATCCAGTGGGAGCTGGAGAAGAATGATTTTCTATATTCTAGGAAGTTGGAGCTTTATTTTCAATTGGAGTTGAATATTAAAGAATTATTAGAAAATCATTAGGTGGTTTTTATCCCGAAGTGGGTTTCCACCTTAAAAACTGTGTGCATTTGTGTTCCTATTGTTTGCTGCTATCATTGTACAAACATTGATAATAATTGAATATTAACTAATTCTCTAATTGAAGATCTTGTAGTTCACCCCCCCCCCTCTCAGTATTTCCAACAGTATCCTTCTATTTCTGTTGTTATTATGCTAGTTATAAGCATGTATTTTATCAATGATAATGTATGGATCTATCCACGTTTTTACTTGTAAATGAATGCACAATGTATCTATGGTAAAATATGTCATATTGCAGCTAATGATGTAATGGATAAATTCTTCTTAGCGATTCCCAAATAAGTATGAGACCCATATGTTTAAATCTGTTGTTTATACCTGTAAATGTAATGCTTGTGACATGTTTGACGAAATTCCTGTCATGGCTAGGAGGGGTTTGAATGATTTTATGATGATGTGATTGCTTCTGTACCTTTGTTTGAATGTTATTTATCATTTCCTATAGTTTCATGAAGTTTTGGAGAGTGACCTAGGTTCTAGGGCTAGAAAGGTGGCATAAATCCCAGAGTTGCAGGCACAAAAATGACCAAACTGGGTCCTGGCCGCTACCTTGCCTTGGAATGCCTGCAGTTATAGGATTTTAATTGCTACCTTGCCTTGGCATGCCCATAGATAAGGCTCATAATGGTCAAAATTTCAGTCTCCCTCAGGGTTCAAGGGCCTGAAATGTTAGGTTACCTCCTGAGGAAGTTTTTGATGTTGTGTAAGGTGTGTTTGTCTTGTTTCCATCGGTTCCACTTCCTCAAGGTCATATAAGAGGTTGAATCTCATATTAGTAACCTCTCATCACATGTTTGACTCGGTTGGCCAATTACTTGGGTAGATGTGGGAAGAGGGTACTGTTATACATTCCAAGTGGGTTTACAATCTTATGCGAGTCAGAAAAAAATGGATACATTAGAATTTGCATAGATTTTAGGAATTTAAATAAAGCATGTGAAAATGATTACTTCCCTTTGCCTTCGATGGAACAAATTTTTCAATATGTTACAAGTTCAAAACTAATATGATTTTTAGATGGTTTTTTAGGATATAACCAAATCCTTGTGTGTCTTGAGGATAGACTGAAAAATACATTTAGGACCAAAGGGGGAGCATATGCATACCAAAAGATGCATTTTGGATTAATCAATGCGGGAGATACATTTGAGAGAGAAATGGACATTGCTTTCAAAGGTTTGATCAATAAATCTATTGTAGTGTACTTAGATGACAATGTAATTTATTCAAGAAAGAGGAACAATCATCTTCATGATCTAAAACAAATATTTGAAAGATGTAGAAAGTTTGGAATCTCTTCGAATCCTAAAAATTCATTCTTTGCTCTTAGTGAATGTATGATGTTAGGATTTATTGTTTCTGAGGAGGGAATTTGTATTGATCCTGAAAGAATCAAAGAAATATAAAAAATCCCCTTACCTCACAACAAAAAATCCATGCAATCTTTTCTTGGCCAGATAAATTTTGTCAAATGATTTGTTCTTGATTTTTCACAAATTATTTTTCCTTTGCAGGCTATGATAAAGAAGAAAACAATCGATAAATGGGGGAAACTGAGAAAAAATATTTTGAATCAATAAAGCAAGGCACAGTAGATGCTCCATCATTATCAACTCCTAATTTTTCTAATCAATTTTTTTTATATACCTTTTTTTCTAAAAATGCTTATGCAACAGTTTTGACTCAAATAAATGAAGAGAAAATTGAAGCCCCTATTTCCTTTTTTAATTCTAATTTACAAGGGGCTGAGTTAAATTATTTTTATGTGGGGCAATAACATTTTGCAGTTTTTAAGTTAATAAATCATTTTAGGCCTTTTATTCTAAATTCACATACAAAATTAATTGTTCCTTTCCCAACGATTAGGAAATTACTCATTCAGAAATAATTATGAGAGAAAAGGGCTAATTGGGTTACTACTTTGCAAGAATATGATTTGGAAATAAATACAACTACAATAGTCAAAGGTCAAGGTTTTTGCAAGTTAATAACTGGAGCTCTTGATAGTTCAACTAAAGAAGATTTAGGTAACAATGTCCAAATTTTAGAGGTATATCCTATTGACACTGAATCTCAATATGCAGATTTAATTTATTATCTGAAAAATGGTCATGCTCCGGTAGAAATCAATTATAAAAGTAAAAGATAATTGAGGATTAAGGATAATAAATATTACCTTGTTGATAATGTCTTATTCAGAAGAAATTATGACTCTATTTTACTAAGATGTCTTGAGAAACCTGAAGCCGAAAAGGTCTTGCAGGAAATTCATGATGGACCAGCTGGAGGACATTACAGTGGGGATACTAGTGATCACAAAATACTTCATGCTAGATATTAATAGCATAATTTGTTCAAATATTCTCATTCTTAAGTAAAAAAGTGAAAAGTATGCCAAAAAACTCCAGGGAGAGATAAAATACCAACCTTACCCTTACAAGCAGTCAATATTGATCAACCATTTGAACAATGGGGGTTGGATGTTATAGGTGAGATTGCTCCAAACTCTTCTAAACAACACAGGTACATCTTAACTGCTACATATTATTTTACTAAATTGGTGGAGGAAATTCCTTTGAAGGTAGTCAACTCTGAAAATGTTATGGATTTCATTGATCAACATATAATTACCAGATTTGGCTTACCTAATGCTACTATTTTTGACAATGTATCTTATTCTTTTGGAAATACTATTACTGAATTTACCCTCAAGTGAGGCTTTAAATTTAAATATTTTTCTAATTATTATTGAGAAGGGAATGGATTGGTAGAATCTACGAACAAGAATCTCTTGATAATAATCAAGAGAACCATTGATGACAAACAAAATAATTGGCACAAATTTCAAATTTTTTTCTCTATGGGATGGCATAATCACTCATAAGTCTTCATTAGGAACTTCCCCTTACCATGTATGGGAAAGAAACAAATTTACCTCCCAATTTAGCTTTCCCCCCATTTTCCCTAGTTAAGTCCATAGAAGAAAAACCTTGGTCTGCTTTACAACGAAGAATGTCTCAAGTTTTAAAGAGAGAAGAAGAGAGAGATAAAGCCAAACAAACTCATATTAAACATCAAAAGTGGTCAAGTCTTGGTTTGATGCAAATTCATTAAACAATAAAATTTTTGAAGTTGGTGATTTAGTTTTGAAATGGGATAAATCCCACAGAGAAAAAGGTAAACACGCAAAGTTCCAAAGACTGTGGCTCGACCCATTTCAAATAATTGAGAAACTAGGCCCATGAACCTTTATTCTGCAAGATTTACAAGGAAAGAGTGACACTATTACTATTAATGGGCTAGTTCTTAAAAAAACCTATCTTGCTGTAAATATGTAAGTAATCATATGTACATATCAATGTTTTTAGTTTAATAGTTTTGAGTAATACTCTGATTGACTTCATATTGGAATCTCTCATCGATAACATGAAGTTTTATCAATTGAAGAAGAAGTTATTAAAAGGAAATTATGAAATTGAAGTTTGATATTGTTTTATTATAATCTCTGAAAACATTTTTATCTAGTACTTTGTATATATTTCATCACTTGAAATACTAAAATATCTCATTATCTTTTGATCAGTCATGAAAAGTACCTTTTCAAAAGTAAAGGCCATTTTGAAATTTTAGCATATTTTGAATTTGATTTTCATCTAAAACTCTTAAGGATAAAGATAAGGGGTCTCATCACGATCCAACTTACAATGATCATAGGAAACTAATGGTATTGACATAATCATTAACTGGTCACCAAACCATGATAATGGGTTATAGCTTTTTATCTATAATATAAGAGGTCTCATCACAGGCTGACTTGTTCAATTTCGTTATAACATGTGAATGACATTATCACTATCTGGCTATCAAACTAGGATAATACATTTCAAGCAGCAAAAAGAAATGTTAAGATGATTAAAGGTAAATTCCTCTAAGATATTACTATAAGTGGATGAGATACTAGTAATATTTGGTTAAATGGTAACCCTGTCGAGGCTATGGATGCCTACTGTCAACAGTAGCTCTACCAATGACAAATAAGTATATCTTAAATGTTAGATTTCTATAGTTCTCTATTTTTATCTTTATAACTGATTAAATGATTGGTAGAGATAATAAAGGTTTTCATCAATAACAAGTTTTGAATATTTTCAAAATAGTGAGTTCTTTAATTCAAAGTTATTTTAATGAATATAGATTTCAAAGATTAAAAAAATATTTTTAAAACCTTTTTCTTTAGTTGTTAAATTCTAGTCGTTTTTACATAGATATCTATTTTGCCAGTATGTCGCCAATTATTGTAGTACTCAACAAACCCCCATTTATTTTTGGAATAAAATGAGATATCTTTTAAAAATGTGTTATTAAATCTCAAAGCCTTTGAAGTTTTCCTTATCAAACTCAAATATCAGAAGGATGAACTCTTATAACATCATGATAAGCCAAAACCATGATAGACATTTTATCATGAAATTAATGTATTATTGGAAGCTTTTTATATCAGACTCACAATATATCGTAATGTTCCTTTTAAGAAAGTTACGATAAATCCATAACCTGATAAATTTCTCCCGATGACTTCTTTAAGAAAAGGATTTACTTTTTATTAAGATTATTATAAGAGATTGTGGGCCCTAAAAACTTCCACTTGTCATATTGGAACTCTAAATATTGTAACATTTTAAACACGCCCCTAACGAAACCTTCGATAAAGTTCCTCCCTGATATTTCCTGTCGTTTACCTCCAATAAATCTATTGCTGATATCCATCTGTTACCATCAGAACGTTATGTTAGGAGCACATATTTTATAACCTTCGATAATCCCATCACCAATATCAATTCCAACCTTTTCTCTTTTGACCATTCCAATCAAGGATTTTCTCATATCGGAACTTTTTTTTTATCGTAATTTTTTATAAATGCACAATTGAATCATCCCAATATTTCCTTTCGATATGCTGACCTATCATACACCCATGTGACCTCACGCCTCCACATTTAATGATATAAAGTGGTTACTTTACGTTTTCAATAACATAATCATTTTCAATAATTTTTCCTTGAGTTTATAAAAATCTTCATTAAAGTGAGTGTTGGCTTGAGGGGGCCTGAACCAGGTTCATAATTAAGGTTAACCAACAAAACCCTCTTACTACTGTCCCCTTCAGCAGTGAGCTGCTTGCACAAGTCAAAGTATCACCCAAAGAAGTATGGGGGGGGTGCTGGAACCATGTTTCCACACCCTGAGAGAGAGTTAAATGATGTGGGTGTCTTTAGATCTAAAATAGCTATGGTATAACCTTCACAATAGAAGCCCTAACTAGAAACCCTAACTAGATAGATTTAGGTCAATTTACACAGGTTATCCTACGCGCACATAGATACAAATCCCACAGTCCTTTCAATAGCCTTTAATACATAATATTCAAGATCAACAACAATAGATTCATTCAGTTATCATGTTGAAAATGCAGCAAGATGATGGAGCTTAGTGAAATGAAGTCGCCTTCACTAAGTGGGCCCGCAGGCAAATTCTGGCGCAAAATCTATTTTTAGACTATGTCTATTTTTAGACATATGGAGCATGGTTCGGGGATTCCAGTTTGAGATTCTTGGAGCATTGGTCATGTTGGTAAAAATAGATGAGACTCTATTTTTTAGGTTGAAGAGGTCGAAGTCTATTTTTAGACTGCCTCTCCTAAAAATAGGGAAGTCAAATATTATTTACCCTTAATAATATTTAGACTATAAACTTCAGTTTACTCTCTTGGAGCACTTCAGTTCGAGCTACAGAAGTGGCTCATGCATCTGACAGAGGGATCACGTGGTTCCCAAGGGTTTGATGGCATCATGCATGGTTTACTTCAGTTGGACTTCAGTGGCAGAAGTTTGGAGGAGTTAATGAGACAGCTAGTGGAGTTGTGTTTTGTTTATTTTAGTTGAACTGGTTGAGATTAGTTTAACTAGCTAATCAATTAGTTATGAGTGGAGTGAATTAAATATTATTTAATTAATTAATTAGTAACTCATTATTCAACTCAAGAACACATCAGTTCACTACAGTGTATGATCAGTTCAGTGGAGACCAGTGAAAGAGGTAGATGAAAGGGTGGAGTTAGCTATCAGTTGTGACTATACTGTTGCTATTTGCAACACACAGATAGGTGGAGTAAGCCCAAGAGGATTGTGCAGTTCAGGCTGGTGGTTTATCTATATAAAGAGGCCATCCCATAGCATTGAAACATGCAATAGAGGCAAGGCAATTGGCGGTGAGTTTTGAACCAGTAACCTATTCAAAACTGAGCTAGATTGTGGGTAACTTTATGAGAAAGTACTGAGTACTTGTGAGGAGTATTGTACTGAGTTTGTTACATGATTTCTCCATTATAATATACACAATAGCTGCGGGGTTTTCAGCTATAAGCTTTCCCCATACATACCGTGTTAATGTGTATGATGATTTGATGTGCTATCGCTTGTTTTATTTCCGCATGTGTGATGATCTGAGTGGAAGAGATTATGTGTTGCATATAAATTCGAATTGTATGTGATCAGGATAGTCTCGGTGGATAATTAATCATTATTCAGCAAATTTCTACATATCATTCATCTAAGGTGGAAAACAGTTGTGCAATCGATCGAAACACAGATAACACAGTAAACATAAATAACATGTAGAAACTGACCATAAAGCAGAAGACATATGCATTTGATACTCATATTTCATCCAAAACATTCCTTTATTCATTCACAATTCATATCTTCCTCACAACACCTTTATTCTACCTGTGCACACAACCAATGGGGTCCGCACACAGTGGGACTAAGGTCTCTGCGCACACAGCCAACAGGAACCTTCTAACCCAGATAATTTCGCTTCTTAGCTCAATACATTAAATCATATTAGAATTCTTTCTACTTACTTCTTCTCGACTCGATCTAGACTCCTATTTATACCTTTAGCCTGCACTCATCTAAGGTCCCCAAACTGTGGTTTACGACCCCTAGTTCTACCCTTTGGCCCATTGCAACTCATGAGGGGCTTTGAACTATGCCAAAGCCCTTTGACCCATGCTTCACTTAGCCTGCATGACTTAAATTACAAAAACTTACAAAAAATATTATATTTTTATCCCAAAATTTGGTACTAGGGGACCCTGCTCCAACAGGACCCAAACACAATATTGTGACTTTTCCCACGTCACAGTAATGCTGGGTTCTTCATTTTTGTCTACAATTCTTTAACAGCAATAAAAAATGGCACCAAGACACCCACGCTATGATCTGCTGCACTCTGCATTGTATCGACCAGCTTCTGCGATGTCAACCCTTTTGCGGCTAGATTGATGCTTTCATAGTTCTGATTCAGATTATTAACAACTGCATCTAGGTCCTATGACAGCTTCATAGCCTCATCAGCCCATAGATTCATGTGCTCTTTCATAATCTGCTTTTTCCTCCATAGCTCCTCTACTTCATCACAAGATTTGACTTGTCTGCAAACGGGCCATGCGCTAAGCAGGGACAAATGTGGGCAAGGCCCCCTGGAGGTCGTCGAATGCCTGCTCCTTAGCACACAACTCTTGAGAGATCTTATTGAATCGTGGATATGTTTGCATGGATTTCCACAATCCCATTGCTATTTCTAGTAGCGTGAAGCCTTTGTCAACGATGGCAGTGATACTTTCTGATGCTTCTTTCACCAAGGCTTCCCATTGCACGCGCAACACAGGGGGAGTCTCTAGCTTCAGTTTAGCTTGTAATGTAGTGATATGATACTCTAATTTTTCCTTAACACTATACACCTCAGACTGGGAATATTTCAATGCTACGACCAAGCTTTCAACTTTTACCTGCGGCGCTGCTGATGCAGGACTGGCAACTTCTGGAAGATCACCGCACATCCTGTCGATCAAATGCTGCAACTCTGCATGCTTAGCCACGACCGCCTACTGCGATGTCTGGGCTTGGATTGAATCTTCAGTTTTAACTGCAATTTGTTGCTCTTTTATGCTCAACTGCTGATGCTGCGCGTGCGCCTCCCTCACTACAGCTCGTCGGTGATGATAGTTTGGATACTGTGTAGCTTTCCACTCGTCAACATGGAGATATCTATCTCGACCTCTCGATAGGTCTACACCTACGCGCACAGTTTTGGCTACTCTAAAGTGATTGTTACACCTGGGAAGGGGCAGATCCTGCTGTTTGTTGTAGTGATTATTATTGCTGTAGGCAGGCTCGCTTGATTCACACACTTGCATATTGTCGGTATTTAGCTGGAGTACCTGCAATCCTGATTGTAATGCCTTGACTGCGGCCTTGTACTATTCTTCCATGGTGGTTCACCTGTCTATAGAGGCAGATGTGATTGCATCTGCTATTTTGTCCAGATAATCTTCGGTCAAGGTAACCTCTTCTAGGCCTCCAGAGTTAGAGCCCTTTCGCTTATTTCACATAGCCTTGGGGGTTTCTACGCCGCAATTTGTTTCGTGAAGAGATTATGTTCTAGTTTCATCCAACCCATCGAGGTCTCCAAGGTCCACATTGACTTCACCTCCGAGATCTTGCTCTGAGTTCTTTTCTGCTTCCTGCTCGGGACCCTTCTCACCGTCCTTTTCTACGCCTGTTTCTGCATCTTTGTGATGTTATTCTTCCTTATCTTTGTCTCCTAGTTTTTTCTATTTTCTATAAGTGGATGCTGTGACGGGTTGGATGGAGCTGAGCCCTTCCTTCCACGCTGCTGGCTAAGTCGCAATGACCTAGTCAATCTCTTCTTCGGTCACCACGAAGGGAAAATTATACCATACAGGGTCGTTGTGCACCATGATATGTACGTGGTGCGTGACCACCTGAAATACTGCGATGCTTTTTTAATTCTCATATACTGCTGGGGATAGTCTTGGTTACAAATGTATTGCTGCTGCTAGCTCGGCTTCAAATAGAACCCAAAATATTTTATTTTCCTTTACGCGCTTGGGGTCGGTGGAATCCTACAGATTGGCGTAGCATGCCCCCTCACATATATGATGCTCCAATTCTGGGAGTACTACACCCTATAGGATCTCCCATGCTACTAGCGCAATAAAAAACAACAAAAAAGAGTAGCATAACTTCTTACCTTCTTCTTGCGCCTCGGGCACATTGTCCAACAACTCTTGGCAGAGATATTGGGACCAGTTGTACCTGACCCCCTTCGCACATTTTCCTTCCAACATAATCACATGCGCGTCGACTGTATTTGGGTGGCACTTGCACATTAATTTGCAGCTAAGGACCAAGGTTCCTAGGCGCACACCCAGGTCTACAATCTACTGCACGAGGAATCCCTAGGCATCCCGTCCAACTTGGTAATATTTCTTCACCTTCGCAGCAACCTTGAGCTCATTTCTCTTTCTAAAACTTGTCATAGGATGAGGCCCCTTCTTGGGCATGCTGGTGATCCAGTGGATGAACATGACATCTGTCAGAATCCACCCTTGAATCCATAGGAATCCCTCATGCACCAATGCTAGCAGCTAGTGCACACATATAGTGGTGATAGGGTACCTACTGAAATGAGGAATCCTTAGAAAATTAAGGATCCTAGCATTGCTCAGCCCACGCGCCCATGGCATAGGCTAAACCTTCACCACATCATAATAGAGCACACGTTCCAAGTAATATTCCTGCACCAACTCACGGAATGTCTCCTCATTTTCTAAATCATAATCGTTGAACTTGACATGAGGAATCTTGCCGAACATATCTTCAATCAGGGGGATGACCAACGGGACTAGTGGCATGTGCATATAATCCCTCACCACATCTAAATTTTTTGGCACACACATAGAGGGTTTGCACAGCTTGACATATGGTGGCCTCCATGATATTGGCTCAACGAGCACAACCTCCTCGGTGGCGTTCATTGGTATTTTCATAGGATCACCCATAGGCAACCTATCCTTCGTAGCTTGATGTGGGGAAGTCACATTCCTAGGAGAAGTCCGTGGCTTGGAAGAGGATCCCTTTGTCATTTTCCCCTTTCCCTTAGCTGGCGTAGACATGACTTCTTCAACTTCAGGTACCACTTCACGGACATCATCTCACCCCTGCTCGGTTGATGCTGTGAGAGGCGTAGAGTGCTCCTCAGATGGCTCACTTTCTGGATTGGTGGCCTTCATTCTTGGAAGAAAGATGAATTTTATATTATTCAAGTCAGATGGGGTTTCTTTTCCAGACATACAATTCTCACAGATAAATTTACAGTGCAAATAATGGATAAGCTCAAGGTGTAATGTACTCATGAAGTAAAGGAACCAAATGTGACCCACACCCTTCCTTTTATAGGTGATCCAAGGTAAAAACGGTCAGATCTCCATTAAATGAAAATTACCTCCGTAAAAATGGTAAAAAATCCTGTAAGATCACCTCATTAAATGCATAAAACCTGCTCCATCCAATGGTAAATTCATTTTTTCACCCAGTTCCACTGTTCTAACGACTAGTTTCTCCTCCTGCGCATCACCTTTGTGCTCTTGTCGCACGTGTCTGCACATTCCTTCTGCATTGTGCACAGAAAAATGGATTCTTATGCTTTGGCCATATAGTCATTTGGTCGGCATAGGACTAGCCCTATACGGCTTTAGTCGGCTTCCATTGAAATATCCAGGAAGCTTCTCTCCGCGCAATGTGGCCAAGCGTACCTCACCTCCATCAGTGATTTCCTTCACAATGTATGGCCCCAACCAAATTTTCCCAAACTTCCCTGGGTGGTGCGCAAACTGAATGTCGTATAACAAGGCCAAGTCTTCCTCCTTGAACACCTTCTGTCTGATATGCCTATCATGCCAGGCCTTTTCACGTGCCTTCTCCACTTGCTGATAGAAGTTAGAAATGAATCAATCCTCCTCTAAGGCAACCAAATTTGCAAGACGTTCCTCCATTATGTCAGGCTCGACCATATTATTGAATATTGTGATGCGTAGGCTTGGGATGATATATTCTATTGGCATGATCACTTCTTTCCCATAGACCATCCTGAAAGGTGTTTTCCTAGTCAAATTATTTCAAGAGGTACGATAAGCCCATAACGCAAAAGGGATGTGCATGTCCCAATCATTCCTATTTGCATTACAGATCTTTGTGAGCTAATTTTCCAAAATTTTATTGAAAGCTTCTACTGCACCGTTAGCCTGACGGTGATAAGGGGTACTCTTTTGGTGATGGATCTGAAATTCGTCTATCAGAGCTTCAATGGTTTCATTAACAAAGTGTGTACCTCTATCACTCATAAATATCTTCGGATAGCCAAACCTAGTCAAAATATGTTCAAAATGAAATGTGCAATAGTATGTGCAGTACAATCCTTAACTGCCTTAGCTTCTACCCATTTAGTTGCATAATTTATGGAAATGATGATATAGTGCCCTCCGGTCTTCTTCCCTGGAGGATTGATTGGTCCAAAAAAATCTATATCCCATTTATTAAAGACCTGTAGGGGAATTTCATCTCTGCGCGAGGGCTTCCCCGTTCTCTGGAATGCATCATAGGCTCGACAGTATGCATGTGCATCACTTTGTAGTGTGGGCCACCATAACCTAGCACACAACGTCTTTTGTGCAATAGCCTTCCCTGCATAATGGCCTCCCACCACCCCTCCATGAGCCTCAACCAATATATCTAGTCTCTCATGTTCCAAAACATATCTTCTCAATACTTCATCTTCTCTTAGCTTGTACAACTGACTAGCAATCAGAGTAAAATCAGCCGCGTGTTCAACCAACTCCTTCTTCCACTACACCAAATATTTAGTAGGCATGCTTCCAATGGTCAGAAAGTGAATAATATCAGTAAAGTGCTCATCAACCACCTTGATAGCAAAGAGCTGCGCATCAGGTAACCCCTCCTCCATACTAGTTGGTTCTTCCCCATTCTCGATGCATGACAAATGACCAGGTCCAACATTTTGTCTTCTGGGCTTCACAATGATTTCAAAGTCATATTCCTGAAATAACAACAACCATTTGAAAATTTCCCCCCTCCCCCCCAACACAGGCCTATTGACCAGGTATTTCAAGGCAGAATGGTCAGTGAACATTTTTAAGTGTCCTCCTAGCAGATACTGCCTGTATTTTTGCAGAGCATATACCATGGCCAATCCTTCCCTTTCTGGGGTTGATTAATTACGCTCTGCACTGGAGAGCTTCCTACTGGCAAAAGAAACAGGGTGATCAATGTCTTCTTCTCCTGGCTGCGCTAAAACAACCCCAAGTCTTATACCCAGTGCATCCACATGTACATGGAAAACCTTAGACTAGTCTGGAAATATTAGAATAGGTGCAGTAACCATATTTTCCTTCAACAACTCGAAGCTCTTTTGATATTCCTCATCCCAGAAAAATGACACATCCTTCTTAAGTAAGTTCTCCTTTGGCATAGTGATCAGAGCATAGCCCTGAATGAACTTCCTGTAATATCCAGTGTGTCCTAGGATGGAACCCAACTGTTTTTTATTAGTGGGAACTTCTAGGTTGATGATAACTACTATCTTTTCTATATCTAAAATCAATCCATGCTAACACACTATGTGGCCCAACAAAATTCCAAAAGGCACGCAAAATATAGATTTCTTCAGGTTAAGAGAAATCTGGTGCTTCCTACAAGTGTCAAGCATCATGAGAAGGTTTGACACATGCTTCTTTACCAACCCAAACACTATCCAGTCATCAAAATACACCTCCAAAAATTTATGCATGAATTCTTTGAACACAACCAATACTACGCGCGAGAAGATCACAAGTGCATTCTTCAATCCGAAAGGCATGAAAATTTAATGGGAAGACCCTCATTCTATTGCAAAAGTGGTATTGCTGCGATCTTCAGGCGTAATTCTGATCTGATGATACCCAGAAAATCCATCAGTAAAAGAATACGCCTTTTTTCCTCCCACATTATCTAGGATCTCATCCGAAAATGGAGTAGGGAAGGGGTCATACACACATGCATCATTCAAATTTGGTAGATCTACACAAATCCTTATCTCTCCTTTGGTATTATTTTCTTGAACCAACATTGGGATCACCCAATCATACTGCTCTATAGGCTCAATAATGCCTGCAACAACGATCTTCTCTAATTCTTATTTTACCTTCTAATTATACTTGGGATTCAATCGGTATGGTCGCTACTTGACAGGGCGCACATCTGATTTCAAAGTGATCTTCATAATGCCTAAGTATCCTACAATTATTTTGAGCTCAGAAAAATTCATGGGAAACATGTCCTGATACTTTGTCAGCAGCCCCACAATCTTACCTACTGTATCATCATCCTAGTAATCCCCAATTTTGGACAACTTGGGCTGATCTTCTGTCCTAATGATGACTTCCATTAACTTCAGAGGTTTAGTTACATATACTATTCCTAGTGAGGGCCCTGCAACTGCGCGTTCTCCTTCGGACTCAGGGATGTTGACATTTCTTGGATAATATTCATTATCCTCGACTCACAAGTTCCTGGAATTGAAAATATCTTGCATCTACGCCTCCCATGATGGAGCAGCAAATTCTCTTCGAGGCCGGGAGTTATCAAAGACCAGAGGTTCTATATCCTGAAGAGCTTCATCTAATCCCTCCGATCCCCCAACCAACCTAAAGGTTGTTAGGAAATCATCAGTCATTGTAATCCAATGGTGAGTCCTTCGGTGAAGCTCTATTTCGAGATACCAAGTAGTAGGTTACCGACCCCAATGAATGAAAAAACATATGAACCCATTCGTTACAGGTATTTTCATTCCAAACCTCCATCCACATGGCTAGGTGCTTGCGTGGATATCCCTAACCATAGAAAATTTCAGTTTGTGGGGTTGCGGGAGGCTCAAAGTGCAATGTCATCATTTTGCTACATTCCTCCCAATCCTTAAAAACTCCCCTGTGCGTATTCTGTTGGGTGTGGAGCCTGATTATATTGTTTACTTTGTATCATGGCATTGGACCCCTGTACCTTAAAAGGGGCGGCAACGCCGCCCATAATTAATTGCTGCTGTGGGGGGTCCAGGGGGGGCGACAACGCTTTTCGGAGCCCCCCCCTGGTGGGGGGTTTCGGGAGCTGCACCCCCGAAGCTAAAAACATATGTAAAATTGCCTTGTAAAAGTATAGTAATTTCTAGTCAATCTGGGCCGTTCATAGGCAGATGATCTGACGGTAGAAGTTATGTTTAGATTAGGGTTTTTTGCCCTAGAAGGCAACCCCTCTCTTTTATGAGGGTATTATATTGCGGCTGCGTATGGTGTGTGTATTCTCAGAGTGAGAAACAAATAGGGAGACTGTGAGAGAGAGTAGAGGATATTACAGCGGATCTGCTATAGGTTTTGTCTCTTCAATTTTTTGCTGGATAATAGAAAGGAAGGACTGGCTGTTTGGGGTGGACGTAGCCCAAACTGGGTGAACCACGTATATCTGTGTCTCTCTGGTTTTATGTGTTTTGTGTGCTTGTATTTTTCACATATTTTATGTGTTGCATTTCTCCATAATATATAGTTTTCTAACAACTGGTATCTATTTGGCTGATAAACTCGCAAGAAAGAAGGGTTCCTGGTTCGAGTGGGAGAAATGGCGGAAGATGGTAAATTTAGGGTCGAGAAATTTAACGGCCAAAACTTCCCATTGTGGAAGATGTAGATGGAAGATTATCTATATCAGAAATATCTGTACCTACCATTGAGCAGAAAAACAAAGAAGCTGGCGGCCATGACAGACACAAAATTGAACATTATCGATAGAAAGGCACTCAAAACAGTACGGTTGTGCCTTGCGGTGTCAGTCGCCTTCAATATTTCGAAGGAAACAACAATAGAGGGTTTGATGCAGACGTTGGCGAAACTATATGAAAAAAACTCAGCCTCAAACAAGGTATTTCTTATGAAACGAATATTTAATATGAAGATGTCAGAAGGTGGATATGTTGCATACCATTTAAATGATTTTAATAAAGTTACCAGTCAATTAAGTTCTGTAGGGGTAAACTTTGATGATGAAGTTAGGGCTCTTTTATTTCTGTGCTCATTGCCAAAAAGCTGGAATGGTTTAGTTAAGGCCATTAGTAACTCTGTCTCTGTATCTAGTACTTTAAAGTTTGATGATGTTGTCGGTGCTATCGTTAGCGAGGAAATGTGACAGAAAAGCTCTGGTGAGACATTGGGTAATTCTTTGAGTGCAGAGTCTAGGGGAAGAAGAATGGAAAGAGGAAAGAGCTCGGGTTATCGCAGTAAATCAAGGAAAGGCAGATCCAAGTCCAGATTGGGGATAGTGTGCTGGAAATGTGGAAAGAGAGGACACCTAAAGAAAGATTGTAGATCTCGGAAGGGAAAAGAAGGAGATGCACAACAAGAAAACAATCATGAAGCAAATGTGACAGGTGATGTGTTACAAGATGCTTTGATTCTTTCTTTCGAAAATGTTACTGATTCTTGGGTTGTAGATTCAGGGGCTTCATTCCATGCCACACCTAATAAGAAATGTTTTTATGACTATGTTCAAGGAGATTTTGGACAAGTTCGTTTGGGTGATGATAAACCCTGTAAAATTGTTGGAATGGGTAAAGTTCTTGTAAAACAACAGAATGGAAACCAATGGCTACTAAAGGAGGTAAGGCATGTTCCAGATCTAAAGAAAAATCTGATTTCAATAGGGCAGTTAGGCAGTGAAGGTTGTGTGACAACTTTCACAGATAAAACCTGGAAGGTTACCAAAGGAGCGCTGGTAATAGCAAAAGGTGAAAATGTTGGTACATTGTATTGATGCAATGGTATTTCTAACTCTGTTAATGCTTTAACTTCCAAAGGAGAAGATGTAGGATTATGGCATCATAGGCTCGGACACATGAGTGAGAAGGGAATGAAAATTCTTCACTCAAGAAATTTGTTGCTAGGTTTGAAGAATGTTGATTTGGATTTCTGTGAAAATTTCATTTATGGAAAACAAAAGAGAGTCAGATTTCTTAGAGTTGGGAAAGAAAATAAGAGCGAAAAATTGGAGCTTGTGCATACAGATGTATGGGGACCTGCTCAGGTATCATCTCTCGGTGGCTCTCGTTATTATGTTACTTTTATTGATGATGCAACTAGAAAAACATGGATTTATTGTATTCAGAATAAATCCGATGTATTTGATACTTTCAAGAAATGGAAAGCTTTGGTTGAGATTGAGACAGGAAAGAAGTTGAAGAGTCTCAGATCATACAATGGAGGTGAATATTGCAGCAAAGAGTTTGATAGGTACTGTTCAGAGCATGGAATTCGCAGAGAGAAGACAGTTCCAAGAACACCACAAGAAAATGGTGTGTCAGAAAGGATGAATAGAACAATCATGGAGCGTGCAAGGTGCATGAGATTGCATGCGGGATTGCCTTTACAATTTTGGGCAGATGCTGTAGATACTGTTGTTTATCTAATAAACAGAGGGCCTTCAAGTTCCTTGGATGGTGGTATTCCAGATGAAGAATGGATAGGTAAAAAGGTAAACTACTCTTTTTTAAATCCTTTTGGCTGTGAGGCCTTTGTCCATATTAATAAAGAAAATAGAACAAAGCTTGAGGCAAAATCAAAGAAATGTACCTTTATTGGATATGGTGTTAATGATTTTTGATATCGCTTATATGATTATGAAAATCACAAAATCATTAGGAGCAGAGATGTAATATTCAATGAAAAGGTCTTGTATAAGAATCAGTTGCAGGAAAAGAAACATGAAAAAGAAAGCAAGGAATACACGGTTCTTGATGAGATAACTGAAAAAGTAAAGGTGCCTGAAAATAATAATAATCAACAACCACAGCAGCAGCAACCACCACAACAACAACAGGCACCTCAAACACCTGAAAGTGGTGTTAGAAGATCTACCAGGATAAGTAGACCCCTTGAACGATACTCTCCTTCATTATATTATTTATTGTTGACTGATTCTGGTGAACCTGAATGTTATGAAGAAGCAATGCAGGTTGAAAGAAGGAAGAAGTGGGAGCTATCCATGGAAGAAGAGATGGACTCCTTAATGCATAACCAGACTTGGGACTTAGTCAGGTTGCCTGCAGGTAAAACTACATTGCAAAATAAATGGGTTTACAGGCTGAAGGAAGAAGATGGAGGAAAACAGAGGTACAAAGCTAGACTTGTGGTGAAGGGGTTTGCACAGAAGAAAGGTATTGATTTTTATGAAATATTTTCTCCTGTTGTTAAAATGAATTCAATCAGAACTATTTTAAGTCTTGTAGCAGCGGAAGATTTACATCTTGAACAGTTAGATGTAAAGACATCATTTCTCCATGGAGATTTGGAGGAAGAGATATACATGCAGCAACCAGAAGGATATGAGGTAAAAGGGAAAGAAAAATTGGTGTGCAGGTTAAAGAAGAGCTCGTATGGCTTAAAACAGGCTCCAAGGCAGTGGTATCTAAAATTTGACAAGTTTATGTCTGAACAAGGTTATACTAGATGTCACTCTGATCATTGTGTTTATCTAAAAAGGAAAAATGATGGCAGCTATATTATATTGTTATTGTATGTATATGACATGCTTGTTGCAGGGTCTAACATGCAGGAAATAAATGTGCTCAAAATAAAATTGGCAAATTCATTTGCAATGAAGGATTTGGGAGCTGCAAAACAAATCCTTGGTATGAGGATAACTAGAGACAAGAAAATTGCAAATTAACACTGTCTCAGAAAGAGTACATAGAAAAGGTGTTGAAAATATTTAATATGCAGAATGAAAAACCAGTTAGTACACCTTTTGCTAGCCATTTCAAACTTAGTAAGGGGATGTGCCCCAAGACCCAAGAATAAATGGACTATATGTCTAAAGTTCCATATGCATCAGCAGTTGGAAGCTTAATGTATGCAATGGTTTGCACAAGGCCTGATATTTCACATGCAGTGGGAGTTTTAAGCAGGTATATGAATAATCCAGAAAAAGAAAATTGGATGACAGTAAAATGGATTCTCAGATATTTGAGAGGTACCACAAATCAAGCATTATGCTTTGGTGGTTCAAACATTTCTCTACAGAGATATGTTGATGCATATATGGCAGGTGATAGAGATAACAGGAGGAGCACTACAGGATATGTATTTATTGTAGGTGGAACAACTGTCAGTTGGGTTTCAAAAATCCAAAGTGTTGTTGCACTTTCAACAACAGAAGTCGAGTATGTTGCTGCTACATAGGCTAGTAAAGAAATAATTTGGTTACAAAGGTTTATAGATGAATTGGGTAAGAAGCATGATATGGGCACATTATATAGTGATATCCAAAGTGCCATTCATCTTGCAAAGAACTCAGCATTTCATTCTAGGACTAAACACATACATCTCAAGTACCATTTCATACGGTCAGTATTGGAAGATGGAGAGTTGAAGCTGGAAAAGATACACACTAGCCAGAATCCTGCAGATATGCTAACAAAAGTTGTAACCAGGGAGAAACTGAGAATGTGCTCAGTTTCAATTGGTATTCAAGGATGACGATGAAGATGAGGAATAGCCAGGTCCAAAGAGGAGTCATTGTCCAGCAAATGAAGCAGCGGTGGAGTTGCTACAATCAGTCTCCAAGTGGGAGATTGTTGGGTGTGGAGCTTGATTATCTTGTTTACTTTGTATCACAGCATTTTACCCCTGTACCTTAAAAGGGGTGGCAACTTCGCCCGTAATTAATCGCTGCCGTGGGGGGTCTAGGGGGGACGATAGCGCTTTTTGGAGCCCCCCCCTGGTGGGGGGTTTCAGGGGAATCGCCCCCAAAGCTAAAAATAGATGTAAAATTGCCTTGTAAAAGTATAGTAATTTCTAGTCAATCTGGGCCATTCATAGGTAGATGATCTGATGGTAGAAGTTATGTTTAGATTAGGGTTTTTTTCCCTCGAAGGCAACCCATCGCTTTTATGAGGGTATTGTATTACGGCTGTGTATGGTGTGTGTATTCTCAGAGCGAGAAATAGATAGGGAGAATGTGAGAGAGAACAGAGGATATTACATCGGATCTGCTGTAGGTTTTGTCTCTTCAATTTTTTGCTAGATAATAGAAAGGAAGGACTGGCTGTTCGGGGTGGACGTAGCCCAAACTGGGTGACCCACGTATATCTGTGTCTCTCTGGTTTTATGTGTTTTGTGTGCTTGTATTTTTCACATATTTTATGTGTTGCATTGCTCCATAATATATAATTTTCTAACATATCCCACCAACGTGCTGGGGTCGCGCGCATAGCCAGATCAAGTGCCCAAAACCTTCATTATTTCAAGACAACATTTTCCAATTTTTCCAGAAATACTATGACACTACCAGAACCATAAAAATAGGGTAGTTCTGTTACCTCTGAGGAGATGCATCAAAATATTTTAGTGATCTTGAGGTAACGGAATGCAGAAACATCATGCAACCGATTCTACCAGTTCTCCATCTCCCCGTCTGAGTCTGAGAAACACGAACTATCCTTTTCCCAATTCAACATGCTATCCTTTGTAGGATTGATCCAATCCTCATCCCACACATTCAGCTTGTAAATATGGTTGACATCATCTCCTCCGCACACTAGCTCTGTATGTCTTTCTCCTTCTGCCGATTCCAATGGTACTATCACCCTCGTTCCATCATTTTCAAAGATTGTGCTTCTACGCTTCAAGTTGATGATGCCTTCCATATCGATGGCCTAATCCAACCTTAAAAGTTCAGGGTAGGGATCTGCATCATCCACAATTTGTATCACTTTAAAATCTACGCATATATTTACTCCAACAATGTCTACCAGAACTTGTGGAAGTCTTCCAAGTGGAATGACCTTTGGCTGATTGTCCATGCGTAGCTGAATGGTGGACCATTCTAGCTTCGGTTCTCCCATCTTCTGCCAGGCCTGCTTAGGTAGAAAATTTGCATAAGACCCTAGGTCCAAGATGACTTGATTCATCTCATATTCTACAATTTTCATAGTGATGCGCATCTCCCGACCAATTCTCTTCTTGTTTAGTATAAATCTTGTTCATAGCCTTAGTCTAAGTTTGAGGAGTTCTTTTTTTGTGCAATTGTCTATCAGGGCCTGAAGATTATCTACTTCTTTATGAATACACAATAACTTAATAAAATCTTGTAGGAATGGTTTGATTTAATCATAAATCTTTGATTCCATGATATAATTCTATATGGATGCCCCTGTAGCATCAAAATCATTCCTGGCTTCAATAAAAATCTCCTTTTCCTTCTGCACGTTGAGTCCTTCTCTCTTGTCAAAAAGCCTTTCTGATCAGTGGCTCTGCATCAACCTTCTTTTCCTCATCTCCTCTAGTGGCAGCACCATTACGTGTAATTATGTTTACACTTGGACCATCGTCACACGGTTCAACTTTATCCATTTGTATGTTTTGTGTAGGCATCTGTTGTTGCTTTTTCTGCATTCTAGAAATTAAAACATGACAATCTTCAATTACATGATCAAATTGTCTACAATACCTGCAGGATTGTCACATTGGGTTTGGGTAGTTGCGCGCATAGTGTCCAGCGTCTCCATAGTTATAGCAGATTAATTTTCCTCTTCCACGACCTGCACCTCCACCTCTCCCCCCTCTCCTTCCTCTTGATGGGGATCCTCCACATCCAGAGGGAGATAAAGGTGAAGATGGGTCAGACTGCACTCTATATAGGTTAGCGCTATCCATCATTAGGTCGAATGTTCGGTAGTGGTGCTCATCTTGACCAACTGAAGAGAAAAACCTGCACCATTGCTGCTTTAGCTCTGGCACATAGCTTCCTAATCGAGGACAATGGTTTGTATAATGTCGTCCAACTACCCTACAATCAATGCACCATAGTGTGGGGGTACCACTTGGCCCAAAAACATCCCTGGGGCACAATGGATTTGGTCCCCCTACTTGCATGTAATAAAAAAATAAAGTACACTGATCTTTGGTGTGGTGATCAGAATTGGATCAAGGACCTAAGGATTAGCTCAAAATTCAAATTTACAGGATTGGGTTTATACCAGGATGGTTACGTAGGCCTCTTCTTCCCGATTCCAATGCCATAAATGATTTGAAAAACGGACACCGTATGAAGAAGTTATTGCACTTTGAAGGTCGAGTGGGTCCGGCGGAGCACGGAGGGGCCAACCCTCCTCCCATGGAACCTCATCATGTGACCAGTGAGGGAGATTAATGTTAAGTGCGCTTAAGGAGCCTAATCCCAGGTTTAAATTTTAATTAAGATTCAGTTAAGTGGAGTTTAATATGGCAGAGATTTTGTAGGCACTCCCAAATTTAGGCAGACTTCCACTTTTAATGGAGTTAACTGGCAGTTGCCCCACATTTAGTGGAGGAAATTGGGGTAAGTTGTTTTGTTCATAACTCACTCAATTTTTGACAATTTTGGGAGTATGAATAGTCAATTTCAACAATATTGGACATTTCAGAGATTTTGGAGTAGGTTTCAGAGCCACGATAGAACGTTTGAGCATGTTTTTTCTTCAGTGAAGTTCTAGGGGGCACTAGGGCCATAATGGGCCAGCAGTAGTTTGAGGCCTAGCCAGGGGAGCTAGAGGCCTTATTTAGAGATCCAATAATCAATTTTTTGATATTTAAGAATCTATGAATCTTATGAGATGGTTTTCAGATCCTGTAGAGAACTTTAGAAAGCTGAAAAGCTTCAGTGAAGTTCTAGGGGCCATCAATGCCAGTTTTTTCCTACAGCAGTTCAGGACCTAGCCAGGGGAGCAGGAGGCCTTAGGTAGCAAATAAATAGTCATTTATAACTATAATAAATAATATGAATCTAATGGAAGAGGTTTCAGAAGTTTTTTAGGACTTATGGAGTTTGAGAACCTATCAGAGAAGTTTTCAGTGACCTTAGTGCCAAGGGGTGCCCACAGGTGTTGGAGGTGAAACTGGAGTATCCGGAGGCCATTTTCTGCAAATGAATAGTATATATTGACTATTTAAGACCTTTTGAAACCAATGCAATTTTTTTAATAACATTTTGATAACTTATAGAGCTCAAAAAGCTGAAGGGAATTTTTGGGCAGCCTTGGGAAAATCGTGGAGGATAGCCTAGTTCGGGGATGTAGTGCTTGTTTTGAGAAATTTATCTGTCAAAATTTGGTGTCTGATATGTGTTGGATACATAAGGTGTGGTTTTAGTGACAGAAATAAAATTCTGAAGGATTTTGTGCCATGTAGAAGCTCAGTGTAGCTCAGTGCACCGACTAAAGAAATCCTGTCTAAGGGAGCCTAAAGCTGTTTGCAGAGTTTGGAAAACCATGAGAGGGATATAGATGGTATTATTAGCCCTTTAGATCAGTTCAGTATCCATTGGATTTAAGTGTGGAACTTGTAAAAGAAACCCTACCATAATCCCAAAGAGCCAAGTCAAGGTGACAAAGCTCAAAGGAGATGTAGCACACAAATTTTAGGTGAAATCCTAGATTAATTTTGTCGTTGTGTTTGAATGTTTTATTGCTGAATTATGTTGCTGTTATACATGTTAAATTTCAGAAAGAAAAAATGAATTTAAGACACATAAACAATTAAAAATCATACACCACTTTCAAGCATAAATTCCGCAAATTTTCAAGTACAAGCTAGATCATTTATTTGTTTAGCTGAGTGGGAGGTTCTTGAAATATAAAACAA
Source organism: Pinus albicaulis (assembly GCA_034641835.2). Taxonomy (NCBI): domain Eukaryota; kingdom Viridiplantae; phylum Streptophyta; class Pinopsida; order Pinales; family Pinaceae; genus Pinus; species Pinus albicaulis. The sequence continues at coordinate 582,339,799 of CM076581.1, forward strand.
GTTATCCAGACCATTTTTAGATTAGATTGGTATCAGTGCACTTGGTTGCTTGATTGACAAAGAAAGCTATTGCTTGTATAACTTGAAAGGTGTTTAAACATTGTAAAAGATTGACTTTTTACTGTTTGCAAACTGACTGTTGTTTGAGTTTGTTGAAGGTGAAGGGATAGCTACAGATTAGCTAAGTCTAGGAGATGAAAAGAAGGAAGATAGGGCTGAAGGAATCTTCCTTACCCCAAAGGACCTCAAGGTCACCCTTGGAACACAAACCCTCTTGACTATTGGAGTTTGTTTGTTGTTTGGTTGCTTGAATAAGAGTTTGTCTCTACAACCATTTGGTTTAAAAAAAAAGCTTTTTCATTTGTTCTTAAATATTTTTAACTTTGGAGAAGTTAATTTTGTTCATTTACATCATAATGAAAACTTCTACAAGTGAGGTTTCCTCCTCCACAAGATTATTTTATGAAGATATGAAGTGTGATTTTATTATATTGAAGCACATGGTGCAGATTCTGTTTGAGGATAGAAGAGAAAGCACTGAACTTCGTGAGTAATTGTTTGCCATGACACAAGAAAAGGAAGAAATTCTTCAAATATTGCATGATATGGAGATGCAACTCCATCAAGCTCAAGAAGCTTTGACCAAGAACATGCGTGAGGGAGAGGTAATCCACTCTAATTTGTCTTCAATTTCGTCATTAGAAAGATGTGTTGGTTCTTTCGAAAAACACACAAGAGGTATAGGGTCCAAATTAATGATTAAAATGGTCTATGAAGGCAAGGGTTTAGGCAAGCATGCACAAGGCATGGTTGATCCTATTTTGGTTGAGTAACGACCTAAGAAACTTGGTCTTGGTTATGTGCAATTTAATGGCGAAGACTCCAAAGCCATGAAGGCATGTGAGGCAATTTCAAAGAGAAATTTTGTTCGAAGTTCTAAGATGCAAATATGTCAAATTTGTTTTCAAGATGATTTCCATTGCTTTAAGCCTTTATTGCAGCAAGAAGATGGTAGAAATGCAGCTTATGGCGAGCATGCGAGTTCGGACAATTTTCAAGAGAAGAATAATGATGTTAGTCTGAAAATGAAAGCTAGAGCCTCTACTAGTTCATATCCTCATGAAGGAAAAAAGGATGAACATGCAAAGCAACACAAAAGGTATAAATTCTCCCATGATCAATTTGATTGTGTTTCTGTAAGGCATGATAATTTTGCATGCTTAAATGGAAGAAATATTTGCTATACATATTGTGGTCGGTTTAACCATGATGTTTCAAGATGCTGGATGAGGAAGAAGGCATATAGGAAGAAGATGAAGCAAAGACAACTTTCAAAGGTGCATAAGATTTGCACATATTTCCAGAAGAGGGGACATGTTGTTTCCCATTGTTGGACCTTGCATCCAATGAATCGACCCAAGAACATGCAGCAAGAGGACAAAAATATTGGTGAAGGTGGAACCAAGGATTCCATTATTGATGTGAGAATGGATGTTTCATAGGAAGATGATTTGCAGAAATAAAAGTCGCCATGGAAGTGGCTTGGTAAGAAGTGGATGGACTTCTTAACACAGTAAGACATGCTCTTTTTTACATATGCAAAAATTCGGTTGTATGCATGTATTTGATGCTGTAATATTTTGTTTGTTTGAGCCACCTTGGATCATTGATCAAGGAAGTGAATTTTAATTTCCTTCTACAAATTTCTCGCCAGAAATTTTCTGAGTGAGTGCAAGAAAGACAGTTCTAGATAGGAGGACAAGTGCATCCAGGAAGGGAAGTGTCAATTACTTTCTAGTTGTGGTTCAAAGTCACTAGACATGCAAGGCAAGTGTTTGGAGGCTGAAAAGAAGAGGGTGTTGTACTCTCATCTACTTTACAAATCAGTATATCAGTATTTTGGGGTCCAAAAGATTCCCAATTGGGAGGTGTGATTAGAACTGGATCAAGGACTTAAGGATTAGCTCAAAATTCAAAGTTACAGGATTGGGTTTAAACTAGAATGGTTTCATAGGCCTCGTCTTCCTGATTTTGGTGCCGCAAACAGTTCGAAAAATGGACATCGTATGAAGAAGTTAATGCACTTTGAAGGCCGAGTGGGTCTGACGCAGCACGAAGGGGCCAACCCTCCTCCCATGGAACCTCATCATGTGACCAGTGAGGGAGCTTAATGTTAAGTGCGCTTAAGGAGCCTAATCCAAGGTTTAATATTTAATTAAACTTCAGTTAAGTGGAGTTTAATATGGCAAATATTCTGGAGGCGCTCCGAAATTTAGGCTGACTTCCACTTTTAGTGGAGTTAACTGGCAATTGCCCCACATTTAGTGGAGGAAATTGGGGCAAAGTTGTTTTGGTCATAACTCACTCAATTTTCGCAATTTTGGGACTGTGAATAGTTAATTTTGACTATCTTAGACATTTTAGAGCTGTTGGAATAGGTTTCAAATCCATCAGAGAAATTTTGAGCAAGTTTTTGCTTCAGCGGAGTTTTAGGGGCCACTAGGGCCACCATGGGCCAACAACAGTTTGAGGCCTGGCCAGGGGAGCTAGAGGCCTTATTTAGAGATCCAATAATCAATTTTGGATATTTCAGATGTTATGAATCTGATGAGATGTTTTTTAGAGCCTGTAGAGAACTTTAGAAAGTTGAAAATATTCAGTGAATTTCTAGGGGCCATTAGTGCCAGTTTTTGCCTGTAGAAATTCAGGGCCTAGCCAGGGGAACAAGAGGCCTTAGGCAATGAACCAATAGTAACTTATGACTGTAATCAGAAGTATGAATCTCATGGCAGAGTTTTTGGAAGCTTTTGAGGACTTCTAGAGGTCGAGAACCTATCCGAGAATTTTTCAGTGACCCTAGTGCAGGGGGTGCCGACAGGTGTTGGAGGTGAAACCGAAGCAGCCGGAGGCCATTTTCTGTAAATGAATAGTCTATATTGACTATTTCAGACATTTTGAAACCAATGAAAGTGTTTTAAGAAAATTTTGATAACCTATAGAGCTCGAAAATCTAAAGGGAATTTTTGGTCAGCCCTGGGCAAACCGTGGAGGATAGCCTAGTTTGGGGATGCAGTGCTCGTTTGGAGCAATTTATCGGTCAAAATTTGGTGGCTGATGTGTGCCAGATACAAAAGGTGTGGTTTCAATGACAGAAAAAATTTCTGAAGGAGTTTGTGCCACGTATAAGCTCAGTGTAGCTCAGTGCACCGACTTAAGGAATCATGTCTAAGGGAGCCTAAAGCTGTTTGCAGAGTTTGGACAGCCATGAGAGGGATATAGATGGTATTCTCAGCCCTTTGGATCAGTTTAGTATCCATTGGAGTTAAGTGTGGAACTTGTAAAAGAAACCTTACTAGAATCCCAAAGAGCCAAGTCAAGGTGACAAAGCTCAAAGTAGACGTAGCACACGAATTTTGGGTGATGAACTCCTAGATTAATTTTGCTATTGTGTTTGAATGTTTTATTTCTGCATTATGTTTTTGTTATACATGTTAAATTTCAGCAAGAATAAATGAATTTAAGACACAAAAACAGTTAAAAATCATACACCACTTTCAAGCATAAATTCCGCAAATTGTCAAGTACAAGCTACATCATTTATTTGTTTAGCTGGGTGGGAGGTTATTGAAATATATAACAAGTTATCCAAAACATTTTCAGATCAGGTTGGTATCAAAGCACTTGGTTTCTTTATTGATAGAGAAAGCTATTGCTTGTATAACTTGAAAGGTGTTTAAACAATGTAAAGGATTGATTGTTTTACTGTTTGCAAACTGACTATTGTTTGAGTTTGCTGGAGGTGAAGGGATAGCTACTGATTAGCTAAGAATAGGAGAGGACAAGAAGGAAGAGAGGGCTGAAGGAATATTCCTTACCCCAAAGGACCTCAAGGTCACCCTTGGAACATAAACCATCTTGACGATTGTTTGTTAAGAAGCTCTTGGATTTTGTTTGTTGTTTGGTTGCTTGAATAAGAGTTTGTCTCTACAGCCATTTGGTTTTAAAAAAAAACTTTGTCATTTGTTTTGAAATATTTGTGAATTTTTCTGAAGTTACTTTTGTTCATTGACATCATAATGACAACTTCTACAAGTGAGGTTTCCTCCTTCACAATATTCTTCGATGAAGATATGAAGCGTGACTTTATTATATTTAAGGACATGGTGCAGATTCTGTTTGAGGATAGAGGAGAAAGAACTGAACTTTGTGAGCAATTTTTTGCCATGAAACAAGAGAAGGAAGACATTATTCAAATATTACATGATATGGAGATGCAGCTCCATCAAGCTCAAGAAGCTTTGACCAAGAACATGCGTGAGGAAGAGGTAATCCACTCTAATTTGTCTTCAGTTTCCTCATTAGAAAGATGTGTTGGTTCTTTCGAAAATCACACGAGAGGTACAGGGTCCAAGTTAATGATTAAAATGGGCTATGAATTCCAGGGTTTAGGCAAGCATGCACAAGGCATGGTTTATATTATTTTGGTTGAGGAACGACCTAAAAAACTTGGTCTTGGTTATGTGCAATTTAATGGCGAAGACTCCAAAGCCATGAAGGCATGTGAGGCAATTTCAAAGAGAAATTTTTTTCCAAGTTCTAAGATGAAAATATGTCAAATTTGTTTCCAAGGCGATTTCCATTGCTTTAAGCATTTTTTGCAGCAAGAATGTGGTAGACATGCAGCTTATGGTGAGCATGCGAGTTCGTATAGTTTTCAAGAGAAGAATGATGATGTTAGTTTGAAAATGAAAGCTGGAGCCTCTACTAGTTCATCTCCTCATGAAGTCAAAAAGGATGAACATGAAAAGGAACACAAGAGGTATAAATTTTCCCATGATCAATTTGATTGTGTTTCTGTAAGGCATGATAATTTTTCATGCTTAAATGGAAGAAATATTTGTTGTACATATTGTGGTCAGTTTAACCATGATGTTTCGAGATGCTGGATGAGGAAGAAGGCATACATGAAGAAAATGAAGCAAAGGCAACTTTCAAAGGTGCATAAGATTTGCACATATTTCCAGAAGAGGGGACATGTTGTTTCCCATTGTTGGACTTTGCATCCAATGAATCGTCCCAAGCACATGCAGCAAGAGGACATAGAGATTGGCGAAGGTGAAACCAAGGATTCCATTATTGATGTGAGAATGGATTTTTCACATGAAGATGATTTGCAGCAACAAAAGTCGCCATGGAAGTGGCTTGGTGAGAGGTGGATGGACTTCTTAACACAGTAAGACATACTCTTTTCTACATAAAAAGTTTGGTTGTATGCATGTATTTGATGTTGTAATATTTTGTTTATTTGAGCCACCTTGGATCATTGATCAAGGAAACGATGTTCAGTTTCCTTCTGCAAATTTCTCGCCAGAAATTTTATGAGTGAGTGCAAGAAAGACAGTTCTAGACAGGAGGACAAGCACATCCAGGAAGGGAAGTGTCGATTACTTTCTAGTTGTGGTTCAAAGTCACTAGCCATTCAAGGCAAGTGTTTGGAGGCTGAAAATAGGAGGGTGTTGTACTATCATCTACTGTATAGATCAGTATATCAGTATTTTGGGGTCCAAAATATTCCCAATGGGGAGGTGTGATCAGAACTAGATCAAGGACCTAAGGATTAGCTCAAAATTCAAAGTTATAGGATTGGGTTTAAACTAGGATGGTTACGTAGGCCTCGTCTTCACAATTCCAGGGCTGCAAACAGTTCGAAAAACAGACACCATATGAAGAATTTATTGCACTTTGAAGGCCGAGTGGGTCCAATGGAGCACGAAGGGGCCAACCCTCCTCCCATGGATCCTCATCATGTGACCACTGAGGGAGCTTAATGTTCAGTGTGCTTAAGGATCCTAATCCCAGGTTTAATATTTAATTAAATTTTAGTTAAGTGGAGTTTAGTATGGCGGAGATTCTGGAGGCGCTCCCAAATTTAGGTGAACTTCCACTTTTAGCGAAGTTAACTTGCAGTTGCCCCACATTTAGTGGAGGAAATTGGGGCAAAGTTGTTTTGGTCATAAATCACTCAATTTTTGACCATTTTGGGAGTGTAATTGACTATATTGGACATTTAAGAGCTGTTGGAGTAGGTTTTAGAGCCATTAGAGAACGTTTGAGCAGATGTTTGCTTCAGTGAAGTTCTAGGGGCCACTAGGGCCACCATGGGCTAGCAGCAGTTTGAGGCCTAGCCAGGGGAGCTAGAGGCCTTATTTAGAGATAAAATAATCAAATTTGGATATTTCAGATTTTCTGAATCTGATGAGATGTTTTTCAGAGCCTTTAGAGAACTTTAGAAAGCCGAAAAGTGTCAGTGAAGTTCCAAGGGCCATCAGTGCCAATTTTTTCCTGCAGCAGTTCAGGGCCTTGCCAGGGGAGCAGGAGGCCTTAGGAAGGGAAAAAATAGTAATTTCTGGCTGTAATCAGAATTCTGAATCTAATGGCAGATGTTTCATAATTTTTTGAGGAATTATGGAGGTCAAGAACCTATCAGAGAAGTTTTCACTGACCTTAGTGCCAGGGGGTGTCGACAGGTGTTGGAGGTGAAACCGGAGGCTATTTTCTACAAATGAATAGTATATATTGAATATTTAATAAATTTTGAATCCAATGAAAGTGTTTTAATAAAATTTTGATAACTTATAGAGCTCAAAAAGCTGAAGGGAAGTTTTGGGCAGCCCTGGGCAAACCGTGGAGGATAGCCTAGTTTGGGGATGCAGTGCTTGTTTTGAGAAATTTATCTGTTGAAATTTGGTGTCTGATGTGTGTTGGATATATAAGGTGTGGTTTCAGTGATAGAAATAGAATTCTGAAGGAGTTTGTGCTATGTAGAAGCTCAGTGTAGCTTAGTGCACCGACTGAAGGAATCGTGTCTAAGGGAGCCTAAAGCTGTTTGCAGAGTTTGGACAGCCATGAGAGGGATATAGATGGTATTATCAACCATTTTTTTCAGTTTATTATCCATTGGATTTAAATGTGGAACTTGTAAAAGAAACCTTACCATAATCCCAAAGATCCAAGTCAAGGTGACAAAGCTCAAAGGAGATGTAGCCCACGAATTTTGGGTGAACTCCTAGATTAATTTTGTTGTTGTGTTTGAAAGATTTATTGATGCATTATGTTGCTGTTATACATGTTAAATTTCAGCAAGAAAAAATTAATTTAAGACACATAAACAGTTAAAAATCATACACCAATTTCAAGCATAAATTCCGCAAATTGTCAAGTACAAGCTAGATCATTTATTTGTTTAGCTGAGTGGGAGGTTCTTGAAATATATAACAAGTTATCCAGACCATTTTTAGATCATGTGGCCTAAACCCTTACAATGTATACACCAAAAATTTGTGCCAACTTCCTTTCCTCGGTCTTTATGTAGGTTCTGAATCTCCAAGTGCATTACCTCCAATTGAATTTGGATTTGCAGAGTTCCGAATCGATCATCTACTCTAGGCGCGGCTTCAAGTTTCATATCAAATTCCAGAGCTTGGGTCTGAGAATCGATCTTCTATTGATTCATAGGTACACACAGATTTGGGAAGAGCATGGAAATGAACCATTCCTTATGCTACTTATCATTGTAAATAAATTCTCCTTCGCTGATGGTGTGCTTCAGCCTTTGATCAGCCTCCCAAATGGATTCATTCAACTCTTATTTGATATCTTTTAATTTTGTCACATAATGTGAGTAGGGATTTGGTTTCCTGAATTTCTATTTCAAAGCATCCTTAATGTGCAAAACAGTGGGATCAATGTGCCGAGTCAGATATCCCATAAACCAATCTAACGCGCGACCTTCAAACGCCGTAGTCAACTACGCTCTCTTGACAACATCAGTATTAACATTTTGCGCAGTCCATACTGCATCAACAATAAACCAAAACCTATCCATGTCCTAATATCACACACCCTTAAAGGTGGGTAGCTTCATATTCGCGGCCATATCTTCTGCAGGTGGCGATGGTGGTGGGGTACGAGATGTCTTACCCTTGTGCGGGTTCAACTGTGGCATAGCAAGAGGGCTACCTTCAGTGCGTGTAGACTCACTACTCTCTATATTAGGTGAATTTCTTAGAGGGATGTATATAGATCTATCCCCTCTCTAGTTGACCCGATAATATTTTCTGCTACGCATAGTCCTTTCTATATTATTAGGGGTCATTCACTCAGTGTGGCTGCACAAAACACCCTTTTCACACAATTTCATCTTAATAAACATAGGAAAAGAGCATATTAATTTACCTTTCAATCCCTTGAAAAATATCCTTTTATCTTCAGAGTACGAAATGAACTGATCCACTGCAAATTCTTTCACAAACCCACCCAAGATGTTGTCAACCTAGTGATCTACAGTTTGGGTGATGGAGTTATCAGTCTACTCTAACTGTTGGATCAATTCAGGTTTCCACTGAGTGACCTTGTCGTCCTTCCAACAGGTTTGAAACTCTGCTAATATTGACAACCACTCCCGCAATTCGTGCGCAAAGGTAACAAATTAGATCTCGTAAACCTCTGTGAAGATACACTTCTATTTCAAATCTTCTATAGACAACTTCTTACTTCTGTTTTCCTTAAGGGAAAATCTGGAATTTGCTTCTAAAACTAGTCTTCTAATTTAGGCTTTGATGGCCGCCACATCACCCAATCTCTCTCAAAGTGATCCCAGTCCCAGCAATGGAACCATTTGTTGGCTTGAGGGGTCCTGACCCAGGTTCATAATTAAGGTTAACCAAAAATGCCCTCTTACTACTGGCCCTTTCAGCAATGACCTACTTGCACAAGTCAAAGTATCACCCAAAGTAGTATGGAGGGGTGTTGGAACCAGGTTTCCACACCCTAAGAGAGAGTTAAATGATGTGGGTGTCTTCAGATATAAAATAACTATGGTCTAACCTTCGTAACAGAAGCCCTAACCAGAAACCCTAACCAGAGAGATTTAGGTCACTTTACATAGGTTATCCTGCATGCACACAGATACATATCCCATAGTCCTTTCAGTAGTCTTTAATACATAATATTCAAGATCAACAATAATAGGTTCATTCAGTTATCATTCATCTAAGGTGGAAGAAATTTGCGCAACCGATCAAAACATATATAACACAATAAACATAAATAACATGCATAAAAAGATCATAAAGCAGAATACATATGCATTTGATACTCAAATTTCATCCAAAACGTTCCTTTATTCATTCAAAGTTCATATCTTCCTTACAACACCTTCATTCTACCCATGCACACAGCCAGTGGGGTTTGCACACAACAGGATTAAGGTCTCCGAGCACACAACTAGTAGGAGCCTTCTAACCTAGAAAATTTCACTTCTTAGCTCAGAAAATCAAAACATATCAGACTTATTTCTACTTAATTCTTCTAGAATCGATCTAGACTCCTATTTATACCTTTAGCCTACGCTCATCTAAGGTCCACAAAATGTGGTTTGCGGCCCCTAGTTCTACGTTTGGCCCATTTCAACTAATGAGGGGCATTGACCCACCCCAAAGCCCCTTGACCTGTGCTTCACTTAGCGTGCATGACTTAAATTACAAAAACTTACAAAAAATATTATATTTTTATCCCAAAATTTGGTCCTAGGGGACCCCGCTCTAACAATGAGTGAAAAGTAGTTATTAATAAACATCATTATCGATTTATTGTCTATGATAAGTCTATTTCTCACTCTTGCACTTTGTTACATGCTAATACCAACCATCATACCAATGAATAGATGTCTAAATCTACTAAGGGAAAGAAGAAAACCAGAGCGAAATAGCCACTTGATGTTCCCACAGTGGAAATTACTGAAGATAAGAACGAAATGCTAAGACTATTTTCTGATACATTTTGTTCTAGAGACGCCAGGAAATCCTCATGGGAAGCTATGTATAAATACCTAGAAGATGAAAATCATGTTGTTAGAAATATGAATATAACAATTGAAGACTTTGAATCAGTTTCAAATGCCACTTATAGTCATTTGGCTAATTTTTTCTTACATAGAATTGTAGCAAGGTCGAGAATTTTCCCTTACACAGATATGGTTAGATGGGTCGTAGAGCATCTAAGTATTGCTGACAGAAATTTTGTGACAACAAATCAAATAGTTATTGGGTCATTCTTAGGAGAATATTTGAACAGAATGTATAAGTTTCCCGAGCATCAGGCCAAATATGATAAGAAATTTCTTGAGGCCTTCATCAAGGAGTATGAACATCCATCATAACCAATCAGACAATGGAGGAGAGACTTGAAAAAAATTAAATGAGAGGAATCAGGTAAGTACTCTATTGATTCTCTTTCCACTCTGTTTTTTAACCTGCTACTATGATATATAGGCTTTTCAGTTTACCCAATACTCAGAAATTTGAGGATCGGTGGACTCCACTCATAGATGAAGCCTCAAAGTGTTTTATCATGGACTGGGGAAATATGCTCTCAGATAAACTAGCCATAAATATCTTGTCCTTTAGGAGTAATCATAGTGTATATGTAAATATAATTGCCCCCTTCTATATGAGCACACATATAATGGATTCCCTTTATTTTTCTATGGATTTTCCCTCAATGGGTTGGAAATGGACTATTGAAGACTCAACTACAATTCATATTTACCATGAACTCCTTTGGGACACAAAATACCTACCTCATCTCTATAAGATATCCCATACAATCATCTTGGCCGTTCATGTTACTATATTTGGTAAGGATTCCCCTTGGTTGTCCCCACAAGCTAAAGTCGATTTTCTTCGAATAGGAAATTGGTTTGGTGAAGAAATGTTTACCTACATCCAAGTCTTTGGAATCCTAGCCAACCATGATGTTTTACCGCTATTTGTCCTTGATAAGATTCTAGCTAGAGAAATTGCCTATCATACTATAGGAAATGGAATTTCTAATGTTTTGAAAGAGTATAATAAGAACATGTGGTCTGAATTTCCTCTATAGTGTGGTGTATTTACCCTTTACAATTACAAGAATTATATTCTAGCAATCAAATCTATTCAAGAACTTAATTTTCCTACCATGCCTAATAGACAATATGATCCTAATCAAACTATTAAAAATATTACAACAACATCAAGGATCAGACAGTTCAGTCATGATACATACATATTTGATCATTTATTTGAAATGATGCATTATTATTCAATGGTAATAGAGCAACCAGAGAAGACCCTGTCTTCTCAACAAATGGTCTAGTTCACATAGTACAGAAATTCTAGATTGCAGAATGTGCCCCTAGATTCGTTGAGTATTTCTATGGTAGAAATTATTACTGGTGATAATCTAGTAGTTGATACTATATAGTCTAGTTTGGCTCCCCAGCCCAAAGAAACAATTACTTCTTATTCCTCCCAGTGTGAAGACCTTCTGACTAATAACAAGCTTGATCAAACATGGGAACAATTTAATCAAGTTATACAAGGTACAAATTCTCAAGATTTGGAAACTCCTGTACAGAAGAAGGTTCCTGAAACTTCTAAGGATGTGGAAAGGACTCCAAAGGATTCTGAAAAGCCTTTAGAAACTGATAATATTGGAATCATACCAATCTTCCCAACTTCTGGGGTTGTATTGAGAGTAGAAGAAATTCCACCTGTTGATATATTTTATAGTCCTTAGCATAAAGCTGTCATTAAAAGACAAAGAAAGAAAATAAAAGTTGATCAGTCCTAGGCTTTAGTTCCTGGAACTTACTTCTTTTGATGTAGTATGGAAAGGATCTTTGATTACTGCTACTAATGAATTATAAAGGCTCACTCAATTTAGAGGGGCCTATGACTTTGAAACCATAGATAAAGCTACTGAAGTTCAACAATTGTTGAAAGAAAAAGAATATAGAATTGTACATCTTGAAAAAAATCTTGGGACTAAAAAGAAAGATATTTCCGATCAATGGAAAAGACAGATTAATTAATTCTAGAGTAATTTTGATGACCTCAAAATTCAACATGACACTGCTTTGAAGACCAGAGACACACCAATACAAGATTTACAAGGAAGAATTGAACAACTACGTGTCAGTCGTGAACTAACAAAGTTTAAAAAGGAAGAAAAATATCTTAACAATCTTCTTGCTCAACAACATATTTTATTCTATCAAGGATTGACCATTATTCATGACTTGTGCCACACATCCAATTCTTTGGTTAACCAATTATCAGATATCAAAACTCATTTTGATGATGTTGAAAAATTTTTTTCCAAACTTCTGACTTGGAAAGACATTTCTGAAGGAAGATTAGCCAATATTCCTAGAATTGAAGAATAAAACAAAGACATTGTATTCAGAGAGTGGCAGGTGCATCTCAAGGGAGCAGAAGCATCATTTTTCCAAGTAAGAGACATTTCAAACAATCTAATTGAATCCATTGCTGATATTTTATTCCAGGAAAATCTTATTTCCAACTGTCTCGAGGGAACTCTACCTGAAATTAAACTGCTTTAAAAAACATGGAAGGAGGCATCCAAGAAAATAACAAAGATTATAGAGAAAATTACTAAAATTAATCTGGAAAATCATTGGAATTATCTTGTCAAACCACATAGTCATTGGTTAATTCTCAGATCCTTATCCAACACTACCAATCACATGTTTCCAACATTAAAGGAAGCAGTATTCACAAGCCATATGCAGATCCGACCGAAGACTCCACTCGAATTAAAGACCATGACAGACATCTATGAGCTACAACAACGAATGGGAGTTCAGTCTTCTATAAAAACTTAGAGAATTTGTTACAACAAATTCTAAATTTATCTCTTTGATTTTATTTAAGTGTTATTTGTTCAAATCGCTTTAGGTTATTTCATTATTTTCTATATTTACACTTTTGTAATGAACTATAAATCCATTCATTTTATAATGAGAATAGGTTCTAAATTTTTGAAAGAAGAATTTTGTTTGCACAATTTTAACTCAAGTTTCTCTTAGTAGAAGGCTAAACCATTGTTGTTTTTCTCATAAGAAGAGTAACATTATATCGGGTACTACTATCCATTTGTTATTTATTTGTTTAAGAGTTTAATGGTATTTTTGTTTTTTTATCATATATGTGTTACAACGATCGTGCATTTCACTATTGATATGTGTGATTGGAATTATAAATTTCATGTATAAACAACTAAATCGTATATATGTGATAAGTTTTATTAATAAATTTAGTTAACTATTTAATTAAATTTGGCTATCATCTATTGTTTTAACTTCATAATAGTTTAGTAATCTATATTGTCATATTATTTATGAAATATTTTTAGATCACATATGGATATATAATCTTTCCCAGGATAAATATTAATTTTAAGTATTCATTGTTTTTCAAGTCTTAGTCACATTAAAACCATTATATTTATATCTCATCTTTTTAAAATTTTGTTTAAACGGGAAACTAGCCCCATAATCCTAGTCAGAGCCATGGATCCAAATGGAAAAGGATATCCTCTAAGGTCCTGACCGAGTGGTTTTCCCCGATGTTGAGGCATAAATTTCAAGCCATCAACATGATTCAAGTTGTCTTATAAAGCTCCAATAAGCGATATGTTTTTTTTTATAATGTTTGTCATGGTTTTTAGTAGTTGTCATTGTAAATACTTCATCAAGCTATGTTATAAAGCTCCATACGAAGTATGTTTTTCTGGTCATAAGTGTCGTAGAACACTAGGGACGATGTTCCCCCAAAGGGGATGGGTTTGTAACAACCCCGAGTAGATTTTGTATGTAAATAAAATAATACCAAGGTTATGTGATACATATTCCAGTCTGAATGGAGGGAAAAACATTATAGTGGGCATTACTTGTGGTTTATTGATGTCTATGGAAATTGGAAAAGGGATTGGAAAAGGAAAGATCAATCCTCAAACTCTACTGGTCTTGAAGACATATCCCACAGTTACATTAAGATAACATCCATCTCATCACATCTCATCTTAAATTCCTTTGATCATCATCTAAACAATCTCAATTTAATAGAACAAGAAGAATCATCATAGGCGTCCAGCTACCATCCTAGATCAACTCAATCATCATTAGAGCATATTTCTTCCACCCTATATCCAACAATTAATTTGATTAACTGAAGTAGAATCATCATCGTCATTAATTCATATCTCGTCTCGACTTATTTCTTCCCAAAAAAATATTGAATCTAAAGAAGAAGAATATAACATCATAGGGGAGATCAGGCTACCACCCTTTATGCATCGGAGAGCCATAGCTACCACTTAGAATTACTGCTAGTGGGTAGCTAATGCTACCGCCTAGGAATCATCTACTGATTTTCCCAACATGACCTTCGAGTTTTAGTAGTATATCACTTGCATCCACTACCTTGGGAGGATATACACACTTACCCTATAAGGTAAGGATAAAACATAACCAAAGGCACTTTGGGGAGATACACACTTACTTGGCAAGGTTAGTATTAGACACACCCAAGTCATCTTCTCAAACCATTGGCCAGATGCAAACATGCCAATCTTGTGGGTAGGATGCATACTAGGGTATACGCGGAAGGGGGAGATACACACTTACCATGAGGTGAGTATTAGACACACCTTGAGATGAAAATAAGGGAGATACACACTTACCATGAGGTAAGGATCAGACACACATATTGTTCGCGTGTTCCCTCAACCCTAGGTGGTCTTGAATTCAATTCCTCACCCTGAGAGCTGAAATAGGGGGGAAGAGAAATTCTTAGTGCCCTCGATTAGCCTGGACCATTTCCTAGGAGGATCATATCCATCAAACCAACCTAATCTCCGAAGATAAAAATATATCAGAGTGCTCATATACAATATCAGCTCAAACAACTCACTAAAGAGTTCAACCACAGTGCCTTATGTGGTACTTTCGAGCAACAATCATATATTTTCCTATTCATAAAGGAAATCAAATAAAATATTATGTTAGAGTAAATGCATGTCATAAAGAAGATAATACCATACTAATCCCTTATCCTTCTCTCACAGGGAGGTAGAAACCACAAGCCTAAGCTTGTCTCATAAAACAACATTCTCTCAATCCATGAAGGTGTCTATGTCTCGGCTATATATGTGTCCAAACTCTATTTAGCTTAGGGTGCATTAATACAAGGATCAATTAGGTCTAGCAACAATAATCCAACATGCCTTGTTTTTGAAAATTTATTTCCTCTAACAAGGAATTCCTTTACTACACTTATACATGGGAGGTAGATCTTGAAATTGTTTAGGTAAACCAGTCCTATCATCAATGAACTGTTAACATATAAAATTAATTAAAAACGGCATACATTCAACAACATCAGATGTTCATCAATCCATGTTGAGAAGAATTCTTTCATTGTGCAATAATGGGCCTTTTATTTATCCACCGTAAATAATAATAGGCATTGGGATCTCATTAAGGGTCTCTCCCTCTGAATGAGAAGCATCTTTAAACATCATTAATCAAGGATACATCAACCTTGTTTTCCATGTTACTATCATGCATCAAGGTCAATTTTTCTTCAGGCTATAGCCACATTTGTTCATACAATATTGTCATATGTTAGATCACAAAGTCAAATGATATTATGGTCCTCATATATATATCATTGTCATGACAAGTCAAAATCAACTTGTTCAATGTAGAAGTCATCAATCATTCATTAAAGGTTAAATTCATATAATATCAAATCATTGTACAATCATCAAATTCTAACACCATCAAGTCATGTCATCCAATTTTTTCACATTGCCAAATTTACCATGTTGTTAAGTTATCAAAGCCTTATCAAGATCATCAAGAAGATAGTTAGTAGATCCTGGGTTTCAATATTACAACTACACTCTCGCCATTATGGTTAACATGCTAATTACAAGAACTGTAAAAAAAATCAGGTTAGTGTACAAGAAAGCCATATGAACTGTTACTATACATGTACCAGGAATTAAACTTACTTAGAAATGCATCACTCAAGAATACCGTATGAATCAAGGATTCTCTAAGGGTGATATTATTTTCATACCTTAGGGTTTAACTTTCCATCTTGATATTACAACTAAATCGAAACATAACACTATATCAAACATAGATTGCAATATGCAGATACCTTATTAGTGGTCAAAGTCAATAGTCAACTGTCAAAATATCTTAGGTCAAAACTGCACAGAGCTAGTGACCATCCAAGATGCTCTAGCTTTCCTGTTGTAGGGAGAACCCTATAATGTGAGCGACTACATCTAAGAATTCCATATTCCAACCCTACAACTACATGTACATTCCTCTTTTTTTCTTATGTTAGCTCAGACCCTGCAATTTCAGATGTGTACACATCAAGTTCCTTCTGTAGCTTCCTCTTTCCTGTACCGACTTTTCTCTTCCCGCACTAGCTCTCTTTTCTTGCACTTTTTATCATCCAAATGACACTCAAGAAGGATTTTCTTATCACATATTCATCAAGAAGTTAGAAGTATTCAAATGCAAAAATATTATTGCCAGAAGGATAAGAAATAATTAAAACAATAAATATAAACAAGAGCGGAGTCATAAATAAATAAGTTTAGAAGGTACTTATCTTTAACGAGAGGTGATAAAATCCCTCTTGAACCAACCTTCAAGAGTCATTATTTTCGGTCTTCCTTATGTCAATGTTGCATTCAATATTTTCAATTGTCTTCATGCAAAACCCAACTCAGCCTTAGTTCATCTAGGGTTACACTAAATCTGTAGCAAGTGATGAAATAACTTCTTATGCTAAGGTTTCAAGACTTGTAGAATTCAATATTTATCATTACTAGGTTCCTCTTCCAAGCAAACTTCAGGGGTCTCTTCCAAACCCTAACCTCATGTTATCCATCAATCCTTAATAACCAGATTTCCTAGGGTTTTCTTCAAGCTCTAACATTCTTTTAGGTCTTCACCATATTCAATTGCTTCCATCAATGGTGTCTTCATAGGGTGATCGCAATGACTTTTCTTCAACCAAAATATGAAACCATGTTTATTTTCTAAGGGCTTGATTGTTATTTGATTTAGTTAATTGAATTTTCATTTAATTATTACATTCACCCATTTAACATATTTAATATTAATAGAAATTATATAGAAAGAACAATCACTTCAACATTGCAGTGGAACATAAAGGGACAACAAAAGAAAAGCATGCATAAAGGACATCGAGATTTGGTCAGAGACTAGGGAAAAACCCCACAAGGGAAAAAAACCATCCAAATTAATATTCTTTTATTATATTGTCACTGAAAGTTCAAAAGAGAGGCACAAGTTACAAATTTCATAAGGCTTCCTAGGGCCTATACATGTCTTGTTTACAACTTCGTTTGTGAACAAGTTTCATTCCGAATACTGCTTGTTGGATGTGGAGCTTGATTATATTCATGATTCATAGGTCTTGTAGCCACGTTTGGATCCCAATCCCTGACGGGGGGTGTGGGGGGGGGGGGGGGATTCCCCCCCCACTATTGTTGCATGGGGGCTTGCATGTTTGGAGCCTCCCCTTGGTAGGGGTACGAGGGCAGTGCCCCCAAAGCTAAAAATAGATGAAAATTTTCCTTGTAAAATATTGTAATTTTGTATTCATAATGGGTTGTTCATTAGGTAGATGATATGACGGTAGAAGTTATGTTTAATTTAAGGCCTTTTTCCCTAGAAGGAAACCCCTCGGTTTATAAGAGGGTATTGTATTGCAGATGTGTATTATTATTCTGAGTGAGAAAGAGAGAGGAGATTGTGTGATAGAGAAGAAGAAATTACAATGGATCTCTTGTAGGTTATATCTATTATTTTCACTGGATAATATAAAAGGAGGGACTGGCTATTTCTCCGTGGACGTAGCCCAAATTGGGTGAACCATGTATATATGTCTCTCTCTTTTTCTATGCATTTATGTATTTGTGTTTTCGCAATATTTTGTGTATTTCATTGTTCCATTAATTAATTTATGGAAACTAATATCAAAGATGAAGGTATGTCTATTTGGATGATAAACTCACAGGAAAGAAGGGTTACTGGTTTGAGTGGGATCAATGGTAGAATATGGTAGGTTTAGGGTCAAGAAATTTAACACTCAAAAATACCAGTTGTGGAAGATGCAGATGGAAGATTATCCTTATCAGAAATATCTATACCTACCATGGAGTGGAAACTCAAATAAGTCAAAAAGTATGACAAATGAATAATGGTAACTTCTTGACAGAAAGGCAATAGGAACAATACGACTGTGTCTGGAAGCGTCAATGACATTCAACATTTCAAAGGAAACAACAACAAGAGATTTAATGGTGACATTGGCCAAACTATATGAAAAACCCTTGCCCTCAAATAAGGAATTTATTATGAAGCGTATATATAATATGAAGATGTCAGAAGGTGTATATGTTGCTGATGATTTAAATGAATTTAACATGGTTACCAGTTAATTAAGTTCTGTAGGGGTAAATTTTGATGCTGAAGTTAGGTATTTGTTATTTCTGTGCCCATTGCCAGAAATTTGGAATGGATTAGTTATGGCTATTAGTAACTATGTATATGGATCTAGTACTTTAAAGTTTTATGATGTTTTTGGTGCCATCCTTAGAGAGGAAATGTGAAAAAAAAGCTTCGGTGAGACATCAGGTAATTCTTTGATTGCAAAGACCAAGGGAAGAAAAATGGAAAGAGGAAAGATCCCATGAAATCATATTAAATCAAGAAAAGGAAGATCCAATTCCATATTGGGGATAGTGTGATGGAAATGTGGGAAGAAAGGACACTAGAAGAAATACTGCAAATATCAGAAGGGAAAAGAAGGAGACACACAACATGATAACAACCAGGAAGCGAATGTAACAAGTGATGTGTTCCAATATGCTCATATTATTTCATCAGAAAATATTATTGATAACTAGGTGGTAGATTCAAGGGCTTCTTTCCATGCCATATATGATAGGAAATTTTTTCATGACTAGGTTCAAGGAGATTTTGGACAGGTTCATTTGGGTGATGAAAAACCATATAAAATCATTGGAATGGGTAAGGTTTTTATAAAGAAACTGAATGGAAACCAATGATTATTGAAGGAGGCAAGGCATATTCTAGATGTGAAGCAAATCTAATTTCAACATGGTAGTTAGGTGGTGAAGGCTGTGTAACTATATTCATAGACAAAACCTGGAAGGTCACTAAAGGAGCCCTTGTAATAAAAAAAGGAGAAAAGGTTAGTGCATTGTATTTATGCAATGGTATTTATAATTTTGCTAATAATTTAACCTCCACACTAACCGATACGACATTGTGGCATCATAGGCTTAGGAACACGAGTGAGAAAAGGATGCAAATTCTTCACTCAAGAAATTTGTTGCCGGTTTGAAGCATGTTGATATGGATTTCTGTGAAAATTGTGTTTATGGAGAACAAAAGAGAGTCAAATTTCTTAGAGTTGGGAAGGAAAATAAGAGTAAAAAATTAGAGCTTGTGCATACAAATGTATGGGGACCTGCTTAGGTATCATATCTTGGTGGCTCTCGTTATTATGTTACTTTTGTTGATGATGCAACCATGAATTACTGTATTCATAATAAATCTGATTTATTTAATACTTTCAAGAAATAGAAATATTTGGTTTAGAATGAGACAAGAAAGACGTTTACGTGACTCATATTAGACAATGGAGGTGAATACCAACAAATTTTTTGATAAATACTATTCAGACCGTTGGGAATTTGCATAGAGAAGTCAACTCTAGGAACGCCACAGGAAAATGGTGTGTTAGAAAGGATGAACCAGAAAATCATGGAGCGTGCAAGGTGTAGGAGATTCAATGCAATATTTCCCTTGAAATTTTGGGTAGATGTTATAGATACTATTGTTTACCTAATAAACATAAGGCCTTCAAGTTCCTTGGATGGCTATATTCTAGAGGAGGCATGGACAGGTAAAAAGGTAAACTATTATTTTTTAAATAATTTCAGTTGTGGATATTTTATGCACATTAATAAATAAAATCGAACAAATCTTGAGGAAAAACCAAAGAAATGTACATTTATTGGATATGGTGTTAATGATTTTAGTTATAGCTTATATGATTATGAAAATCACAAATTCATTAGGAGCAGAGATGTCATATTCAATGAAAAGGTCCCGTATAAGGATTAGATGTAGTGAAAGAAAAAGGAAAAGGACAACAAATAATACACAGTTCTTGATGAGATCAAAGGAAAATTGAAGGTGCATGAAAATCAAAATGATCCTTAGCCACAAAAAAAAACAAAAATAACAACCACAACAACAACAAGCACCTCGAACACATGAAATTAGTGTTAGATGATCTACCAGGATAATTAGACCCCCTGAATGATACTCTCCTTCATGATATTATGTATTGTTGACTGATTCTGGTGAACCATAAATATATGAAGAAGAAATGTAGGTAGAAATCGGGAAGAAGTGGGAGCAAGGCATGGAAGACGAGATGGACTCCTTGATACAAAACCAGGCTTGGGACTTAGTTAAGTTTCTTGTTGGTAAAACAACATTGCATAAAAAATGGTTTTAGAGGTTGAAGGAAGAAGATGAAGATAAATAGAGGTATAAAGCTAGACTTGTGGTGAAGGGATTTTCACAAAATAAAGGTATAGACTTTGATGAATTTTTTTTTCCTATTGTTAAAATGACTTCAATTAGAACTATTTTAAGTCTAGTGGTAATCGAATATTTGCATCTAGAGAAGTTAGATGTAAAGACAACATTTCTCCATGGGGATTTGGAGGAAGAAATATATATCCAATAACCACAGTGGTATCAAGTCAAAGGGAAGGATAACTTGCAAATTGAAGAACATCTTGTATGGCTTAAAGAAGGCTCCAAGGAAGTCGTATCTAAAATTTTATAGGTTTATGTATAAAAAAGGTTATACTAGATGTCACTCTCACCATTGTGTTTATTTTAAAAGGAAAAATGATGGAAGATATATTATATTTCTACTGTATGTAGATGGAATGCTTGTTGCAGGGTCTAACATGAAGGAAATAAATGTGCTCAAAGGAAAATTGGCAAATTCATTTGCAATGAAGAATTTGGGTACTGCAAAACAAATCCTTGGTATGAGAATAACTAGAGACAATAAAATTCGCAAATTAAAAATGTCTCAAAGTGAGTACTTAGAAATGTTGTTGGAAAGATTTAATATGCATAATGCAAAAATATTCAGTACACCTTTGGCTAGCCATTTCAAACTAAGCAAGGAGATGTGTCCCAAGACCCCCGAAGAGATGGATTATATGTATAAATTTCCATACACATCATCTATTGGAAGCTTAATGTATGCTATGGCCTATACAGGACCTGATCTTGCACATGCGGTAGGAGTTGTAAGTAGGTACATGAATAATCGAGGAAAAGAAAATTGGATGGAAGTTAAGTGGATTCTCAGGTATTTGAGAGATACCACAAATCAAGAATTATGCTTTGAAGGATCAAACATTTCTCTAAAGGTTTATGTTGATTCATATATGGGATGTGATAGATATAACAAGAGGATAACCACGAGGTATGTGTTTACTGTAGGTGGAACAACTGTCAATTGGGTTTCAAAATTGCAAAACATTGTTGCACTTTCAACAATGGAAGCAGAGTACGTTTTTGTTATAGAGGCCAACAAAAAAATTATTTGGTTAATTTTTTTTATGGATGAGTTAGGCAAGAAGTAGGAGATGAGCAGGTTATATAGTGACAACTAGAGTTCCATTCATCTTGCAAATAATTTAGCCTTTCATTCTAAGAATAAACATATGCAACTCAACGATCATTTCATATGGTCTGTTTTGGATGATGGACAGTTGAAGCTGGAAAATATTCACACTATCCAAAGTCATGCATATATTTTGAAAAAGGTTGTAACTAGGGATAAATTGAGCTGCTACTCATTTTCAATTAGCCTTAAAGAATGATGATGAACATGAGAAACTTACAAGTCCAAAGTGGAAGAATTATCCAACAAGTGAAGCAATAATGGAGTCAATATAATCAGCCTTCAAGTGGGAGATTGTTGTATATGGGGCTTGATTATCTTCTCGATTCAAAGGTCTTGTTTCATCTGCATTTGGATACCAATCCCCGACAGGGGGTTTGTGAGGGGGATTTCCCCACCACTATTTATGCCTGGGAGGTATGGGGGGGTGACTGCATGTTTGGAGGCCCCCCCCAGTGAATGTTCGGGGGAAGCGCCTCCAAAGCTAAAAATAGATGAAAAATTGCCTTGTAAAATATTGTAATTTCATAGTCAATTTTGGACGTTAATTAGATGGATGATCTGACAGTAGAAGTTATGTTTAATTTAGGGTTTTTTTCCCTAGAAGGTAACCCCTCAGTTTATATGAGGGAATATTATTGTGGATTTGTATTATTATTCTGAGTGAGAAAGAGAGAGAATACTATGTGAGCGTGAAGATGAAATTACAAACGATCTGATGTAGTTTTTATTCATCATTTTTCTGGATAATATAAAAGGAAGGACTAGATTTTTCTTCATGTACGTAGACAAAATTGAGTGAACCATGTATATATGTGTCTCTCTTGTTCTATGCATTTCTGTATTTGTGTTTTCACAATATTTTGTGTATTTTATTACTCTGTTAATTGATTGATAACAATTCTATATAGTATTGTCATCAATAACACACCATACTGTCATTAAGGTTGCAGTACGTAAATACCATCACCGCTATGAGATATAAATTTGAGGAACTGTGATGCCAATGATGCCATAAATACAACTATGGAGCCATTCATACAACTTTTGATGCCATAAAACTGAGATGCCATAAAAATACAGAGGAATTGAGAGTAATATATAATGCAGAGGAACCATATATAATTATAGAAATATGCAAGGCCATATAGTGATCAAGATATTAGAATCATATAGTGAATCATTAATACCATACTACTGAGAATTATACCACTGTGAGATTGTAAAGCAATTGTGATGGAAATAATGTCTCTATGCAACAACATGATCTATGGAAATCGTTCCAGATATGCATTTTAGAGATGACCATACTAATATGACACTTCCATACCATTTTCAAAGTATCTACTCCATATGATATATGCGAATCGAGACCATACAAAATTTAGTATACATAATGATCGTTAATAAACTAAATACCAACACCAAATGCAGAGGTACCATGCAGAAATACTGTGTGCATATATCAAAGAAAAATTACATTGTTAATCATCGAAACCACAAGTGTGTCAAGACCAAAAAAAATAGCAGTGTCACGAGCAACATCTATAACAACGCCAAGGACCACATATATAACAATGTTGAGAGCATAAAAAACATTGTATTGTAGCACAAAGGATGCCAATATGTAATATAGAGATACCATTTGTGAGACGCAAAAGAGTTGTACATAGATTGATTCCCATACCATGAAGTAATCAAGACCTGTGAGTATAGTGCAACAGATCTGTATGTCAATTCCATAAAGAATTCATGCTTCTAATTGTGTGTCATGAAAAAAACAGAGATGTGAACTGTGTATCAAGATTCCTTATGAACTATGTCATATGAACTTAGAGAGATATAGTCGCACCATAGAGATCATAGCCGCACCCCATAACTTAGACCATAAAGAGACCATAAAAAACTCAGACCCATCTAAAACACTCAGATCAAATATCCCATATGAATTTCACTTTAGAGATCAACCCAATGGGGTTTATATAGCTGTTTATATTGACGAAGGGTCATAACCCTTGGAGGAAGCCAACATGATTTCTTGAAGTTGACCTTGAATATTTTTACTGGAGACTTATAATTCAAATAATAATTTTCTTTCAAAATTATTTTCAAAATATTTTTTTTTTAATTTGGCAGCCCAGTGAAAAATTCCAACCATGGGATTATATTTGTCTTTTCCAGAGGATCAATTTTGACTATTGAAGTGATCAAGTTGGACAAGGGAAAGTGTATTTTGAAGAAAATCCCACATGTGCAAAAAGTGATAGGTCAACCCTAGCAGGAAATTAGACACCCTTGGAAGTGTATAAATACAAGTGACCTCAAGCTCATTTGGATCATCATCATTGTATTTCTTTAGGAATGGCTCACACAGGTCTGAGGGAGTTTTACAAAGAATTGGTTCACATGAAGTGGAAATTTTAGGGTCTGAATTTCATATTTCTATTTTATGGTTTTGAGCCTCAACTACAGGCTTGCCATGGTGAAATTTCAGTTGCAACCACATGCAGGCTATATTATCCATGTGGTTGAAGCCTTTCATCCACACACACATCATGTCTTCCCTGCGATTGGAAAGTAGGGTTTTTTTTTGACATTTTTTGCAGTTCACTGCAAATATCTAAAGTTGAGTGGAACCTGGTGAAGTGATATATGATCAATACATACGATGGAATCATATCTTCAATGTTATTCAGTTGTTTTTGTTGGATAGTTGTATGGATGAAGATATGGATCATTGTACTCTCTCTTTTTCTGAATCATTCAATGCAATCTAACAAGAAGAATAATTTGAAAGGGTTTTCCCCATAGTGGGTTTTACCTTGGTCTCTGACCAATCTTGGTGTCTCTATGTGTGAATGTTTATCTTCTATTGTTCCTTATTTTTCGTTGCATTGATGATGATATTGTTCTTTCTATATAATTGCACATGTTACTGAATAATGTTTTAAATATGAACAATTTTATGATACTATGGAGTAAATTTAATATGTAAATGAAGAAATACAATTTTCTAAAGCAAATAAAAATATATCCCTAAGAAAAATTAGCATGGTTTTAGAGTTGGGATGAAGAAAAGTCGTTGAAGATCACCCCTATGAAGACTATGCCATTGATGGAAGAAATAGAAGATGAAGGAGACCTAAAATAATACTAGGGTTTGAAGGAAACCCTAGGCAATCTGGTTATTAGGGATTGATGGATATTATGAGGTTATAGTTTGGAAGAAACCCTAGATTATGACAAAAATTGGAGATATGAAATCTATAAACCTTAGCACGATCAATGTAAAGATGTTCAAGTATTTGTGATAGTTTTGTGGTAGCACTAGATGGGATAGTCTCAATTAGGCTTGGTAACTAATGAAGGTGGTTGAAATATATTAAATGCAACATTGTGATATGGTCAATGAATAGCAATGAATCTTGAAGGCTGGTTTGAGAGGGAGATGATCACCTCTCATTGAAGATAAGTAATTTTTCAATTTATGTTACTTATTTATGTCTTTACTCTTTTTTAGATTCATCGATTTTATCATTGCTTATACTTCTTACATATTTGAGTATTTTTTTACTTATAACCTCCCGATGAGATGTGATAAGTGGATTCTTCTTGAGGATCATTTAAGGTGCAGGAAAATATGGATAGTGTAGAAAGAGAAGAGCTACTGTTGGAAAAGGAAAGAGGCACCTGATGAAAAGTTGACAAGGTGCTCCAAAAACCAATGTCAAGGTGCACATGTATCTGAATGCTACAAGGTATGTATGGTGTATTGTTTCAATGTTATGTTTCAACTGATGGCAAGGTAAGCCCTAAGGCATGATGGGAATTTCACCTTCATGAATGATTCATATATGCATACGAAAGTAAGTTTGATTCATGGTACTTATGATTATAGGGTGCAATTTGTATTGAACAAGTATCTTACATTATATTAATTCATAGAAAATCTATGATTTTTGATATATTGGATACTTGATATTTGGAAAAGCATCTCACATCTTAGACATGATGGATTTCCTGATCCCATAAAGAATGTTAGAAAATTGGTTCTTATTGATGGGTCTTGGTATTGCATCAAGGATGCTACAACTCCCAAGGTTATCAAATTAAATTATCAACCCGAGGTTCATACAAACTTAAAGGTGACAATGCTATATGCACAGTATTTCAATTTCTACTAATGTCATGCTCATTCATTGGATCAGATCAAGGAAATCAAACACCATTGCTTCAGCTAATATATAAATACATTTTCTATGGAAAGACAAGATAAACATGCCCTAATCGCAAGGAAAGGAGTATTAGCCTAATTTTAGAAATGAAAGTACCATTCATTAAATGTAGAGACTACTTATAAATGCAGAATAGGAAAATGATACACTAGTTTCAAAAATAAACCATGTTACTTTATTTGCAAACTAATCAAATCATTAATCTAATTGAAAATTGCTTGAGAAGGAAGAAATCCAGTCTACAAGATATAAATAGGGAGTTAAAAAAAACTAAGTCTAATCTACTTATTGTTTTGTGTCTACAGTGGAGAAAGGATAGGCTTTAAGTAGTCTTGGAGTCTCCCTAATCATGGAATCAAAGCTTGGGGGTCATCATTCAACTTAAAAATACAAAATTCAAGGCCATAGGGAAAATATGGCTGAACTTGGATAGTGCTACAAGAGAACTATAGTGTGCTACAAGAAACTTTGTTTCACTAAAAGAGTGCGTTGTTTTTCTAGATTGGTGGGTCTGAGAGATTTATGAGGTAAAGGATGGTGTCCTTGTTGGAAATATGATGCAGAGTGTTGTCCTTAATGGCAACCCACTGAATGAAGATGAAGACATACG
This sequence comes from Pinus albicaulis, assembly GCA_034641835.2. Lineage (NCBI taxonomy): Eukaryota > Viridiplantae > Streptophyta > Pinopsida > Pinales > Pinaceae > Pinus > Pinus albicaulis. The sequence goes on from CM076581.1 coordinate 582,366,351, forward strand.
ACTGTTGACATGTGTTGTCCTTGATGGAAAACCACCTGATAAAGTTATTCTTGACTTGATGGACTTGGTAAATGATGTTTGTTAGCAATATGATGATGACTGTTGTCCTTGAAAGGCAACCCTCTTGATGAAGATAATGGCAACTTACTGGATGAAGTTGTGCTTGATAGAATATGTCCTTGATGAAGGAAATCTGATGTATCTACAGTATGTACAGAAGGCAATGAAGAAAGGAATTCAGCATGTACCAATTCTATGATGAAAAGAGTATGTTTCAAGAATACGCGGATATGTCTGAGGGAGACGTGTGCATAGCAGAACAACGTTCCAGAGTCGCGTATAGGCAAAAGCGCTCATAATGTATTGTTTTGGCTCATGGTATTGTTAGGCTCATGGTATTGTTGGGCTCATGGTATTGAAGGCTCATGGTATTGTTGGGCTCATGGTATTGAAGGCTCATGATATTGTCTTGGCTCGTGGTATTGAAAAAGGATAAACCTATATAAGGAGAAGAAATTCATTGTGAAAATCAGGAGTGTGGGAGCAAGATGTCTGATCTTGAATGAAGACTTCTCTGTGAAGTATATCTGTATGGAAAGGAGTTACAATTGAATGATAAATCTGAATATATGATGCACCAATGATGAAGAAGGGGATCTAGATCTGAAATGTACTTGTATCTACTAGATCTGCTTATGAAAGACTTAGATCTGTGATGAGGCGAACATCTAGGCGAACATCTGTCTGAAGTAAAAGGGTAAATCTGAATTGAACATCTGATCTGATGAAGTATGCTGCTCTGTAATGATTGAAGATCTATACGCTATTTCTCCGTGGAGGAAGCACGTATATACGCGGCTTCGATGAAGTAAAAGCGCGTATGTGCAATGAAATATGCACTGAGGTATACGCTTGTTGATGTGGACGGAAGTGCGTATATACGCGACATCAGTGAAGGGAAAGCGCGTATACAAACTAGGGTTTGCTGAAGCAAGGGGTATGAAATATCTGATCTGTTCTGCTGTGTTTTTGCTATCTGATCTGTGTTGATAAGTATCTGTTGGTGATGTATGTCTGTTCTTAAAAGTATGGAAAGGGTCCAGTCTGAAAATATGATGAAATGTGGCACCATGAGTGGGTATTCTATTGAAGTTGTTGGATCCGGTGTGAAAATGGATGGAAATGTGGTCCAAGGTGGTACGAGGGTTGTAGCCTTCGGTCGAGGGTCGTAGCTCCCCTTCCAGGTGAGGCTAGTAAACGAGATCGGGGGTCGTAGCTCCTTCGATTGGTGAAAGTACGCGAGATCAATCATAATCTGTTCCTTCCGGAAGCGGTAGCGAGTCAGGGAGTGTAGCTCCCTTCAGAGAGAGGTGATGGCAATGGCAATTAGGTGCTGCGTCTTTGGTGATGCATGACACACATGTAAGATGTTTTCTCTATAATAAAATATTGAAGGGTGAGCAAGCTGTGACGGTGGTTTTTCTCAAACTTGAGTTCACCTAAAAATCCTGGTGTTCATGTGTGATGCTTTGTGTGATGGTTTATTAAATATTATGCACATGTTTACTGTTTATTGAATATCTGATGAATAAATGATGGAATGGTTTAAGTGAAGAATTAATGACATAATTAGTTCTCTATGTATACGCGAGTTTGATAAAGGGTATCCGCGTATATATGCAAGTCTGCTTCAGGAAAGTAGTGTATGGGTTTTGAAGTAAAGAAAAGTAAAAATTTTTGAATATGCTGTAAATACTGATTCACCCCCCCCCCCCTCTCAGTATTTTTCCCAACAATTGGTATCAGAGCAGATTCTTCTGCAGAAGCTTGATCGCTTGAAGGAGATCCATCACAATGGGAAGTATACAAACAAAAGTTTTGCTGAATTTTGGTGCAAAAGTATGGGCACTCATGAAAGAATGTGAAAAAGAAAAGGGTACTTTTGTGGACTCTCTAGAAGACAATAATCTTCTTGAAGAAAACACTCAACTCAAGGTAAGCCACGAAGAAAAGAACATAATCATAGACACTCTTGAAAATCAGCTTAAAGCAGAAAAAAGGCGCAATGAGGAATTGGAGTGTGAAGTAGTGAGTCTAAGGAAAGATAATGAGAAAGTGAAATCTCTCAATCTTAGATTTGCTAAAGGTTCAGAAACCTTGGATGAGATTATCAAGGTACAATGGTCTCCTCTTATAAAAACAGGTCTTGGATATACTGGGGAATCTTCCCAGACATCAGCACCAAATTTCCTAAAAGCAGCCACAGCTGGTTCTCTACATTCAGCCACTCAGCAGGGGAACAAAGGATCCTTACAGGCAAAGCATGATCATCTCAATTCAAGGAACACTAACAAGGAGATCATTCAAAGAAGCTACAACCAACAGGTAAATTCCAATAGAAGATTTCATGGTCACAGAAATTTCTACTTCAATGGACAATGTTTCTCATGTCACAATTTTGGTCATAAAGTTGTTCAATGTGTTGCATATAAAACCATTATGACAAGAGAAGCAAGAAATAAAAGGATGAATATCGAACCAAAGAAGAACGCCTACAACAACTTTTCGCCTCTTCAAAACGAAGTTGAATGTACTTATTGCAATAACTTTGGTCATGAAGAATCTGAATGCAGGAACAAGGTCCAGCCAAAAGAACATGTTCCCTCAAGCTCTAAAGTATGGAAAGAGAAAGAAATACCGGTTGAAAATTGTGGGATAGCGCTATTTGCAGAAGGTGAAGAAAATCAATGGTACATTGATAGTGGGTGCTCAAGACACATGATAGGTAACAAAAGCAAACTTCATACTTATAATGCTCTTGAAAAGGAAAAGAAAGTTACATTTGGAAATGATACTCTTGCTGTAATTAAAAAAAAAGGGTCAGTATTTCTAAAAGAAAAGGTGAAGGCTAAAGATGTCATGTATGTGGATGGATTAAGGCATAACCTGTTAAGTGTTAGTCAAATGTGTGATCAAGGAGTAGAAGTGGTCTTTAGTTCCAAATAATGTGCGGTTCGTGATCTTGATACAGGTAAAATCATTATAAAAGGAAAGAGAAATCCAAGCAACCTGTATGTACTCAATGGCATAGATCAATGTTACTTGAGCAAATCTTCAGAAAATTGGCTATGGCATCGAAGGCTGGGGCATCTGAGTTTCTCTCAAATCAACAAAGCAAGCAGACTTCAAGCTGTTCGTGATCTTCCCAAGATCAATCTTCCAGAAAGTACCATATGCAAATCTTGTCAATTTGGTAAGCAGACCAGAGTTCGATTTAATGCCAAAGAAGGATCATCAAGTAAGCCTCTTGAACTCATTCATACTGACATTTGTGGACCTATGAGGAAAAATTCATTACGTGGGGAAGAATACTATATCCTATTTATTGATGATTACTCCAGAATGTGTCAGATCGGGTTTATTAAACACAAAGATGAAGCTTTTGAAAATTTTCAGAATTTCAAAGCACTGGTAGAAAATGAATTGGATTTAAAAATCAAGTGTCTTAGATCTGATCGAGGAGGAGAATATTCATCAAATGAATTCTTTGAATTTTGTGAACAACATGGGATTAAAAGACAGTTCTCTATAGCAGGCACTCCACAACAAAATGGTGTAGCGGAAAGAATGAATAGAACAATTGTTCAAATGGCTAGAGCTATGCTTGCTGACTCTAATGTTCCTGACATGTTCTGGAGTGAAGCAACACGTGCAGCAGTTAACATTCTCAACAAGGCGCATGTTTGGGTAAATAGTGACAAAACTCCATATGAACTCTGGTATGGTAATTCTCCCACTGTGAAGCATTTTAAAGTTTTTTGAAGTAGATGCTTTATCAAAAATAATGATGAGAAGCTTGGCAAGTTTGAACCTAGATCAGATGAAGGGATACTTCTTGGTTACTCATCTTCAAGCAAAGCATTCACATGTTACAATAAGAGGCTTCAAAAGGTTGTTGAATGTATTGATGTTGTTATTGACGAGTCTCCTGCAGCTCCTAAAGAAGAAAAACAAACAACATAAGAAGATGATGATGACATATGGCCTTCTACATCAGATGGAAATGATATAGGCAGTGAATCCAATGAAGAACCTGAAAATGATCTATCTGAAAAAGCTCCATCCAGATATGTTCAAAAGAATCATCCTGAATCTCAAATTTTGGGAGATAAGGAATCAGGTGTACGAACAAGGAGAACTCTTGTGGGATCTTCTAGTAATTTGGCACTTCTATCCACAGTTGAACCACACAATGTCAATGAAGCTAGAAAATATGAATGTTGGAATAATGCCATGGATGAAGAGCTTGAGCAAATTGAAAAGAATGACACTTGGGATTTGGTACCAAGACCACATGATAAAAATGTCATTGGAACTAAATGGATCTTCAAGAACAAGTTAAATGAGAATGGGGATGTTGTAAGGAACAAAGCTAGACTGGTTTGCAAAGGGTATACTCAACAAGAAGGTATAGACTTTGAAGAAACTTTTGCTCCTGTAGCTAGACTTGAAGCCATAATAATGTTTCTTTCTTTTTCAAGTCATCAACAAATCAAAGTTTATCAAATGGATGTTAAATCTGCTTTTCTTAATGGTGATCTAGAAGAAGAAGTATATATAGAACAACCGGAAGGATTCATTTTGGGAAATGATGCAAATCTTGTTTGTAGACTTAAAAAGGCTCTATATGGTCTCAAACAAGCTCCAAGGGCTTGGTATTATCGTCTTGACAAATATATTCATCAACAAGGATTTTCAAAGGGGTCTGCTGATAGCAACTTATACACAAAAGTTGAAAATGATAAACTATTGATTGTAGTTGTATATGTTGATGATATCATTTTTGGGAGTAACTAAGAATCTATGAGTCAAAAATTTGCTTCTGTCATGCAGGAAGAATTTGAAATGTCTTTACTTGGGGAACTAACATTCTTTCTTGGCTTGCAAGTGCATCAATCTGCAGATGGTATATTTCTATCACAAGCAAAATATCTTAAGAAAATTCTGAAGAAGTATGGCATGGAAGAATGCAAACCTGTAAGTACACCAATGATAATCGGATGCAGTCTCAGTTCTAATGATGATTCTCCCACAGTGAATCAACCAGAATACAGATCGATGATTGGAAGTCTACTTTATCTCACTGGGACTAGACCAGACATTATGCATGTAGTTGGGATTGTTGGACGATTCCAAGCTAATCCAAAAGAGTCTCACCTTCAGGCTGTGAAAATAATTTTCAAATATCTACAAGGAACTCAAGACTTTGGTCTATGGTATCCAAAGAATGCTGATCTTACTCTTCATGCTTACACTGATGCAGATTGGGCCGGAAGTGTTGATGATCGGAAAAGCACTAGTGGTGGTGCATTCTATATGGGACCCCGGTTAGTATCTTGGTTCAGCAAGAAGCAAAATTCTATTGCCTTATCTACAGCAGAAGCAGAATATGTGGCTGTCGCATCTTGTTGCACTCAACTCCTTTAGATGATGCAAACCTTACAAGATTTTCAAATCAAATGTACTCCTCCTGTCCCCATTAAGTGTGACAATACAAGTGCCATCAGTATTTCAAAGAATCCTGTTATGCATTCAAAGACCAAGCACATTCCCATCAAGTATCACTTCTTACGTGAACAAGTGCTTGAGCAAATCGTGAAGTTGGAGTATGTTCCCTCCAAAGAACAAATTGTTGATATCTTTACCAAACCTCTGCCCAGGGAAGCGTTCGAGTATCTAAGACAGAAGCTGGGAGTGTTCTCTGCCAGTCAAAAGAACAAATATGCATAAATTTTAGAAGATGATAGTGGATATGCGGGTTTACTGAAACACAGTCGTGTATATACGCGAGTTCCTGCACAGAAAACCGCGTATGTCTGATTGCTGACAATTTTTGCTTGGAGTCAGCTCTTTTCAGCACAGCTGCAGTACTGTTTGGTATCTCTGGTGGTGTTCCAGTTCTCATAATTCTATTTCTAATGTTTTGATGAAGATGCCTTGATAATTTGTTGGTGAAAGTGTTCAGGATGCACAAACTAAGGGTGAGCCTTAGTCATATGAAAAGGATGCATGGATGCACAGATTCAGGGGGAGCATTAGATTTGCTGAGTATAATGCATTATGATGGTTCTGTTATATGATCTCTCTTGAGGTCTTCTTGGTATTGGTTATGAAAGGTCATATTTTTGATGAAAAGGGCTTGTTGAGACCCATGATGTAAATTTGTAATATTTAGTCATGTAAGGACTTGTCAAATTTGTAAACCCACTTGGTTGGGTAGCTGAGTCACTTTATGTAAACCCACTTGGTTGGGTAGTTGAGTTGAATTTGTAAACCCACTTGGTTGGGTAGTTGAGTCTCATATGTAAATCCACTTGGATGGATAATTGATGTAAGAATGAGTCTTTGGTGATAGGAAGTTCATAGAGTCATGTACTTCATTGGAAAATATGTTTGAAGATTCAGCATGAGCTCAGGGGGAGCTTGGTCACTTCAGTTTATATCAGATCTGCATAATGTTTCTTCCACATGAGGAGAAAATGGGGAGAGTATGTTGGTTTTGAACCGCCCTTTGCCCTTGATGTCAAAGGGGGAGAGTGACATGGTGTTTGAATGAAGATGAGGAATGGTGTCAAAGAATGGGGAGAATGACATGGTGTCATTGTATTCTTTATGTACCTATCTGTTGTGGTAACCAAACACCATCATGGTTGCCATCAAGTCCAAAGGGGGATATTGTTGGAAATATGATGCAGAGTGTTGTCCTTAATGGCAACCCACTGAATGAAGATGAAGAAATACGACTGTTGACATGTGTTGTCCTTGATGGAAAACCACCTGATAAAGTTATTCTTGACTTGATGGACTTGGTAAATGATGTTTGTTAGCAATATGATGATGACTGTTGTCCTTGAAAGGCAACCCTCTTGATGAAGATAATGACAACTTACTGGATGAAGTTGTGCTTGATAGAATATGTCCTTGATGAAGGAAATCTGATGTATCTACAGTATGTACAGAAGGAAATGAAGAAAGGAATTCAGCATGTACCAATTCTATGATGAAAAGAGTATGTTTCAAGGAATACGCGGATATGTCTAAGGGAAGTCGCGTATGCACGCAGAGAACAACGTTCCAAGTCGCGTATGGGAAAAAGCGCTCATAATGTATTGTTTTGGCTCATGGTATTGTTAGGCTCATGGTATTGAAGGCTCATGGTATTGTTGGGCTCGTGGTATTGAAGGCTCATGGTATTGTTTTGGCTCATGGTATTGAAAAAGGATAAACCTATATAAGGAGAAGAAATTCATTGTGCAAATAATGAGTGTGGGTGCAAGATGTCTGAGCTTGAATGAATACTTCTCTCTGAAGTAGATCTGAATGGAAAGGGTTACACTTGAATGATAAATCTGAATGTATGATGCACCAATGATGAAGAAGGGGATCTAGATCTGAAATGTACTTGTATCTGCTAGATCTGATTATGGAAGACTTAGATCTGAAATGAGGCGAACATCTGTCTGAAGTAAAAGGGTAAATCTGAACTGAATATCTGATCTGAAGAAGTATGCTGCTCTATAATGATTGAAGATCTATACGCTACTTCGCCGCAGAGGAAGCGCGTATATACGCGGCTTCGCCGAAGAGAAAGCGCGTATGCGCAATGAAATATATACAGAGGTATACGCTGGTTTGTGTGGACGGAAGCGCGTATATACGCGACATCAGTGAAAGGAAAGCGCGTATGCAAACTAGGGTTTGCTGAAGCATGGGGTATGAAATCTCTGATCTGATCTGCTCTGTTTTAGCTATCTGTTGTTGATGTTTGACTGTGCTTAAATATATGGAGAGGGTCCAGTCTGAAAATATGATGAAACGTGGCCTGCAAGTTGTGTTCTATTGAAGTTGTTGGATCCAGTGTGAAAATTGATGAAACGTGGTCCAAGGTGGTACTGAGGGTTGTAGCCTTCAGTCAGGGGGTTGTAGCTCCCTTCCAGGTGAGGCTGGTAAACGAGATCGGGGGGTCGTAGCTCCCTTCCAGGTGAGGCTGGTAAACGATATCGGGGGGTCATAGCTCCCTTCCAGGAGAGGCTGGTAAACGAGTCAGGGGGTCATAACTCCCTTCCAGGAGAGGCTGGTAAACGAGCGCAGGTGGGTGCCTGCGTGCTGGTCAAGTCTGCGCCAGCACATATGTTGTAAGATGTTTTATCTATAATAAAATATTGAAGGCTGAGCAACTGCAGCGGTGGTTTTCTCCCGATTTGGGTTTCCACCTAAAAATCCTGGTGTTCATGTGTGATGCTTTGTGTGATGGTTTATTCTGTTCTTACTGCACATGTTTACTGTTTATTAAATATCTGATGAATAAATGATGGAATGGTTTAAGTGAAGAATTAATGACATAATTAGTTCTCTGTGTATACGCGAGTTTGATAAAGGGTATCCGCGTATATACGCGAGTCTTCTTCAGGAAAGTAGCGTATGGGTTTTGAAGTAAAGAAAAGTAAAAAGTTTTGAATATGCTGTAAATACTGATTCACCCCCCCCCCCTCTCAGTATTTTTCCCAACAGTCCTGAAGGTGGAGGAAGGTGGATGAGCATGTATGAAGGATATGTGAGGCCTTTTTCCAATATTAGCACACCTCAAAGGCCTATCTTGCAAAAAAAGTTCATGCCCACAATATCCTTCATTAACCCTGAAAATATGATTTCGATGGCACATCTTGAGAGCAATATGAGGTGTCCAGGAGGAACATGGAATTGTATAAGTGGATGTGGATGAGTGTATTAACCCCTGCAAGTCACTAATAACTCTTTCATATTATAAATTAAGGGCATACATCAACATTGCAGTGAAATTAATCAAAGTAGAAAGGATGAGGTGAATTTTATTTCTTCAAGATGTATTCTATCATGCATCTAATATATTTTCCAAATCATGTTGTTAAATTATAAAGTGAATAAACCAAGCATGAAAAATAATTTCAATCCAAAACCTAGAAATTTCCAAAAATCATAAACACATATTTTTGGCTTGTTGTTGTATACTCCTCAACTACACTTCCCACAAGAGAGGTGGTGATCAAACCTACAATTACAATTTTTCAAAATAATTCCTACTTAAACAAGGAAATAAATACAATGAATTGAACAAGAACAAGGAAATAATACACGAGATGAGATAAAGCCTCTGGGTTGGGACCTGACCCAAGGGTTTAACCCTCCTAAGCTAACTTAGATGCAAACCAACAAGGGAACTTTCATTAACAGAAAATAGAGTTATAATACATAATCTCAGAATGAATATAACAATCTCAAGTGCTCAACCTCCAATATCTCTTACTAGCTCCAAGGATTCGAATCCTAATAATCCATTAGGCCTATTTATTTATACCAAAAGTGACTGAGGGAAAGCTCCCTTGAGAGGAGGACTACTTCACTCAAAAATATTGAAATGAGTAGATTTTTTTCCCTTAGATCTCCACATGCACTTGAGTTCCTTGGTTGTTAGTGAAATTCAATCTACTAGTGAGAAATATTTGGACTCAAGTAGAGTCAGATAGTTAATGTAGTGGATAAACCTCCTGTATTCGCTCTAGATGCCTCCAACAAGCCCTTGCATAATAAATGTCTCCAAAAATGCTTCTCTTACCTGAATATTAACCACATTAGGCCATGAAATATGCCATGCACCCTTTAGCCTCCCTAATAAGAATATTATGGTTAAAAATGTAAATTAATGTGAGAAAAGGAGAGTTAAGCACTATAGATATCACAATGGGCCTCAAAATACACCTATTGATGGGACCCATCATCACCCCCTCGCTAAAGATGTTTCTCACCCTCTGAGAAACTCAGTCACTGATGTGAAGTTAATTCATGGACCTGATGGCCTCTATGACATCCCAAGGCATCTAAGATGGTGTGCTTTCTTATGGATAGAACCTTGCATTTTCTTCTATTTCTGCCCACTCCCTTTATTCTTATACTTGGTTTCTTCTCTCTTGTAGGCCCAAAAAAAAAGGGAGAACTGAGTTTGAGCCCTATCCAATTGTTCTTTAACCTTTTCATGTTCCTTTTGTAGAGTGGGTTTCTTTCCAGGCATTCCTTAGTATTTTACGAGAGTGATACTCCCTGATTTTCAAAATGTGAGGCGAAGCATGCCATGTACTTTGAAAATCTTGCAATATTTCAGTCCCCAACAACCTAAAGGTGTCCTCAAAGGTGAGGATACATTTTTCTCGTGTTTCCTTTTACCGATGGAAAAATTTGGGATCAATGGAGATGATGTTGTGGTTATTGACGACAACCTTGGAGCTTACTAACTCTCCTATGATGTACAAAGGATCATTTTATTCTTTCGTCATCACCCTCTTCACTTCCTCAACCCTTTTTTCTTCATGGGTCAACCAAGAGGATAGTTCCATTAGTTACATGTCCCAAAATCTTGAGTTTGGGTCCCAAACTTCATGTATGTTAGGATCATATTATGCATATAGAACTCAACCATTTTGGCTTTTTCCTTAATACTTAGCTTTTGAAAAAAGTCAATGAACTTCCTGTAGTCTTGGAATGGTAAAGAGCCATGTTGTGCTAATGTTTTTATCTGGAATTTCAACCACTCCTCCTTGAGGAAGATGATATAGGACTTGGATGGTTACCTTCATTGTATGGCTTCCATGGAAAAAATTTCCATGGTGGCAAGTTGTACCTCTTTTTTCTGTAGCTGCTCCCCCAACCTCTTACTTTCCAACTGTAGTTTCTCCTTCACGACATACTCCCTTAGCCTTAATTCATTCAATTCCTTTCTCATTTGATGCAATTTTACCTCCATGAGGCCCATATCTTTTACCTTCTTGGAATTTTAAATTTGCATCCATCATTGAGTTCTACCTCTTTCCCTTTCCAACTCAAAGAAGAGTGGTATTGAAAATTTTGTGGGTATACTTTTTCCATCCTCTAAATTTGTTGTAGGATCCAAGGTCAGGTTGTGGATCAATCTCCTTGAGTTATTGTAGGCCTTATTATTCTACTTTTTATGTGGATTCCCCTTCTTGTAGCATTCCCTATTTCTCCTTTAGAAATTATGTTCTTTCTTGTATTAGCCTTGTTTTTGTCTGTAGCTCCTTTGTTATCTCCCATAGCTCCTTTGTTTTCTCATGTAGCTCCTCTGCCTTCTCCTATAGCAGGGTAGCTTGTTCTTTGAGCCTTTTAGATGTGACTTCTCTAGTGGTGGGCCTCCCTATGTGTGGAAAAGGTTGTTTACCCTTGGCTTTAAGGCAGGTAACCTCCTCAATCTTCCCTTCACCATGCCCTAATTGATATTTTTGGTTGGTTGACTCATCAATGGTGATGATGAATATTGAAGGAGGTTGAGGCTTCCATTTCTTTATCTTAGTGCTATTTATCTTCTTAAAGTACAAGGGGCATTACCTAGGATGCCTTCTCTTGGGTTTGATAACTGTGATAAGTGTGGCTAAGATAGTAACCACCTTTTTTTTGTGTTCCCTCGTGAGAGGCTTATTTGTTTCCAATTTTTTCCTATCATTTTAGATCTTGAGGGATATTTAGGGATCTCTTATTTTGATTCACATTCTCCTTCCTCTTCTTCCTCTATCTTTTCTCCTTCCTTTTCCTCTTCCACTTCCTCTTCTTTCCTACCTCCAACACTAGATTTTGGTGTCTCTTCTTGCTATGTTGTGGTGAGTGCATGTGTTTTAATGAATGCCTCTTTGTCTAAGTCCATAAAGTTAATACACAACACCGGGTTCTGGAGGTGGCTTAAGGAATTCATGACAGTTATATTGATGAGGCCATGATGGGAAATGTCTTGGTGCCTCCCTTCCCTCACTGTTTGGCTCATTTCAATGATGGACTGAAAGAGGAAATGTGGAACACTGAGTCTTATTGGAATTGGTAACTTTATCTGGAACCTTAGCTCATGGAGTAGACTAAATTTATAATTATACACAATATTGAAACTCCCCTCACAAGATATGTACTTTACGATGTTATAGACTACTTAATCCCAAGGTTAAGGGAGGATTTCTCTTATCACTCCATTTTTGTCTTCAACAGGTTCCTCTTCAGGGAGGAAATTTTTGTTTTTGTTTTTCTTTTTTCTGAGCTATGACATGTATTTTCCTATCCTCTTTTCCCCATCGAACTCCTAAGGGTATGGCGGTCACTCTACTGATGAGTTTTGTGTTCACATGGATGGAAAGTCCCATTATAACAATGGTATCACTGTCCCCCTTGAGAATTGAGGGCCATGGAAAACTCATGGGTTACCTCATCATCGTACCCCTTAAATTGTTAAAACAATCCCATCCATTGGTATCTTAGAAAAATGCCTCTAATAGGGATGCTGATGGATTCTTTTGGTGTCAGTGGGCTCTCTTCAATTGAATCCTCCTCCCATGGATTCTATTGATACTTCCTTAAATTATTCTAAGGGAATTTCTAAGATTTTTTCTTTGAGTAGTCTAGGATGCAGAGGTAGATATAGGGTGGCTGATGCTTTTTGGTAAGAGAAGGAGAAGGATGATAACCTTTACTGTAGTGAAAAAAAACTTTACTCTTCTCTTTCCTTACCTTTCTTATGTGATAAAATAATTTTTTCACAGGAATTTACTTACACAAGGGTTTGCTACATGATGCCTATAGAAAGAAAAATTATCTACGCAATTGTATAGAAAGTGAGGAGGGATGAGGCCACTTATCCTTCTAAAGATGATTTCTCAAAGTTCATGGGGGTTTGAGGAAAATTCCTGGTTTTACAGGCTCCTTTTCTCCTCTCAATTCATCACTGTATCACTTCTTATGTGCTTTTGTAGCAATTTAGGTACTCCTATTGTAGTGGTATCCAGTCCTGTAGCACCTGCAAACTAAGGCTATAACAGTTCTGTAGCACACTAGGTAGCCTCTAGCTCATCCTTTGGTACCTTGATGGGCATCTCCAACTATTTCCTGGGAATGAGAAATTATGCAATTGAAATCAAGCCTTGTCCTTTTATTCCATTTTGTGGTAAGGGGCTCAAAGCGCTTGGTGACCTGCCTTTGCACAAATTTCCTCTTTTAGCCTTTGTCCCCACTCCTCGTAATTATCACTCCCCCCAATTTGAATTTTCCATGCTCATGGGTGGATGAATAGATTGGTAATCGAAGGTGGCCAAGGTTACTAGCTTCTTCCAACCCATAAAACTCTACTCTCGTTCATTAATCACATTTTTTTACCATTATGCACATAGGGAAAAGGTGAGGGGTGTCATACCCAAGCCTACCTGTGATGTTGAGTTGCTGGAGATGCATGCATGTTGATGATAGATTGAATGATTGATCAACTACTCTCTAATGGTGCTAACTTCCTTTGTATTTCTTATGCACAAGTATTCTTTAACAAAAAAACATGATGATGTAGTCGACTAATGAAATATCTCTTCCATGCATCTATTTTTCCAGTGTTCGATTTACTACTGCTGAAGTGTATTGGTGATCATGCAACTAATCCTAAGGAATGGTGTGGCTTCTCTAAGCCTCAGGGATGGCCTCTTGATGCTTCAGGGTGGCCAAATATTCATTCTAGAGCTGCAACAGTATTTGGTATATGGTCTTGTTGGATCTATGCAGGCTGCTGCAAAGCTGATCTCCTTCCTGTAACAGTCACCCAGTTCCTTCTCAAACCTCATACTACATTCAGGGACTTGGAAAATTCATAGTGAGTCTAGGGAAAGGATCAAAAGCTTCCAAAGGTGGTGAAATTTTGTGAAAAAGAGTGAAGGAAGAGTCCTTTGTTCTATGTTTTTTTAATGGATAGAGGTGGAACCCTGAGGATGGAATTAGTTGAATGGAGTGGATGAGAAGTGAAGGAATTTGAGTGGAACTCTCCTAACCTTTCGCAAGGAAATATATGACCTTTTGGCTCCTTTTTTGCAAGTGGATCTCAATCATGTAGCATTTATGGTTGGTCCTATAGCAGTTCAAGACAATCCTATATAAGTTTAGGACAATATTGTAGAAGTTCAGGACAATGCTTTAACATTGCAGGATTGAGGAAACATTGGGTGTAGTTTCTTGCTAAGGGATGGAGAAAGGTAGGGAGGTGGATGAATGACGATGAAAATGTAGTGGCTGGCTGGGGGAAGTGGAGAAATGGACTATGGACTCTGTTCTTCAACTGTTGTCCCCTTGACTATCTGGAGTCCCGCAAAATAAAAATGTTAGCAGAACTCATGTAAGGATTCCTCCTTGTGTTTTTTATTTTTTTGAGACATGTATACTACCTCTGGAGAGGTTTTCAATCTACACACCTTCCCTAGGCACCTCATAGGAGGTTTTCATTTGGGGATATTTTCTTCTTAATTCTTCTCTCTCTCTCTCTCTCTCTCTCTCTCTCCCCCTCTCTCATACCCACTCTCATGAAATTATTCCACTATATAGGGGCCCACACACACACACACTCTCTCTCTCTCATACCCACTCTCATGACATTCTTCCACTAGATAGGGGCCCAACCATATTGTTATTATTTTTCCTTTGAAATCCTTGAATCTTGAGTCATATATAAGGGCCCAATCACCTTCTTGAAAATCTCTCTCCCTAATGTGTTTATCATGAAAAATCTTCCTCTAAATCTGGACTACCTTAGTGTGAAGGAGATCTTACAACCTAAGTTGATCCAAACCATTAAGTTGGAGCAACCTATCTTGTTGTGCTGTAGTGAGGTCCAATTGTAACTGGGCTGTCATCCTTAGGGTATTATATTAAAATTCAATAGACAATAGGGCCTTCTTCACATAAACTAATTCGAATGAAGTAAATCTAGTGGTGGTCTTCCAAGTAGTATTGTAGGCCCAAGTGGCTTTTATAAGTTTGTCCGCCAAATCCTTTCTACTGCTACTAAAAACCTTGGTTAGAATTTTCTCCAAGGATCTATTTTTGACCTCCACTTACCCATTTTCCCAAGGGTGATAGGTAGTGAATGTCTTGTGATTGATGTGGTGTTGCTTCATGAGGTCTTCGATCATATTTGAGTTGAATTGTATCAGTTGATCAATGAAAAAATCGCTTGGAAAACCAAACTTGTAGAGGATGTTCTCCCTCGGAAACTTATCCACCTTCTGCTCATTTTCTACCTTTATTTCCTTTGTTTCATCCCATTTAGTCAGGTAATCAATGCAGACAATGATATAATTCTTGTGTCCTATTGGGGGATCAATGGGCCCAATGAAGTCTATGCCCCATTTCTCAAATGGATCTAGAGTCACTTGGGGTTGTAAGGGAATTTCATCCTTAGTGTTAGTATGAATCTTTCGTCGGAAAATATCACTTTAGCTACGCATAAAAAATAGCCCTAACATCAAGTATGGATGCCAATATCTTTAAGTCTACAGTTAGTTGATCCAAATAATGTTGCACAAATCCAAATCTAAGCATAAAAGACATTAAGCAGTAAAAATAAAATATGGCTCCATGCATCCAATAGAAAAGACAAGAACAAAGTTTTTGAAAGAATTTTTTATATTAAAAGGGGGCACCTGAGAGGAAAACAAGAAAGTTTTTTTCCGGTTCTCCTCAAAGGGATGGGTTCTTGAAAGTCCTCAGCGTTTTAGATCTAAAATTTCTCTCTCTTGTTGGTGTAGAAAACCCAGACAAACATAGAACTGAATGGGAGCTCACAAGGCAAAAATGGAGAATGTGACCCAGAGTATAGATCCAGAGTGATATAATGCAATGAAAGGTGACTAATGAATGGGGAAAACCCTTCTATTTATAACAAAATATTAGGGTGGTCTAGAACTTCGTGTATGAATAAAATATTATTAATCGAATTATAGAACCACCCTTTAGGAATATATTATTATATTTGTTGGAAAGAAAAGGATTTTTGACTTGGTTCAATTCCTTTGTTTATAAATAATAAATAAATAAATTATTTATTTAATATTTTAAGGAAATGGTGGGAATATAATTAAATAAATAATGATTTATTTAATTATTTATAAATGATTTAGTCAAATTTAACTAGGAATATTATTTAAATAGGATTTAAATAACTTATTCCTAGGAAATAATCAAATAAATAAGGATTTATTTAATTGATTTGCTTGTTTTGGGTTAAATATGACCAGGAAATATAAAAAAATATAGATTTTCTTATTATTTCCTTTTGGGGTTTCCTGTTTAGACCATAAACAACTTAATAAAGGTGTTTTACTAAGCTATTTCACATAGTGAAGGCAATTTTACTTAGGGTAAAATTGGTCTTACATGGTGTACTTGGGTTCATCTAATGATAGTAGGTTAGATGACCAAAAAATGGTGTAACACTTAGGTGCGGGCTTACTCATCCTTTGGCACTGATCACACCTGGTGGTGTAGCTTTTTTCATCTTGATGTAGAGTGGGCCAATAGTAACCAACTTGTATAAATTTGAAGGCTAATCTCTTAGCAGCAAAGTGGCCTCCACAAGGTCCATCATGGAATGCTAAGAGGATTTAAAATACCTCCTCTTCCCTCACGCATCTTCTCAAAATATGATTTGGACCCAACTTGAAAAGATTCCCCCCAATCCAAGTGAATGGGGCACTTTTCCTAACAATATTTCTCTTCTCCTTAGAGGATATACTAGGAGGGAACCTATCAAAAACCAAGTAGTTTTCTATATCAACAAATTGAGGAGATAGCACCGATATGGAAAATAGGTTTTCATCTGGGATCTGATCATCTACCATCTCCTCGTTTTCTACAGGCAAGGTCAATCTTGACAAGAAATATACAACCACATTCTCTTTCCCTGGTTTTCCAATAATAGTCAAATCAAATTGCTGCAACATAACAACCATATAATTATCCTAACATTGACATCGATTTATTCACTAAATACTTAATGGTTGCATGATCAGTGTAGAAATTTTTTTGATATCCAATGATGTAGTTCCCTTGTTGAAAGGGTGCACCACGACCAGGAGTTATTTTTTAGCGAATGTACAGTTTATTTAAACATTAGAAAGGTTCTTACTAATGAAATAGATAAAATAGGGAAATTTTCCTTCCATTTTCCCTAATGCTGTCCCAACAAATTTATTTGATGCATCTGTGTGTATATGGAAAGATAATTCCCAATTGGGACCCCTAAGGATGGGTGCAGTGGTAAAATTTTCTTTTAGCACTTCAAAGGCTTCTTGACATTTGTACAAGGGTGACGCCAATTTACTGAAGTCTTTAATGAAACTTTTATAATACCCAACCAATCCAAGGAAAATCCTGGCATCTCTTTTATTTTGAGGGATGGGTACCCTTTTAATGATGGAAATTTTATTGGGTTCAACCTCTATCCCTTCCTTGGATATAGAATTACCTAGCATAGTCCCTGCATTCATAAAAAATTCACATTTTTTAGGACTTAATCAAAGATTCATCTCAATGCATTTCTTTAATACTTTACACAGGTTAGAAAGAGCTTCCTGGAAATAACAACCATAAGGGGTGAATTCATGCATGTATATCTCAATAGTTTCATGAACAAGGCTAGAAAAGATACTCAAAACTGACCTCTGGAAGGTAACAAGGGCATTACACAAACTGAATGGAAGGACCCTATAGGAAAAGGTACCCTAAGGACATTTGAATGTAGTATTGTCTTGGTAAGAAGGGATGATATGTATCTGGTTGTACCCACTAAATCCATCTAGGAAGGAAAATAATCTATTCCCCGCAAGGCTAGCTAGGAAATGTTTAAAGAAAGTAAAAGGGAAATGGTCTTTTTTTGTAGCTTTGTTAAGTTCTCGATAATCAACACAAATCCTCCACTTCCCATTTTTATTGGGGAGTATGGTATATGACCCCTTGATCGAGTATATTTTTTAATTCCTCTTTCACAATGTCCTTAAGATATGGATTCATCCTTCTCTGAGGTTGGTGCATAAGCTTGCATCCCTTTTTGATGTAGATATGATGAGTACAACCTGAGGGATGTACACCTTCATCTCCTTACAGTCCCAAGCAAAAGTAACAAGGTGTTTCCCTAACACACTGCATAATTGTTCTTCCCTCTTAGCTAGGAGAGAGGGGTTTATATTTAGAGTTCTATATGCGCTAATATCTACAAACTTGGCATGTTCTAGGCTAGGCTCAGCAAAGCACAAATCAGTCCAAGTATTACTCTAAAATTCTATTAGGGTCCAACCCTAACCCATTTATTTATGTAATAATCCCACAAGGGCCTAGTCTGAGTCATAGTTAATTGGTTGAGTCAATAAAGCCTATAAGCGGTTATTCACATTAATAATAATTGCTAATGGTTGACCCACATTCTAGAAAAGGGACCACAATTAGTTATAAATGGGCCTTAGTTAATAAATAAGGTGGTTAACCCATGATTATGTCAAGGACCACTAGTAGTTAGGGTTTTGGATGTCATTAGGCTATAAATAACATTAGAGAGAAGGAAGAAATATTGTATAGTATTGTAATTGAGCTCTGCTCTATTGGGGGTTTCCCCCTCGAAGAGACAAGTGAGCATTGTATCTTGTTTCTGCATAATGTAATATCTACGTCACTTATCTATTTTCTGGTGATATCTATTTGTCTTAGCTATTGTGTTTCACATTTATGGTGTTTTGGCTCGTCTAACATGTCAAGTGCATAATAAGTGGTATATGAGCTCTTTCTAGGGCTAGCGGTACCTCTAGTTTTCACATTTTTTTTTTAAGGCTAGAGACATGTTTCGATGTCTTTAAACCACGTGATCTATCATTGAGCGCATAACCTGCGTATTTTGGGAAGCATGCACATAGGAACTACAAGAGGTGGTCATGTTTGTTGGACTCCCTTGTAACCCCTATGAGTGCCCCTTCGAGTAGTAGCACATTAAATAGAACCGCACACGAACTGCACTTACATGTACCCTCAGGTATATAGGAAGCCCCCCAAGAAACTCTGAAACCCAGCCATAGTTTAGCCATCAATCGTCTTTCTACTTCAATACACTGAGAATAGCACTCGGGGAGATTACTTGCACGTACAACAAGCCCAAGTGATGTCGTTCCTTGCGATCCAAATGCCCTAGATTTATAGGTAGGGAGGGACCCCACTTCTTTAGACACCTCTATTTATACCATTTTTGCAAACTTAGCTCTAAAGAGGGACCCTAACATAATGACTAAAATCCCATTAACTTCTCCAAAATTGTCTAGACCTGAATCATATAATGAGGTTGAGGAATACACGCTCATTTATTTTTTCATTGGCTTGGCACAAAAAGTATATACTTGGACATTCTTCCCCATTTTAAGCAACTTTATCTAATCTAAACTCTTACCATCAAGGTCTAACCACATGAAAATATTTCCTTTGGTAAGGGAAATATTATTCCATATCTTTCTCCACCACCATTTGATCTCCACCCTGCATTGTTCAACCATTTCCCTATAGCATAGATTTTCCAAGTAGTTTCCCTCCACCTTATTATAGAACCAAATAAAAGCATATTTCTCAGTAGACAACTAAAGGCGAGACTTATTTAACTTTCCTAGAAAGGAATTCTAGAGAGAGACATTAACAACTTCGAACCCAAGATCTTCTATGGTAAGTAACCCTATGTACGGAGAGGAGAGTCTCTTGGGTTAAATATTTTTTTTAACATGAATTTACCAAAATACTAAATATTATCCAAAAATAAAATGTCCTAATTGCAACCCATAATTTCATCCACTCCCACCCTAATTCCTAAACCATTAGTCCCTACCTTCTAAGCTAGAAATGCTCCTAATTTTGAAAAAGCTAAGGACAATGGCTTCCATTAATTTATAAAATTACATGTGCTATTGCACTCCCTCCTAATCAAGTATATAAATTAGTTAAGGGTGATATACTTTCGAACTATAATTTGTTTCCAAAGATTTTCCTTTGAGAGAAAGTTCCACAATGATTTTGCTACAAGGGCTTACTCGAAAAGATTAATATCCTTTAAGCCCCGACCTCCCATAACATTAGGTATAGTTATTTTTTCCTAGATAACCCAATGAGAAACCTTATATTATGAAATTCCTTACCACAATAATTTTAAACAACATTACCTAATATTGTCCATGAACCCTTTTGGAATGGAGCCAAAGTATTCAGGTAAATTGAATAGCTTCCAAAGTTGATTTAATATGGATGAGTTTTATACCTCATAAAATCCAATTATTGCACTAAAGGGAAATTATTTTTCTAGTACCCATAAGAAATAATTTTTGGCATAGCCATTAGTTTCCAGATTAAAGCCTAAGTATTTGAAGCTCCCATCATGACTGTATTTTTGCAAAGGAAAACAAGCATTTAAATTTGAAAAAAGTCCATCGCTTGGATTTTATGTATATAATTCCAACTTAAATACATTTACCTCCATCCTAGTAGCCTTATAAAAGAATTAAAATATATCCTTAAGATTATAATAATCCCCACCAAGAACCCAAGAGAAGCATAGTACATCACCCTAGAAGGTAAATACGATAAGGGAAGCTTGCTACCTAGTTTAATTCCAATCACTAACCTCCTCCTAAAATATTCAATTGAGTGGCTTAGACCCTCAACTACAAGGATAAAGAGATAAGTAGATAACAAATATCCTTGTATTAAACATCTTATATTCTTTAAAAATGAAGAATCTAACCCATTTATAAGTACTACGAAATTTGATACAGAGACACAACACATTATCCACTAAACAAGAGGTAAAGAGAAACTAAGACAATAATAATAAATGAAGATAAATCCAAGGATCTCTATCATACACCTTGGATAGAACAAAAATGAGAATTTCTATGGGGAGGTGATCTATTTTTATCGAATGAATCCCCTCTTGAGCTAACCTGATGGGTTCATGTATCTCTCTTCCCTTTCGGTGACTAAATTTCTCAATTGACACACAATTAGAGAAAATCATATTCAACCTCATAGTTATTAATTTTGGGATTATTTTATATAAGCTATTACATAGAGATATAAGACACAAGTCATGAAAATATGTAGGAATATCAACCTTACATATGAGAGCTAATAATGTCACATTTAAACTACCAAGGGCCTATTTCGTCAATTGAACCTCCTCAACCCAAAGAAGGTCACTACCTAGGATATCAAACAAATATAGATTAAATTCCAACATCCATCCATATGGATTGAGCCTCCTATCCTTCTTGAAATAATAATGTATAACTAGAGTCTCCTCTTTTTACACTAGCTTGTAAATTTTCTCACATATGTCCTCGTTCAACATCATGGGAAAAAAGGAGGCCACCTTCAATACTTTTGGAAAACCCAATAACCTCCTTGGAAACATATTCAAAGATATTGACTGATATAGATAACAAACCTTGGAAATCCCTTATATAACTTTCATACATAGCTATTATGTCCAAAAATGTGTTATGAATCCTCTTATGAAATCCAAAATCATGATTATTATTATTATTATTATTATTATTATGAATCATTGCTAATCAAGTTCCCTAATTATCCATCCTCCAATCATATTCCTTGGCCTTTTAAGAATCCATGTATTTAACATTTTGTAGATATTCCTCACTTATAATACCTCCCCTTGAACTAAGAAATAGTTTGGACAAACTATCTTCCACTTCTTTTAGATGTGAAACTTTGTTCCAACACCTAATTAGGGAGGCCCATGCCAAAACCTTTTCATTTACATTATTTCAAAAATATACAAAATGATTACAAGTAGAAATACTAAGTGAAGGATCAAAATAACACTAGTTATCTTTAATTAGAGCCTTTAAGTCATCCTCTAAACCCCACCTAGGATTGTACTTAAATGGAGACCCTAGTTTTTGCACTAGAAGATATATTTCTAGTAACAATGGGAAATCGTTTGAGAAATTGTTACTACAAACCCATGACTAAACCATTTGGATTTATGGTGAGAGGTCCTCATGAATAAGAAACTTTCCAAACCTAATTGATATCTCATTAACCTTTTATTTTTTATTTGACTAAGTGGGGTTTGCCTCCTGTTTTCGTTGCGACAAACACTATCCAAAACTTTTCCCACATTTGAATTTTTAAGCCTCCTTGTGAACTTATGATATGTCATTTCAAGTTGTCCGCTATCAATTCATGGTTAGTTGATGTTTTCCAAGTGCTTAAGTATTATTCTGAGCTTATAAAGTGTCGAAGTCACTTTCTTGCACATGTTTAGCTTTCAATTCATCTACAAGCACACTTCTTTCCAGCAAGCTTAACAATCAATCTCTATCTTTGAAGTTAAGCATTGTGCAGTCCTTGAGAAAAATTCTTGTGTAGTATCTGGAAATAGTGATTGCGTAGTCCTTAATGGCAAGTATTGTGCAACTCATGAACATTGGAAAACCCCTTCCAACAATACTTACCCAATCGACAAGGACATGGCACTGTGAAATAGTGCACAATTCTAGTTGACAATATCTCTGACACTTAGTTAGAACTATAACATCATCCGAGTGAGTTTTATCACCTCTCACTTTTGCAAACTTTGGTTTTCATAGGTGTTGCTTTCACTTTCGCAACTATCATTTTTGCTTATTTTCACTTTCATAAGTGTTTCTTTTGATTCATGTTGGGCCGCAAAAATTCCATCCTATTTTACCCTCATTTACATAATTTTACCATATTCCATAACTCTTTACCATATTATGTAGCTTCATAACTCTACATTAATAACCATTCTCAGAATCATGTGGGTTTATAATTATTATTTTCAAATTTATTTATTTTAAGTATTTTGAGAGAATTTATGATTAAATATTAGGAGATTAACATGTTTTCATATATATCTAAAGCATGGAAAATTTTAGGGGCTAATATTCGCAGGTGGGCTAATTTTCCAAGGTTTTTCCAAAAAAAAGATTCGTAAATTTCCATTTTTTTATAAAAGTGATTCGCCCAAATTTTACAATATAAAATTATTTTACCTTAAAAATCACCAACATTATATAGACAATATATATAATATCATTATAAATTTGAATAATTTTACAAATACATCAATAAACATTTTATATTTTTCATATTAGGGACTAGTGAGATTCGCCAAATTTTTAAACTTCAAAATAATTTTCCATCCTTAAAATTTCCCCTGATCTAAAGGTGGGATGATTTTAATGATATTGTAGGCCTATTTGATGATTCTGGAAGCGCCTTATTTGGCCCCTCAACCACAAATTCGAATTTAAATTTTAAACTCATGAATATTTGTGGAATATGTTAGTCATCAATAATTTTTACCTATTTAGATGACTAAATGCTTTGTCCTGGATTTCTAGAAACAAAATTCAAGAATCATGTGAGTTCTAGAAATCTCCTCAAAAAGAAAATTTTCACTATCCTGTTTCTCTGTCGAAGCATGGCTAATCTATCACCCAGACAAGACCAATGTCCCTCACTCTCACTATGTTTGCCACCTCTTCTTATAACACTCTATCTCTATTTTCCTAAGCCCTCTACTTTCACACCTTGTTTTGCCAAGTAAACCAAACTTTTTCCCCTACTCACAAAGTGCCCCAAGCAATGGTGATTTCAAAACTCCCTTTCTAAAATCCCTCTAAAGTAAACAATTTTTTCTAGTTGTCTAGGATGACAGTGAATAACAGAATGTCAAAACCCTGTCCCCTCATCCAAACCATGATTCAAGCTTATTCAGTCAAAAACCTATTCCAAGGACATTACAATGAATCAAGTAGGGTCACCTATGGTATGCACTATCATGGTTCTAAATTAACTATTTCCATAGATATTCAAAGGTGAAGTCAAGAGAACACAAGGATGAAGCTTATCATTGTCCAAAGAACATCAGAGACCTCCAAATATATCTTCTTGATCACGTAGTAAGCCTGCAAAGGAGAAATTTACCATGTCCAAGCATTTCTGCAGAAATGTTTTGTAAATGGTCAACAACAGAACAGAGTCAAAGAAGGAGGCCTAAAAAACTTATAAAGGCATCCACAACTGGTAGTAAGAAACAACAGGCTTAAGTTTACAAGGAAGATCATGATCTCATGATATATTGTTATGAAGTGTTGCCCATCAAAATGTCCATGTAGGTCCTAAAAGACATTGGCACATAAGAAACATTGTACATCAATCAAAAAGATCATTAAAAAGTTGTTTGGCCTCAAGCACGAATCTTGTAGAGGAACAACTGCCCTTTGCTCACATTCCTGCAAAGAAGACTAAAAAGCCATCAGATTAGCCATGAGGTAATGTAAAAGAGGAGGATCATCATAAGAGGACCATTACTAGCAAGCAGAAAGTAGCAAGGTATGTGTTTAATGAGAATCAGGATGTATGACTGTTTTGACCAAGCAATAGAGAAATACTAGGGTTACAAAGGCAAAAGAACACATCAACCCTCCAAATGATCATTGAAGGTTTAGAAATAAGTTATGAGTTTAAATAAGTGTTTCTTTAAGAACTTAGAAGACAACCCCGTTTGCTTTTTTCTAAACATCCCTAAAAACTTAGAAGTTTGGGAAGATGGATGAAGATGGTCAAAAGTGACAAAGAAGCCTCCTTCATCACAACAGATGGTTTCAAAAGGTTTTCATGTTGCCCTCTAAATGTTTTGGAAAAAAGGGCATTAACTCTCCTACACTAAAGGAATACAAAATATGGAAGAATATTAGTCAAAAGGAGAAATGGAAAAAATAATGAGTTTACTGTGTGTAGGTGTTAAAGTCAAAAACATTTATTTTTCCAAAAATAGGCTGAGAGGTATAGGCTTGGTGTCTTCAGGAAGGTTGTCAAATTAAAAAGAACCTTAAGAGGCCTCCAACAGTGAAAAAAAAGAATGAAGTTTTAATCAAATTGCCCACCTACAAGACCAAAAGTAGTCAAAGGCACAGTGAGAAAAAGTGAATAGAAATGAACATTATAAAAGTGGGTTTGAATTCAAATTTATTTTTCAAAGGGTTATAAAGACTTGTTTGGGTATTCCCTCGCATCATTTGTCATTTTCAGACAAGAGAGAGCCGTTGGAAGTGATTTTGGAGGGTTTTGAGCAAAATTCGAAGAAGTTTACAAGCGCTACGCACCGAGGCCGATGCTATGCACCTTGCTTTCGTCTCTATGAAAAATAAAGGTGGTCGCAGTGTTATTTAACACTGCGCTACACACCTAGAGCCCAGTGCTACGTACCTGGGCAGGCACTATGCACAGGCTCAGAAAACTGTCTGATCGCCCACTAAACCGACTGGCACTACGCTCCTGAAGCCCCGACTGGCCAATCTCCAGCCTGAGTCAACCTAGGCGTTAGACACTGGCGTTACACATAGGCGTTATGCACAGGCGCCACGCACAGGCAGAGTGTGTCTTGAATTGCTAAAAGGAGCCCAAAATTTGAATTTTCTTCTTCAAAGCTTCTGCAAAAGTCAAAACAAGGTTGGTATTTACCTCCCTTACCTTCCAAACACTCATTTTCATAGGCAAAGGAAATGTTTAGAGGCTTGTTGTCATCAAACCCTAGGTTGCATAAAATCAATTTTTTGGCCTCCTAAGTTAGGGTTTGAACAAAGGGAAAGGTTATATATGTACAAATACACTCACTCACAACAAACCAACCTCTGAAAAAGTTGAACATACTCCTTAAAAGCTTCTTCTTGCCCTCATTTGCACAATTTTTCCCTCACTTCACTCATTGCCATCGTTTGACCCAAGGGCCCTCAAACAAATTTTAAAAAATCCTTATGTGCTAAAGAACTAGTCACCATGTCCAGGGCAGAGATTCACACTAGCAGTGATGAAAATCAAATACCTATCGAGCCTAAGCACAAGGGAGGAAGGGCCAATAGGTTTCAACCCTTAGAAACCATTCAAATTACCTCCTCTCCCATGATCCTTTCATACTTTCAGGATGTTGGGTGTTATCAGTTTTTTGAAAAGGTCAAGCAAGTCAAAAGCCACTTAGACTTGGCTAGATTGTTTGTCCTTGGCTTACAAAATCACCAAGTTAACCTAGCAGGAGTGGAATTTTAACTCTCATTTGAATCCATTTCAAAAGCAATAGGTATACCAGACAATGGTGAGATATGGTTTAAACAAAAGAAGTTGGATTTGAGCTATTATGAGCCCTACCTAAAACCTAGCTGTTAACAAGGCTGCAAAGCTGTTTTCCCTTTCTCCGACTTGATAGAGAGATATGCCTTACTGATGAGGCAGATTATCAGATATTTCACCTGTGACGGGAGATACTCCAGGATATACTCATATCATATAAGGTTACTAATGCAAAACACCAAATTAAAAATGATGAACCTAACATACTACCTTTTCCAGAGCATTGACAAGATGGCCTCAGTTGTTAAGAAAAGAAGCTTTGATCGCCAAATGTCGAGTATTTTCCACCACTCCTTGATTAAAATGATTGTCTTACACCAGCTGGAGCAACAAGGAATCCCTTGGGAAGTATTCATCTCACATGATGTGTTTAAAAACCCCCAAGCCTTCATTCATCAGAATCTACCTTCCACTTCACAACCACCTACCTCCAATCCTCCATCATCTCTACCTATGCCTTCTCCACAAAGAAATTCACCACCTATCCCTTCTCCTAATGTACCAAGTGAAGAAGCTGACAATAGCTACAATAAGGAGAAAATAGGTGACAATGATAAGGAAGAGGACAGTGAGGTAGAAACTGAGGTAGATGAAGACAACCAAGAAGAAGACAACAGTACTGAAGGGGATAATGAGGGCAGTGACCATGAAGAAAAAACAAACAACAGTGAGGAAGAGGCAGAAAATATTGAGGAAGACCAAGAGGGTGATGATAGCATGGAAAAAAGTGAAGAGAATAAAGCAGAAAATAGTGTTACAAATGCAGAGATTAATAAAGATGATGAAAGTGGTAAAAATGATGAAGATTATGGGAGAGAAACATAGTTTAAAGAAGAAGAATAGCAGAGTGATGATGACCAAGAAGAGGCAGCTTCTCAAGAGGGAAACAATGAGCAAGAAAATAGAGTTGCAATCAGTAAGCCCCATGATGAGAAAAAGGGCCAAGACATTGGGTCTTATAATGAAGAAAATGAAGATGAAGAGACAGGGGAAGAAAGTGAAGGAACTGAAGACTAAGAGAAAACAAATAATGAGGGTGAAACAGAGTTTGAGGGTGATGAATTTGACCAAGACAATGATACAAATGAGATAGTCAATGACAACTGTCATGAATGTCATGACACCAATCTACCTCCAAATGAACAAAAAGCTCAAAGTGACCATGCTGAAAGTAACAAAGAAGAAGACCTTGGTGAAGGACAGAGCCAAAAGGAAGCAAGCGAGGAGGATAGTGGTCAGTTTGAGAGCCAAGAAAACAATGAAGAAAATGGTGAAGAAGGCAAGGATAATGATGAGGTTAAAATCCAAGAAATCAATAACCGTATGGAGCATCAAGTGACTCATAAAATACATGACAAAGATGAGAAGGCTTGTGACACATCCAAAGGTAAAAACATCATCGTCAATCCTCTCACATGCACCTATCACAGAGGCAGAAGAGATGTGTTTGTTGCCTCAAAAAGGCAAAGGGCCATCTCTCCTCTAGCAATCAAGCATCAAGACAAAGGAAAGGGAAAGATGGAAAAAGGTGAGAAGAATGTATAGGTAAGAAGGAGCAAAAGGATCAAGAATACTTCTCAAGGGCCTCAATTCATTGATCTAGACAGTGAAAATGAGGAACAAGAGATGAACACTAGGTCGCTCCTCTTGGAAAAATATGCACAGCTTCAGGAATGGGAAATGGAATTTGATATGGCTCAAAGGGTCATCCACTATTACAAAGAGGAACATAAGCATTTCAAGGAGGTCAAGAGGGGCCTTGCCCTACAAAATAAAATGGCCAAACATTATGCAAGGAAAAGCATGCTTGCTAGTGCCAAGCTAAAGAAGGCCCTCATTAAACTAAAAGACCTAAAAAGAGCCAAAGTGCATGACAGCCTTGGAGTCTTGGTTGAGGCTTCTAAACAGGTGTCCAAAACCTCTTGAGGGGTCTCTCCACAAATTTTGAGGCAAATTGGACAAATTTTTGCTTTTTCCAAATTTTGATCCCTAGGAGCGCAACACCCTAGGCGCTACAAATAAAATTGGTGCATCCTTAGCTCTCAAAGTTTACATTTTTGGATTTTTCACATCACCAAAAGTGTACTCACCAATTTTCAGATCATTTGGAGCATTTTTACCCCCTCAAAAGCTCAAACAACATAAAACATTTGACCTCTCTGCCTCCTTTTTAGACCAGGTGTTACACACAGAGAAGTGTTGGGATATTTTATTTTTGAGAAGGTAAATTTAATCCAGTCAGCACAACTCAAATTTTTTTAGAAATTAGACTCATCAGGATTTCCAAAGAGCCATCACGGAGCCAAATACAGTTTCGGGAAGACCTCCAAAAGACTGCTGCAAAAGGGCCTATTTTTGCACTACGCACCTAGCATTTTTTCACTGTTTGACACAATGTACTATGCTCCTATAGATGACTGGGAAGAATGTTTGTTTGGAAATTTTTATCATTCTTTTCAGGGCCTAAAAGTCAATATAATTTCTATTTTGGGCCGGAAAAGATATTTTGTCTGATATTTTTGTGCCTTGTGCCTTGCAAGGCCTCAAGGACAACTTAAAATATTTCTGATTGGCCAATAGGCTTCTAGATGCTCTAGTGGGCTTTCATCTTCCTTGTTTTTTATATAAGGCATGAGGATTCATTGTAAACAACGAGACTCGATGTGTTTAAGAGCAACATATGGTTTTATGAGTTTGGAGAAGAAATTGGTTTTGTGAAGTGGATGAATGGCTTGTTTGGCTTGCTGATGGAGAAGCTTGTTTGTAGAATTCCATAGCTTGGTGAATGGCGATGTTTTCATAAATTTTTAGTGTTTTCTTTTCCTCATTTTGTTTCATTCTTCTTGGTTGCTATAGATTAGAAAAGTATAGGTTGAAACATGCTCATGGAAGCACCTCAAACCTCCTATTTGTTATAGCTTTGATGTTTTTCTCTTTTGGTCATCTTAAGGAATTCTTGACTACTCCTTAGGTCCACCAATTTTTTTTTTCCCTTCATAAATGATTAGTATGCTAGCTTACAAGTATGTTTCATGGTATGCCTTGCTTATTTTAAGTTTTCAAAACCCTATCTTGAAGCTCTTTTGTGGAATATTGATTGATTAGGTTAAGTCAAAGAGGTCTCGTTTCGATCTTGTGCTTTGCCCATGCTCACCAAATTGTTTCAGAGTTCCCAATAGCTTGATATATGTTGTTTAGGAGTGCCCTCTCCATAAATTAAGTTATTTGTTTATCTTATATGTTTTCCCAAAAGCTGAAGGTGAATTTCTGAAGTTAGGAGTTCTAATGCTTCTATGTTTCACTAGAATTTTCATCTTACATGTTTATCAATTTGAGTATAGTTCATAGAGATTAATGGTTTTCCCTACCTCATGAGATGTTTCTTCAGACTATATATGTTTAATACCTCTTATTTTTTTCACAAACTTAATGTTCATTACACCTCATACATCACCTAAAGGATCCATTAACCTTGCTAAATTGGCCCTGCAATACACTATGTTTCATCATTTGGACACCCTTGACTTAATTTGACCCCATAGCCCTATTGATTTGATAATCTCTCTTTCCACCTATTCCTACTTGATCATCTTACCCCAACCCAAAACAAACAAATAAACCTACACTTAACAACTAGCCTAAAATCAATCATCTAAAGCGAACAAGTTCACATCCTTCGTATAATAGAGAGAGCCCTCTCTGAGTTTAGGAAGGCTAGGTCCTAGGACTTAAAAGACTGGTCTGATGTTACCCTGTCATTTGGTTTAGCCAATCTGCCAAATCATGGGACACTAACATAATGGTGATCACGGTGGGACTTCTGAGTATATAGTTGCTGAAACACCTCTTAAAACTCTTTAGACCCTCAACATGACTTAGAAAATCCAGTGAATTTGCCACCTCATCGCCAAACTAACATAATGGCGATCACTTTGGGACTTTGAGTCAAAAACACCCTAGGTACCCCTTAGGAACTCTCAAAATCTCAGTCAAACTTAGAAGGCCTTAACTGATAGCTTAAGAGTAGAATCTATTTTTCACCATCCTAGCAAATTGATGACTCAGCCATAGGACACTCTTACAAACCTTCGGGCTACATATAGAAACTCAGAATAACCCCAAAACATTTCTAGATTGGCTTTTCATTAGTATTGGTGGTGGACCATAGACAACATATCTTCAAACCACTAAAAAATATCCACCTGGCGACTCCACTAGCCTCTAGTAGGCCTTCTAATTTTACTAGTATCTATAGACTCCTGTACGACTGCATCAAACCAGTCCTGAGAATTCTAGAAGCATAGTAACACATTGTGCGAGTTTGATAGCACCTAGAGAGGTCATCCTTCTAAAAGTAGTGATAAAATTTCATCCTCTCTAAATTTTGAGTTTGAAATCTGGCTTCACAAAGAATCAGTACCAGATCTCATCTAGACCCAAACCCTTCTACTATAGTTGATGACCCAGAAAATATTTTGTGGCAAACTTCTGAAACTGGAAACTTAACTACTGATAGGACTATTCACAAAGCAAGCACTGTACATGAACATCTTACAGCATTGCAAGATCCATAGTTTGACTTGCACCATACAAAAAACCTTTTCAGGACCAACTCACAAAGTAGGATCGACCATACTGACCTTGAGCCCATAGACTTGCAGCAGAGTCTTAGCGGAGAAGCTTCTCCTTCCACACCACCTGATTTACAATTTCTTGGCTCTTTTCATCTCAAATCTACTCAGAATCAGTTTACTGGTCTGAGTACTTCCGCCACACCCATTCACACCGCCACTGTGCAAACCAGTCCATCTCGTATCACAAATCCTCTGCTTGTAAATCCACCATCAGCTCCCATCATGGTAGCATGGTATGCACCCTTAGTGTTACCACAACCTTTGGTGCCTTTTCCGAATGATTACCAATCCAGAATCTCGACTGAATCAACTACTGCCCAACAGCATGTAGATAGAATGAATGATGCCTTTGACTACTTGGAATTAGAAGAGGAAACCATGAAGATGATGATGTTTGCCCAAAGCCTAGGAGGAGAAGCTAAGAAATGTTTCAAGAGCCTAAGTCCTAACAGCATACACGATCTCCCTTCCCTTTACCAAAATTTCATAAACAAACGGGAAATCAAGAAAAACCCTCTTCAGATCCTCTCGGAATATAGAAATCTTAAAAGAAACACGTGGCAAAGTGTCCAAGACTATTGCACAAGGTTCAATAGTGTTTACAACACACTACCTCCAAACATGAAACCCCCATTAGGCTTAGCCTTTGCTAAATTTTTAGAAGGTTTTGACCCCGACATGGCCTATCAACTGAGAGAAAGAGAGCCCCTAACCTTAGAAGACATGAAAAATGGAGCTATAAGTGTAGAGGCCAACTTGATTTTAAAAAGAGCTAGGCTAAGATCAGAAAAGAGGGTAACCTAAAAATATGACACCATGCCCTCCACCTCCTCATCTGATTCCAATATTGACAACCTCCTTAGGACCATGGAAATAATGATGGAGAGAATAAGCATAAATGAAAGAGCACCCCCTAGGGACAACCAACCAAATCCCCAAAACAGAAACTGGAATTAGAACTTTAGAAGAGACTCGCCCTAAAACAAACCAAGGGAAAATGATCAACAAATCAAGCCACCCTTCCAAGATAAATATGTTGACGAAGGGGAAAGAGATATTGAACAACCAGATGAAAATCATCTAAACTTAATAGGCTCTAATAGTGAGGGTGATGGTTTTTTCACAGAATAAGAACAAGGTTTTTTCTCCTCAAACCAAGATGAAATAGGCTATGAATATTTCGAAGACCACGAGTTGGGATTAGAAAATGCCATAATGGAGGTCCATAGACAATATGATCTTAGGAGTAAGAAAAACCAAGACAACTCCAGGAAAAACAACTCATACACTGCTATTAAAAAAACTCCCGAAAACATTCTTAAAAGAACAATAGACAATAACAATACCATGGCTAAGTAAACTGATCCTAACATAGACAAAACCAGCAAACCAAGTATTGGCACAAGCTGTCCTAGTACCTCTGCTAGTGGCCCTGATAAAAATTTATTGACCAAAGCCCCAAATCAGAATTAGAAAATTAAAAATGTGGAAAAATTTATGGCTGATAAAAATGATGTAAATATGTCCAAAACTCAAATACCTTTCAGTTTTGAAGGAGAGATCGCTAAAATCAAAATAACCATCCCTCTCACTGAATTGGTAGCTCAAGATATGTACAAATCTCAAGTTCTGAAAGTTATAAACATAGGGAATGATACCAATACTTTGAATCTGATAGATGATAAGCCAAAGTTGTTGTTTGGACCCAAAGTAGATGGAAAATACCAAGAAGGAGCCATTCCCCCATTCTATGTCAGCCTAAACATACACGACAAAATCCTGCATAATTACATGCTAGACTCTGGTGCCTCTCACAACCTCGTGCCAAAGGTAGTGATGGAAATATTAGGCCTAGAAATAACAAGGCCCTACAAAGATCTGTATTCCTTAGATTCAAGCAGGGTTAAATGCTTGGGCCTGATCAAGGACTTATGTGTCAATCTGACACAAATCCCTGCTAAGAGCCTGGTCATGGATATAGTTGTGGCTGACATTCCCAAGTATGTCATGCTTTTATCCCGATCTTAGGGAGCTAAACTTTTGGGAAACCTCCAACTTGACATGTCTTATGCTACCACCCCAATTTTCAACCAAACAAGGAGACTCTACTGGGAATCTCACATGAAGTATATGGTAAGTAGCCTAGATAGACCCAAAAACACCCCTAGCTATTCCATTCATTCATACTTGGACTCATTCATCTTGTATAACAAAAGTGACCTTGATGAGAAAGTGAATGAAAATTGTGAATATCTAGGCACTTTACAACAATCAGATTAGTCCCTCTATGATGATTTCGACAGTCAAAACTATCACGACCCTAAAATGCCAAAAGATAATAAAACTGAAATTGATTTCCTACAAATTGAAAATGAAATGTCAGAAACAAAAATCAGTTTATAACAGGAAACAGGTTGCTCAAAAGAAAGACAAACCACAAAAACAAAACTTCTTCTTTTTTCTAATCTAGAAGGAATGAAATACCCTCACAAAACAAAAATCTTTGGGAATATAGAGCAATATAATCTTATGTTTTTACCTTACCTAGATACTTCATCATCCAAGAATTTCTCTTTTTCAAAAGGGCTGTCAATTTCCACAAATATTGCTATAGATCCCAAAGAAGTCTTTACTAAAGCTAATATAGATAAAGATAGCATGGGTGAACTTAAGAAGCTTGAAATGGTTAAGTTGTCTAAAATTTTATCACCACACACAAGACAAAGAAATGCAAGACTGTGCAAAAAATTTCAGAATGCTAGTATATATAGGGAGGCCAGTTCAAAACATTGTGACACAGACAACCATTCTAAGAAGCTCCCCTTTCAAAAAGGACCACAAAAACCTTGAACAATTAATGCCTTTTAAAAGGAAAGCAACATGACATAAGATGTTTCTAGACTTTAGGCATCTAGATCAAACCTCCCCAAAGAACACTTAATTTTCTCCCAAAATAGCTCACACTTCACAAAGGCTAGGGATTTATAACCATATGTCATTACATGATAGTGTTTTAGGTTACCATAAGATGATACCACTTCAAATCAATCATCTCGAAGACTTTTTAAAGTTTATAGGAAGCAATTACAGGTTTAAAAAAATGCTTCCTGGGCTAAAGGACACTGGAGACACCTTCTGAAACTATGTTTCCAGTTTTCAATTTCTTCACTATGATATACATTGATGACATCATCGTTTGTTTTAAAAATGATAAAGAATACCTTTTCTACCTAAAAAAAATTTGTAATATAAGCAGGTATGGGAATCAAGAGTCAAAGAAGAAGCATCAAGGAGAACATGAGTTATTTGAAAATTTTTGGAAAAATCCTTATACCATGTTTTCAAATGAAAATAACCATGATTTCTATTCACAAAAACTAAATGAACAAAGAGTGTTAGGAGATCCTTTTGAAGACAGGATGCTCAAGTACCATTGTTGTCAAGATCCTTAGCTTTAATTTTTCACTCATTGTACATATCATTGTTTGAAGAAAAGGAAAAAAAGAGAGAACAACAAAAAAACATAGAAAAAATAGAAAAGAGTGTAGATTCTAAAGAAAAGGTACATCCCCATACCCAAAAAATAGTAATACTGAAAGTGTGCAAGCCTAAATGCCACTACTGGTGAAAAAAAAATGCCTTGTTCAGTCATCTAGCCCAATCATGGTTGAACATGTTTTAAATTTATTGTTGATAAGTTAGTGAAAAGAATGCTGGTCAAATCATTGAAGCTTGACTTGTCGAAGAAAATAGATTAGGAAAGAAATATATTGGTTCCACATGCTCAAAACAAAACCAAGGAGAAAAATAGGGATGAATATCAAACTATGTATCCTAAACTTGATTTTTCTAGTCTTATTTTTTACAAAAATAACATTTGTGTGCAGCTTTTTTTTATGCCACAAACCCATGATAAATCAGATTGTCTAATCCTGATTTAGTCATGTTTTCAGTTTCATGTTTTTAGCTTAGAGAATGAAGTCTGTCATACTGCTTAATCTTGATAGTCAAATAGACTAGGTAGAGAATAAGATGGGTTCACTAGCATAATCTGAACTCTTGGAAGAAATAAGCATAGAAATATATAGTTTGTTTTTGCTTTCAAAAGAAAAAAATGTCAATGGGTTTTCCAGTTCAAGTGCACCCAAGGAAGAGAAAATGTTAGGCAAGTAGGTTGGGTAGGGAAAGGTGAATTTGAGCTAATCATGCTTTCAGATTTTCAAAATCACTACTTCAGGAAAAACAACAGCAAAAGAAAGAAGAAAATCCACCCAATGGATGAGGCATTGGTCTTCACAAACCAAAAGATCTGAAATTCTGGACACCTCCTGAAAATGAGCTGCCCTCCCCAAGTGGAGCGATTATTATTCATTAGTAATTTTTACCTGTTTAGATGACTAAATGTTTTGTCCTGGATTTCTAGAAACAAAATTCAAGAATCATGTGAGCTCTAGAAATCTCCTCAAAAATAAAAGTTTCACTATCTTGTTTCTCTGTCGAAGCATGGCCAATATATCACCCAGACAAGACCAATGTCCCTCACTCTCACTATGTTTTCCACCTCTACCTATAACAGTCTGTCTCTGTTTTCCTAAGCCCTCTACTTTCACACCTTGTTTCGCCAAGTAAACCGAACTTTTTCCCATACTCACCAAGTGCCTCAAGCAGTGGTGATTTCAAAACTCACTTTCCAAAAGCCCTCTAAAGTAAAAAAGGTTTTCTAGTTTTCTAGGATGATAGTGCATAATAGAGTGTCAAAACCCTGTCCCCTCATCCAAACCATGATTCAAGATTTTTTGGTCAAAAACCTATTCCAAGGACATTACAATGAGTCAAGTAGGGTCACCTAGGTTATGCACTATCATGGTTCTAAATTCACTATTTCCATAGATATTCAAAGGTGAAGTCAAGAGAACACAAGGATGAAGCTTACCATTGTACAAAGAACAACAAAGACCTCCAAAGATATCTTCTTGATCAAGTAGTAAGGCTGCAAAGGAGCAATTTACCATGTTCAAGCATTTCTGCAGAAATGTTTTGTAAATGGTCAACAACAGAACAAAGTCAAATAAGGAGGCCTAAAAAGATTATAAAGGCATCCACAACTGGTATTAAGAAACAACATGCTTAATTTTACACGGAAGATCATGATCTCATGATATATTGTTATGAAGTGTTGCCCATCAAAAGGTCCATGCAAGTCCTAAAAGACAGTGGCACATAAGCAACACTGTACATCAATAAAAAATATCATTAAAAATTTATTTGACCTCAAGCACGAATCTTGTAGAGGAACAATTGCCCTTTGCTCACATTCCTGCAAAGAAGACCAAAAAACCATTAGGTAAGGTAAAAGAGGAGGATCATCATAAGAGGACCATTCCTAGCAAGCAGAAAGCAGCAGGTATGTGTTTAATGGGAATCAGGATGTATGACTTTTTTGACCAAGAAATAGAGCAATACTAGGGTTACAAAAGAAAAAGCACACCTCAACCCTCCAAATGATCATTGAAGGCTATTAGACATAAGTGATGAATTTAAATAAGTGTTTCTTTAAGAACTTAGAAGAGAACCTTGTTTGTTTTTTTCTAAACATCCCTAAAATCTCAGAAGTTTGGGAAGATGGATGAAGATGGTCAAAATTGACAAAGAAGCCTCCTTCATCACAACATATGGTTTCAAAAGGTTTTTGTGCTGCCCTCTAAATGTTTTGGCAAAAAGGGCATTAACTCCCCTACACCAAAGGAATAAAAAACATGGCAGAATATTAGTCAAAAGGAGAATGTCAAATATAACGAGTTTACTGTGTGTAGGTATTAAAGTCAAAAACATTTATTTTTCCAAAAATAGGCTGAGAGGTATAGGCTTGGTGTCTTTAGGAAGGTTTTCAAATTAAAAAGAACCTTAAGAGGCCTCCAACAGTGAAAAAAACGAACAAAGTTTTAATAAAATTGCCCACCTCCAGGACCAAAAGCAGTCAAAGGCACAGTGAGAAAAAGTGAAAAGAAATGAACATTATAAAAGTGGGTTTGACTTCAAATTTATTTTTCAAAGGGTTATAAAGATCTTTTTGGGTATTCCCCCGCATCATTTTTCATTTGCAGACAAGAGAGAGCCATTGGAAGAGATTTTGGAGGGTTTTGAGCAAAATTCGAAGAAGTTTACAGGCGCTATGCACCGAGGTCGATGCTACGAACCTGGCTCTCTGTGCTATGCACAGGCAAGGTGGTTGCAGTGTTATTTAACACTGCGCTGCGCACCTAGATCCTGGTGCTACACACCTGGGCGGGCACTACACACAGGCTTAGAAAACTGTCCGACCGCCCACCAAATTGACTGCTGCAACGCTCCTGAAGCCCCGACTGGCCTATCTCTGGCCCGAGTCAACCCAGGCGTTACATACAGGAGCTACACATAGGAAGAGTGTGTCTTGATTTGCTAAAAGGAGCCCAAAATTCAAATTTAATTCTTCAAAACTTTTGCAAAAGTCAAAAAAAGGTTGGTATTTACCTCCCTTACCTTCCAAACACTCATTTTCATAAGCAAACGAAATGTTTAGAGGCTTTCTGTCATCAAACCTTAGGTTGCATAAAATCAATATTTTGGCCTCCTAAGTTAGGGTTTGAACAAAGGGAAAGGTTATATATGTACAAATACACTCACTGACAACAGACCAACCTCTGAAAAAGTTGAACATACTCCTTAAAAGCTTCTTCTTGCCCTCATTTGCACAACTTTTCCCTCACTTCACTCATTACCATCCTTTGACCCAAGGGCCCTCAATTTTTTTTTTAAAAAGCCTTATGTGCTAAAGAACCAGTCACCATGTCCGAAGCAGAGATTCACACTAGCAGTGATGAAAGTCAAAGACCTACCGAGCCTAAGCACAAGGGAGGAAGGGCCAATAGGTTTAAGCCCTTAGACACCATTCAAATTACCTCCTCTGCCATGATCCTTTCATAATTTCAGGATGCTGGGTGTTATCAGTTTTGTGAAAAGGTCAAGAAAGTCAAAAGCCACTCAGACTTGACTAGATTTTTCGTCTTTAGCTTACAAAATCACTAAGTTAACCTAGCAGGAGTGGAATTTGAACTCTCATCTAGATCCATTTCAAAGGCAACATGTATACCAGACATCGGTGAGATATGGTTTAAACAAAGAAGTTGGATTTGAGCTATTATGAGCCCTACCTAAAACCTAGCTATCAATAAGGCTGCAAGGTTGTTTTCCCTTTCTCCCACTTGCTAGAGAGGTATGCCTTACTGATGAGGCAGATTATTAGATATTTCACCTGTGAGGGGAGATACTCTAGGATTTACTCATATCATATAAGGTTACTAATGCACTTCACCAAAGTCAAAATGATGAACCTGTCATACTACCTTTTCTAGAGCATTGACAAGATGGCCTCAATTAACAAGAAAAGAAGCTATGACCGCCAAATGCCGAGCCTTTTCCACCACTCCTTGATCAAAATGATTGTCTTACATCAGCTGGAGCAACAATGAATCCCTTGGGAAGTCTTTATCTCACATGATGTGTTTACAAACCCCCAAGCCTTCATTCAGCAGAATCTACCTTCCACTTCACAACCACCTACCTCCACTCCTCCATCATCTCTGCCTATGCCTACTCCATAAATAAATTCACCACCTATCCCTTCTCCTAATGTCCCAAGTGAAGAAGCTGACAGTAGCTCCAATAAGGAGAAAAAATATGACAATGATAAGGAAGAGGATAGTGAGGTAGAAACTGAGGTAGATGAAGACAACCAAGAAGAAGACAACACTACTGAAGGAGATAATGAGGGCAGTGACCATGAAGAACAAAAAAACAATAGTGAGGAAGAGGCATAAACTATTGAGGAAGACCAAGAGGGTGATGATAGCATGGAAAAAATTGAATAGAATAAAGTAGAAAACAATGTTACAAATGTAGAGCTTAATAAAGATGATGAAAGTGGTAAAAATGATGAAGGTTATGGGAGAGAAACAGAGTTTAAAGAAAAAGAACAACAGAGTGATGATGACCAAGAAGAGGTAGCTTCTCAAGAGGGAAACAATGAGCAAGAAAAAAGAGTTGCAATCAGTAAGCGCCATGATGAGAAAAAGGGCCAAGATAGTGGGTCTTATAATGAAGAAAGTGAAGATGAAGAGACAGGGGAAGAAATTGAAGAAACTAAAGACCAATAGGAAACAATAATGAGGGTGAAACAGAGTATGAGGGTGAAACAAATTTTGAGGGTAATGACACTAACCAAGACAGTGATACAAATGAGACAGTCAATGACAGCTGTCATGACTATCATGACACCAATCTGCCTCCAAATGAACAAAAAACTGAAAGTGAACATGCTGAAAGTAACAAAGAAGAAGACCTTGGTGAAGGATAGAGCCAAAATTATGCAAGTGAGGAGGATAGTGGTCAGTTTGAGAGCCAAGAAAACAATGAAGAAAATGGTGAAGAAGGCAAGGATAATGATGAGGTTAAAAGCCAAGAAATCAGTAACCCTATGGAGCATCAAGTGACTCATAAAAGCCATGACAAAGATGAGAAGGCTTGTGACACCTCCAAAGGTAAAAACACTGTCATCAATTCTCCCACATGCACCTATCACAGAGGCAGAAGAGATGTGTTTGCTGCCTCAAAGAGGCAAGGGGCCATCTCTCCTCCAGCAATCAAGCATCAAGACAAATTAAAGGGAAAGATGGAAAAAGGTGAGCAAAAGGTACAGGTAAGAAGGAGCAAAAGGATCAAGAAGTCTTCTCAAGGGCCTCAATTCATTGATCTAGATAGTGAAAATGATGACCAAGAGATGAACACTAGGTTGCTCCCCTTGGAAAAAGATGCACAACTTCAGGAATGGGAAAGGGACTTTGATATGGCTCAAAGGGTCATCCACTATTACAAAGAGGAACATAAGCATTTCAAGGAGGTCAAGAGGGGCCTTGCCCTACAAAAGAAAATGACCAAACATTATGCAAGGAAAAGCATGCTTGCTAGTGCCAAGCTAAAGAGGGCCCTCATTAAACTAGAAGACCTAAAAAGAGCCAAAGTGTATGAAAGCCTTGGAGTCTTGGCTGAGGCTTCTAAACAGGTGTCCAAAACCTCTTGAGGGGTCTCTCCACAAATTTTGAGGCAAATTGGACAACTTTTTGTTTTTTCCAAATTTTGACCCCTAGGAGCACAACACCCTAGGCACTATGCACAAATTTGGTGCATCCTCAGCTCTCAAAGTTTACATTTCTAGATTTTTCACATCACCAATAGTCTACCCACCAATTTTCGGATCATTTGGAGCATTTTTACTCCCTCAAAAGGTCCAAAAACATCAAAAATTTGACCTTTCTGCCTCCTTTTCAGACCAGGTGTTACGCACAGAGCAATGTTGGGAGATTTAATTTTTGAGAAGGAAAATGGAATCCAATTAGCACAAATCAAACATTTTTGGAAATTAGACTCATCAGGATTTCCAACGAGCCATCATGGAGCCAAATCAGGTGTCGGGAAGACCTCCAAAATACTACTGCAAAAGGGCCTGTTTCTGCGCTACGCACTTGGCATTTTTTCACTATTTGACACAATGTGCTACGCTCCTACAGATGACTGGTCAGAATGTGCGTTTGGAAAGTTTTCTCATGCTTTTTAGGGCCTAAAAGTCAATATAATTGTTACTTTGGGCCGGAAAATATATTTTGTTAGATATTTTTGTGCCTTGGGCCTTGCAAGGTCTCAAGGACAACTTAGGATATTTCTGATTGGCCAATAGGCTTCTAGATGCTGTAGTGGGCTCTCCTCTTCCTTGTTTGTTATATAAGGCATGAGGATTCATTGTAAATAGTGGGAATTGATGTGTTTAAGAGAAATATATGTTTTTATGAGCTTGGAGAAGAAATTGGTTTTGTGAAGTGGATGAATGGCTTGTTTGGCTTGATGATGGAGAAGCTTGTTTGTAGGATTCCATAGCTTGGTGAATGGTGATGTTTTCCTAACTTGTTAGTGTTTTATTTTCTTCATTTTGTTTTATTTTGCTTGGTTTTTATAGATCATAAAAGTATAGGTTGAGACATGCTCATGGAAGCACCTCAAACCTCCTGTTTGCTATAGCTTTGATGTTTTCCTCTTTTGGTCATCTTAAGTAATTCTTGACTGCTCCTTAGGTCCACCAAATTTTTTTTTTCCTTCATAAATGATTAGTATGCTAGCTTACAAGTATGATTCATGGTATTCCCTGCTTATTTGAAGTTTTCAAAACCCTATCTTGAAGCTCTTCTGTGGAATATTGATTGATTAGGTTAATTCAAATAGGTCTCGTTTTGATCATGCCCTTTTCCCATGCTCACCAACTTGTTTCAAAGTCCCCCATAGCTTGATATATGTTGTTTAGGAGTTCCCTCTCCATAAATTAAGTTATTTGTTTATCTTATATGTTTTCCCAAAAGCTGAAGGTGAATATCTAAAGTTAGGAGTTCTAATGCTTCTATGTTTCACTAGAATGTTTATCTTACATGTTTATCAGTTTAAGTATAGTTCATAGAGATTAGTGGTTTGCCCTACCTCATGAGATGTTGCTTCAGACTATAGATGTTTAAGACCACTTAGTTTTCTCACAAACTTAATGTTCATTACACCTCATACATCACCTAAAGGATCCATTAACCTTGCTAAATCGACCCTGCAGTATACTATGTTTCATCATTTGGACACCCTTGAATTCATTTGACCCCATAGCCCTATTGTTTTGATAATCTCTCTTTCCACCTATTCCTACTTGATCATCTTACCCCAACCCAAAAAAAACAAACAAACCTACACTTAACAACTAGCCTAAAATCAATCATCCGAAGCGAACAAGTTCACATCCTTCACATAATAGAGAGAACCCTCTCTGAGTCCAAGAAGGCTAGGTCCTAGGACTCCAAAGATTGTTCTAATGTTACCCTGTCAATTGGTTTAGCCAATCTGCCAAATCAAGGGAAAATAACAGAATATTTGTAGAAGGTTTGGATGATTGTTCAAACAAATTCAAAGCAGAAGAATCATGGATGTTTTGATATGTGTCTCATATCAAAACTAGGAGAGATTTTTTAGAGGAATTGTATCTCATATTTTTAGGTGATTGGTTGTAACCACATGAGATAAATGTGGATCTAGGAGAGGATTTTGGATCTACATTTATTGATTAGTTATCTTAGTTTTTTGTATAAATAGGAGTGCATCCTTCATACAAAGGAGTCCCATCCAAAATATGATTCATGTAATTTGTAAAATGAGGATAGAGATGAAGAGAGTTCACTTATTGTAATATCTTTGGAGCTTTTCTACAACTTAATTTTATGGAATATATGTTGTTGCTTTGATCTCCAAGCTTTGATAATGGTTCATTGTGCTTGTTGAGGAGTGGAGGCCCCCCATAAACCACAACTTACACACCTCTTTCTTTTGTTGTAAATATTTATGTTATTTCATTTATGCAAGTTTAGTTTAATTTCTTTTATGTTATTTTGATTATATGTTTTTATGTTTATTTCATTAATGTTTTTTTGTTAAGATTGATTTAATTTCTTTATGTTTGGATTGGATTGGCACACTAGTATCTCACATTAGTAATCTCATAGAATACTAGATTAAATTACTCTTTCATTTAGTAGCTTAGATTATAATTGTTGGTTTTTGTAGAGCTAATATTTGAGAGAGAAAGTGATTGAGAAAGAACATGCTTGAGAAAGAACGTGTGCACTTGCTTTTCCTTTGTTTTAATTATTTTATTTGTAATTTGTTTCAATTTTCTTGCATTAGATTAATATATTCTAAGAAATAATCACCTAGTACATATAGTACACATACACCTCATAAGTTCACAAACCTAGGGTCGACAATTCAATGATAGGGATTTAACTAACAATTAACTCATCCAACATTTTGGTGCCGTTGTCAGGGAGGTATACATAGGTGTTTATTTTTAAAGTTTATAAAACTCATGATAGTTGTATTCATTCTTAGATGCAAGGTTAAAATCATATCAAAATAATTTATGATGCACATTAAATGTCAATAAATTTTCAATACTTTGTACTAATTTGTGTGCAAGACAGGAAGTATCAACCAATTGGAGTAATTCATAGACAATTAAGAGTTTGAAAATTTTCATTCCAATAGCTTTCTCGAATCATAGAACTACTCAGATATATGCCTATTAGGTAGAGTATATTTTAACCACATTAAAAAAATTGTTTATCTCTCCACCTCCACAAGAATATCTTCAAGTCTCTTTTGATTCTTCTTGTAAATTTGTTGAAGAGACTAAAGAATCATGGAATAATTTTTATGGGGAGAAACCACTAGAATATAATATCGAGGAATGAATAATACAAGAGGATATTCAATATGATCTAAACAAAGAAAGGAATTAAGAATGTCATAACTTTATTGAAAGATAGTTCCAGTCAGGGATCAAGTCACATCACTCTTTCATTCTTACTTACTTCTCGATTGCATTATCAAAACAACTGGTCTTTCATGCTTTGATGTAATTTAATGCATATTTTTCAAACCTAAGCATGAATGTCTTTTTACTCCTGTTACACACATGGTTACACTGGAAATATGCATACACTTGAACCATTTTTTCTATTTCCAGTATAGTAGGACAAAATCAATAAATAAAACCAAGTTTGGTGATGTTTTTAAGTTAGAGTTTATTTTATTTGCAATTTTATTTCTTGTGGTGCAGTAAGAGCCACCTAACTTACTAATCATTTTGCAGGAAAATATAGAAAGAGACGAGAACAAATAGAGTTTTGAGAGCCAACATTTGACGTTAGAAATTGAATATTTTTACTTTTTTTTTTCAAATTTTATATTTCAAAAGAATAAAGAGTTGAATCAATTCCTGATTATGCTCTCTTCTTACGCCTTGTGCGACCTGGAAGATCAAAAATGAAAATTGAATAAAGTTAGATTTGAAATTTTACAATAAAACTCATAGATCTAAAAATTGGACAGGATATCTAAATTCATTATTAATTCTAAAAATACTCAAAATTTAATCTCCAATTTTCAAATGGATTTGTCTCAAAATTTGCTCAAATATTTCTTTTTCTTAAAAAAAAATAAGAAAAGAAAATATCTAATTATATTTTTCTCTTAAAATTCTAAAAAGAATTCTTGAAAAAAAGACAACACACACACACACACACACACACACACAATACTTAAATACAAAGAATGAAGGGAGCTCTACTTGAATGGTTCATGAGGCATAATACTTGCTAATTTTTTGCAAATGGTGTTGGAAGCTAAGTGGGCTGGATTGTGGGGAAAAATCCACAGTTAAGCGTGCTTGAGCCAGAGGCGATCTAGGATGGGTGAGCTCCCGGGAATTCCTGGTTACTGGGTCTAAGCCCCAGAAGTGATGATTAATGCTATGTGATTCATTTCTATAGTTTCAATCCCACTTCTTTACCCTTGTGAGCATCACCCGATGCAATGATTTCTAAGTGGAATATTCAAAAATCATGATAAATTAGTCAGTTACGACTACCTCTCATGGAAATGGTCATAGATGAACGACTTACTTAATGCAATTGAA
This sequence comes from Pinus albicaulis, assembly GCA_034641835.2. Classification (NCBI taxonomy): domain Eukaryota; kingdom Viridiplantae; phylum Streptophyta; class Pinopsida; order Pinales; family Pinaceae; genus Pinus; species Pinus albicaulis. The sequence continues at coordinate 582,410,667 of CM076581.1, forward strand.
TCCCAAAAAATGATATATATATATATATTCATTTATATTAAAAATTTTAACAATTTAAAAACTCACCACACAATACATAAAAATTCAAAGGATGTATTAAAAAAAACCTACATAGGGTTGAAAAAAATAAAGTGAAACAAATTCGAAAAGTGATTTTTTGTAATGGAATGGTTAAAATCTATGGCATATATATAAATTGAGGGTGGAGTGTTGGAGAAAAAGGATGAATGCAATTACATTTTCATAGCTCGGACTTCAACCTTCATCAAAACCTACAAATATTAAAAACCCAACTGCGATAATTGAAGAACCACCATCTGAGCTCTGATTGAAATTTGTAAAGCAACAAGGAAGTGAAACAATTTGGGTTTTTGGTCACAATAATTTAAATTAATATCAATTACTCTATCTTGTCTTTATGGCTTAACAAATTGGTTGAGTAATTATGCTCACTGCTTTGTTTGGCGGAGTTCTTATGATTGACTGTGAATCCAATTTTTTTTTTAGCAGGCATTGGATTTTTGTAAAGAAGACCAAAATCTTTTGTTCCTTGGATATATCGAAGAAATATTTTGGCTGCATTCCAGTGGCTGTCTAATGGTTCCTGCATAAAACGTGAAAGAATATTGACTGCATAAGATAGATCAGGACAAGTGGTTGTCAAATAAATCAAGCTGCCAATCAACTGTCTATAAGTCGTGCTGTCCACCTTTTCCCCCCCTTCAAATTTTGAAAGTTTTAAGTTTTCAGGCTTACAATCCTGCATTCCAAATCGCTGAAGAATTTCTGCTGCATATTTACTCTGGGAAATGAAGATCTGATGTGGACGTTGGAATACTTCAACTCCAAGATAATAGTGAAGTAATCCCAAATCTGTCATTTTAAAACCTGCATGCAACTCCTTTTTCACATGTTCAATGTGATCATCATTGTTGCCTGTAATGATCAAATCATCAACATACATAATGAGAATGACCAGATATTTTCCCTGTTGGCGCACATACAAAGTATCATCAAATTCACTGCGATGAAAACCAACTTTGCGAAGGTATTCATCCATTTTGGCATACCAAGCGCGGGGAGCTTGTTTGAATCCATATAAAGCCTTGATTAATTTGTAGACTTTATGTTCTTTCCCTTTAACTTCAAACCCTGGTGGTTGTGTCATATATACATCTTCCTGTAAGTCCCCGTTGAGAAAAGCGCTTTTGACATCCATTTGATGAACTTTCCACCCTTTCTGAGCTGCTAAGGCAAGTGTAAGGTGGATGGTGTTCCATTTGGCTGTGGGAGCAAAGTTCTCCTCATAATCGATCCCTTCCTGCTGCGCAAAACCTTTAGCAACAAGGTGTGCTTTATACTTGTCAATATCACCATTTTGCTTGTACTTAATTCGATAAACCCATTTTCATCCAATAGGTTTAACATGTTGAGGACAATCAACAAGTTGCCAAGTGTTGTTGTCTTGAACTGCCTAATATTCATCAACCATTGCTTGTTTCCATGCTTTATGTTTTACTGCCTCTTGAAAAGAAGAAGGTTCAGTAAAATCATTTACTATCAAAGCAAAATTGCCTTCATTTTGTTTTGATGCCCTTGTTCCTGTTTTGTTTTGTTCATTAGGCCTTACATCTTTCAAGAGTTGAACTGCCCATTTTGGAAGTTGTTGCTTACTTGTTTGAGGTTCTGAGAAGTCTCCATCATTGTAGAGGGGATTAATGTAAACTGATGTTCGTCGTTTAGGTGGTGAATCTGGAGAATCACTATCAGAAGAACTGCTGCTGATTGGAGACGCTGATGAACTGCTAGAAGACCCAGATGATTTTGTTGAAGGAGATGGACTGGATGACTCATCTTCAGAGGAAGGAAAATCAATTTCATCTTGGTGAATTTGGTTGACTTTTCATATTTCCTTTCCTTTTACTGCCCTTAGTTTCTAACTTGTGAAGAAGACTTTCGATTTCTTCAGCACTCTTACTCTCTCTTTCATCAAAAATGACATCCTTGCTCACAATAAATTTTCCATTGGTCAAAAGATGATACCCTTTCTTTTCATCTGAATAGCCAATCATGGTGCATTTCAAACTTATTGAATCAAGCTTAGTTCGCTTTTCTTTGGGAACTAAGGCATACCAGATGGATCCAAAAAATCGAAGATGTTTAACTTTAGGTTTGAAACCAAACCATGCTTCATAAGGGGTGATTCCTTCTAACGAAGAAGTTGGAGATCTGTTTCTTAGATAGACAGCTGTATGGATTGCTTCTGCCCAATATGTTGGACTTAACCCTTTGAAAGTTAACATGGATCTCGCCATGCCTAACAATGTGTGATTCATCCTTTCTACGACTCCATTTTGCTGAGGAGTGTAAACATTTGTAAGATTCCTTCTGATGCCATTTTCACTGCAATAAGTTTTGAATTCATTTGAGTTGAATTCTCCCCCATTATCTATTCTGAGAGTACCTATCTTTTCTTTGGCTTCATTTTCAACAAGTTGTCTAAAAATTTTAAATTTCTCAAATTCTTCTGACTTGTTTTTCAAAAAGTAAACCCAGGTCATTCTATTGAAATCATCAATAAATAGCAAGAAATATTTGCAACCACCTAATGAACTTTGTAGTGGACCACACACATCACTGTGAACTAGTTTTAGCAGCCTGTTTGCGCGCCATGTACTTGTTGGAAAACTTTCTCGACTCAGTTTGCCATAAATGCAGGCTTCACATTTAGCATTTTCTTTGTTGAAAGTCAGAAGTCCTTGAACCATCCCTTGTTTCTACAATTGAGAAATACTGTCAAAATTCAAATGTCCATATCTTACATGCCATAATCTTATAGGTGAAATTCTTGTAGTAACTACCCCTCCAAAATCAGAATGCCTTGGAATAACTGTCCCTTTCATCCTTAATAGTTTTCCGTCTTCATATCCTGTCATCACTATTTGGAAGTTCTGTTTGACTGAATTAATCTTAACTAAGCCATCTTCTATAATTATTTGATGTCCAGCTTGTCGAATCATGACCAAAGACAACAAATTTTTCTTAAAGGTGGGAACATACCACACATTGGAAATCAATTTTTCTCCAATGTCAGGGAGAAAAACTTTGACTGCACCTTTTCCATAAGGTGTATGTTTTGTATCATTTGCTAGAAAGATGGAGTTAAGATGGCACTCTTGAAAATTCCAAAAGAAATCCCGTCTACAGGTCATGTGCTAAGTTGCTCCTGAATCCAAAATCCAAGCATCTTCATAATCACTCTTAATATAAGAGGAAAGTTGGATTGCTGGTGAAGAAATGAAGACATATTCTGAGTCATTATCATCTTGATCTTGATCATTTGCAAACTGTGCTGAAGGCTGTTGAAACTTAGAAATTTTATTGATAGATGTGCGACAATCTGAAGCATAGTGACCAACTCTGTTACATCGCCTGCATACAATTTGACTCAAATTAGTGCCTCTTCCTTGAGACTGTCCTCTAGCTTGAGACTGTCCTCGACCTCTGCTTTGTCCTTTGTTTTGAGATTGTCCTCTTCCTGGATTCTGTCCTGTGCCTTGCTGAGATCCTCTATTTTGATTGTTGCCTCTGCCTTGAGAATTGTTTCTGCCTGAATTGGAGCCTCTGTTGGAGTTTTTTCCTCTGTGTTGACTGCGACCACGACCTTGCGCTGTTTGATTTTGATTAAAATTACATTTTCCTTTGTTTTTGGAATTGTCAGCTGGGGAGTTGCTAGTACTGGCTTTTGTGAGAAAAACATCTTCACCAAATTTCTTTTTCTTCCCAAAAGTTTTATCATGTTGAGTCAACATTTCGCAGAGCTCATCAAACTTTAGCTTTTCTAACTTTCCAGTGAGATGTAAAGTTTCTAAAAAATGTGTGTAGGAAGAAGGAAGCCCAGCAATTAAAATTGTGACCATAAAACTATCATCAACTGCTTGAAAACCAGCATTAACAATTTCCTGCTTAATATTCTTAAGTCTGGAGATGTATTCAAGAATATCTCCTTCTTCAGTCAATTTTTGATGCAACAATTTTAATTGTAAGTCGACTCTTTTTGATTGAGGCTGAGTATCAAACAACTCTTTAAAAGTTCTCAAAGAATACCATGCATCTTTAGCATTTTCGATATGGACATAAATTTCATCATTGACAGAGGATTTAATGAGAGTTAAAGCTTTGGCGTTTTTAACTTCCCATTTTGCTAGCGCAGCTGCATCTATAGGTTTATTTGGCTTTACATCTCCATCACAAATATCATGCCATAGTTCATTATAAACAAGAGTGCTTTCGATGAGGCGTCGCCATGTTTTGTAATATTTTGAGCCTTCCAGTTTGTCAGAATCATAAAAGAAATTAATCAACCTAGACATTGTAGTGTTAAGACTTCACACCACGAATCAAGCTCCAAAAAAATCAAGATGTGCAACACAACAGCAACACACGACGCAAAAAAAAATGAACTATCGGGGCTTGGCCTTGAGCCTCGAATAGTCGTCAAAACAGGAGAAAATTGACTAAGCTTTGCACTTGGCTCTAGTCAATTTCTCAAATATTTACAAGGCAACTTTCAAAATTTGACTTTTACAATGGTGCTTTTGCACAATATGGTAAAAAAAAAGTTACCCCCCCTCAAAGTAAAAATACTTTGAGTCACACTTTCACTCCATAAACAAATTACAAAGAAAAAATCTCCTTATTACCCCAAAAAAATTACAACACCCTTATTACTCCAATTACAATGCTCCAAAAAATATTTCTACTTATTCAACTTATTCCTCCAAATAAAATATGATTTTAATTGCAAATCACAATTACAAATATAAAAAACACTCCAATTACAAAAGAAAATACTTTAATAACTCCTTTGCAATTAAAATCACATTAAACGCAGAAGTCGATGTTGTTGATGCCAATTAAACGCTGAAAGAGCATGAAAGAATGTTGTTTAGAATCAAATGAACCAAATTAACGTTGTTTAGAATTCTAAATGTTGCTTTTAAATTAACGTTGAGGACGCTGGTTCTTAAACGTAACTGAACGCTGGTTCAAATCGCATAAAGCGATGTCACAAATCACTGAATCGATGCCAGACCACAAATTAACGCTGGTCTTTCTCCACAAATTAAAACGATGTTGCAATTAAACATGCAGAACGCTAGTTTTATTCATAAAAATGTTGTTTCAAACGATGTCAAACGCAAAAAATTGGGCTGAACGATGGTTCATACATCCATTCAACGCCGGAAGCAGAATACCACATCGATGATATGACTCGAACGCTGGTTCTTATTGTTGGTTTGCATCAAAAGCTGGTTTACTTTAACACTGGTTTGAACGTGTGCAGAAACACACTTTTGATCTTCACACTGCACTTTACGTACACCAACAAAAAATGGATCGATCCGTCGAAAACAAGTCATTGCTTGGCAAGCTTCAACACAAATTGAAACAGGGGTAAGTGAAATCCAATTTATACAGCAAGAATTCCCTCTCATTGTTGGCTTAACGCTCGGTTCTTTGGCGGTTTTTAACTCTCAACATCTACCTTCACAGATATGCAGAGAGCAATCTTCAATTCTGCTTGTGGAATCGATTCTGTTTTTTTTTTAAATTTCCAAATGAGCCCATGAAAGTGCAGAATTGAAAATATACAGTGCAGAAAGTGTAGAATCGAAAATATACAGCGCAGAAAGTGCAGAATAGATATTAGAATCGATATTCAGACTTGATGAATTGATATTGCAGACCATTAATTTTTTGTTTCAACGCTGCATTGCTGAATCAATATTTCAGAAAACATTGTTCTCTAAATCGATTTACAGAATATTACAATGACTGGAATATATACAACGCTTTATACAAACTTCTTATAAACTAATTCAATCCAAAAAAAATAAACCTTGGCAAGAGCGCTCTCCTTTTTTTTGTTCACTCAAACAATTTAAAAAAAGTCACACAGATTTGCAGTGGCTCCTTTAAAAAATGATTTTATAATTTGCAGATCTAAAATCAATAAAAAAAATTGCAAATTTCATACCAATATTTTGCTGATCACTTCAACGGAGTTGAGTTTTCCACGATCTGATAGAGCTGGAATCTCCTCCTCACAACGTTACCATGGTTCTGATACCACATGAAAGTGCAGAAGTGTCCTCAGACACACAATTTTATTGATCAAGCAAAAATATTACAGGTAAATTTACAGGAGTTTACATACGTAAACTCACTCTCGCATTCTCTCATTACACATTACAAGGAAAATAGGAAACTAACCTATTTATAAGCTCTATGCTCTAACTTAATCTAGTTATGGATCACTTGGAAAATAAACAAGTGTCCATTTACAATAAATGAGATTCTAACCACTCTACTAACTTCACTCCTAACTTAGAGCCTAGGAAACGACTATTTTCTAGAGTCCTAATTTTTAATAACAAATTTCTAATTCTAAATATCTCACAAATATATTAAATATTCTAGAATAATAATTATTAATTTAATATCTTAAATTAATAATTATTTTATTCAAATACTATAACCTATGATAAAAATTATTTTTGGATCATCTAACAAATTGTGACTCACACGTCTTCTTCTCCGGTGGGTTTGTTATTCCCCTCTATTTTTTGTGTTATAAATGCACGGGACTAGTACTTCTGGTGAATTTGGCATTAGGTGTTGCGTACCTATCCATACATTCTTCTCTTCAACTGAAATCTCGGAACCTATAGAACCTTAGTTACATAATTGATGCAATTTGGTAGCTGCGAAATGAGTCATTAGCTACAAAATTGAGGCAATTTTGTAGCTTATGAAAATTTTGCCTGTGATCTATTGGTGAAGCATTAATTTTGTGGAGAATAGGTCTCAAGTTCAAAATTGGCTAGAGACACATTGTTAAATATTCTACATTTTTGTAATTTTTTCCTAATCTTGCAACAATTTGGACGAACCATCATTTCCATATGGTAGCCCATGATTGGCCATCGATTGTTACGTCATTGATTAGTGAGAAAGCCACGTCACTTTTCCACATCAACTTACCAAGATAGCATGCCACGTCATCTTCCCACTTTAGCATCCACATCAACATCATGTTGCCACGTGGAATCCATGCACATTTTTTTTCCTGTTTCAAAAAAATTTCAAATAGTCATAACTCTTTCATATGACATCAGCTTTCCATGATTCAAACATCATTGGAAATATCTCGACGATATATACATGATGAGAGAGTTTTCATAAGCATTTGATACAGTAAAAAAAATGAAGAAGTTACCAATAAAACACCAACAGGTAGTCCAAGGTATCACTTTCCAAACAGGTAAAAGTGCATTTAATTTTTATTCCTTGAATTTGTTTTATTAATACTATTTCTGAGTTTTTTATGTATATATCGATGAAGATAAAATAATCACCTCTCTCTCTCTCTCGATAGTCTTACATTTTATTTTAGAAAAGTGCTAAGTTTTTTCAGGCTTGAGGATGGTGAAAGAAGATCACTATATGCACGAGTGCCTTTTAGAGACCAAATTTCTTTCAGAAGAGCATGTTCATTCCATGTCAAATTGGAGATATTACACAATTACTACTAAAAAAGGCTTCTTAGATACCAAATTTTACCATTGCTACTCATTCTAAGCCTATAATCGATCCATTAATTTCCATCTCCCTACTGCCAAACCATGATTTCAAAACTCATTTTCCCTTTGCAATATTCATACTTTCCTACCTCATTTTCACTCACCTTTAACCCAAAAATAAAGTCATTCAACTCCCTTACAAAGCTAATTCACCCCATTTTCCTCTTCCTTTCTGTCAAATAAAAATTTCTTCATAATGCAAATCTTTCATCTATGGTCCTTCAAATTATTATTTTATACTCGTGTTAGATGATGGAGGATTCATTAAGGTCTCCCTTCTAACAAGTCTTGACCCATGAACTTTGACACATCATTTGGGATTAAGACTAGAGAGATTTCAATTACCTTGAGGATTGCATAATGGCAAGTTTTCTCGTTGATAAATAGTGGGAATACATTAGTTTCCCCTGTTTGTTGAATCTTCTAGGTGAATAGACTATGACACATATATTTGTGCCTAGTAAGATGTACTTAGGCATCCTGCCTCTCATTGACATCAATGGTGAGGAGTCTTGTGTTGGTTAATGGCATTCATTAATGGCCAGTAATCCAACAATTTATTTTCTATGTTTGACATCGACACATCTATTCAAGTAGATAAAAATTATGCCACTGAGTGGGAATGAGTGAAGGCTATATGATTTCATAAGCTTGTAGCAATATTCTAATAAATCGAGACTCAACTCTAGAATTCAACAACTATAGCAACAAAGATTCCAATTTCATATGAGATTCATCCACTATTCATACAACCAAGAGAAAGAAGAAGAAGATCAGATTCTTTTACTTCACATTCCATGATCCAACAACAACAACCACACTCTTTTATATACATGGATTGTCCACTTTTCAGGTAGGTGAAGGTATGTTGTTTTCTAATCTTTAATCGTGTAATCCCTTAAATGTTGAAATTGTGATTTTGGAAAATCCATCACCACATTTATATTTCCTTTCTCATTTTCCTAAAACTGAAAACAATTTTAGATGGGGGGAAGGGGTCTTAATTCATATTCATATTTCATGTCACATGTCACATTTCATTTATCTTAACAAACATAATTTTCCCAATCAACTATTATTACATTTTGATCACAAAAATTTATATGTTTTGCAATGATCAATTGATAAACACATTAAATGGCTAACAACCACTATGGGGCCTTAAAAATGAATTCTCAATGTTTTCAAGTATTTTAATGCAACAAAAATAAGAAAAATATTTTTACACAAGAACCAATACTCATAAATTTTTGGTTGTCACACAAGAACCAACCATAAAAAATATGTTGCAACCAAATGTATTTCGAAGTACACTTTGTAAAGAGAATAAAATTATCAAATGATATGATTATGCAAAGTTAAAAAAAGAATCAATACAAAGCCAAAGTTCATATAGAAGAAAAACATTTCAAGAAGATCAACTAATTATTGAGGGTGTTATCACAAAATTATACCTGATAGGCTGCTAATCAAATCAATCTCATGTATCTGTTTCAAACCAATCTTTTGATTGAGGCTTGACCTCCTCAACCTAAGAGGGCTCTCTCAAGGTTTAATGATTTTTGATAGAAATATATATGGCTAACTCTATGTAGGGTAATAAGCAGATAAATGATAAATATTGGTTGTAAATCACATTAGCAAGTGCACATTGATCTTATGGAGTAAAAATAGTTTCAGTAAAACCAATCAATCTACTTAGCATGGAAGTTGAGGCATATCAGAGTTTTAGTCAAGAGATACACATGTGAAACTATAAAAAAAACACAGTCAGTTTGCCTATTAGGAAGTCAGAGCATCAAAGATGAATTCTGAGTAACATAAGCAAACACCACTGGAATAGGATAGTAAAAATATGCAATTAGAACAAGAACACACTAGAACTCTTTATGAATCTCAAGTTGGCTAAGCAGAATTCTCTGTATTAAGCTGAAAACCAATCACTTACAATAAACACAGTCTTTTGCTAAAAATGTCCAACCTTTTGCATATTCAAATTCTTGATCTTTTATAGATAATTTAAAACATAATATAACCTTATCTAATGCTAGATACATCGAATTCCTGACTCTTGACACCTTGCCTAACCATATGACATGGTATTTATTACAAAAAGATAGTTGCTAATCTAATAAACAATCCTATTACAAATATGATTCAAACTTCTTATCTCTACTCATAACAACCTCATCTAAACTAAGTTACATCATTTTCCAAGTGTATTCACATATAGTCGAATCCATATGATAAGCTTCAAAACTTTATGACCATAATGCTAATTTCCATTAAACTAGGAAACTGTCCCCTGTTTTCTAGGCATAGGGTCCTTTGTATTCTTGAGACACTCTGACCATCATGAACTCATCACTTTGAGGTTATTTGCTGTTAGAGACTGAAATAACACTTACCAAAAATCATCCCTAAGTCCAGCTGTCCAAAACCATCATCTGACTGTTCAAAATGAGCTGAAATAAAATGTGCTACGAAAACAACACAGTTTCGTAGTGTATTTCCTTTACCTTTTATTCTTCAAAATTTTGATTTCTTTCCTGCAAGATTATCTTCATTAACATTTAATAAATCCTCCCTAGAAATTTTAGGTCATAATTCACACTTTTTCCCTTCAAAAATTTATGAGAAAGAGTGAAAAAAAGCTGCTACAACAGTTTCGTAGTGCTTTTCACTCTTTTTACACTGTTTGTGCTATGAAACTGTTGAGTGAGTAGTTTTTTCCAAATTTTTTCAAAATGAAAACTATAAATGTGCCAAAACTCAAAATAACACTGATTTCATCAAATCAAAAATCCATATGAACTGAAAAACATAGTTTTCATGAAGTTACTTCTTAATTTTCCCTTGATTTGGCTTTTGACTCTTTAATGGTTGTTATTCTGCACCTTTGTTCTTTAACTCATCCTGACTCAATTTCAGCTGCTGCTCCAAGTCCTCCACTTGGTCTCTAAGTCTTCTATTACTAGCTCTCAAGTGAGTATTTATTACTCTGAAAAATTTAGCTTCCTTGATGGCTGGAATTGTCCATGTGAAAAATTGTTTTGCATTGCTTGGGGTTTCAGAAATAGAACCAGTTTGACCCTCCCACAGTGCCTTCATTATTTTGAATTCTGATTTTTCAATACTATGATTCCTAGCCCTCTTTCTCATCATAGCAATTTCTTGGTTTGCTAACCTCAATTTCTCCTCAAGATGTTGCCACTCTGTCATTTCTTCTTTTCCCTTCATTATTCTACTGGTTGCATGCTCTACTATTGGTGATGAGAGATCAACCACTTATTTAGGGACTTTATTTGTTTCAATAGGTTCTTGGACTTCCTTGCTACCTTCCTTGAGTTTCTTAGCATGCCTAGTTAAAGGTTTCCTTTCTTGAAAGATAAAGGCTGCATTTTCACCCTCAAACTCAAGCTTCTTTGCAGACTTAACATTTTTTTGTTTGTGTTCATCTACTCCAATGAAGTCAGCTTACACAATGGGTGTCTCCTCTATGTCAATAGCATGTAGGATGTCATCCAAGTTTCCCTTAATTACCAATATTTCCTATGAAATTAAAACAACTGTCTTTCCTTTTGATGCCACAGCTTGGCTTCTTGTCACTCTTTTGAATTCCTGCTTGCTGATATCCTTTTTCTGTTTTCCCTCTTTGACACTCTTTGACCTTTGTTTTGCAAGTGATGGAGTTGGTGTAATAAGCACTTGTGTCTGCTCTGTCCTTTTCTCAACTTGTTTCCTTGGTTTCAGTTTTGAAAATTCCTTTGGTTTTGTAACCACAAGCTGACTAGACTCTGCTACTAGTGGTGAAGGAGTTCCTTTAGTTTTAGGGTTTCTAGCTAGGGTTAAGGTTTCCATCTCAAAACCATTCATAAAAAAAATGATGACCAATCCCTGCCTATTTTATGAAGCTCATTCAAAACCAATAATTTCATCAAACCATGATGAAACAAAGATGTTTCCCAACCATTAGATCTGGCTTGTACTTTATCAGCTATTTTGGCAAGACTCCTATGCAGATAAAAGGGCAAATTGAGTGAAATATTACCTGTGAAATGCAGTCTGCAGCTTAAAATCATATGTGTAAACCTTATGGTATTTTCCTTCACATGTAAAGTATCTCTAAATGTTAAACAAAAACTTTTCATAGGTGTCTTTAATACAACTTCTAGGGATTGCATTATTGAGGTCCATATTGGCATACTCAGGTTTCATGAATTCCTTGCAAGGCTCCATGTCAAATTTAAAACCTTTGAACCAAGTTTCTTGTCCCCTTGGTATTTCTGTCACAACATCAATAATCTCTGGTGTAATTGGCACACTTAGCATCCCAACCTTGGTAGTTTTTCCATTGAAGTGTAAGGAAAATTCTTTAGACACCTCTGTGTGGAAACCCTGCAGCTTTTCACAAATCTGAAGACAACCTACTCTACTGAAAGCCTCCATCACTGTTTGGTCTTCAATTATGGCCTTCATATTTTAAGGCTCATATCTTAAGCAATGTCCCCCTCTGTGGACTTTATTTTCCTCTGCCATGCTTTCTCAGAAAAACCTGTCAGCTTCACTTGAATATATGAAACAACCTTGCTTGGATATATGAAACATCCTTGCTTGATTAGGATATAAAAAACCTCGCTTGAGTATATGAAACAACCTTGTTTGATTGGGATGAAGATAACCTTTATATAGAACAACCAAAGGTTTGGATTGACTACTTCAGAGCTCAGACACTCGTATGGAGGCAAATGAAATGAGAATGACCAAATTAGGCAAGATTTTGAATTTGAAATGTCATCTCATAACTGAATGATGCCTCATTCATACCCTATCATGAAAATGATGACTGTAAGACTGGTAGGTAAATTGAATCTCATTACTAACTGACTCATCATACCACTAACCTATCATTTCCCAATGGATTCTGACAAATTTCAGCTCAATTGACAAGACGGTTAAGAAACCGTTCTTCGTAGTGCCCACAGTGTATTTTTCCCAGTTTGTGCTACGAAACTATTAGCGATTGTGTAGCACAAATCAACTTTTTTGAACTAACAGTGCTATGAAAACATGGATTCTTGGTTAATTTCACAGGTTTTGACCTGAAACCTCATGGAATGACTCCTAAATGGAAAATATGAGTATTTGACCATGAATGTACCTTTAAAAGACTTTATTTGAACTTAATGATGACCTTTGAACTTGTAAAAAATCTAACCTACCCTTAACCAAATCCTAAAATGACTTCTAAAACCATTTTGAAACCATGATAAAAAATAGAGTTGACACAATGATGTTTTGAAAATTTTTGGGTGATAACAAAGGGAATCAATGCAAAGTTGCAAGAGTACATGTATCATCTTCGATTGCGGGGAAATGTTGGGCCTCCAAAATGTCATCCTCATTTACCCTCATTTCCATCATTTTACCATATTCCGTAACCCTTTACCATATTTTGTAGCTCAATAACCCTACATTAATAACCATTTTCATAATTTTATGTGTTTACCTTTTTCAAGTCATTTATTTTAAGTATTTTGAGAGAATTTATGATTAAATATTTTGAAATTAACATTTTTTTACATATATCTAAAAGTGGGATGAGTTTTATGATATTGTAGGCCTATTTGAAGATTCTAGAAGAGCCTTATTTGGCCACTCAACCACAAATTCGAATTTCAATTTCAAACTCATGAAGATTTGTGGAATATTTGTAGAATTTTTGGATCATTGATTTAGCACATTCAAAGGAGAAGAATCATGGTTTTTTTGATACGTGTCTCCTATAAAAACTAGCAGATAATTTTGAGAGGATTTGTATCTCATATTTTTAGGTGATTGGATGTAACCACAAGCGATAAATGTGGATCTAGGATATATTTGTGGATATACATTTATTGAATAGTTATTTTAGGTTTTTGTATAAATAGGAGTGCATCATTCATACAAAGGATCCCATCCAAAATATGATTCATGTAATTTGTAAAATGACGATAGAGAGGAAGAGAGTTGAGTTATTGTAATATATTTGGAGTTTTTCTCTAACTTTATTTTATGGAATATATGTTGTTGCTTTTATCTACAAGATTTAGTAAACGTTCGATGTGCTTGCCGAGGAGTGGAGGGCCCCCATCAACCGCAACTTTCACACCTCTTTATTTTGTTGTAAATATTTATGTTATTTCATTTATGCAAGTTTAGTTTAGTTTCTTTTATGTTATTTTGATTATATGTTTCTATGTTTATTTCATTAATGTTGTTTTATTAAGATAGATTTAATTTATTTATGTTTGGGTTTTATTAGAACACTACTAATATCACATTAGTAATCTCACAGACTACTAGATTAAATTACTCTTTCATTTCATATCTTAGATTAGAATTGTTGGTTTTTGTAGAGCTAGTCTTTGAGAGAGAAAGTTATTGAGAAAGAACATGCTTGAGAAAGAACGTGCGCACTTGATTTTCATTCGCTTTCACTATTTTATTTGTAATTTGTTTCAATTTTCTTACATTAGATTAATATATTCTGAGAAATAATCACCTAGTACATATAATACACACATACCTCATCAGTTCACGAACCCCGGGTTGAAAATTTAATAACATGGATTTAACTAACAATTAAATCACCCAACGCTTCCTTTCACTTTTTCAAGTGTCGATTTCACTTTATTTAGCCTTTGCAAGTGTCGTTTTAACTTATTCTTATTGTCGCAAGTGTCATTCTTGATTGTTTTCACTCCTGCATGTGTTGCACTTCAGCGCACCAATATAGGAATTTCTAGCAAATTCTTCCACACTATTTTATATTATATATAATAAGAATATGCACTAAACACTCTCCCATAGCTTAGCACACTTTCTGGTTGTGGTCGACACTTGTGTCTCAACTTGTATTCTAAGTGTGACAAAGCTACATTTCAATTTTCACACTTAGGAAAAAGTGTTTCTTTGCTGTCGTTTCAAGTTATGCATGTGGATTTTGAGTACAATGCATTATATTGGCTTGTGTTTGATGGTATATATGTGTGTGATTCATTTTTTGATGTAGAATAATTATACCAACTTCATGATGAAGAAATGGAGGGGGATTGATAATGTGGTGCATTTGGTACATGTTGAGTAGGAAAATAATTTTTGTTAACTTTGAGAAAATTTAAAAATTTAATGAAAATACAAAGTTCGAATAACTTGAATATTCTAAGAACGAAGATTCATTTCTGTTTTGTATTTTTTACTTCCCTCATTTAGAAATAAAGGGAAGCGAATCTGATGAAAATATCGTGCGTAAAAGGAGTATTGATTGGGGAGGAGGGGATCTTCTTCTCCTCCCTCTGAGTCTGTAGATGTGAAATAAATAAAAGAAGTTGTGTGCATTACACTTTTTCGATAAATTTGTGTTATTACCTCTCAATTTAAATTGTATGTACATTTTATTTCATTCTATAATTCATGTGATCCAAGGCCTCTAGCGTTATGTGCTTCTGGATGTTCCATTTTTTGATCTGGGGTTGTTATGTGTACTTGTTAATGTGACCCCACACCATATTTTGGAGCGTCTCTATTTTGCTGGCAGTGACACATGTTTTTCTAATGGAGGATGTCCCATGAATTCAATGAGGAGATGATGGATTAAGAGAAACAAGAGGAGATCATTATTTGAGTAGGGAAGCATGGGAATCTGAGTAAGTCAAGTGTTGAAAGAAGGCCTCTGGTCTAAATGTTACCATGCCTTTTTTGTTGGGAGTGTGAGCATAACCCTTGGTAAGGGAGACAAGGGAGATCATTTTGAGCATGGAATATGCGTTGAGACTATGAAGAATCAAGATGTAGAGAGGTAGATAGTTGTTTGGGCTTCCACAAGATGAAAAAAAGTTTTTGGAAGTGCTACTAAAATATTTCACTGTGCCTACAAGTTTCTTTAAAAAGGCATTACAAAACATTTTCGCAACACCTACAAATAGTTTTATTTCTGCACTGTGTTGTGTCCAGGTTTCTTTCTGGGCTATTTTCTGCCATCAATTTTTGGAATCATAGAAGGTTTGAAGTAGAGCTACATTTGTGGTGGAGTTGCATTGGAAATTATTGGTGTTGTCTACATTAAAGGGAGATGGAAATGCAAGAAAGAAGAGCACGGTGTCGTGGAGGTAGATAATTAGCTAATGCATAACTCCAAGAAGAGATACAAAGGTTGCAATCTTGTTTAGAGGCCACAAAGACTAGCAAGTAGTGAGACCCTGAGGGTGGAGATGAAAACAGACGATGGAAGAAGCATATTAGTTTTCCTTGAACGTATAAGAGAAGATAATGAGGAAGAAAAATTCAAGTAGAGGCCATGGTTTTGCTAGAGGAAAAGGACAATCACTTGTTGGAAATTAGATAAACCAATGCTCCCTGTGTGTTTCATGACATGGACTAATCACCTCTTGTGGATCCTTATCTCTGGTGATGCGATCATTGACTAGCACCTGTGCATTTTGGTCTAACGAAAATCATGATTCCCAAAAAGTGGTATCAGAGTGTAGGTCACGAGTTCGATACACACCAAAATCATGTTGGGGGAAGATTGTCAGACATTGGATAAACCAACGCTCGTGTTTCGTGACATGGATTAACTGCCTCTCGTGGATCCTTATCTCTTGTAATGCGATCATTGACTAACACCTGTGGGTTTTGGTCTAAAACAACCGTGATTCCTAACAACAACTGGAATAGGCAAGGATCAAGCTCAAAATAGTGATGCAAATAACCTAAGAAAATAAGGAAAATAAGAGAAAGAAGTTGACTCCAGAGGAGGAATATCTTACCGGAGAGGTAGAGGTAGAGGAAGAGGCAGATAGATTGTCTACCAGTGCTATAAATGTGGATAGTTGGGTCGTAGATACTTTGAGTGTCCTGAGAATGAAAATGGAGGACAAAGAGATACATATATAGCTCAACTGAAAGTTACATAAGCACAAGAACCTATGGTAGAAAATGAATGAGAGATGAGAGAAGCGTTAATGATGAATAATGTCTTGTTAAAACCAACTAAGGATATTTTTGAACCAACACAGAGAAATTCCTTGTTTAGGACTGTTTTCAAGGTTGGAGAAATTTTTTATAAAGTAGTGATCGATAGTGGGAGCACTGACTATCTATTTTCCACATAAATGGTGGAGAAACTTGGATTGAAAAGGATGAAGCATCCAACACCATATAAAGTGTCATGGCTGCAGAAAGGTCACGAATTGTTGGCAAGTGAGTAGAACGAAGTGGAGTTCCATATAGGTAGATATCAATATAAGGTAGTTTGTGACATCATGCCAATGGATATCTGCAACCTTCTTTTGGGATGACCCTGGTAATTTGGTAGGAAAGTGGTGTGTGATGGAGAGAGAAACACCTATAATTTTGAATAGGACGGTATCAAGCATACCCTCATTCCATTGAAGGAATAAAGTACATTTGGGACAAGTAGGTCAAAATAAGTTTTGTTGGGAGGTAAGGAATTTCTACAACAAATAGAGGAAGAAGAGGTCAGCTATGTGGTGATATGCAAGCTAAAGGTAATACTTTTTCACACATAAATTATAGATTTACCTATTGAGATTCAAGATATGTTTCATGGGTTTAGTGATATCATGGTAGATGAATTGCCAAGTAAGCTACCACCTAAGAGAAGTGTCAACCATCACATAGACCTGATACAAGGTGAAAGCCTTCCAAACAAAGTTGCTTAACGAATGGAACCCAAGGAGAATGAGGAGATAAGGAAGCAGGTTCAAGGGATGGTGGACAAAGGATTGATAAGGGAGAGCTTGAGTCCATGTGGTTTTCATGTGGTGCTTAGCCCAAATAAAGATGGAGAATAGAGGATTATTCCAAAGAAATTAACAAGGTTACAATCAAGTACATATTTCCATTGCCATAGATGGATGACATGATGTATTATTTGAGTGGGGAATCCTACTTTTCAAAGGTTTTTTTGAAGATTGGTTACCATCAGATTCAGATAAGAGAAGGGGACGAGTGGAAGACAACTTTCCATACCAATAGTGTTTTGATCAATGGTTGTCATTGATGTCAACCCAAGCAGCACCTAGGGCTACCCCGATCTTGCATGGGAATTTTGACTTGAAAAATTACTTTATTCCAAGTCAAGGATATTTGGGATGGTTTCTACTTGTTGAGATGTTTCCTTTGATATATGGCACGCCACATAATTCTTCATGGTTTAAGAGATATTCGTGTTTGAAGTTAGTAACCCCAGTTAGTGCGCTAAAACCCCATGGGGTTGTGGCATGACATTAATCATTGGTTGTGGTCATTGAATAATCAATAAACAATATTTTTTAAGCTCCTAAAATCCCTCCAATATTCACTTTTCGAAGACCCTCTCAACCTAAGAATTTATATAAATTGTGACCCTCATGTCCTCCTCATGTAGGGATTTCTCTACTAAAAACATGTCATCGTGGAATTTTTGCTATAACTTTTTTTCTGCGAAGCTTCAGATGCTAAAACGTAAAACCCACTTGGGATAAATCCTGATGAAGCTTGTGTATGAATTTCAGATCTTGGTTTGGTATATTTACGGAGATATTATATGTGGAAGTTAGGGTTTTTGCAGGCTTCCGAATTTCATATCAAAGATGTGACCTTGGGAGACTCATCATAAATCTCTCTTTGAGAAGCGGATTGTAATTCTGTAAAAATTGGCAGATAGTGCACTGAATTTAGTTTTCTATATATCAATTTTAGAGTCGAAGGAGGAAAAATTGACACGTGGCACGCCGTTCAAGTTCACTCTACGAAACTAGTCCATAATTAGGTCATTGTGAGAGATTGGGCATAAATTTGCCTTGAAGAATCCGAATCAGGTTAGACCTATGGCATTGGAAATAAGACTGAGATGGCTACTACAGGACCGAAGATCACATATCGGGGATCTGAAATCATAGAGATACATTAGATTCAATATCGAGCTACTAGAAGGCAAGAAAAATCTAGATTATGTGCTATCAAGGGCTACAAAGGACCATAATTTTTAGGGTAGCAAAGCAAAACAAGGTGCAAAAAAATGATGCAGTAAAGGTAAGCTCTAGGTAAGTATCTTTTGTATATGCATGTTCATCTCTTAATTACATTAGGTTCTTTGTATGGTAATTTGTTGTTTTTGTTTAGCAATGACATATGCTCTATAGTATGAGGTAAGTTTTGCTATTATAATGTCATGGGTATTTCCTTGAAGAATTTTTGTAGGTATTAAATATTCATCAAGATAAGACTCAATGCATGATCTAATGTTATGAAAAGTGAGAAAGGGTCGCATGACAAGAGCAACAATCAAGGTGCAGAACAACATCAAGAAGTTCACCACATGAAGTCTTCAAGTGGGCAACACTGCATACAACCATTGTAAATGTGTCATTGTAAAAGCATGATTGTAAAATCTGTACAAGTATCTATCTGCCAAGAGTTTAAGAGGCAGTTTTGGGAGGTCTAGGATCATCATTAGGTGGTTGTGTCATAGTTGGAGTTATGGTCTAGTGTGTTTTCTTCTTCTACATCATTCTATATAATTGTAAAGTGGACCATTTTACCTGGTACGAGATTTCATTATTCTTTTATTCTTCTATAGGGTGGTAGGGTGGTGCTAGGACTGGTTCATGAAGTCACAAATAGGTTCAAGCCTGTGAAAAATTCAGGGTGGTAGGGTGTTGCTAGGGTGAGTTATACCTCATTGGGTGTTGGGGCATCCGTTCAGTTGACTACTGAAGAATCTTGGGCATTGGAGCATCCATCTAGTGGGAGTTGGAGAAGAATTATTTTCTAGATTCTAGGAAGTTGGAACTTTCTTTTCTGTAGAAATTTGAATAATTTGCTGAATTATTCACCGAGATTATCCTGGTCACATACTATTTGAGCTTCATACATAACACATAATCTCTTCTACGCATTAATCATCACATGCGGAAATAAAAACAACAAGCGATATTGAAAACATTCACATGCGCACATAGAAATTCAACACATATAACACAGTATGTATACCAGGGAAAGCTTACAGCTGAAAACCCCCTACTGTCTATATATTATAATGAAGAAGAATCATGTAACAATCTCATTACAATACTCCTCACAAGTACTCAGTACTGTCTCCAAAAGTTACACACAAACTAGCTCAGTTTTGAACAAGTCACGGGTTCAAAACTCCTCCACTGTTTGCCTGCCTCTACTGCGCAATCCAAGATGAGAGAATGGATGGAATGAATTCGAATTCCCTTGGCTTTAACTACGCAATCCTCATTGGCAATCTCCTCCAATGATTTTGCAAATCTCATGCACACTATAGTCACAACTGATAGTAGACTCCACCCTTTCTCCTACCTCTTCCACTGGTCTTCACTGAACTGTACATGCACTGAGTTAACTGATGTGTTCTTTAGTTGAATAATGAGTTAACAATTAGTGAATTAATTAATAATTAATTAATAATTAATTCACACCACTCATCTCTAGTGTATTAGCCAGTTAAACTAAATACAACTAGTTCAACTAAGTTAAACCGAACACAACTCCATCAACTCCTCAATCAACTCCACCAAACTCAATCACTTGAGTTCTAACTGAAGTCCATCATGCAATAGCTCAAATAACCCATAGGAAATTCGAATTTCCTTCTGCCAGCTGCATGTGCCACATATGTAGCTCGAACTGAAGTGCTCCAAGAGGATAAGATAATGTTTATAGTCCAAATATTATTAAGGGCTAATAATATTTGACTGACCTATTTTTAGATAGGCAGTCTAAAAATAGACTTCGACCTTTATGTATAAAAATAATTGTCCATCTATTTTTACCAACTTGACCAATCATCCAAGAATAGCATCCTGCAACTCCTAGACCATGCTCCATATGTCTAAAAATAGACATAGTCTAAAAATAGACTTTTCGACAAAAATCACATGTGTGGTCCCCACCTAGTTTAGGTGATCACTTTCCAACTAGGATCGGGAAAGATGTTTCAGGAGGCCTCCTTCACTATTTCTTGTTGCCATTTTCAACACTCCCTCTCAACAAGAAAGGACTGTCATTGCATGCGACATGCAACTCCATGCATTCGCCCTGCAACCTCTACAAGCACCATGCAACTCCATGCATCTGCTCTGCAACTCCTCTGAAACTGAATAGGCTCCAAAAAACTCAATCAG
The DNA here is from genome assembly GCA_034641835.2 of Pinus albicaulis. NCBI lineage: Eukaryota > Viridiplantae > Streptophyta > Pinopsida > Pinales > Pinaceae > Pinus > Pinus albicaulis. The sequence continues at coordinate 582,431,512 of CM076581.1, forward strand.
TCTTGATGCATCTAGCATCTATCATCAAAGTCTTTGACTTTTTCTTGGCCAACTGCACATGTCATCAGGAAATATTGCGCTGTTGAACTCTTGCACCCATGCACTGCACTAGCATCGCTTCGATTACGTGCTCAGTATGGAAACCTTTATCACTGAAACTGCATCAATTCAGCTGATCTCATGCTCTTGCTACACTTGTAGGAACCTTGTAGCGAGTTCAATTCATAGAATCCTACATCGCAGATCCACGCGAAAATTTCTTCTTAGGATTATCCATGCATGTCGCCCCACCTCTCACCTGGTGGTATAGCTGCATGCACTCCCTCTGCCCATCTGGCATGGAATTTATCTACATGAGTGGTTGCTCCCACTCCATGATCCTCATCTTGTAGCTGCTCCACATCCTGAGGTTCACTCTTACCTGCATGCAAATCCTGCTCCCTCTCAAGCGTTAATTGCATGTCTTTCTCTCACTTCCCAATAGTAGGAAGCTCAGTAGACATCCCATCTACTTCAAGTCTATAGAGATTCTTTGCTCGAATTCCAACCTTCTTGACTTGTCCCGTTGCCTTGTGCCAAAGGAAAACTTTTCCTTCTCTAAAGACAACTTCATACCCTTTATCCTCTAACATTGCGACTGAGATCAGATTCTTTGTTAGGCCTGGTACATGCAATACATCTTGTAAAAGAATGAGTTTACCTAACTCCCTCTGAAAGGTTATGGTACCAATGCCGGTCGCATTGTATCGTCCATTGTCGCCCAACTCAACATGCAACTGGAGATCTTTCTCCACCAAGTCACTGAAAAGATTCACATCTCCCGTCATGTGAAAGGAAGCGTCACTATCAAAATACCACCCCGATCCCAATGCACTAGACACCATGCATGCGATCAATGAGAAGTCCAGCTCAAATTGCGAGGCAAGAGCCTCACCAGCTGCAGCTCCAGCAGCCTGCTTGTTCTTCTTCTTCTGTGAACAATTTGTGGCGTAATGTCCATGCTCGTGACAGTGAAAACACTTCACTTTGGACATATCACGCTCTTTACCATCCGCACCGGATTGAGAAGCATTCTTCTTGCCCTTCCCCTTCCTTGCTTTGGTAGCCAAAGCGCAATCTTCTTCATCAGATGCCTTTGATGAAGATCCATCCCTGGTACTCCGCCTTATCTCCTCTTGCACAATATCCGACCAAAGTCGCTCCCATCCTGGCAATTTCTCCCGACCATTGACAGAATCCTCATAGGAATGCCAACTCTTCGGAAGACCAAGGAGAGCCAAGCTCACCAAGTCCTCATCATCCACACTAACTCCTACACTCCCAAGCTCATCCCTGCAGTGGAAAAACTTGGTCAAGTATACCGGAATAGTGTCATTCTTCTCCATCTTAATTTTCTTGAGTTTATCCTTGAGCGCCAACTTCCTCTGGTCGCTCTTGCTTTGGAACAATTCTATCAACGCTTTCCAAATAAAGTATGGAGAATATTTTCCATGCAGGTTGGATACAATGTGATCCTTCACACCCTCCAATAGAATCCTTCGACACCTTGCCATCTTCTTTTGCCAAGCCTCAACTTGAGCAGCATCAGTAGGCTTTGGGACTTCAGCATCTATGAAATCCTTCAGCCCGTTATCATCTAACACCGCCTCCATCCTATCTCTCCATGCAATATAATTCGATCTGCCTTCAAGAGCATACTCCAATCGCAATCCTTGATAAGACATTTTGACTTCAACACCAAGAAAACACTGCTGCAAAATTCGAATTCCAAGCTCAAAACTCAACTGCTTCTGGATCTGTGAGAACAAATTATTTCTAATCGAATCGTAGCCAAATTTCTTTAATATATCACCTTTGAGATGGATCGAGGCTACTGGCAGATTACGGACTCTATCTGCGAAATAATTGTAATGCTATAATAAAATCAGTTAATTGAAATGTACTCAGATACCATGTAAGTAAGATAAAGTGCTGAATTATTCAGATATTATCAGTCACATACTATTTAGACTTCATACATAACACAGAATCTCTTCTCTTGCCCATTGATCATCGCATGCGATATAACAAGCGTGTGACAACATTCACATGCGCTATAGATTAGATATAAAAATAACCACGGTATGTATCTGGGAAAACAACGACTGAAAACCCCCTCTTGTCACAGTATAAATATAATAAAGAAGAATATTAACAACAATCTCGATTACAAATACTCCTCACAAGTACTGTCTTGTCTCCAAAAGTTACACAAACTAGCTCGGTTGGAACAAGTCCTTCGGAGTTTAGAAACTCTCCATATTTTTTGCCTCTACTGCGCAATCCAAGATGAGAGAATGGATGGAATGAATTCGAATTCCCTTGGCTTTAACTGCGCAATCCTCATTGGCAATCTCCTCCAATGATTGTGCAAATCTCATGCACACTATAGTCACAACTAATAGTAGACTCCACCCTTTCTCCTGCCTCTTCCACTGGTCTTCACTGAACTGTACATGCACTGAGTTAACTGATGTGTTCTTTAGTTGATTTATGAGTTAATAATTAGTGAATTAAATAATATTTAATTCACACCACTCATATCTAGTGTATTAGTCAGTTTAACTGAATACAACTAGTTCAACTAAGTTAAACCGAACACAACTCCATCAACTCCTCAATCAACTCCACCAAACTCAATCACTTGAGTTCTAACTGAAGTCCATCATGCAATAGCTCAACTAACCCATAGGAAATTATAATTTCCTTCTTCCAGCTGCATGTGCCACATCTGTAGCTCGAACTGAAGTGCTCCAAGAGGATAAGATAATGTTTATAGTCCAAATATTATTAAGGGCTAATAATATTTGTCTGACCTATTTTTAGATAGGCAGTCTAAAAATAGACTTCGACCTTTATGTATAAAAATAACTGTCCATCTATTTTTACCAAATTGACCAATCATCCAAGAATAGCATCCTGCAACTCCTAGACCATGCTCCATATGTCTAAAAATAGACATAGTCTAAAAATAGACTTTTCGACAAAAATCACATGTGTGGTCCCCACCTAGTTTAGGTGATCACTTTCCAACTAGGATCAGGAAAGATGTTTCAAGAGGCCTCCTTCACTGTTTCTTGTTTCCATTTTCAACATTTTCAATTGGATTTGAAGATTAAATAATTATTAGCAAAGAATTCAGGTGGTTTTTGTCCTGAAGGAGGTTTCCACCTTAAAAAATGTGTGCATTTGTGTTCCTTTTGTTTACTGCTATCATTGTACAAAAAATGATAATAATTGAATATTAAATAATGATATAAAAGATTAATAACAATACTAATTGAAAGGAATATTGATTCACCCCCCCTCTTAGTATTTCCAACAATTGGTATTAGAGCTTGGTTCCTTCAATAGCAGTTTAACAGCTGGAAGGAGGTCATGAAGCATACCAAGAATGGTGTACCTCTGTTCAATGAAAATAATTATGCAATCTAGAAAGGAAGAATGGAGTTCTATCTCTTGGCAGAAGGTTACGAAGTATGGGACACTGTTCAAAATGGCTTTACACCAACTGCGGATGAACAAGGTAAGAAGAATTTGGTAAATGATGCAAAAGAAAATAATATTATTATCAGTGGACTTATTGAATATGCTTATCATAAGTTGTTGGGTTGTAAAACTGCCAAACATGTATGGGACAAGCTTGAGAACATATATGCAGGTGGCTCAAATGTCAAAGAATCAAATCTTCAAATCTACAAAGCAAAATTTGAGCAACTCAGAATGAAAGAAGATGATAACATTGTTGCATACTTCCAACATGTTGATGAAATAAACAACACTCTGGAAGTATTGGGAGAGATTGTTGATGAGAATAATATTATATGAAAGATTCTTAGAACATTACCAGGAATATTCAACCCGAAGGTATCGGTCTTAGAATATAGTGCAAATCTGGACAAACTTAGCAAAGAGGAATTACATGGAGTTCTCATAGCATGTGAAATGAAACTTGATGAAGAAGAAGGTACTTCGCATCTAGAAACTGTGTTCGCTGCATATAAGAAAACCAATAAGTACAAAGAACCTTCAAAGGAAAAGACTTGCACCTGCAAGTGTGAAGAAAAGGAAGGTGATGAAGAAGGTATTTCAGATGGAGAATATGCTTACTTTACGAGAAAACTAAAAATTAGTAAGGGAAAATTCAAAGGTAAACTTCCATTGATATTTTTCGGTAGTGGTCAGGTTGGGCATTTCGCAGCAAAATGTCCAAACATAAGTGATGGAAACTCATAACACTACAAGGAAAAGACTCTCTAGTGGAGGTTATACAATAGGTTTTTAGTGTTATAAAATTGGTCAAAATTTTCAAAAAAACATTTGCTACAACATCCATTTTCAGTAACGGAGGTTTTCGCAGAGCTTCTAATGTAAATTCAACACAACTAATAAAAAATGGTCGGTCAGAGGTTATTAGGGATGTTTTTGTCATCGGTGCGCTAATCAGGTGTCAACACATCGGTGCCTTTTATAGTGAACGAACTGGTACTGCAAACCTACCAAGCACCGGGACATAAAACAAATATAGGATGCCCCAGGGCATTTAGCAACGTATCGGTGCGTGTCAAACAGACAGTTTCCCCAGGGCGGTCGAAGGTGCATGCACTACGACGTTAAGTTCTAAAACCGCACCAGGCGCATTATAGGTGATACAACTCACCGAGTCGTTCTAATTGGTATTGGGATTTGTGCGGTGCCCATAGCTCATATCAACGAACCGGTGCGTAGTATTATACAAATGCACCAGTGTGCAGTATCACACAAACACACCGATTGTTCTAATTGGTATTAGGATTTGTATGGTGCCCATAGGTTGTATCAACGCACCGGTGTGGAGTATTATAAAAATGCACCGATCGTTCTAATTGTTATTGGTATTTGTGCAATGCCCATAGGTCATAGAAACACACCGATGAGCAGTCTCACATAAACGCACCAGTGTGCAGTATCACACAAACGAACTAAGAGTGGTAATTGGTATTGGTATTTGTGCAGTGCCCATAGGTTGTAGAAACGCACCGGTGCACATTAGAATAAAAATGCACCGGTGCACATTAAATGACACACACTGGTGTTAATTTTGTATTTTTCATAAACATCAACCTGTGACAGTGAAATTATTGTGATTTTTTAAAATTCATTATTCATCAAAATTTGACACATATCTTATAACGATATTCATATCAATTAAATTTTTATTAGTGCATTTGAATGTGATGTTTGGATTAATTTGTTATATCATATCATAATTATTGTGATTTTTAAAAATTCATTATTCATCAAAATTCAACACATATCTTATAACAATATTCATATCAATTAATTTTTTATTAGTGCATTTGAATATGATGTTTGGATTAATTTGTTATATCATATCATCAAATTTCACATCTCTTCATTATAATATTTAATCATCCATATATTTAATAAGTGGTGTTACATTTCACATAGACAAAAGAGAATGCAATAGAATAAATTAAAATGTATATATATATATATATATCTATATATATATATATATATATATATAAGACACTATTGTCATACAAAATGGGAAAATTATTGGTATCTCTTTGTCTTTCAATTGGGACACTATGTCCATTACATTAAACAAAATGTCTGATTTCACAGACAAATATATCAAAAAATACAATGTCTTGATTTGATATCCAAACATAATGATCATCATTCTTCGCTTGAACTGCTGTCACTACTCGAGCTACTTCCATGGCTTGGGTTATTCTGAGGAATTTTTTGTTCACGGTGTTGATTGTTTTCTTCTTCTTCACCTTCCATCTACAAGCATAAAAATAAACTGTAATGAGTGTATATACATTGGTGAGAATAATGAAAATTGCAATATTAAATAATATACATCAATGTAAATCGAAAAGAAATGACGTACCATAGCAACAATTGACTCGTGAACTATACACATTCTTTCAAAACCAAATTTCATGCCATCTTTCAAAATTTCATTTGTTGGCGCAGTTCCATACTTTATTTCCTGCAAGTTTTATACCCCATAATAAATCATATATTTAATATAAAATATTTTTTTTGTTCTATTAATTATAGATGGAGCTAAGTAAAACAAGATCGATAGATGCTTACAAATTCCACAATTAATTTATGATATGCCAACATATACTCACAACTCATATTTAACCGAATGTCAATCAATTCGTCTGATGGTTCTTTTGTTGTATGTTAGCACCTATTTGAAGACATTAAATGATGATTGTTGTAAAACAACTTAAAATATATAAAAATGAAATCTAGTTAAGTTGTTATAAGGAAGTAACAATCTCTTGCAAACTTAGATATCAACCCTTTTCTTCCTTGTCATCCTGTTTTATGTGCTGAATGGGTTCCATTTTCTTTTCTTTTCTGCAAGAGAATACTTGAAAATTAATATTTAATGCTATTTTATTTATTTATTGGAGCTAATCGAAAAATTCAATGATTAAATATTACATTTGAAGCACGTTGTTGTTGAGGTGCCTCCTCGTGCGATGCAATTATGTCCATTTCTTTGACCATATCCTTGTACACATTTTTGGACATTCCTACTGGTATATTTATGATATAAACTCGTTCATCTTTTGAGATTTTTATAACCTTCCTGAAAATGTAACATGAAAATAAACTATTTAATTTTTATATTGATATATGAAAAGTAAATATAACAAAAATTATATTTATAAATGATTCTTTCTAGTAATATATACATATCATTCAAAAAAAAATTTAAAGGAATATCACTTTTTCGTTCCTTCTTTTTTGTTGTTGCACATTTTTGCTATTAAAAGTCTGACATATCTCATTGACCAATTCTTTGGAAACTCTTCCTGTAGTTTATATAAAATTTGGTTCTTGGAATTATTGGATTGATTTTTGTATTGTAAGTGGAAAGAACGTTTATACATTCATTCCACTTGATCCCTCAAAATTTGGTAAAAATTTTCCCCTCTTTTGTTAAACTCCAACACCACTCCAGATGAGCTAAGGAGCAATTCATTTTCATTTGCATGTTCTATTTTTTTTTCTTTTCCTAGAACAACATTCATTTTCTGAGTTGTTGGTCCCTGAAGAACATTAAACATATGTGAATTAATATATTTTTTGAAACATGTTATCTAATAATTTTAAGTATATTGTTAATGAAAATTAAAAAAATAAACTCATGTTGGATCGATAGTATTTTTTCATTCACTCGATTCATTCTTATGCAAATTTTCCATCAAGATTTTACACTCTTTTGGTCCTAGATAAGAAATAATCTTATCGAGCTTTGTCATTTTGTGGCTTTGCCTGATACAAAGTAAAAAATACATATTATTTAAACTTACATATAGTTCAAAAATAATAATTTTTGTAAAGAATTTACAAAGAACTTTCCTTTTTTGTTTTTCTTGATGTGCTATCAGTATTTTTTTTACTTGATCTCTTATCACTCATTTCTTTATCAATATGAAACTTGCACCATACCATTCCTTAATATATTTTATAAATAAATCATAAAAATTTTCAGGAAAAAAATATATATATCAAGAAACTGGTGCGCCTCTAATGATGTACGCATCGACGTCGGTGCAACGTGTTCTTATAAACGCACTGTCAAAATAGTAGAAACACGTACAATACTCTATGTCAACAAGGAGCACCAGTGCGTTATATGTTAACCAAATCACCGATTAAGACAGAAAAATTAATAAAAATCCTCTAGTGTTAGTTTTTGTAGCATATTATGTTATGGAGGTGGTGGTGTGACATATTCTTATAAACGCACTCCAAAAAAAGTGGACCACCATACGATTCTCTTTGTCAACAAGGAGACCTGATGCGTTATATTTTAAATGGTGCATTGATTAACACAGGCATAAAATATATATATTTTTTTTTCAAACAATACGTACGCGGTGCACTTTAATGAAATAGCGCACCAATGCCCTATTTTACATATGGCGCATGGATTAAAAAAATATGTTTTTAAATTGTGTTTTCAAACAATATGTGTGTGGTGCCCTGTGTTAAAACAACATGCTAGTGTGCTAGTTTACACAGGGCACACCAATTAAAAGAATTCAATTTTCTAAAAATTTACGCAAGGGCCGACACGGATTGGGATACGACTATGAAAGTCATCCTGTGGGTTATATATATATATAGCAATAGAAAACCTATAAATATAAAATGAAAAGCCTTAATTATGAAATCATAGAAACAAGAAGAAGCAAGGGTAGAAACAAAAAGAATCAAAGGTTTAGCGTAAAATGGATTTTTTTTTGTTTTTTGTTTATTTGTTTATTTGTTTTGTTTTTTTTTGTTGTTTTTTTGTTTTCATTTTTTTGTTTTTGTTTTTTTGTTTTGTTTTTGTTTTTTTGTTTTGATTTATTTATTTATTTTCTGGACATGAACAGTAAATTTAAATTTTTTACTTACTGCGAAAAAATACTGCAGAAAATGTAAAAAAAAACAATAAAATTTAATCACCTGGTTTGAAATTTTATGCGATAGGGTTTGATTCACCAGAGGTTTGGAATTTTGATTATCTGAATAGTTTTATTCGAAATCATTTCGCTACTCCACAGTGCTCTCATGCTCTCCTGCTCCTCCAGGTATGTTTCGTGCAAATCTCTCCCTGAATTGTTTTGCAAAAATAATGAAATAATGAAAAGTGTTTACTATTTAAAGAATTATTTTCTGAAATTAGATTTTTGAAAATATTTTTCCGCCCATTCTTCAATTCACCGCTTTTTTTTTCACTTTAAAAAAATATAGTTGCGCTTTTTTTATTTGTGTCTATTCGGCTACGGTGCATCAATTAATAACACCGCACCAATGCACAGTGACTTAAATGCACTGGTGCGGTTATCTGTACATTAGCACCGATAACAATAAGTCCATTTTTAAGGCACCGAAATTACTTTTAGGTGTGTACACCAAAATTTATTGTTGATTTTTCTCAAAAGCAGAGAGAAATATCATAATTATAATGAATGGAAAATTCTTCAAAATCCAGCTCGTTCCATAATATTTCTCAAATTCCATCGCGAAGTTCTCCCTATCCATCTCGAGACGTAATATTTACTTCATATTTTATTTATATTTTCATTATCTAACTGAATTTATGTTTTTTATCCATTTCAATCAGCTTAATAAAATTTATAATTAATGTTTACAAATTTGTAGGTTCATGCAGATTCAAAATCGAGTTCATATGCACAAAATATTCAAACAGCTCCAAAATGTCAGAAGATCTTATCAGGATCCGCATACCGCAAGGCGCATTTGGTAGATGAAAATGGACAACCACTTCACGTTGCCAATTATAACAATATTGCATATTCTAGCCACAATCCTTGGACAATGATGGTAATAATAATTTTTTGGTATATTAATGCAATTATTTCAACGTCAAACCAATTAATCATGCATTGTCAACGTGCTTACTAATTGATATCATAGATTTTGTACTAATCATGTTCAAATATATTTTTTGAAATTATTAGGATTCTAGTGATGATATGCGACCTACCTACCATCTTCCGTTGCACCCCACGACCATGTCAAATTGAGAGAAGGCTGAATTAAGATAAAATTTTGGAGAGGAACGATACCAAGAATGGTTGAATCAACCATCTATTCAATTCCCACTATGTCCAGATTCACCAATTAGGAATGACTAAAAAAATAGTATTTTTTCACATGCTGGCAATGGAGACAATCAAATAGTGGTTGGTATGGATGATTACTTAAGGGATACGACTGCCATGGAGACAACGTTGTTAGATGCATTCCAGAACGATGATCAGCTAGGGGATGATGCTCATATCGCTGACACATTTTTCGAAAGCCTTAAATTTTCTTCCACCACCCCTCTCTTTGGACCTGGCGGTCAGTGAAAGTCTACCCAATTGGGGACAACGATGTTACTGTACAACTTGGAAGCAAAGTTTTGCTTGTCGAATGCATGTTTCTCAGAAATTTTGAGGTAAGTTATAGCCATAAATTCCTCCCTTATATTTTGAGAAATATAATCACACAATGAACATTAAAAATGGTTAATTTTATGAATGTTAATAATTATATCGGCATTAATGTACATTTAATATTTTCCATGATCACCAACTATAGGGTATTAAAATATAAGTTTCTTCCGAGTGATATTGTCTTGCTTGGTAGCTGCGAAGAGGCAAAGAAATGGTTGAAAATGTTGGGTGTTGAGTACATATCATATCATGCATGTCAAAATGATTGTATTCTATATAAAGGAGAATATGCAGACAAAGAGATATGTCTGAAATGTGGGCATGACAGGTATGATAAAAAAAGAAGAAGGGTAAGTCACGTGGTCCTCCTTTTAAGATATTGAGGCACATGTCTATAATCCCAAGGATTCAAAGGATCTTTCATTGCAAAGAATTAGCTATGTTGCAGGGATGGCATGCCTCACACAGAAGTGAGTTGGGAGTTATGTGAAACCCAACAGATTCAATAGCCATGAAGCATATAGAGGATACATGGCCCGAAAAATTCAAGGATGAAGTACGAAGTCTACGACTCAGCATATCCATGGATGGTGTCAACCCATATTCCCTCCTATTCACCAACTATTATGTTTGGCATGTAGTAGTGATAAAAAACAATATCCACCCATGGTTGTCCATGAGGAATGAACATCTTATGTTGGCTCTCATAGTCCCTAGTAGAAGACAAGTGAAGAATATGGATGTCTACTTACAACCACTGGTAGATGAATTGAAGGAATTATGGGATGGGATAAATGTATATGATGTATCAAGACCCATCGCAACAGAGAGGAGTTTTACGTTGTATGACATATGTGGTTACACATCACCTGATTATCCAGGCTTAAGAGTTTTCTCTGGTAAATTACATGTTTATTTATTTGTTTATATACATAACAATATTCTTTTTCATATTAGTTATTTAATTCATTGTAATTGTTCTAATCTTCATGATATTCTTTAACGTGCCATGCATATAAATTGTATACAATATTCTCGTAGGCCTTGTAACAAAAGGGTATTTTGGATGTAAATGGCGTGGACCTTATATGAAAGCTATGGTCCAATGACCTACGAAAGCCAATGTATGACTGCTACAGGGTATTCCTCCCAGAAAATAATCTTCTGCTTTCAATGGTAAATGAGAGAGAACCCAAAGGCCTCCAATAATGACACCAACTGAATGGCTTAGAGAATATGAGAGAGAGAAGGAGAAGGAGTTCATAGAAATGTTCTATTCAAATGGGGAGCCTATGTTCGATGATACATAATTCTTCGACACCTATGTTGAGAAATTTCCCATTGGGATGAAAGGGAAATCTATATTTTATAACCTCCCATATTGGGAGCATCTTAAGATTACTCACTTATTAGATCCCATGCATATATTTAAAAATGTTTCATGTTATTTATGGAGGCACATATCATTGAAACAAAGTGACACAGTGGCTGGTAGGAAAGATCTTATTACTTAAAAAACTAAAAAGAAACATTGGCTAAGACGATTAGAAAGTACAAGATCAGAGGCAGGCGTTGGTCCCTCTAATTCATGGTATTTCAAAGAAGGTGATGTCCCATGGATTTAAAAAAAATATGATCTTTCTTTGGCAAAGGAAGTTATAATTGGTGTGAGGGTGCCATCTTCATACGGGTCTTCACTACAACACTGCTTTACTGTGGATGACCATTTGTCAGGGTTTAAATCACATGACCATTTGAATCTTCTAAGAGTACGTATAATGTCAAAATCATGATTTTATTATTTGTTATATTAATAAATTTTATCCCATGCAAGTATCATAAAACATAACTAATTTTGTATATTACTGAACGTGTTTATAACTTTGTAGTGTCATTATCCTTTGTTCGTGCGTGGGTGTTTGAAACATAAATTCCCCCAAGACCTAGGATGTGCCATATCTAAATTATCTTCATTTGTACATTGGATCACATCAAAGGAGATTCATGTGGCTAACATTCCATAGTGGCATCAAGAGATAGTTGAGATTGTTTGTATGTTTGAGAAGGAACTGCCGATGAGTTTCATGGACTTGTAGGTTCATCTTCTAATCCACCTAGTAGATGAGGTTGAAAGCTGGGGTGGTTTCTTGTCATTTGATGTTCTTCTTAGAGAGGTACATGAAGAAATTGAAAGGTTTTGTTCAACAAGGGGAAAAACCTTAGGTGTCTATGGAAGAGGGGCACATATCGTATGAGTATTTATATTATGCCAGTGATTACATCAAGCAGATCGACAACAGACTAGGTGTGGTGATTTGGGACGATGAAAGGGATGAAGACAAAAGATAAGGGGAGCTACTCCAAACGAATGCAAAAAGGCGCTTGATAAAGAGTAAGCGACTTATAATTTTTCAAATTTATACAAAGTAAATATTCATGTTGAACTTCGATATATTGTACATTTTGATCTCATATGTACTATATGTTGGTTTGACTTCATTAGCGAATGCAAAAATTGAAGCAATCAATAAATTCGTTCTTTACAATTCCAAAGCGGCACAACCGTAGGTCGTATTGTATGAACAAAAGAGGATGAAATGCGATAGTGACAGGAAATAATTTAGACATTTGAATGGTAGACGCGTGCCTTATCCTAATCATTTAAAATAAAATATGCCAAAAATATGCCCCAACAATTGGGTTGCTGACCAAGTTAGAGAGAAATATGGTACAACCGGTCATTACCCGTGTGCTGAAGAGGATGCACTAAATGTAGGGATTGGGTGCACCCACTCAGTGGTAATATATTTAACTATGTACATTTGAAACTTAATAATGCACCTTTCAAATGTAATTACATCTATATTTCATATTTTAATTTTTTGGTTATTATAAGACACATGAAACTATGATTTTTTAACCTTTTTATAGGTGCATTTGTACCTATCTATGTGGGCATATGGACACAATTTTCGCATAGAAAATGCCGATGATGGACACATGACACAATACTGTAGATTGGAAGTCAAGTTTGATCAATCTAGTCTATCTAGCCACTGTGATAAAAACCTAGTACAAGGGAAGTTAAGTTACATCGGCAAGATACAAGAGATCATTGAAGTGGATTTCTCTTCTTTCCAATGTGTTATTTTTAGGTGCAAGTGGTGGGACACCTTTGATCAGAATAATGTAAAGGAAGATCGCGATAGTAGGCTAATATGTTTCAACTCTAGAAAGACGTGGGATGAAGCTAAGGAGCCCTATGTTTTCCCCAAACATTGCAATCAGGTGTTTTTCTACCCAGACGTGTTGGATAGGGATTGGCGGTTCGTACTAAGACATGACCCTAGATCAAAACATATTTTTGAGAACAATAGTGTTATCATGCCAAGTGAGCTGGAAGATAATGAGGGTGATCATGAGAACCGAGAGTGATATGGTACATGTGTTATTTCATCATTATACTTTTGAAGATGGGTTTTTATAAAGAAGAGGACTTAATTACCTTATAACTAAGAATCTTTTTTTTCAAAACATTATAATATGTATTTTGAATTAATTGGTAATTTGCATTGTATTAATGTTAAAATCATTTCACTTGATAATTTGCAATTATGTTGATCTCGAAAACAATGGCGTACTGTGTAAAGTTCCTTTTTTTTTGGTATGTAAGATCATAATAAAATAATGATAATTCTAAAGTACATGAATTTATTTGCATTATTTTATAAACTTTATTATGTTACAAAAATTCATATTATTCTATATTTATTATTTTACAAACGTACAAATTTAAAAATTTTAATAAAATCACTTCACATTAATACAATTAAAATTTTACAAATATTTTACATACAATTACAATTAAAATTAGAATTAGAATTTTACAATTTCACATACAATTACAATTTTAGAATTTTACATATAATTTCAATTACAATTACAATTTTAGAATTTTACATACAATTACAATTTTACAATTTTACAATTACAACCATTTCACATTAATACAATTAAAATTTTACAAATATTTTAGATACAATTATAATTAAAATTAGAATTATTATTAGAATTAGAATTATAATTTTACAATTTTGCATACAATTACAATTAAAATTAAAATTACAATTTTAGAATTTCACATACAGTTACAATTACAATTAAAATTTCAGAATTTTACATACAATTACAATTAAAATTTTACAATTTTACATATATACAATTACAATTAAAATTACAATTACAATCATTTCACAATAAATTAAATATTACAATTACAATTAAAATTTTACAAATATTTTACATACAATTAAAATTAAAATTTCAATTACAATCACGACATAATATTTAATAAATATCATGATTTAATATCAAAACCATAGTACAAACATCATATTCGACAAAAAAACACAATCAAATTTGATAACATCATCTAATCATCGTGATCATGATCATCTAAAAAAATAAAAGCATTGTATAACATCATCAAAACACAAGCATCAAATATACATCTCATGTCAAATAACTGCTATCACATACACATCTATCTGCAAGCTGCACATTAAATGAACATATCTAACATGACCTAATAATATACACATCATGATGATCACCAATATGTAAATTAAGTACAACTGCAACATGAACATAAAATAAATGGACCATATATATATATATATATATATAACGGTATAATGTCAAAAATATGCAACTATAATATAAATGTCAAATATCAGCTAGTGGTATATCATGAATAGTAGTACTATTCGAGGCCTTCTCAGTCAATGGTGTAGCCTTGACAAGCTCAGATAGATGTCGATCGTCACGTGCCTACTGCTCTAGAGGTGCCTCATGTTGATCAAGATCAACTGCCTGCTCATGATGACTCGACGTGGATGGTCCAACCTGCTCATGATCATGAGTACTGCTGGATGATGCAGGTTTCTCATGATGACTTGACATGGATGGTCCAACCTGATCATGATCA
Organism: Pinus albicaulis; assembly: GCA_034641835.2. Classification (NCBI taxonomy): domain Eukaryota; kingdom Viridiplantae; phylum Streptophyta; class Pinopsida; order Pinales; family Pinaceae; genus Pinus; species Pinus albicaulis. Next base: position 582,446,533 of record CM076581.1, read on the forward strand.
TGACTGCTAGATGCTTCATGCTGAGAAGGCTGACTCGACGTGGATGGTCCAACCTACTCATGATCATGACTGCTGGTTGATGTTGCAGGCTTCTCATCTGCGACGCGAGGTGAACGATGATCACTCCCCTAATTGTGATCATTATATGATGCGTCATTGCTCGACTATCGATGTATTGCGTCTCGACCACGCCTACGTTGAAGGGCCCTCCTCAACCACGCCAATAGGCTGGTAGCTCCTACGATATGCCACATCAGGGTTAACATATCACGTGGCATGCCTCTCCACATCGTTGTCAGCCTATCATCGGCCTGTATCTCTCTGATAATGGCTGACCTGAATCCCTCCTCCACAAGCAATCGACAGAGTTGGTCACCAACTCCATCCTAAATCTAGTGTCAAGCCTACGCCTCACACCAACCCATACCTGCGCAACATGAGGACCATGCTTGTCTGCATCGACCTAATCCTTGGCATCTGCCATCTCCAGATCATCATCATGATCTACACTTGGATCATTTGGTGGTGGTGTCATCTCATCGCCATCAAATGACCCAATATCTAAAAAATATATATAAGTACACAACAATAAGTAGACAATTTCATTAAATAGTTTAATAAAAACAAGTTAACGAACATGTTAGAATAAATTTAAAGAAAACACTAATATTACCTCTATCATCCAGTGGCTCATCATCCGTGAGGAGGATGTTGGCATACCCTCATCAATCTAAACCAACATATGGATAGGGGACTAGAACGAAGGCATGATCATCAACAATGTCTAGCAACTCCAGTGCATCATGCGATATCCTCGCAGAAAAGTTTGACTCGCCCCTCTTGGGCATCATCTATCCCCACATCTGCATCCATACATGAAGCATCGGCCTACGAGGTTTCCGAACAAAATTAGGCCTCATCTCTGGAAACCTCTCAAAAAATAAACAAAATAGCTCTGAAGCAAAAAGGAAGTTCACTCTCCCTTGTTCCTGAGCACAACATATATCTAAAGTTGTACAAAACTGTCGCAAAAAAATCACAGACCACCTCACAAGTCGTGGTGCTTGTAATAAAGAATCAACATAAAATAAAATCAGGCAACTAATGAATTTCCCGTCACTAGTATGGTGAGAAATGGTCGAAATCAGTAGTGAGAGGCACTTCACCTCCTCTCCACCAAATGAAGCAATATGTAACTGGCCACTTGAGACCTGAAAATATGTAGGAGACAATATATTGGCGCTAATGTATCTCTGGGAGTACACAAAATGACTGCGGGCTGCATAGCTGACAGGGACCTATGGGAACAAGGGAAAATCCTTCCCTCTCCTCGATAGGCCAGTAATAAAATATATATCCTCCTCAGTGGGCATGTACGAACCCAGAAATTTTTTCGGTGGGCATTCCACCTAAAGGTAAGGTGTCACAATAACCCACAATGACCCTTCGGGGATGTAGGCTCCTCATAGAACTTGAGGAGGCCTACCTCCCTTAGGAGCACCTGGGTGGGTGTTGTAATAGGGTGAGGGTACATATCTCTCTCCCTCTCTTGCCTCCCATAGGTGAATCACGTTATACTGGTCCGCCATATGTTCTTGTTGTTCCCTCTCTTCTCACCTTTGATGTTGCTGAATGATTCACATATTAAATACAATTTGTTTATTAAATGAGACATGTATTTAAAAATCTATATATTTATATATATATATTATATTTTTTTTGAAAAAAAAAAATATTTGATGCGCCCCAAAAAACAAGCCTGCACCGGTACTGGTGCGTATGTTTTTATCGTGCACCAACTGCGGTGTGCCTGGAAATTTTCAGCCCACCACACGTCGTGAATTGTACTTTCTCAAGTGATGTGTTGACTAAACTATCCATCCCAGGGCAGATAATTCCATCAATGCACTGCCAAACATTAGTTAAAGGTCAACAATGCAATCATTTAACCGATCGCACCGTTCACTATGTACAAGTTTAGGAGGGTGGTGCGCTGAACAAAATAATTGCCCTAGGGTGGATAGTTTCTTCAGCGCATTGCCCTCCTAGCATCATTACATGGTCAACGATGTGGTGGTATAACCGATCGCATCGTTGACTATGTACCAGTATCAGGAGGGTAGTGCGTTGACTAAACTATGCGCCCCGGAGCGTATAGCTTAGGCAACGCACCGCCCCCCTGACATCACTAGATGGTCAATGGTGCGGTCGTTTACATGACTGCACCATTGACTATTTCCAAGTTTTGGAAGGTGATGTGCTGACCAAAATCTCTACCCCAGGGCACATATTTTCATCAATGCACCGCCCTCCCAAACTTGGACATGGTCAACGGTGCGATCGGGTAACCGACCACACCACAATTTACGTAATTTTAAAAAAACACGGTGCACCGTTTCAGTACTGCATCGGAACTAGTGCGGATACCGTTAGCACCAGTCGTGGTGTGGCCTGTAAATTTATAGGTAGCATCGTGAACCGGTGCGAACCGAACTGATTGAGTGCACTGCTCGAGATTTGTTTTTTTTAAATGGTGAATTTTAAGTTAATTTACAAAACTAATCCGCTAAAAAATCTAACTATGGAGAAACAAGTAAAATACTTGTATATTAAATACTTGTATATTTGGGCGTTGAGGAGGAAGATTTTCTATATAATTTTCAAAACTAAATTCTCGCACCATTTTTCAAAATTAGAAATGGCTATGGTGGGAAATGGATGACAGTAATGTGTGCAATGGGGGCACCGATGGCAAGGCGCCTCACACAAGGTAAATTCAGACCGGTGCTTGAGATCTATGGAGCACTGAAAAGTGAAAAATTTGGATTTTTTGATGTAAATTCTATTTTATTTAACCCTATTTTGGTGCGCGGGTTTTTGAGGTGCACCGGGTGGTTTCTTCCAACCGCACTGGGTTGTTTCAGTTTTGGCGCGGGTTTTTAGGACGCACCGGGGCTGAATCTGTGTAGAGAATCAGTGCACTACAATAATTAGATGCATCGAGTGGGTTTGTATGGAGAGCACTGTGTCCCAGTGTTCCAATTTGTAGTACGCAGCGATGCTTTTCTAGTGGAATGCATCGGTGTGGTGTAGGATGAGAAATGCACTAGACAAAAAAAAATTCGCAAAAACCTCCACCTGCGAACCTCCTCTAGTAACCTCCGCTACAAAAGGATATCTGGGCTATTTTTATAAGGGGTTACTCAAAAACATCTGCTAGAGGGTCTTTTCCTTGTAGTGAAAGGAAAGAAAGGCTTTAAGAAATTCAACAAGCAAGGCAAGAAGAAAGGATTCAAAAGGAAATTTCTCTCCAAAGAAGATAGCTCATCATCCGATGAAGACAGTGAAAACGAAGAAGAAGCTAATGAGAGAGTATTGGTTATGGCCAAGCACAATAAATAAGAGGTATCAAACAAAGAAGAATAAGGGTTGACCATAGAATAATTTTCTAAGAAGGTAATCAGGCTTATAAAAGAGCTCAAGGTTGAGAAGATCCGTTCCAATACTCTTGAAGAACAAGTTCAGGGTCTCAAAATTGAAGTTGAAGAACAAAAATTTATTGAAGAGTCACTTCAAAATAATTTGGAAGAAAGCAACCAAGAAATGGAAGCATTAGAAGTCGAAGTAGTCTCGTTGCGTAAGGAAGTGAAGAAGGGAAAAACTGTCCAAAACTATGCCAACATCTCAAGGGAATTGGAAGAACTCATCAACAATCAATGATCTTACAATGAAAAAACTAGCCTTGGTTACAAAGAAGAAGAAGCAAGACCTTCTACAACAAAATACAATAAACCTATGAGATATGACAGGCATATAGACTTTATTGGACAAGATTTGTAAGAACAACCTTGGAAGATAATTCCCTGACGAAGATTTCCATCCAGGTACCAACATATTTTTCATGACTATTGTTATTCATGTGGTAAATTTGGTCATAAACTTTTAGAATGTCGCACGTACCCTAGGAACCAATACAATTCCAGGAGATCTATCAAATATGAATCTCTCAGGGCTCAAAAAAACATCAATAGATTTGAACATTTAAGAAATAATATAGAATGTTACAAATGTCGAAACTTTGGACACATAGCCAGAGACTGCAGAATTGAAAATACTCCAGAAGAATCTTCGAAGCCACAGAGCGAACGAACATGGAAGAAGAAGAAGACTGATAATTTTTCTCTCACTCTCAAGGCTCAAAACAACAAATATTTGTGGTATGTTGATAACGGTTTCTCAACACATATGACTAGAGATAGAAACAAATTTGTATCTTTGAAAGAGAAGAAGGATAGAACTGTGTCCTTTGGAAATGATGGATCTTCAAATGTTATAGGATCAGGTACCGTCACTCTCAGAATCAAAGATGCTCTGGCCAAGAATGTTCTATTGGTTGAAAACATGAATCACAATCTACTCAGTGTTGGAAAACTGTGTGATCAAGGACACAAAATGCTATGCAACTCCACAAAATGTGAAATCAGGAAAGGCAGGTATGGTAAAATTGTGGCTACAACAAGTCGAGCTCCAAATGACATATATGTTATGGATGAAGCAACTAAAGCATGTATACTAGCTAAAGAAGATGAAAGTTGGTTATGGCACAAACGAATGGGTCACATAAACTTTGACAATCTTGTTAGGATAAGCAAAAAGGAAGCAGTACAAGAAATGCCGAAAATCTCAAAACCTTCCAACACTGTATTTGAGGCTTGTCAGCATGGCAAGCAGACAAAATTCAAATTTAAAACAAAAGAACACTTTGCATCACATCCATTGTAATTGATACATACTGATATATGTGGTCCTATGAGAACAAAAGGCTTAGATGGAGAATTATATTTCATGTTAATGATATATGACTATACTAGGATGACAACCGTCAGTTTCCTAAAGAAAAAATCTGAAGCATTTGAGTGCTTTAGGATCTACAAGGAGTTGGTCGAAAATGAAATTGATTTGAAAATAAAGTGTCTAAGATCAGATAATAGCGTAGAATTCGCTTCCAAATTATTTCAGCAATACTATGACGAAAATGGAATAAAAAGACAATTTTCAACAACATGAACACCTCAACAAAATGGAGTTGCTAAAAGAAAGAACAAAACTATACAGGAAATGGGTAGAACAATGCTAAAGGACTCAAAATTGGATGAAAAATTATGGGTTCAAGAAATTGATATGACAGTCTTCATTATCAACCTAAGTCTTCTCATAAATAATTGCAACAACACCCCATATGAATTATGGAAAGGAAAACCGACTAATGTAAAATATTTTAGAATCTTCGGAAGAAAATGTTATATCAAAAGAGAATATCAAAAGTTGGGTAAGTCTGAATCATGTGCTGACGAAGGTATCTTTGTTGGTTACTCATGCAAAAGAAAGGCCTATAAATGCTATAATCTAAGAGGAAAAAATATCATGGAGATCATAAATGTTACATTTGATGAAGATGGTGTTCTAACGAATAATGATGAGGATCTAGAATATTTGAAACTTGAGACAGAGGTTGAAAAAGACAGAGAAAATTCTAGAACAAGAAGCAACTATCAACCAGGAAGAAGTAAATAATGATCATCAAGATATACAGGAACAACAACAAGAAGATCCTCCAAAGAGAACAAAAGAATGGATTCAAAAGAACCATCCATCAAATCAAATCATTAGTGACATAAATGAAGATCGACAACTTCGTTCATCACAACAAGCTCTCATTGCTTTTCTAGCAACCTTTGAGTGGAGTAGTTTTGAGGAAGCAAGCTAGAATGAACATTGGCTAGCAGATATGAATGAATAATTGGATCAAATTGAGAAGAATAACACCTGGGAATTAGTTCCACGACCAAAAGATAAAAATGTCTTTGGGACTAAATGGGTGTTCAAGAATAAATTGAATGAAGATAGACAGGTTACCAGAAACAAAGCAAGATTGGTTTGCAAAGGCTATGCATAAGTGGACGGAATTGATTTCGACGAAAAATTTAAACCAGTTTCCAGAATGGAAGCCATCCAGATGTTTCTCACCTATGCATGTTCAAGAAAGATCAAACTGTACCAAATGGATGTTAAGTCAACATTTTTGAATGGCGAATTAGAAGAAGATGTTTACATCGAACAACTAGAATGTTTTATCTATCTAAAAAAGAAGACTATGTTTGCAGGTTAAAGAAGGCTCTATATGGCCTCAAGAAGGCTCCCAGAGCATGGTATGCTTGTCTTGATGAATATCTACGTCAACAAGGGTTCAAGAAAGGTACTACTGAGAGCAATCTTTATGTATAAATAGATAAATATAATTTAACAATCGTTGAGGTATATGTGGATGATATAATCTTTGGTGACAATGATGAACGACTAATTAAGATTTTTGATACAAAGATGTAAAGTGAGTTCGAGATGTTTTTACTTGGTGAGCTAACATACTTCTTAGGGCTTCATATATCTCAGCAAGAGAAAATAATATTTATATGTTAAGGCAAGTACATCAAGGAAATGCTCAAGAAATTCAAAATGGAAGATTGCAAACCCGTCCTTATTCCGGTGGTAACAGGTTGCAAATTGAGCATAGATTACTCATCTAAGGATGTGGATCAGAGGTTGTACAAATATATTATTGGTACTCTTCTATATGTAACAACCTCATGACCAGATGTTATGCAAGTAGTTGGAAAATTAGTAAGATTCCAAGAAACACCAAAAGAATTGCATATTATTGTCATCAAAAGAATTCTTTGATGGGAACAACATAATATGGCTTGTGGTATCCCAAATGTAACAATCTCATTATTCAAGCCTTTACAGATGCAGATTGGGTAGGAAGCATTGATGATCGTAAGAGTACTAGTGGAGCAACATTTTATCTAGGTGGTTGTGTCATATCATGGCTGAGCAAAAAGAAAACCTCAATCTCGTTATCTACATCGGAAGCAAAATACATTGTAGTGGAAGCTTGTTGTACTCAAGTCCTTTGGATAAAACAAACTTTGCAATATATTCAAGTCCAATTCAGTGAGCCTATTCCCATCTTTTGTGATAACACCAGTGCCATCATCATCTCCAAGAATCTTGTCATGCATTCAAAAACAAAACACGTTCCGATCAAATATCATTTTGTTAGAGAAAAAGTCGCTGAAAATAATATAAAACTTAAATATGTTGGTACAAAAGAACAAATTGCTGATATCTTCTCTAAACCTTTACCTCGTGAAGCATTTGAATATCTTCGCCAGAAGCTTTGGATTCTCCCAAGTTCTCCTTAGATTTTCCTTATTCAGAAAATAAAGGGGGAGAGAATGTTGTATGAAGAGGTGTCATGATTGCAAAGGAGTACTTGTGTTGCCATCAATGCCAAAGGGGGAGATTATTGATCAATGGTTTTCATTGATGTCAACCCAAGCAGCACCAGGGGCTACCCTGATCTTGCATGGGAATTTTGACTTCAAAAGATACTCTATTCCAAGTCAAGGATATTTGGGATGGTTTTTACTTGTCGATATGTTTCCGTTGATATATGGCATGCCACACAATTCTTCACAATTTGATAGATATTCATGTTTGAAGTTAGTAACCCCAGTTAGTGGGCTAAAACCCCATGGGGTTGTGGCATGACAATAATCATTGGTTTTGGTCATTGAATAGTCAATAATTAATAATTTTTAAAGCTCCTAAAATCCCTTCAACATTAACTTGTTGAAGACCCTCTCAACCTAAGAATTTATATAAATTGTGACCCTCATATCCTCCTCATGTATGGATTTCACTACTAAAAATACGTCATCATGGAATTTTCACTACAATTTTTTTTTTCTGTGAAGCTTCAAATTCTAAAACAAAAAACCCACTTGGAAGAAACCCCGATGAAGCTTGTATCTTAATTTCAGATCTTGGTTCGCTATAGTTTCAGAGATATGATCTTTGGAATGTAGGGTTTTTGCAGGCTTCTGAATTTCATCTCAAAGAGGTGACCTTGGGAAAATCGTCATAACTCTCTCTCTCTGAGAAGAAGATTGGAATTTTTTAAAAAGTGGTGGATAGTGCACAAAATTTAGTTTTCTGTGTATCATTTTTAGAGCCGAAGGAGGAAACAGTGACACGTGGCACGCCATACAAGTTCGCTCTACTGAACTAGTCCATAATTAGGCATAAATTTTCCTTGAGGAATCCAAATCAGGTGAGACTTGTGACATTGGAAAGAAGACATAGAGGGATACTACAGGATTTAAGATCACATATTAGGGATCTGAAATCACAAAGATACATCAAATTCAATATCAAGCTCCTAGAAGGCAAGAAAAAGCTAGATCATGTGTTGTCAGGGGTTGCAAAGGACCAAAATTTCTAGGGCAGCAAAGCAAAGCAAGGTGCAGGATGCAGCAAAGGTAAACTCTAGGTAATTATCTTATGTATATGCATGTTCGTCTCTTAATTGCATTAAGCTCTTTGTATTCTAGTTTGTTGTTTTTGTTTAGCACTGACATCTACTCTGTAGGATGAGGTAAGTTTTTCTATTATCATGTCATGGTTATTTCCTTGACAAATTTTTGCAAGTATTAAATATTCATCAAGATAAGAATCAATGCATGATCTAATGTTATGAAGAGTGAGAAAGGGTAGCTTGAAAAGAGCAACAATCAAGGTGCAGAACAACAACAAGAAGTTCACCACATGAAGTCTTCAAGTGGGCAACACTGCATACAGTCATTGTAAAAGTATCATTGTACTGAGTCATTGTAAAATTTGTACAAGTGTCTATCTACAAAGAGTTGAAGAGGCAGTGTTGGGAGGTCTAGGATCATCATTAGCTGGTTTGTGCAGTTGATGAACGAGGTCTTAAAGGAGTTCGTCGATAAGTTTGTTATTTTTTATTTGGATTATATTTTTATTTTCAACCAAACAAAGGAAGAAAAACTTAGGCATGTAAGGAATGTTCTACAAAATTTGCAGCAAGAGAAAATTTTGATTAAATTGAAGGAATGTACTTTCATGAAGTTTGAGTTGCTATACTTAGGCTTTTTCATTTCAAAGGATGGGTTGAAAATGGATTTGGAGAACATAAATGAAATTGTGAGTTGACCTTCACCCAAGAGCATTTTATAAGTTAGGATTTTTCCTGGGTTAGATAGATTCTATCGAAATTTCATCAAGAATTTCATCGGTATTTTTGCACCCATAGTTGAGACAATCAAGAAGGATAGACAACCATTTTGTTGGACAACAAAAATAGAGAAAAGCTTCCATCTCATAAAGAAAAAGATCACTAAGAAACCAATGTTTATGTTGCATGACTTCAATAAAATTTTCCAAGTAAAATGTGATGCTAGTGGTACAACCATTCGAGCAATATTGAGTCAAGAAGGCAGACTTGTTGCATATTTCAATGAGAAGTTGAATGAATCAAAGAATAAATACTCATCTTATGACAAGGAATTCTATGAGGTGGTTCAAGCATTGAAGCATTGGAGGTACTATTTGATGCTCAAGGAGTTTGTATTGTTCTATGAAAATTCTGCATTACAGTATATAATATAGTAACACAAGTTGAACCACAAGCATGCCAAGTGGGTGGAATTCCTACAAAGTTTCACCTTTGTTCTGAAACATGTGAGTGGAAAAGAGAACAAGGTAGAATATGTTTTGAGCAGGAGGAGCTTGATTATGCAGGAGTTCCACGTGCAAATTTTGGGCTTTGATTATTTGAAGGAATTGTATGAGGATGATGTTTATTTTCGAGAGGCCTTTGAAGCATGTAAGAACCCCGTGAGAAGAGATAGAAACTCATGGAGGGAGTTTATGTTGCAAGATGGTTTGTTGTTTAAGAAAAACCAATTATGTATCCATAATTGTTCAATGAGAGAGAATATGATGCAAGAGAAGCACAATGGAGGATTGGTAGGGAATTTTGGTGTGGAAAAGACACTTGGGTAGCTAGAACGCTACTACTTATGGCCAAATATGAGAGATGGCGTGTAAAAATCTAGAGGAAAATGAAGAGTATATTAACATGTGAAAGGAAGGAGTCAGAATGTTGGACTATATACTCCTCTTCCCATTCTTAGAATACCATGGGACTTGGTGAGTATGGAATTTGTTTTTGGTTTATGGGAGATGCAACAAGGTAAAGATTTTATACTTGTAGTTGTGGATATATCTATGAATATGGCACACTTTATCCCATATTCTAAGAATAGTGATGCTACACATGTGGCTCATTTTTTTTTCAATGAGATTGTCTGATTGCATGGTTTGATGAAGAGTATAATATTTGACAAGGACATCAGGTTCACATGACATTTTTGGAGGAATTTGTGTAAGAAGCTTGGAACAAAATTGAACTTCATCTCAGCCTATCATCCAAACATATTGATGATCTATGTGGGAGAGCATCCCAAGTAGTGGGATCATGTATTAGATCAAGCTTAGTTTGCATACAATGACTCATCAAATAAGAGAAATTAGAAGAGTGAGTTTCAGATATTGTGTGGAATGCATCCTAGAGGAGTTTGTGAGATGAGAAATTTTGGAAAAATTGAGTAGAGGAGTGCTGATCGGGAGGATTTTGCAGCAGTAATGAGTGAATTTTACAAGGAAATAAAATATATTATACAAGAAAACAACCAAAAATAGAAACAAATAACATATTTAAGAAGAAGGGAGGTAAAATTTGAGGTAGGCGATATGGTCTTAGCACACTTGTTAAAAGAGATATTCCCAAGAGGGAAGTATAACAAACTCAAAATCAATAAAATAGGACCTTCCAAAGTACTCAGAAAATTTTCTACAAATGCCTATGAATTGGAGTTACCTATGGGCCTAGGTATCTCACCTATCTTAAATGTGGCTAATTTGTATCCCTATCAAGCTGGTGATGAAGGCGCCACTACAACAAACGGGATAAATGGACAAGTTAATGAACATAGTTGGATGAGGCATATTCCTATGGAAAAGGGTATAGAGATTGAGAGATTCTTGGACACCAGAGTTGTAAAGCACACCATGGGAAAATAGTATTTAGAGTTTTTAGTAAAATGGAAGGACCATCTAATGGAGGATTCTACATGGATGAGTGTTTCAACTCTACATAAGACATGTTACTCTGTAGAGGATTTTATGAGTAGGAGCTCATGAGTTTTCCTTCCTAGGGAGTGTGATGTAGGAGCATTAGATAAATTTCGTGATGAAGAAATGGAGGGGGATTGACAATGTGGTGGATTTTCCACATGTTGAGTTGGAAAATAAATTTTGTTACCTTTGATAAATTTTAAACGTTTAATGTAAATACAAGGTTCGAATAAGTTGAAGAGTCTAGGAACAAAGAGTCATTTCTGTTGTCTTTTCAAATTCCGTTAGTTAGAAAGAAAGGGTAGTGAATCAGGTGAAAATATTGTGCATAAAAGGAGTATTTATTGGGGAGGAAGAGAGCTTCTTCTCCTGTCTCCGAGTTTGTACATGTGAAATAAATAAAAGAAGTTGTGCACAACACATTATTTCCATAACTTTGTGTTATTATTTCTCAATTCAAATTGTATGTACAATTGATTTCATTCTAGAATTCATGTGACCCAAGGCATATAGCGTTATGTGCTTGTGGGTGTTCAATTTTTGAGCTATGGTCATTATGTGTACTTGTTAATGTGACCTCACACCATATTTTGCAGTGTCTCTATTTTGCAGGCAGTGACACATTTTATTTTTCTAATGGAGGATGACCCATGAATTCGATGAGGAGATGCTAGATCAAGAGAGGTAGGAGGAGATAATTCTTTGAGTAGGGAAGCATGAGAATCTGAGTAAGCCGAGCATTGAAATAGAGCCTCTGGTCTGAACGCTTCCACACCTTTTTTGTTGGGAGTGTGAGAATAACTCTTGGTAAGGGAGACGAGGGAGATCATTCGTGAGTGTTGAATATGCATGGATACTATAAAGACTCGAGTTGCAGAGAGGGAGCTAGTAATTTTGATTTCCACAAGCCTAAAATAAATTTTCTGGAAGCGCTACGGAAACATTTCACAGCGCCTACAAGTTTTTTTAAAAGGGTGCTACGAAAATGTTTTGTAGTGCCTACAACTAGTTTTATTTCTGCACTGCATTGTGTCCAGGTTTCCTTTCAGGATGCTTGCTTCGATCAATTTTGGAATTGGTTTGCATCATATATTCTCCCTTGTTCCATTGATCCAACACTTAGCCAATTTTGGAACTCATAAATATCCTCACATATTGTACAACTCACAAACATACCTAATCTTCTAGGAAGTGATGAGTACTACGCAAACACCTTAGTCTCAATTATGAAATCCTTACCTCTCAGACTTTCACCCTTTTCTCATCTTAAGGACAACCTCCTCCAAATTAACATTGAGAAACCTTGGAGTCTAGAACATCAATCTGGTTGCTTAGCCTTTCCAGCTGCATATTTCATGGTTCCTCCTACCTTGAATTGCGCATTGTGTAGTTTCAGTGGATAATGGGGCCATCCCTAAGTCAATTTCATGCCTAAATATGCAATCCCCTTCAAATACCATTCATTGCATAGTTACAATACCCTAAACCGCCTCCTTGTCTCCCTGACTTGCTTAAATACGTAGTCCCTTCATCTAGTAGGCCCCCTAATGCGTATTGCAAAATTATAATGGGAAGTAGGTCATCTCTAGGTCACTATAGCCCTCAACTATGAAATCCTTGGAGTCTTAGACTCAATCAATGTGCTTTGCATAGTTAGAGTGGCTAGGCCTATACCTCTTGCTGACTGAAACCTCTCATTGTGAAATAAATTGTTTTATCTTTCCTCTTACTATGCATTGAGTAATTCTAGTGGATAGTGAGGTCATTCCTCAACCTCTGTGATGCTCAACTACGCAATCTTTGCCCCCTCTCCCTTGAACACTGCGCACTACAAATCCTTAGTTAGAAAGCTCACCACCTTGACTCCTAAACTTCCCCACTGCACAAAATATTAATATGCCTTCCCTAATTGAGCATTGTGAAGTTCTAGAGGACTGTGTGTTCATCCGTGGGTACCTATAGCCCTCGTATGCATAATTATTAGCCTCCTACTCTCAAGCCCTTGCCCAGTTCCCTATCATAGTAAACATATTCCATGAGCAAGAAAAGGTAGAATAGGTGGTTTCTAGACAAGTGTTGGCTTGTCATGAGTGGATTCCATTTGTAGGTGTCATCATCTCAACCTAGTAGGGTGATGCTTAAGGGATGTTATCAAGGAGAGGTTACAAGTAGATACTTGTGAAGAAGAAGCAAGAGGAGGAACCATCATGTAAGATATAAAGAATCTTGGGCTAAGACAAAGAGGTGAAAAATAATGCTAAATTGAAAGATTCCGATAGTAATCTAGACCCTTTGGAGAGTGAATATGAGGAACAAGAAAATATCCATCTTGAATAAGTCAAATTCATAGCAACAAGGAGAAGATCTTGACATTGATGAAATGAAGTCTTAAGTCATTGTCGCCAAGTCATGGCTTCTCAAAGTGTCATTACAAAATTCATATGTGTTATGTATTTTTCCACATCATTTGTGTAATGTAATTAAGTAATCTCCAAAAAAATGAGAAAATGAAAAATGTGTGGAAGCCCAAGGGTCCCACATGAAATGTGAAAAGACACTATAAAGTTATAAAGTCATGTAGAAGTTCAAAGGTCACAAAGGAATTTGAGAATTCATAGTAGGAGCTCAAGAGTCTCGAGGGAGGTGAAGAGTCACATGGGAGGTGAAGAGTCAACTCATTATTTATAAATACATTGTTAGGTCCCTATAATACTAGTGTATCCCCTTATTGTTATTATTAGTATAACCCCCTTATTGTCATTGTTTTGTCCATGTAGTCCCCATATTGTTATTATTGTGCCCAATAGAAGCCCACTATTGTTATTGTTGTTCCCTTACATTGTTATTGTTATGTCGGTTAGGATTATATTGTGACCTATTGGACTCCTATATATAGAAAGGAGGTTTTATCATTTGTATCATCCAAGAATTGTTCATTTATGTAATGTAAAGGAGTTTTCCCCTTCGAAGTGACTAATTTCTAAATATTTTCGGAGATGATCTGTAGAAGTTAGGGTTTTTGCAGGCTCCCGAATATCATCTCAAAGAGGTGACCTTGGGAAAATCGTCATAACTCTCTATTTGAGTATAATATTGGAATTCTGTAAAAAGTGGCCAAAATTATACGGACTTTAGTTTACTTGTATCAATTTCAGAGCCGAAGGAGGAAAAATGACACGTGGCATGCCATACAAGTTCTCTATACTAGACTAGTCCATTATTAGCTCATTGCAGAAGATTAGGTGTATCTTTTCCTTGAAAAATCCAAATCAGGTCAGACCTGTGGCATTGGAAAGAAGATTCAGAGGGATATTAAATTACTGAAGATAGAATCTTGGGGATCAAAAATTACATAGATACGTTAGTTTCAATATCGAGCTCCTAAAAAGCAAGAAAAAGGTGTGTATTTTTTAAACAAGTTTGCATAACATTTTTTTTGAAAAATCGGGTTGAAGTGATTCCAAGGGAATATTGAAGCATAGATATTAGTATTGAGTTATATAATGCATCCCAAAATGAAATCCACATCCATTAAGCCCTGAGAAAGCTCTAGTATGACGCATGAAGAGGAAGAATTGCAGTGATATATCAAAATTACAGTACCAAGTGCAACAAATTTTGATCTGACAAAGAGCAGCCAAAGATGACATAGATGGTCTAAAAGCAGACATGGAGGCTAAGTTGGACAGTTTGAAAGATCAAATGAAAGATAATATGGATGATAAATTAATGGAATATCACATCAAGCATCAACAACAAGTTCTCCAACTATCAAAGGATAACCTAACTTTGGTGCAAAATCGAATGAAACAATAGGAAGAACAACATCGTGACGAAAGAAGTTATGAAGCAATCACAAAAGCAAGAACTAGAAAACTAAGAAATTGATAAATTTAAGAGTATCTCAGCAAGTGGACGAACTTACCCGCTGAATATTCCACATGGGAGGATGAAAATTTTATACAGAAGCATCAGGAAATAATCAAGCATTGAGGACAACACGTGTTTGAAGGAGAGGGGCATGTCAGGTCCCTATAATACTAGTGTACCCCCTTATTGTCATTTTTTTCTCCATGTAGTTCCCATATTGTTATTATTGTGCCCCATAGAAGCCCACTATTGTTATTTTTGTTCCCTTACATTGTTATTGTTATGTTGGCTATGATTATATTGTGACCCATTGGACTCCTATATATATAAAGGAGGTTTTCTCATTTGTATCATCCAAGAATTGTTCATTTATGTAATGTAAAGGAGGTTTCCCCCTCGAAGTGGATTATTTCTAAGGAATTGATCTCTCTTTTCTTCTATTTTTGGAGTTGGTTCCATAACATACACCCTCATAGCTCAAGAGATGGGACTTTGGGACTTTTCACCTTGGATTATCTAGCTTGGAATAGGAAAGAAGATATTTTTTTGGAGGAGAAGGTGGTGACTTAATGTTCTACTAATGGGGCTAGTGTAGTAGCATTGTAATCATGTATCTTACGACTTTAACTTAATATATGGAGCTCTCAGATCCAACACACTTTCATGCATATGTTGTGAATAACTGTGAGACTATTCTTTCATTTTTTGTGGCACATGTTTATGTTCACACATACTAATGAAAATGAACTATTTCATTGGATTTGGTATGCATCTTATCGAATGTGCGTTGTTACTTGCCTTTATGATTGTTGTTACCTTGTGAAATTTTTATAGGTTAACTAATGATTCTTTCTATACTCTTTTGTGTCTCCTTTAGGATAGTATTATTACTTTTCTTCTAGAGGCTCACTCTCTCTTTTCCCTTCCGTGAAAGTACCATATATACATTGCGGTTGTATGCCTCATAATGTCAACTTACTTGCTTATTTCAAAGATCGTTTGTATAATATTTTATGTTTATAATTGCAACCAAGGAAGATTCCTAAGAATAATGGCAACCGGAATTATTCCCGGTTGGGGATCCTACTCCAAACAGTGTGAGGTTTAGTTGGGATTTCATACCGGGGATGTAATATTCCAAAAATTTAGCCTTCAGCTAAATGGAATATTATAGTTTGTTTTATCACTAGGTATATGAATAAATGGGTGGGGAGGCCCATAAATCTTCTTAGCAGTAATAAAAAAACTTCAAATGTGAAAGGAGACCTCCTAAGTAGTTAAATAAAGCACCTTTGAGTATGAACAAGGGTTGGTTCATGTTGAACAGGTCAAATTTGACCAAGTCAACAATTTTGTTAGGAAGGAGTGGACATTAAATGAGGAATAACGCAGTTTTGGAGGGAGATGGATTGCGTGGAGGAAATGGCCTAATTGAGTGGATCCAAGGCCAAGGAAGCTCATAATCTATATAAGGAAGATGATGGCAGCCATATGGGGTTATGTTTTGGATTATTATTTTGTATGTGGTCTGTTTATACTTCTTGCATTCTTCAGTTGTTTAGTTGAGATTGATGTGTTGTTTAGCACCGGGTGTTCTCGAGCGGGGATCCCACCTCTTTCCTTGAGAGGCCTCTTGGAAGAAAATTTCATTTCACTTCCACATTAGGTTTTCAGACCAAGCTATAGCTTTCTTCATCAGCTTAGTTTCTGTAGGATATTATGTTGTGTTGCAGGGTGCATCAGTGGAGAATTAGATTGGGTGTCTTCAGAGCTATTTTTGCAGTGGAGGAAGGTTTCCATCCATTGGGAGGCATGTAAAGAATCCCCTTGAGCTTTATTTACATATTTAGTAGTAGGCTAAGGAGAATTTATCCCCTACAATGTAGTTTCAGTCCAGATCTGCGTTATTTTAGGGAGGAGTTGCAGGGGTTGTTGTAGTGGTTGTTTTGAGAGGTGATTTCTTCAGTGGAGGAGCCACTCTTTCATTTGGAGGATCTATTGGAGAATATATATAGTTATCTACATAAACTTCATCCATATCTTCTCATTTCGGTTTTTGCAGCATATCTTCAGCCCTAGGGTTGCAGCTTACATTGGCACATTGTGTGCATTTTCTGGAAACCCTCTTGGGTTGTCTTGGAAATCTAATCTACTGACCGGATCTATATGTTTAGATTCTATTGGAGCATATATCAGTATTATTACATCATTTTATCATCTCCAGTTGTATTTATACTCAAAATGACTGCGCTTTAGCAGTTCTATGACATTTTGTATAGTAGCAACATCTCACTTTTGAGAGTGGTTATGTATTGGAGGCTTGTGTGATCAAATTCTATGATGGTGCCTGATTATTTTGTACTTATTTGCTGCATATATGATCAATAATATGGATTTATATTGGTCTCATGATTTCATGTGTTAAATAATTTCTTCTGCTTACATTTTAGGCACTATATTTCTGCTATTTCCATTTTGGAATACTATAGTGGTATCTGAGCATAATCTTGGCTCAGCTTGTGCATTCAGCCAATATGTCACCATAAGGAGAAGCTTCTCACAGGAAGAGGAGATGTATAGAAAAAAAAGGACTCCATTATTTGGAGGTAGAGAGGAAGAGGAGCTCTCAAAGCTTCTTTTTAAAACTATGCAGAGCATCAAGGGAGATATCAAGAAGATGAGAAGGGAGATGTGTAGGGAATCTTCAAGGGGGTTTGAATATGAAGCAAGCCCTAGATTTTTTCATGATGGGTGTGAGAATTAAGCCACACATTATGATTCACAGCACAGTCTTATGCAAAGTTTTTCTATAAGGAAGATGGAGGAAGACGATATGCCAAAGAAGGAGACTCTAGGTGATTATTTGCAAGAGTATGAATCTAAATCTAAGAGGTTCAAGGATCACCTAAAATTCCAAGGGTTTTGCAAGATCAAGGAGGAAAGAAGCACAAGTATCAAGCAGCATGATGAGGGTAGATTCTTTCTATCTAATTTTTATGGTTCACCTAAATGTTAAGGTAGGGCTTGGGTGGAGGAGCTAGACACCTTTTTGCAGCAACACCAAGTTTCAGAGAATGAAGCCATCAAAGTAGCAGCGCTGCATCTTGAAGGTAAGGCTTATGATCGGTGGTTTTATGAAACTTATTTCTTGAATCATATAAATGTATCTACTTATGCAAGGTTCACTAAGAGGTTAGTGAAAATATTTGATGCAAAATATTCTGACACATCCTTGGTTGAGCCAACCAAGCCTAAACAAACAAAAATTTTGCATGGGTTGGAAGGATATATAAACCCAACTCAACTTCAAAAAAATATTAGAGAGGCTAAAATCTTGCATAATACCTTGCTAGAGGCAAGATCTATATCTCATATTATTGGAAAAGAGAGCATGGAGATACCTTTTTCAAAAGAGGATCCTATTATTGAAAATTTTCCCATTCATAGTGAAGAGGAAGAGAAGGCTGGAGGCAACAACGCTATCATATCTAGAGTATATCTAGAACCTCATGCAGAGGAAGATGGAGCACTTTCTCCAACAAGAGGAATTCTTGTATGTTCACAAGGAGTTCCAAAGGATCTCATATGTGGAGATCAAGGCACAATCCATGAACAACATGTGTCATTGTTGATAGATTATGAGGCCTTGCAGATGAAAGGAGGAAGTAGGGAGTATGGTCAGGATCATATGATTAAGAGCACACACCCCTATCTATTTCAGAAGGTTGATGCACAGAAGAGGTAGACTGATTTGAGCAGTGAGGGCAAGGACAAATTTGTCCATTCATATATGCAGTCTACTCTTAATATTGATGTCTCATTGCATGGAGGCATTCCACCTGGGAGGCCACCAGATTAGGAGATGATGATGCATGTCTCACATCATGATGCCCCATTCATAGATCCAGGAGGAATGGAGGAATTGGGAGGTCTTATTACAATGCAGAGAGTCTGGGATAGACTCATGGAGGAGGGATACACTCCCCCATTCTCAGCATTACCCACTCTTACTACATATTCTGCGCTGATAAAAGTTGTTGCAGTGATGGAGGATGGCACCACCATGGTGCTTGGATGATGCTCCATGGATTTGGAGAAAAAAAGGATACTTACCTTGAGGAAGGAATCCTCCATACATTGGAGCAGATGGAGGCCACTCATGCTTATATTGGCCAAGATCAGGAGGTTCTTTTTGGATGGTAGCTTCTCATGGGAGGCCAACTTCCAAGGGCCACCACTTCTACTTGAACATGAGCAACTGCATGATGGGCATGGAAACACTTTGGAGGATGAATTTAGCATGAGGGATGTCACAGGAAAATACAACAACATGTGGGGAGCTTCACATTTCAGATCTTCAACGCTATCTCTTAGGAGGATTGATCCATATTGGAGGTCTCAACTTTTGGTAGAGTACTCCAAGGATCTTGGTGCTTGCATGATTATTGATGACCCAGAGGGAGATGATAGATATATGGTGGATGATGGGGTCATCTATTCTTATGGCAGAGTCTTCTTGACTAGAGCTTCTGAGCTCAAGGAGAAGTTGTTACATGTAGCACATGTGGACTTTCTTTCCATGCACTTTGATGTATATCATTCCTTGATGGAGGAGTTCACTTGGGAGGGCATCCAGCATGATGTATATCAGCATAGGGAGAGACACATAGCTCGAATGATGATGGAGAGTTTTTCACAACCCCTTCCCTACTCATTGAGAGTGAGGGAGAACTTTCAGTTGAGCCATTTCAGCTCAATGACTAAGGTACATAGTAGAGGATGTAAATTTATGCATTATGATTTGTACTCTTTTACTTTTTGTGAGCAGCATATTGTACCAAGGAGGATCATTCATTCTTGTATATTGTATTGTGATGTACTTGAGGCCATTTGTAGCATTGATGTTGGCCATTCTATTGGTGGTTTGTGGGAGATGTCACATGATTCTTGGTGTGCACCATTGGCACCAAATTTTACTTTTATGATCCCATCTTGTAGGATGATTGTGGCAGCAAACAAGTGGCTGCAAAGACACATGTTATCCACCTCCCAGTTTTCATATGGCAACTTGTTTTTATTTTTTTTTGCTTCCATATATTGATGATGTTCTTATTATTATGGAAAGCTTTGTTGGGAGGATGGCACAAGAGTTGAAGGTGCCCATTGGGAGTATGATTATCCATACTTCATATGTTTCATGTTTTAGGAGAAACAATGGGCCAGCCATGATTGCCACATTACATCTCTTGTCTTCATGTGGGAGGAGCCATTTGGAGAACTTGAGTTCTTGGGAGAGGCACTTCATGTATTTTTTGATTGGTGAGCTAACTTGGGACATTCTTGGAGACCATAATATTCCAGCCCAAGATCAGAAAAAACCCCATACATATCATAAATGGAGAGAGAAAGAAAATGGGTGGAAAAATCTAATCTCTCCATACAGCCCCAATACATTGCATGAACCAGGGGTTGGGGATTTCTTTGATGAGCTAACTAGGATGTCTCAGTTCATTTGGATGATAGCATGGGTATGGGAGTCTCTATTTGGGAATGAAGTCCCTTATGATTTTCATTACTCCTACCTTGAAGAGGCCATGGTACATCAAGAAGTTTTCCACTTACACTTTCCACTTTCTCATGATGTGAGCCATTTGGTTTTGCATACTTGGGAGGAACCATTGGGAGACATATTTGTTGCAGATTATTTTGTGTAGTGGTGAGGACTATTTGATGAAGAGGCTACAAGAGGAGGGAAGGAGAATTTTTCCATATCCTTGCAGTTTCTTGAGGACAAGCAACATTTTGGAGGGGAGGACTGTAATATTCCAAAAATTTAGCCTTAAGCTAAATGGAATATTATAGTTTGTTTTATCACTAGGTAGATGAATAAATGGGTGGGGAGGGCCATAAATCTTCTTAGCAGCAATAAAACACTTCAAGTGTGAAAGGGGACCTCCTAAGAAGCTAAATAAACTACCTTTTAGTATGAAGAAGGGTTGGTTCATGTTGAATAGGTCAACTTTGACCAAGTCAACAACGCTGTTAGGAAGGAGTGAACATTAAATGAGGAATAACACAGTTTTGGAGGGAGATGGATTGTGTGAAGGAAATGACCTAATTGAGTGGGACCAAGGGCAAGGAAGCTCATAATATATATAAGGAAGAGGATGCAACCATATGGAGTTATGTTTTGGATTATTATTTTGTATATGGTTTGTTTAGAATTCTTTCATTCTTTAGCTGTTTAGTTGAGATTATTATGTTGTTTAGCACCGGGTGTTCTCGAGCAGGGATCCCACTTCTTTCCTTGAGAGGCCTCTTGGAAGAGCATTTAATTTCACTTCCACATTCAAGTTTTCAGACCAAGCTACAAATTTCTTCATCAGCGCAGTTTCTGTAGGATATTGTGTTGTGTTGCAGGCTGCAGTAATGGAGAATAAGATTGGGTGTATTCAGAGCTATTTTTGCAGTGGAGGAAGGTTTCCATCCATTGGGAGGTCTATAAAGAAGACTCTTGAGCTTTATTGACACATTTAGCAGCAGGCTAAGGAGAATTTATCCCCTACAGTGCAGTTTCAGTGCAGATTTGTGTTATTTTAGGGAGGAGTTGTAGGGGTAGTTATAGTGGTTGTTTTGAGAGGTGATTTCTTTAGTGGAGGAGCCACTCTTTCATCTGGAGGATCTATTGGAGAAGATATGTATTTCTATACATCAGCTTCAGCCATATCTTCTCATTTCAGTTTTTGTAGCATATCTTTAGCCCTAGGGCTGCAGCTTACATTGGCACATTGTGTGCATTTTCTGAAAACCCTCTTGGGTTGTCTTGGAAAGTTGATCTAGTGCCTAGATTTGTATGTTTAGATTCTATTGGGGCCTATATCAGTATTATTACATAATTGTATCATCTACAACTATATTTATACTCAAAATTACTGCGCTGTAGCAGTTCTCGGGCATTTTGTATAGCAGCAACATCTCACTTTTGAGAGTGGTTATGTATTAGAGGCTTGTGTGATCACATTCTATGATTGGTGCCTCATTTTTTTGTACTTATTTGCTGCATATATGATCAATAATATGGCTTTATATTGGTCTCATGATTTCATGTGTTAAATACTTGCTACTGCTTACATTTTATGCACCATATTTCTACTATTTCCATTCTGAATATTACAGGGGATACCCCTTGTGTTGGGGGAATTCCAATGCCGTCAACACCTCCAAAGGCTAAAAATCCATCAAATGTATTGTTTATATATGATTAAGAGAATAAACTATAAAGGGTATCCAATTTGGCACTTTCTTCCCTGATTTTAGATCTATGTACCATAAAATTTAAGTTTTGTCACCCCCCTAAAGAGTAAATTTTCATATTTATAAACCTAACATTGTAGAAGTTGTTACCAAAATGATTTATTATCTTCATAAGGACCGTAGATTTTGATTAATGTGATAAAAAAACCCAAGATTCAAATAAAGAGTTGTATACAAAGAAAAAAATGGGAAAAAACAGATGATAATAGATACATTATGGTTCTAACCAATTATAATTCCCTTATATAGACCAACAAAATCAACTAACATAAAATACCACCCTCCTAGAATTATTTTCAACCTTGACACTCAAGGAGTATGTAACCCCATATAATCTTAAAGCATTATAGAATTATATTGTTCTATATTTTTAAACCTCTTTAGGATTAGTTTCTTGGGTAGGCCCTCTTGACCCTTGCACATTCATTGAAATGACCTTCAATAGGGAATTGTAGAAGGAGCTTGGCCTACTCTAAGGGCCCAAATAATCAATTTTTATCTTCATTGATTAATTTATTTCGTTGCACATTCATTCACATGTCTCAAAGTAGACTTGATGCCCACTAAAAGACCTCTTAGATCCTTCAACAAATTAATATTGAGACACTCAGAAGGAATATACTTTGTGACTAAAGGAATTTCTCTTGATCACACATTATTTTAGCGACCCCCTTGGAATTCCTCACCAAAGACGCCAAGGAATCCTCAAATATATATAAGATTGATGAGAAAAAAAATGGCTCCAAGATATCATCTAGGCTCTTAAGGGTATTTGGGTCATATAGATCCAAATATGAGGGAAATTTATTATATTGGAATTTTCACTAATACCTAATGGACAAAACAAGGATGATTATAACCCACCCACATAATCCAAGGACTGAAGATCAAATTTCAAAAGTTTAATATGGGAAGACTTACTCTAGAGGATGTGAGCACTAGTTCTTGCATTAGAGAATATAGGAAGCTATAATTGTGTGGATTGAAAGAAATTCCCTTGAGAAGCTACCTGAAGAGTTACGTGTACTGATGAGAGACTACCTTAAGCTCCTTTGATAAATTGTATTGAGAATTCCCCAGTCATAATATTATGTTGATCATACCACCTCCAAATTGGTAATCAATAAAACTTCACCAAACTCTTGGAAATGAATATCATTATCAAATGAAGTCACATAGATCCCTAGGACCATAGAAGCCTCCTTTGGCACCTTCCTCTATAAATTCCATTCAAATTATTTGCAACACTTTGCTAATATATGAAAATTTTTGTGGCATTAAACACAATTAGAAGAAACATGATCATAATCAAACAACTAAGTATATTGATTTTTCCCCATAATCAAGTCAATTAACTAAAAAATCCACTTAGAAATGTCTATGTTGACCAACACCTAAGCCATTTATCACTTTGAACTATTAATGAAGCTATCATCCATGAAAATGGAACATTTCCAAAGTTTCCCAACTTAATGGCCCATTTTGACCAAAATTCCATTGACAAAGCTGAGAGTTTTACCCAAACTGGGGATCTTTACAATGTTTTGCAGGAAACATCAAATAGAGGGTGACATGGCTTGAGGGATAGGAGGAATTCTATAGAAAACATATACCTTTAAGGATATAGAGGGAATCCTCCTTAAACTTAAATCATAAACCCACATTAACGCTACTTAAAACCATGAAACATAAGAAAATAACATAGGACTAGAGATCACACTTGAGAGAACCAAGAGGTCAAAATATCCCTTGATAAATGACGACATTAAAACATACTCGTCAAGGAAGTATCAACTTGATTTAGAATATGATCAAGTGGAACATATTTATGAACAACCAATGAAACCCTTCTGCTTTTTTATTTACTACATTCCATCTCTGTTTAGGCTTAGTGCTCTTTATTGGAAAACCATTATTTCCCTCTAGTAGAGATAGGTCCAAAATTAATGCAGTAAACTCCTTGCCTCTTACTTTTGACAGAGATAGAAACAATAAATCCATGGAAATACATATTTTGTGGGTGATACACTAATTGTGCCTTGAAAATTTGACCAGTTTCCTCGATTACTACTCTATCATCCATAGCTCTACCCGACCTACTCCTTATTCTTTGACTCCCATGACAACTGTAAGCGGATCCACAATATAAGCCTAAGGATAAACTAGAGTTAGTGGAGTTTAATTTGATCTGTAATCCTCAGATCCAAATCCATAAGAAAAAACAACAATGATCGTTTAACATCACCTCATTTTCTATACTATTCCCTCATCCAATGAATTCAATATCCACTTAACTAGTGAAACTATACTAAATAGGGACATAAATATTTAATCATTTAATAAGGAGTTGTCAAAAATATTCCACAAAGAATAAATACTTATTCGTTTAATGAATCTATCATAATATTAATTTTTATTCTATATATTTTCAAAATATTAAAATTTTAATTTCTCATTTTAATTTATTTACATTGATATGCGTGGACTATTTCAAAATAGAGCTTCCAAAATTTCTATTCTTTTTTGAATAAAATTGTATGGATGATTTAGATTTAATAATCTTAGAGTATTCTTCGTAGTATACACAATTTAAAGGATGAAATCAAGGGTATCCAAACCATTTTTTCGCTTCAAATATTATGCGGCGTGTTTATGATCTCCACTTATGTCTTGGCATTACAAATTATCACTTTTACATAAATTATATTTTAATTTCTAATGATGTTTTTTAGCCATTTAATTTATATAACTATACTAATATAAATAATATACATTACATAGTTCTTTCTCTACACTCTAATTCCATTGATGTACTTATAAGAATATGTGTATATAAATTATAATTACATTAAGGATATGTGTATATAAATAAATAAAAACATTATATACATTCTTATCCATGTGTAAAACATTACCAAAAACTAAAGAATGCAAGCACGAGATAAATAGGATCCAGTTATTTGTCAAGATGAATTTTTTATAGTTGTTTATTTATTGGTTTTGTTGTTCAATGTACTCTTCTTTGAGTAAGTAAAGTTTTTTTTTTTTGAAGTTTGACAATGGTGAGGCTACATCATTGTCATTTCCAAGAATAGCACTCGAATAGGGAAGGGAATTGAACTGTTGGCTTACCATTTAGGAGTGCCTTAACGACAACTTGATCACTGTCTATCCAAGACCCCATGGAATTTAGTAAGTAAAGTTATCCATTCCTTATATTTTAAATCTCCAATCCCTTTAGACAATATTATTTAATATTGTAAATTTTTTATATATACAAGTTGTGATTTATATATATTTATAGATAAAATTTTATTTTAATGTAAAAAATATTAAAATATTTATATGGCAATTTTAAAAATATTTAAATAATATATAAATTTTATAAAATGTTTTGAGGGTTAGTTTAGTTGGCCAAGTTTCCATTTTAAAGTATTTTTTCTATTAGAGGTCATGGGTTCAATTCTCTCAACACTCTTTAGGTTAGGCTTAGTGGTTGAGTTGGTGAAGTGATATTTTTGGATAGATCTACCTGGTACATTTGTTATTTTTATAAAATTTATATATCTGGTACAAATATTTCATCCAAGTAGTGATCATCAATCTCCAAAAACCACAAACCACCCCCACACATATAGAAAATAATAATTTTATTTAAAAACTAATTTTTATCAATATACTTATTCTTTATTAAATTTTAACTTATTATTTTATTCATATAAATTTATATTAATTCTTGAATATATTAAGAACTAAGATTATAAAAAAACAAGTTGTGAATATTTTGATGTTTAAAAAAATTGGAAATAATAGGGGAGCGGGAGGGGTATTACTTTTCCCTGATGAAAAATTTTTGGCACAATTTTCTTGGGGCCTTGGTCACACAACAAATAATCAGGAAAAGTTTCTAGATTTTTGGAAAGGTCTGGAAATCAAATTGGCAAGAATGTTAACAATCTTATGGTTTTTGGTGACTCATTGGTAATTATTCGTCAAGTGGTCAAAGTCAGGAGAGACACAATCTCCCCCTATTATCCAAAGGTTTATCTTGCTAACTTCTCAGTTTGAGAATTTGGAATTAGTTCATGTATATAGGAAGCTAAACTCAATGGCTGATGCATTGGCAAAGAGAGGCTTGATGCTAGTCTAAGGCTGAATAGAGCTAGAACAAGGAAATTTTAAAGTTGCTCACATTCCTTAATATTGAAAATAGCTCCAAGTTGAATTTTTTTTAATTTAAATTTTGATTCAGGTGGAAATACACATTGTTATAGGGATGGAAGATCTTCCTTTCAAATTGAATATACCTAGGTTTGTGTCACTGCGATAAATGATATCAAGATCTCGAATGTCAGTCCTCTTTGACATCAATTTTTAAGTCATTCCTGTAGGTGTCTCTTACACTCACATATGTGTCTTGAACTCTCTCCCACCCTATGTTCAATTAATAATTTTCATTTGTTTAATATTATGCGAGTATGGTTGGAAATCGATACAGATGTGGTGTTTCCGTCTTTGAGTAGTGGGATGAAGTTATTAGTGTTTTCTTGCGCTTTCATTTCCCAGTTTATTCATCCTCCTCTGGAAAATTTTGGGTGATATTTGGAATTATTTCCTCAGCTTGGCTCCTGGAAATTTTCTATTCTCAATTATATAGGGGATTATGCAATATTTTAGTTTCTCCATGGGAATTTTTTCCTGGTTGGCCTTTCAATGTGGGAGAATCCTGCTAGTGTGATAACGAGTGATAGCATAGGCCATAGGGTCTACACTATTTAATTGAAAAAATAAAAAATAAAACTCTAAATCAAATGCACATCTAATTACTGAAATGATTAATAAATAGATAAAATATTTACATAGAACTTGGCCTCTCCTCACACCCACACACTCTCTTATACATCTACCTCATGCCTCATAGGCTCACTATTTATACAAAAGGATTAGAACCCAAGGTAGGTTCTAGATCCCTAAACTAACTCCCAAAATATCTCCTAATCCCTATCATCTCTCATCTATCTCTAAAATCTCTCATTCAATCCCTTATCCCTAGATAAGTGCTAACTATCCATAATCCTCTCAATCCTTCCTCAAACCTCTCGAATATTTCTCCTATTTATAATCATTTCAATTTTCTCCTAAAAACCATAGGAAAAACTAACTCATTTAGTAAATGACTAGCTGAGGGTAGATGCTCCTGCATCAGATTCCCAAGGTCAAAAGAAAACATGGTCTCTTGACCATCAACTTTCAGAAAATGTTAAGATACCTCTCGGATCCCAAACTTTCATTTGTAGTAAATTAGTTGTTTTTGCATGTTGTCGATGTTCTGTGTTTCCAAGCTTCTGATGTAGTTGTCCCTTCTCTTTTCTGATGTATGCTTCTTTCCTTGGTGCTATATGTTTTTTCTCCATGAATTCACTTTGATACCACACATCTTCTATCATTCTTTGCTTCTTCTCCTGGAAGTCGTCTTCATTGTTGTCACTTTGCTGTTGCATTTTCTTTATTCAAGTTCATCTTTGTCCTTTATGAAATTGTTGTAGTTCATCATCATTTCATTTTATTCACAACTGTTTTTTGTTCAACCAATCCTCTAAAAAATCTATTTCTGCAGCAATATCCTCCATATATATGCCTTTGTAGCCTTGCATAGGTTCCTCCAATGGTTCTTGAGCTTCCTTAATTTGCATATTAATTTCGGTTTCTTGCAATTCTCCACTACGTGCTAGCACAAAACAAGTATTAGTTTCAAAATCATGAGACCTGAAGGTCTCGCTTATGGCTTCCTGCATCTCTTCCTTATGTAGCATACAGTCCTTCAAACTATCCACTGATTCTTCCTCGTCCATATCCATACATTCATCATCATCGTCACCCAACAATGATCCTTGTTTAGGTGCACAAGTATATATATTTTTCTAGAATTTTAGTTTGCGCTTCAATATTCGTTCCATCAATTGTTTAACTGGCCATTTAAATTTTCTTTTTATTATCCATCCATGTCTTTGTGTTTGTAGTATCTATAGAAACACGTCCAATCGTGTCTCTAATTCAGAAATTTCCCTCTTGTAATCATTAATGCCAACCACCATGGCATCAGTGTTGTGCCCTTTCTTTCGATCTTGCATCTTCATCATCTGTTGTGAACTTCACCTTGTTCACTATAACCTGCAACTGAATCACTTTACCAAGTTGTCGTATTTCTTCAAATTGTCTTTAAAATGACCAGACTTTGGGTATCGGCTCTGCTGGTCATGCACCCAATTGCATTCACAGACTCAAACCTTTGACTTGATTTAAGACTCTTTGACTCCAAAATTGACATAAAATCTTCATTAATAGACCTTGGATGAAAAATGCATCCTTTTGTACAATAACTCAATGGTGGATTTTGACTTTAACTTAACTCAAACTATAGAAATTTCTTCATTTGACCTTGATACCTTACTTTAACTCTTCAACTTTACTAAGTCCTTATGTTATGACTCTACATAAGAAATTCTATATATAGCACACTGAAATAATTATCACTCCAAAAATATACCACTTATTCTCTCATAGTGAAACCATACATCATAATATAGATCTCCACTCATTCTCTCATTAAATACTCCACTCATTCTCTCTCATTAAAATAATACGAATCTCTTTGATCCTTTTATGACTCCAAATTAAACATTACAGTGTTTTTTTTCCCTTTATGGCATACTTATTTAACATTTTACAATCATATATCTCTTCTCCACTTATTACGTGAGCATTTCAAATTAAATCTTCGCATATCAAATTTCATACTTGGGTAATTACGAAATATCAATGTGAAAATTAATTCACTTCAATATGATTCCTTTCCCACACTTCATAATAATTCACGCACTACTTCCCACACATTTGTTTCATGGGTGACAAGGGTTGCTCATACCCATCCTCTAAACGGCGGTGTCTCTCTTCACATTGAGGTAGATATCCACATCAGACTGCAAACTTGCATGGTGTTGAGTTGGCAGCACAATGAAGGAGCAAGCTATTTTTCGGCCTTTATCGATCTGATAGAATGATGTAGTAGAACCAACATTTGAAAGGCTTTATATTTACACTCGAACGACCAAACATTTCAGTGAGCCATTGTACGTGGTGTGGAAGGCCACATTTCTAGAACAGAGTTTTCATGATCCTACTAGCATTTTCCTTAGGGCACACCAACAAAATCAATGCTAAAGATTCACTGGCACATCAGCCAACTTAACACTGAAGATTCAACAACCGTGATCAATGCACCTAATCATCCAATAATTTAATGCATTCCATATGTGCCTAAGATGCATCACAACAATCAATTTGATAGAATTATAATGCTCCCATGATCTGATACAAAATGCGCTAATGATAGCGCAGGCCATAGGGTCTACACTATTTAATTAACAAAACATAACATAAAACTCTAAATCAAATGCACATCTAATTACTGAAATGATTAATCAATAGATAAAATATTTACATAGAACTTGGTCTCATGCTTGGCCTCTCCTCACACTCACACACTCTATTCTACATCTACTTCATGCCTCATAGGCTCACCTATTTATACAAATGGATTAGAACCCAAATTAGGTTCTAGATACCTAAACTAACTCCCAAAATATCTCTCCTATTCCCTATAATCTCTCATGTATATCTAAAATATCTCATTCAATCTCTTATCCCTAGATAAGGGCTAACTTTCCATAATCCTCTCAATCCTTCCTCAATCCTCTCGAATCTTTCTCCTATTTATAATAATTTCAACTCTCTCCTGAAAACCATAGGAAAATAAATTAATTAATTAAATCCTAAATTACAAACTAACTCATTTAGTAAATGACTAACCGAGGGCAGATGCTCCTGCATCAGCGAGACTGGTAGTAGAAATTTCTCAAAATGGTGGATCCTCAATCCTTTCTGGAGAGTCACAACACTGGTCAATTGCTTGAAAATATTCTGGATTCAATTGAGGTGTTTCTAGTGGTTATATAACAACAAGATGATATGGTTGAGCATCAATGTCAATATTCTCAGCTACTAATGGAAGCCAAATTCCTCTAGCTCCTGAGTAGTCTAGAAATTTCAGTGAATGAACTGTGTGAAGAAGTCATACTTTCAGTTCTTGGTTGGTTGTTCTGGAGAATTATATGGTTAGCATTGCCTAGGTCAATTATGGTGGTGCAGACTCTAGTGTTGCTCCTGATAAAAATAAGACACATTTCCCACGAAGGAATGGAAATCTTGGAGTTGGTCACTTTTGAAGAAATTTATATGGTTGGTTCAGTTCACAAAGATCGTGTAAGGGTTCTAGCCCACAATCCATATTTTGTTAATCTAAAACCACTACATGTCTCTTTGAAAAAAAATGGAATTAATATGAATGTATGTTTACACATATTTATACAACATACATATTAATGTTATTTTATTATTATTTAGTGACTAGAGAAATATGAAATTAAGTGCGTCTTGTACTTGCATGAAATGGGGTCGATTTTGATGACTACTACTGTAACCTTTAGTTAAGGGTTGGCTAGGTGAGACATCCTGGAGTGTTCCAACATGTGACCATTCACTAAGATTTCTTTAATAGTGCACCCATTCATTGATTATTATACACCCTATGAATATTCATTTACTTAAAATTTGTTCAAGCCTTGTATTTCCTAAAAAATCACAAAATTGTTTCCCTTGACTTGAATACCTTTTCCAAACAACGACCAACGTAAATTAACGAAGATCCATCCACATTTATCCATATTGTTATGTATTAGAATGAAATTCCTTATCAAATCGTGCAGTGTAAAATTGAGTGTCACGGATTTTACATGGGAAAGACTCCCAGTTCCATATTCCTCCGAGATTAAAAATTCATTCCATTCGATGTAACATTGCATTCTTCCTCTTGATTCTTGAGCAATTAAATTCCCTTTCTACTATGGAGTGGTGGGCATATTTTCCGATTCTCTTGTCAAAGTATTTCCCCATTCTCTTGGAAAAGTTGAGGAAGGACGATATGTCATGATTTAAAGACAAGACCACCCTCAACCATCCTCCACATGATGCAATCCTCATGCCATTCAACCTCTTTTATTTTCCCTCAATAATTTTTCTCACTCAACCTTCCCTTTGTTGTTTTATTATGTTCCTTTTGATTGAGAGGTTGAAAAAGTTAATGTCAACGTTCTAGGGGTCATTCATGGAACCAAATGAAATGATTGGGTTCCATTCACCCATAAGGTTCCATACTTTCTCTTGGTTTCTTGGCTTTCAACTCTATCTACCACCATGTTGATATTCAACAAGATGATGAACCTAGTGAAAATTAAGCACCTACACAATGTGGGGCCCGCGGGCAATTTTTAGGTGATGTGTCTATTTTTATCATTTGGATCAAAGTCTATTTTTAGCAGTAATCTATTTATAGATGGTTGAGAAAATTGCATGGATGGATGGGCATCTATTTTTGGAATGCATGTGTGAAGTTGTTTCATGGAATGCATGTCTTAAAACATAATGCATGTCGATTATTTTAGCCCTAACAATAATTAGACAATAAATAATAATCTATTCTCTTGGAGCAATTGATTTCAGTTAATTGATGTGGAAAACCAGTTAAATGAAGGAATTTCGAGTTCAAAGGTTGGTTGGTGGGACATTCTAGTGGAATTCGTTGTAACTAAGTGATACAAAGTTGTAACAGAATTGGATGTGTAGTTATGTGAGTTATAAAGTAGTTTAACTCAGTTGCGCTAGTTGTAACTTGTAACTAAAGATACACTAGTGAGAGATCAGTGAATTAAATATTAAATTAATTCACATGGAGTGATCTCACATGCGACTGAAGATTTACTAATGTTAACTACATGCATGTCAGATCTAGTGGAGACCCAATGGAGAGATAGGTGAAAGGGAAAGTTTGACTATTTTTTGTGACTATAGTGGTGCATTCAATGCAAATACACACACATTGGAGATGCCAATGAGGATTGCACAGTCGAGGCAAGGCAAAATTGAATTCATTCGGGGATCATCATCAATAGGGATTGCGTAGTGGAGGCAGGATGTTAGGAGGCAGTAAATTGGTGCATGTGTGAGCCAATTTCTGTATGACAGTGTGAGACGATTGTATATTGTAATGAGAGCTCTTGGAGTAGAGTTTTGTATGAGATTGTTTCATGATACATGATATATACATAATATATGATATTGGGGTTTTCAGCTTTATTCTTTCTCGGTAAAAACATCTATGTTATGTGTGATTGATTTTTCTTCATGTGTTTGCAATTGGCGATTAAATTTCCGCAAATATTTAAGTAGAAGAATTTTGTATTTAACAGTGGCATATAATTGTTAGATTAGGAGAATCCGACAATACATAATTGTATTAAAATTTATACATGTTAGCAGAGCAAAGAAGATTGCAATATTGAAGCAGTAGTTGAGTTTGTTGGTGGAAACAATTCGAATTTGCTAAAAGAATTCCTTGGTACGACAGTTGAGTAAACATCAAAATGGCTTTCAATGGTTTGTGGTTAGAGTATGCACTCAAGGGAAGCTCAAAATACATTGCATGGAAGGATAAGATGGAGGCGGTGCTTGAAGATAATTGCTTGAAGGAATTAATCAACAGTGATGTTCCTAAGCCCACTTCGACAGATGTTGCATTACTTGATGCCTGACAAAAGAAAGTAGTGAAGACGAGAAGGATTCTATTGGAAGGTGTGCGAGACCATATTGTCTCAAGCCTTAATGGGAAAGCCACTCCATTTGCAATGTGGAAGGCTTTGACGAATATTTTCCAAAGCAGCAACAACCATCGGAAATTGGCGTTGAAGGATAAACTCAGAAAGATCAAGATCGAGAAGGGCGATAATATTCCAAAGTATCTCAAAAAAATTTTCCAATGTGGGGATGACCTGGGGAGTGTGGGAATCATGGTTTCTGATGATGATTTGGTGATTTTGGCTCTCTTGGGACTTCCTAAGAGTTGGCACAATTATCAAGACTCTGTCAATGGATGGGAAAAACTACCAGATTGGGAATGACTATGGTCGGATCTAGTGCAGGAGGAGTTCAGGCAGAACACCATGGATGGCTCTTCATCAAAGCATGATGATGAAGAGGATTGTGCTTTGGCTACCAAAGCGAGGAAAGGGAAGGGGAAGAAATTCCACTCAAAATCCAAGGCTAAAGGAAAGAATATGAATTTGTCCAAGGTGAAGTGTTTTCACTATCACGAACATGGACATCTCGCCACTAACTGCCCACAGAAAAAGAAGAGAAAGAAGGCTGCAGGATCTGCAACTAGTGAGGCCCTTGCCTCGCAATTTGAACTTGATTTCTCTTTGATCGCATGCTTGGTTTCAAGTGCAATGGGATCAGTGTGGTGTCTTGATAGTGGTGCTTCCTTCCACATGACGGGAGATAAGGAGCTTTTCAATGACTTGGAGGAGAAAGATCTCCAGATGCATATAAATATGGGCGATGATGGACGATACAGTGCGATCGACATTGGTACCATTACATTTGGGAGGGATTCAGATAAACGATTTCTATTGAAATATGTTATGCATGTTCCAGGTTTAAAGAATAACTTGGTCTTAATCGCGATGTTGGAGGACAGAGGTTATGATGTTTTTTTTAGCGATGGAAAAGCTTTCCTATGACATAAAACAATGGGTCAAACCAAGAAGATAGGGATTCAAGTTAAGAATCTCTACAATTTGGAGGTAGATGGTTGCAATGCAATGGTGGGCAAAGCAGAAGAAGTGGTGAGCCAGGATGAGGGTGAATTATGGCACAGGAAATTGGGCCATCTTCACCATGGCGCCCTGAAGATTTTGCAGTAGATTTATATTGGAATTCCCAAGGGTACACTTGTGTAGTTAGATCAATGCAAGGGATGTACTATGGGTAAGTTTGTGAAGACCACCTTTCATGAAAAGGAGAACCGTGTTTCGGTGATCCTGGAGAGAGTTCACACATACGTGTGTGGACCATTCTCGGTTGCTTCAATAGAAAAATGCAGGTATTATGTTATTTTTGTTGATGACTATTCTCATAGATGCTGGATCTTCTTCATGCAGAAGAAGGTTCAAACATTCTCAAAGTTCTGTGAGTTTAAAGAATTGGTGGAGAAAGATTCAGGGAAGCAAGTGAAGGCTTTGCAGAGTGATAATTGTGGTGAATATATCTCGAATGAATTGAAATAATTCTGTAGCAAAGAAGGAATTCAAAAAGAACTCATAGTGCCTCATAACCCACAACATGATGGGGTCGCGGAGAGGAAGAACAGAACGATCATCGGTGTTGCACAAGTTATGTTGCATGATCAAGGCCTACCAATGCACTTGTGGGTGGAAGCATGCAACATTGCGCTTTATGTGAAAAACCGTTGTCCTCATAGAGTACTTGGCATGAGTATTGAACAAGATTTTACTGGTAAGAAACCGCATGTTTCTCACTTTAATATTTTTGGCTCATCTGTTTATGTGCATGTGACCAAGAACTCCAGGAAGAAGCTAGAGCTGACTGCTTAAGTTGGTATATGTGTGGGGTACACAAAAACACCCCATAATTATCGTGTGTATTTTCCAAACAGTCAGATTACTGTGGTGCAACGGGATATAAAATTCAATGAGGAGAAAGCCATGAAGTTGTCACTTAAAAGGGAGCTAGACTTGCATGCATAGGAGGAAATTTTGGTTCCCAAAGATGAGCCTCTAGATGTGGATAAGCCACAGGAGGAGGATCATGGAGTGGAGGAGTCCATTCACGTAGAGCCAAACATCATAACTGACAAAAGGCATACCACAGAAGCTGAGAGGCTAAAGCTTGATGTGGCATAGAATGTATGAGTCCCTACTTCACAGCACAGACAGAGACAGTCTCCTGACCGATTCACTGGATACATGGCTCTCATGAGCAAATGTATTGTGACTGAGCCATATTCCTTTCAGGAAGCAGTGTAGGGGCCCACTTGGGTAGATGCAATGGCAGAGGAGTATGAATCCATTGTCAGAAATAATGCTTGGGAAATTGTTCCAAGGTCGGTTGATAAATCAATGGTAGGTTCAAGATGGATCTACAAGGTAAAGCAAGCTGCTGATGGGAGTGTTGATAATTATAAGGCAAGATTTGTGGCCCGAGGCTTCTCACAGATTGAGGGGATTGATTATGAAGAAACCTTTGCACCTGTCACATGTTATTCTTCCACAAGGACCATCCTTGCTCTCTCAGTGTAGATGGGTTGGCACATTCATCAAATGGATGTGAAGACTGTGTTTCTTAATGGGATCATTGAGGAAGACGTGTACATTGAGAAACCTGAAGGGTTTGATATCTTTGGCAGCAAATAGCATGTGTGGAGAATCAAAAGGGCATTGTATGGGCTGAAGCAAGCACCCTGTGCTTGGTACACTCGGATCGACAGCTATTTCACTAGACTTGGCTTCACCAAGAGTGAAGCAGAAGAAAACTTATACCATATTGTGGTTGAGGGTAAGATTTTAATCATTGTTCTTTATGTTGATGATTCAATACTGATTGGTGATGAGCAGTTGATACACTCATGCAAGGAGGACCTTACAAAGGAGTTTGAGATGAAGGATATGGGCCTCCTTCACTATTTCCTTGGATTGGAAATATGGCAGCGAGATGGTGAACTATTTGTGTCTCAAGGAAAGTATGCAAGGGAGATACTCTGTAAGTTTCACATGGAGGGCTACAAACCAATGGATACTCCTCTTCCACGAAATTGGAGGAAAGAGGATACTACATCAGCATAGGTAGTGGATGCTACTGTCTATTGACAGTTGGTGGGTTTTGTCATGTATTTAGTTAATACAAGATCGAACATCTGTTATGCGGTGAACCAGCTTAGTCAAGCGATGGTTAAGCCTACCAAGTTCTTTTGGAAGGCAGGCAAGCATGTCCTGAGATATCTCAGGGGCACATATGAGTATGGCCTATGGTATAGATAGACGGATGAGTTGAAGCTGCATGGCTTCACGGATGCAGATTGGGTGGGCAGCCCAACGGACAGACAGAGCACATCAGGAGGGGTCTTAAATATCA
The DNA here is from genome assembly GCA_034641835.2 of Pinus albicaulis. Classification (NCBI taxonomy): domain Eukaryota; kingdom Viridiplantae; phylum Streptophyta; class Pinopsida; order Pinales; family Pinaceae; genus Pinus; species Pinus albicaulis. The sequence continues at coordinate 582,482,881 of CM076581.1, forward strand.
GATCTACAGTTGTTTCTTGGTATAACAGGAAACAAATATCCGTGGAACTTAGTTCAATGGAAGCAGAATACATGGCAGCAAGTCAAGCTTCATGTGAGGCTATCTAGATTAGGAAGATCCTGGTTGGTTTGTTTGGTTCTCATTTAGATCCTACAATGATTCATTGTGATAATTAGAGTTGCATTAAAATATCGATTAATCCTGTGTTTCATGATATATCTAAGCATATAGATATCCAGTATCATCATATCAGAGATTGTGTGCAGTGGAAGATCATGTTGCTTCAATACATTCCTACGGAAGATCGGGATGCATATATTCTGACAAAGGTGCTCACTAGGAGAAAATTTGAATACCATAAAGGTAGGATCGGGGTGAAGGATAATCCATTTCTTTTTTAGAGGGAGTGTTGAGATTCAGCAAGATGATGATCCTAGTGAAAATTAAGCACCTACACTAGGTGGGGCCCGCAGGCAATTTCTAGGTGATATGTCTATTTTTAGAATTTGGATCAAAGTCTATTTTTAGCAGTAATATATTTATAGATGGTTGAGAAAATTGCATGGATGGATGGGCGTCTATTTTTGGAATGGATGTTCGAAGTTGTTTCATGGAATGCATGTCGATTATTTTTAGCCCTTAACAATAATTAGACAATAAATAATAATCTATTCTCTTGGAGCACTTGATTTCAGTTAACTGATGTGGCAAACTAGTTAACTGAAAGAATTTCGAGTTAAAAGGTTGGTTGGTGGGACATTCTATTGGACTTCGTTGTAATTGAGTGATACAAAGTTGTAACAAAGTTGGATGTGTAGTTATGTGAGGTATAAAGTAGTTTAACTTAGTTAAGTGAGTTAAACTTAGTTGTGATAGTTGTAACTTGTTGTAACTAAAGGTACACTAGTGAGAGATTAGTGAATTAAATATTAAATTAATTGACATGAAGTGATCTCACATGAAACTTAATATTTACTACTGTTAACTACATGCATGTCAGATCCAGTGGAGACCCAGTGGAGAGATAGGTGAAAGGGACAATTTGACTATGTTTTGTGACTATAGTGGTGCATTAAATGCAACTACACACACATTGGAGATGCCAATGAGGATTTCACAGTCAAGGCAAGGCAAGATCGAATTCATTCAGGGATCTTCACCAGCAGGGATTGTGCAGTGGAGGCAGGCTGTCAGGAGGCAGTAAATTGGTGCATGTGTGAGCCAATTTTTGTATGACAATGTGAGACGATTGTATATTGTGCTGAGAGCTCTTGGAGTAGAGTTTTGTATGAGATTTTTTCATGATCCATGATATATACATAATATATGATAGTGGGGTTTTTAGCTTTATGATTTCCCAGTAAAAACATCTGTGTTATGTGTGATTTATTTTTCTTCATGTGTTTGCAATTGGCGATTAAATTTCCGCAAAGATTTAAGTAGAAGGATTCTATATTTAATAGTGGAATATAATTTTTAGATCAGGAGAATCTGTCAATAAATAATTTTATTAAAATTTCTACATGGTATTAGAGAAAAGAAGATTGCAATATTGAAGCAATAGTTGAGTTTTTTGGTGGAAACAATTCGAGTTTGCTGCAAGAATTTCTTGGTGTGACAGTTGAGTAAACATTGAAATGGATTTCAATGGTTTGCGGTTAGAGTATGCACTCGAGGGAAACTCAAACTACATTTCATGGAAGGATAGGATGGAGGTGGTGCTTGAAGATAATTTCTTGAAGGAAATCATCGCTAGTGATGTTCCTAAGCCCACTTCGACGGATGTTGCATTACTTGACGCCTAGCAAAAGAAAGTAGCAAAGACGAGAAGGATTCTTTTGGAAGGTGTGCGAGACCATATTGTCTCAAGCCTTCATGGGAAAGCCACTCCATTTGCAATGTGGAAGGCTTTGATGGATCTTTTCCAAAGCAGCAACAACCATAGGAAATTGGCACTAAAGGATAAACTCAGAAAGATCAAGATGGAGAAGGGAAACAATATTCCAAAGTAACTCACAAAGTTTGTCTAATGTTGGGATGAACTGGGGAGTGTGGGAATCACAGTTGTTGATGATGATTGGTGAGTTTGGCTCTCTTGGGTCTTCTCAAGAGTTGGCACAGTTATCTAGACTCTATCAACGGACGAGAAAACTACCGGATTGGGAACGACTATGGTCAGATCTAGTGCAGGAGGAGTTCAAGCGAAACACCATGGATGGCTCTTCATCAAAACATGCTGATGAAGAGGATTTAGCTTTGGCTTCCAAAGCAAGGAAAGGGAAGGGGAATAAATTCCACTCAAAATCCGAGGCTAAAGGAAAGAAGTTGGGTTTGTCAAAGGTGAAGTGTTTTCACTATCACGAACATAGGCATCTCGCCACCAACTACCCACAGAAAAAGAAGAAAAAAAAGGTTGTTGGAGCTGCATCTGGTGAGGCCCTTGCCTCACAATTTGAGCTTGATTTCTCTTTGATCACATGCTTGGTTTCAAGCGCAATGGGATCGGTGTGGTATCTTGATAGTGGTGCTTCCTTCCACATGACGGAAGATATGGAGCTTTTCAGTGACTTGGAGGAGAAAGATCTCCAGATGCATATATAGATGGGCGACGATGGACGATACAGTGCGATCGGAATCAGTACCATTACCTTTGAGAGGGAGTCAGGTAAACCATTTTTGTTGAAAGATGTTATGCATGTTCCAGGTCTAAAGAAGAACTTGGTCTCAGTCGTGATGTTGGAGGACAGAGGTTATGACGTTTTTTTTCAGCGATGGAAAATCTTTCCTGCGACATAAAACAATGGGTCAAACCAAGAAGATAGAGATTCGAGTTAAGAATCTCTACAAACTAGAGGTAGATGTTTTCACTGCAATGGTGGGAAAAGCAGAAGAAGTGGTGAGCTGGTATGAGGGCAAATTATGGCACGGGCGATTGGGCCATCTTCACCATGGCGCCCTAAAGATTTTGCAGCATATTTCTACTGGACTTCCCAAGGGTACACTTGCGCAGTTAGATTAGTGCAAAGGATGTACTATGGGTAAGTTTGTGAAGACCACCTTTCATGAAAAGGAGAACCGTGCTTTAGTGATCCTTGAGAGAGTTCACACAGACGTGTGTGGACCATTCTCAGTTGCTTCAATAGAAAAACAAAGTTATTATGTTATTTTTGTTGATGAATATTCTCGTATATGTTGGATCTTCTTTATGCAGAATAAGGATCAAACATTCTCAAAGTTCTATGAGTTTAAAGCATTGGTGGAGAAAGAGTCGGGAAAGCAAGTGAAGGCTTTGCGGAGCGATAATGGTGGTGAATATATCTCGAACGAATTCAAAGACTTCTATAGAAAATAAGTAATTCAAAGAGAACTCATAGCGCCTCATAACCCACAACAGAATGGGGTTGCGGAGAGGAAGAATAGAATGATCGTGGGTGTTGCACAAGCTATGCTGCATGATTAGGGCCTACTAATGCACTTGTGGGTGGAAGCATGCAACACTGTGGTTTATGTGCAAAACCGTTGTCCTCATAGAGCACTTGGCATGAGTGCACCTAAAGAAGCTTTTACTGGTAAGAAACCAGATGTTTCTCATGTTAAGATTTTTGGCTCATCTCTTTATGTGCATGTGACCAAGAACACCAGGAAGAAGCTGGAGCTGAATGTTGAAGTTTTGATATTTGTGGGGTACACAGAAACACCCCATAATTATTGTGTGTATTTTCCAAACAGTCGAATGACTATGGTGTGACGGTATATAAAATTCAATGAGGAGAAAGCCATGAAGTTGTCACTTGAGAGGGAGCTAGACTTGCATGCAAAGGAGGAACTTTTGGTTCCTAGACATGAGCCTCTAGATGTGGATCAACCATAGGAGGAGGATCATGGAGTGGAGGAGTCCACTCACATAGAGACAAACATCAGAACAGGCAGAAGGTGTACCACAGAAGTTGAGAGGCTGAATCTTGATGTGACACAGAATGTAGGAGTCCCTACTTCACAGCGCAGACAAGGATAGTCTCCTGACTGATTCACTGGATACATGGCTCTCATGAGAAAATGTATGATTACTGAGCCATCTTCCTTTCAGGAAGCAGTGCAGGAGCCCACATGGGTATATGCAATGGTGGAGGAGTATGAGTCCATTTTCAGAAACAGTGTTTGCGAAATTGTTCTAAGGGCAGTTGATAAATTAGTGGTAGGTTGAAGATGGATCTACAATGTAAAGCAAGCTGCTGATGGGAGTGTTGAGAAGTATAAGGCAAGATTTGTGGCTCGGGGCTTCTCATAGATCGAGGGGATTGATTATGAAGAAACCTTTGCACCTTTCACACAATATTCTTCCACAAAAACCATCCTTGCTCTCTCAACGTAGATGGGTTGGCACATTCATCAGATGGATGTGAAGACTGCGTTCCTTAATGAGATCTGTTAGTCATCAATAATTTTTTTTGTTCTGAAGATGACTAAGTAATGGTCCTAGATTTCTAAAAAAAAACATTTGTGAAATATTGTGAGTTTATAAATCTCACTGCCTTCATTATCCTAAATGAAACTGTTTCACTATATTTTTCCTCTCTGCCTTCTAAATTTCACCTCACTGCTCCAAAATACTTCATTATTGGCCCTTTTAAACCTCAATTTTCACTCCCCCTATCCACTCTCTCTTTCACTCCTTTTTCCTTTGAAAAATCCATTTTTTCCCTTTCCTAAAAACCCCATAAAGGGCACCCTCATTCATCATTTTTTCCTTTGAATATATTAAACAATGTAAAAGCCCCCTTTTACATTGTTTAAAACCAAGATTTGAAACTATCGGTTATTTGAAACACCTCTACCCTTTCATTTTATAAACCTCGTAAAACCTTACAAAAGGGCTCCTTAACCCTTTGATATATAAAGAATGGGTCCCACCTTCCACCATGCCCAGCACCCCTTCCAATACCTTATGAATTAACACATATTTCCATTAATTTATTAAGGCCTGGGGCCCATTCTCCACCAAACTCTACCATCCAGTTAACGCACACCACCTGTCATCCACTTCTGCTGATCCAATCACCTGCTCGCCACCTCTAGAACACGCAATCGCCGTTGATCTCCCACCCCGAGATATGACGGTCCTCAACGCATATCGCATATATAAATATGTTGGGGTTAACATCTTCCAAACCATGTGAAATGGGTGGTTTTTCCCTGCCACGCGTCGTGTTTTGGGCCATATCAGATGCCCCCTCACAAAAACCGCTTACTTCCCTTTATCCACACGATAAACTGCTTCCGGTTTTCGAAACTTCTTGCCCTTCGCGCCAAAATTCATCCCCTCCCACCTCCATTCAAATTTCTACTGGTTCTTCCTTCAGAACCCTACCTCCCACATCATTTCCTCCTTTTCAAACACCCTCCTACAGCCCAAAATCTCAAAAAGCACATTAAAACCCTCCCCGCAGGATTTGAAACTAATTATTTTTGTTTTGTGCAGGTTTCAATGGTGGAAATGTATGAAATACATTCCATAGTGCCAAATTTTGTTAAAGAGAAAATCCAGGTGACGATCCGAGAATTATTTTCAAAAGAAACCAGAGGCAGGAAATTAAGCTTAAAAACCATCAGAGAATCATGATCCTTGTTAGTTAATCAAACCCTCTCACAACAAAAGAATCTTCCCTGAACAGAAAGGAGAAATATAGTCAAAGGACTGTAAACAAAGCAAAGAAAAGGTTAGAAAGGATAATTACTAATCAGAAGATAAAACCAAAGGATTAGCCAGTCAAAACAAATATTAAAGGATAACGGCAGACAATTAAAAGATTAAATGATAAAGACAGAAGATCAAAAATATTAATCAAAAGGATTAATATACAGGCAGAGATAAAGCAATTTAAAGAGAAATATAATATAAACAAAGAGTCAGAGCTTAAAGACAGAGTTTTAAGGCCTAAACACAGAGATTAAAGATAAAACAAGAGGCAGATTAGCCCAAAACAAATTCAAATTAACTGCACCTACAGGTAGTTACTTCTTTCAAAAGATATTTGGCCACCTAATGCTTTGTTTCCTTCAATAAAGCATTAAATAGTTATTGAACCCAGTCAGAGATATTTTCTATCTACCAAGCAGTTATTGTAAAGTTATTAATAGGCCTTAAAGTCAAACATTTCACCTATAAACCCTCAGAAGTTATGATAGGAGTTATTATTCAGAGAAATATCTTCATATATTCCTGCCTTGAGCCTTGCATGGTCTTCAAGGTAAATAATTCATTAAATCTGTAATAAATGACACCCAAACCCTAAGACTTAGCTTCACCTCCTCATTTGCAGATAAATACTGCATTTGATCTCATTATCTTGTTGGCATTTGATGACTCTTTGAAGTAATACATAGTCTTTTGGAGGTTGAAAGAAATTGATGTCTTGAATCTTGTAAATGCCTTGATTTATTTGTTGATGGAGGCGGCTTGCTTGCAAGATCCCTGAGCTTGGTTAAATGGTGAAGTGCTTCTATTCTGTTATTGTTTTTAATGTTTCATTATGTTTCCATCTTTCTATATTGCAATAGAACAAAGGATTTAGACTAAGAAATGTTTCCAAAGGCACCTTAGCTCTGTTTGTTCTTCACTGCCTTTATGTTTTCCTCTACTAGGACATTTTAGAGAATTCTTAATTGCTCTCTAGACCCCATAAGCTTGTTTATTTCATAAATGGTCTAATACAGTAGGTATCAAGCATGATTTATGGCTAGCCCTGCTTACTTGATGTCACTAAAACACTGTTTTTTAGGTCTCTATCTAAAGTACCATTACTTAGGTCTTCGAAAGGGGTTTTGTTTTGATCATACCCTTTGTACTTGCTTAAATAATTGTTTTAGAGATCTTTATAGCTATAATCAAAGATTTTTAGGCATTCCCTCTTCTTTGATTACAGTTATATGTGTGTCTTAAATGTTTTATTTCCTTGAAGGTGAAATCACTAGAAGTTAAATGAGTTTCTCGCCTTCTATATTTCATTGGAATTTTTGTCTTGAATAATTATTTGCTTAAGTTGAATAAAAGAATTTATGGTTTTCTTTGTCTATTGATTGCCTCTTTATGCTTATGATATTTAAGTCCCTTCTTGTTAAAGGTACATGATAAAGGATTCTTAATTTCCCTTTGTCCTACTTTTATTCTCACACTTGATGTCCATCTCATTACCCTTAAAAACCTTGAAGATCCATTGACCAAGTTAGATTTTCCCTGTGATGCTCCTCGATCTATTGATCAAACATTCATGACTTTTATAGACTCCATTTCCCAATTACTTGGAGATTTCCTCATTCCATCTATTCTTCTTGACCATCTTGCCCAACCAAAACAAACAACAAACCCTACACTTAACAACTAGCATAAAATCAACCATCTAAAGAAAACAAGTTCACATCCTTTACAAAAAAATAGAGAGAGCCCTTTTTGAGTCCAGGAATGCTAGGTCTTAGGACTCCAAAGATTGGTCTGATGCTACCCTATGCATTTGATCTACCAATCTGCTAAATCATGGGACACCAAAAAGATCATTGAGGAAGAAGTGTAAATTCATTAGCTTGAAGGATTTGAGATCTTCAGCAGCGAGTGGACCCATGTGTGTAGACTCAAAAGAGCATTGTATGGGCTGAAGTAAGCACCCCATGCTTGGTACACTAGGATCGAAAACTATTTCACTGGACTTGGCTTCACCAAGAGTGAGGTGGATGCAAACCTATACCAGAGTGTGGTGGAGGGTAAGCTTTTAATCATTGTTCTTTATGTTGATGATTTAAAACTGACTGGTGATGAGAAGCTTATACACTCATGTAAGGAGGACCTTGCAAAGGTGTTTGAGATGAAGGATATGTGCCTCCTTCACTATTTCCTTCGATTGGAAATATGGCAGCGAGATGGTGAACTGTTTGTGTCTCAAGGCAAGTATGCAAGGGAGATACTCTGTAAGTTTCACATGGAGGGCTGCAAACCCATGGATACTCCTATTCTAGGAAATTGGAGGAAAGAGGATGCTACATCGAAAAAGGTAGTGGATGCTACTGTCTATCGATAGTTGGTGGGTTGGCTCATGTATTTAGTTAATACAAGATAAAAAATATGCGATGCGGTGAACCATCTTATTCAAGCGATGGTTAAGCCTACCAAGTTCTTTTTGAAGGCGGGCAAGCATGTCCTGAGATATCTCAGGGGCACATCTGAGTATGGCTTATCGTACAGACAGACGAATGAGGTGAAGCTGCATGGCTTCACGGATGCAGATTGGGTGGGTAGCCCAACGGAAAAAAAGAGTACATCAGGAAGGGTCTTCAGTATCAGATTTACAATTGTTTCTTGGTACAACATGAAACAAAGATTCGTGGATATAATATCCCAAAATGTGGATGTAGCAATACTAAAAAAAAAAAACTGGTAATATCAGTGATAAATCAACTTATAAATGTGTGAGGAAGAAATATCCATCAATTAATGTTACAACAGCAAGAATATGTCCCACTATTTTATCTCAGGGTTGGGAAATGCAGCAATATGGACCATGAAAACGTTATTTTCAGGAAATTACGCTATAACTGTGAGAAATAGCACTTGGATCCCTTATATTATGTATTATGGGACTCTCATCCAGAAGGGGTTCAAAAACAAATCCCTTTTGATGTGTTAAACATATCTCTCGGTCTCAATGTGGCTTAAAAACACCTGAATCCCATGGCCTGAACTATACAGAATTTTCTGAAGTAAACATAGCGTGATTATATGAGGGTTTCTGATATAATATGATATAAAAAACATATATGGAGTTTATTTACTCAAATCATAGGGAAAAATAGATATTTAGCCCCTTTTACACATTATGAAGATAACCCGGCAAGGGTTTCTTGAATGCATGAGTACAAAAGAGTGGAATTGCAGATCTGGATCTGAAATAACACAGTCTAGCTAAGCTCTACATACATATAGCTGAATAATAGAATAAATGAAGGATGATCCTTCTAACAAGATTTTCGGGAGAAGGGTTGGCCCTTTCCGTAAGAAGCTAGTTCAAAATCAAGGGTCTTAACCCTCACAATGCAGCACTGCAAGAAATGACGCAGTTCCTATGAGGAACTACAATGTAGATTATGGAATTACTTTGGCCAAGTGCCTAGATATGAAAAATCTGCTCCAGAACCTTCCTTACTGATATTCCAAAGGAATGGAAGCTCCCTCCTCTGAAAAACAAGCTCTGGAAGTGGTGTTGAGAATTCCCATTGTAGCACCCTGCAACACAACGTTATTATGCTACACAAATAACGTTGTAGCTGAAGGAGGATGCTTAGCCTTAAGCCTGGATGTGGGAAAATGCAGTACAAGCTCCCTCAAGAGGCCTCTCAAGAAAGGAGAAGGGATTCCTAAACAGGAATGCCTTGTGCTAAGCAGCACAACAATCTCAACTAAACAGTTGGAGAAAGAAGAATAGTCAAGCAGACCAAAAATCCAATATTCAATCATCCCCTCCTATGGTTGCCTTGCCCTCCTTTTAAACAAGTGTGAGCCTTCTTGCCTTGGGCCCCACTCATTAGGGTTTCTTCCACCAAGGAATCTTCCTCCTACTTGCACTACGCTGTCTCTATGGATGATCTCCTCCTCTCATACCAGCATTGTTGACTTAGTCAAACTTGACCTTGTCCACATGCATTTGTCCTTGTTCACACATGAGAGTGTAAAATCCAGCTAATATCATGATCCCTTTTCACAACATGAGGGATTTTATTCTTGTTTTTAATATGCATGGGCCTTCTTACCCATTTATTCAACTGTTAGGTGACAAAAGCAAAAATCTATATTCCAATTAGCTGCATGCTAATTTTGGAATATTACAGTGGCACTCAATTCACTGGAAGAAAAATACATGGCAGCAAGTCAAGTTGCATGTGAGGCTATCTGGATGAGGAAGATCATGTTTGTTTTGTTTGGTTCTCATTTAGATCCTATAGTGATTCATTGTGATAATTAGAGTTGCATTAAACTCTTGATTAATCCTGTGTTTCATGATAGATCTAAGCATATAGATATCTGGTATCATCATATCAGAGATTGTGTGTAGTGGAATATCATGTTACTTTAGTACATTCCTACAGAAGATCAGGATGCATATATTCTGACGAAGGCGCTCACCAGGAGAAAATTCGAATACCATAGAGGCAGAATCGGGGTGAAGGATAATCCCTTTCTTGTTGAGAGGGAGTGTTGAGATTCAACAAGATGATGATCCTAGTAAAAATTAAGCACCTACACTAGGTGGGGCCCGCAGGCAATTTTTAGGTGATATGTCTATTTTTAGAATTTGGATCAAATTCTATTTTTAGCAGTAATATATTTATAGATGGTTGAGAAAATTGCATGGATGGATGGGCGTCTATTTTTGGAATGCATGTGCGAAGTTGTTTCGTGGAATGCATGTCTAAAAATAGAATGCATGTCGATTATTGTTAGCCCTTAACAATAATTAGACAATAAATAATAATCTATTCTCTTGGAGCACTTGATTTCAGTTAACTGATGTGGCAAACCAGTTAACTAAAGGAATTTCGAGTTCAAAGGTTGGTTGGTGGGACATTCTAGTGGACTTCATTGTAACTGAGTGATACAAAGTTGTAACAGAGTTGGATGTGTAGTCATGTGAGTTATAGATTTCAGATTTCTGTGGTGTGAGTTTTTAGTTGTTGAGTTCGGAATCTCCACAGTGAGCATTTTTGCCTCTACGTTTCGGGTCTAGAACAAGACCCATCATCAGGATTTTTCATGATGATGGGTCTTGTTCTAGACCCGAAATGTAGACGCAAAAATGCTCACTATGGAGATTTTGAACTCAACAACTAAAAATTTATGTGAGTTGTAAAGTAGTTTAACTTAGTTAAATGATTTAAACTCAGTTGTGCTAGTTGTAACTAAAGATACACTAGTGAGAGATCAATGAAATAAATATTAAATTAATTCACATGGAGTGATCTCACATGCAATTGAAGATTTACTATTGTTAACTACATGCATGTCATATCCAGTGGAGACCTAGTGGAGAGATAGGTGAAAGGGACAGTTTGACTATGTGTTGTGACTATAGTGGTGCATTCAATGCAACTACACGCACATTGGATATGCCAATGAAGATTGTGCAGTCAAGGCAAGGCAAGGTTGAATCCATTCAAGGATCTTCATCAGTAGGGATTGCGTAGTGGAGGAAGGTTGTCAGGAGGCAGTAAATTGGTGCATGTGTGAGCCAATTTCTGTATGATAGCATGAGACAATTGTATATTGTACTGAGAGCTCTTGGAGTAGAGTTTTGTATGAGATTGTTTCATGATCCATGATATATACATAATATATGATAGTGGGGTTTTTAGCTTTATGCTTTTCCGGTAAAAACATCTATGTTATGTGTGATTGATTTTTCTTCATGTGTTTGCAATTGGCGATTAAATTTCCACAAAGATTTAAGTAGAAGGATTTTGTATTTAACAATGGCATATAATTGTTAGATCAAGAAAACCTGGCAATACATAATTGTATTAAAATTTCTACACACCACGTTTAGATCCTTTAGGACATGATAGGCTTTGAATTATGAAATTAAGGATGTGATCTTCATAATCATTTTGTGAATTATTTGTAGTTTCATGTCAAATTGAGTTGCAATCAAATCAATGTGATGAATGATGTTGTTTGAGTCATTGATAATAATAATTTTATTGATTAGAAGACTTTGGGTTAGATTTAATCCTTGCCACAAGAAATACCATTTTACTTGATCATTTGATGCTTTGTTGAGGCTCCAAATATAAGATTTTTATAGTTGTTCTATGAAAGACCCTTGTGTCTACCACCCCTCATATGCATAATAGTATTTTTCTTATTTATTATTTGAAATATTTATCAACATTAAAATATTATTTATTATTTATTTATTTTTGAATACTAAAAGTTATTTCAATATTAAATATATATATTATATATTTTTCCTTGTATAGACTTCTAATATAAGTTTCAATCTTCTAAATATAATAATTTGATAAAAATATAAAAGCGGTTTTCGAAAAAATATTTAATATTAAATTATTTAATATATATGAAAAATGGTTTATTAATAAAAATGTTATCAATATATTATTCATTATTTTTACTATGTTTCATTAAAAAAAATTATATATATATATATATATATATATATATTCAATAGATAACTACATTATAAATATATAGATTCAATTTTAAATATATATTTGTTGTTGGCCTCCCTAATAATAAATAGGGAACAAAACCTTTGATCCATTTAACTATAATAAATTTAATAGTTTAATAATGGGTAGTTGGAATGCATCAATAACACAAGATGAAACACCCCACTAAAAGAGAGTTTTGTGGTCCATTCTTCCCTATCTTCATATTCCTAATCATATCGAATTTCCCCTCAATACATTCGATACGTAGTATTACTCCAAGTGGTGATGAAACCTTATCCTAAAAAGTAAAATAAAACAATAATTGCAAACATAATCCATTTTTTTCTTTTTCTTTATGAAAAGATCGTGATTGAATGATTTGTCTTTATAGAGAACATGATGAACAACTAATATCTTGCAATACTTCAATAAAATATTGTGTTTCTAACATTAAGTGTTATATATTTTAATAATTTATTGGAAGTCCTCTTTTCCATTAAAAATATATATATGGACATCGATACTTTACTTTTCGGTAAATAGTTATAAAGCACATATGAAATCATGAGATGCTTGACAAAATTACACAATTTTATTTAAAAAAAATATATTTTCTTTTTAAATATACATAAAAAAGTTTTATATATATTTAAAAATAATTTAAATATATATAAATGAAAAGTTGAAGTTTTAAAGTGAATTGGACATATCCAAGTTTAAAGTGGAATGAGGCAATACATGATATACCAATTTAAATATGAGCTCTTCAAGTTTTGTTTAATGTAAATATTATGTTGGAAAATGAATGTTGAAATATGTACAATGTCTATTTATAAATGTATAATTGTTTCACAATTAATGAGGAAGTTATAAGTATGAGTTGAATGCTTTGAGTTATGAATTGCTATTGTAATTGGTGGTTGAATTATTTTTCATTTGAATATTTTGAGAATAATTAGGAGATCTTATGGGCTTCTCCACTCTCCCCTTACCCACACACATGTCAATAAGGTCTAGCTCGAATGGTTGTGGGATGGAGCCTTATCCTCCCCACCCATGTTCTATTCATGTGGGTGACATGTTGAGGTCATAATGAATATAATGTTATAATTTATTTGAGCTATGTTGTTAACTTGACCTTACGACCTGAGAATATAGGGTTTATTATGGGTACCATTTTTAGAATGAGGGAAAGTACCTAGGGTACATACAATGCTTGTTTATAAATGTATAATTGGGAATATAACTATAAGCCATAGTTACCAGTTGAATGCTTTGAGTTATGAATTTCTATTGTAATTGGTGGTTGAATTACCCTCCATTTGAATATTTTGAGAACAATAAGGAGATCCTATGGACTTACCCCCCCCCCCCAAACGAAAAATTGACTAAACTGAGAGGGGGGCTTAATCAATTTAGTATATTCACGAACATTAAAATTCTTTTCATTAAACTCATTAACTGAAATATTACATAAGCAACTTAAAAAATAATGACCAACAGATTGAATATGTGAAAAACAAGTAATAAGGAAACCAAAACATCACATCAACACATAATAACAACACATATTGACACCAAATATATGTGGAAACCCATAAAAGGAGAAAACCACAATTTTATTATTGTTGTGATGCAAAGAAAAGCTCCTACTCCTTATTACATCTTGTTTTCTGTACGCTTCAACCTACATGAAATTGCTACCTCAATTTTCCGCAAGCTGCAACATGAAAGGAAGCTCCAAATCCCATATGTTTTTTGTAGGCTACAACCCACATGAGGCTCCTACCTCAACAGGCTCCAACCTGATGTTTATCAAGCCACTACTTGAAAGGAGACTATAATCCCCTAATGCAAACAAGAAACAACTATGTGCTGGTTTACTTGATAATAAATTTTACATATCTCCATGTTTATTTCCACCTCTTCTTCCCTTCAAACATGCTTCACATAAGCTTCATATGTGCCAAGTAACTAATGCATAACACTTCAATCAACTCTCACACATTTTGCAACTTTCTAACACCTTTGTTTCTTCGAAAAACAACATCTTTTATAAAGATAATTTGTTTTTTCACCTTCTCATTTTTCCCCTTCACTTCACTCAAATATTTAATTAACCTTTAAAACAAATATTTCTTATAAACTCATAAAAATTTACCTAATTATTAAGCAACCCAATTCTAATAATTATATAAACCTCAAAATTTTATTATCATTATTAACTTAATAAATATTATTAATTAAATTTTACTAATTAACATCATAATTAATATTAATAATATTGTACTATTAATATGTCTAATAAAACTTCATTATAATTCTAATTCTAATTTATATAATCTTCATCCTTAATTAACCTATTATTAACTATAATCATAACTTAATAAATTCATTATTACTAATTTAATCTTGATTTATTCAAGCCCATTATTAATATTAATGTGTCAATATTATTGGTAATTAAAATTATTACTAATAGTATTAAGAATAATATTAATATATGATCCTCTCATTATTAATATCATTAACCTCGAATATTAAAAACATTCCTTTATGCTCATTTTGGAATCTTTTTTCAAAATAAAATATTATTAATAAACTTATTATCTTATTTCTTTTCTTGAATTTTGCTGGTAGACTCTTCCCTTCTCATGTTTTGTTCATTTCTCTCCCTTTATTATTTATAGCCATGCCTCTTTTCTCTTCTTGGTAGGTTTTGTCCTGAAGATGAGTCTTGTTTTAGAGGTAGACATAAAAATGAAAATTGTGGAGGTTCTGAATTCCTTATCTCAAAAATCACACCACATAAACCTCCAAACTATCACATATAATTTGTTTGTTGTTTGTATTCCACATAAGAATATGAAGTGAACATGCTTGACTCTTTTCCTTCCACTGATTCATTTCCAATCTCTTCATATTTCGAATATTAGAACATAAAAATAAATGCTCCAATCAATATATATTTTTTTCATATGTAATGATCAAATTCATCAACATAATGTCAACATCATGTAACATTATAGGTATAACATGTGACTATATAATTTAGCATTCGCCAGCATGATCAATAAGAACATTTTCCACTAATGCATCATAATAATCTCTACAACATATTTTCCTTTTCCTTGGACTTGCATCACAATATTTTTCCATGTCTTTGCCTTTTCCTTGTATCTTTCCTTTCCTTGCATCATGTCTTTGTCTTGCCTTTGCCTTGCATCACAACAATTCATCTCAAGCAAACCAATCTTCAAATCAACCTTATACACCACACATGCCAACATCAATGTTCTTCCAAACCATCAAGCATGCGAAGACTAGCATCAACATATGTGCCATCAACATCTAGCATCTGTCTCATCAACATATATTACATTTGCTCCTTTGCATATCTTTGTTGATCATGTTACTACTTTTTTCAGCTTTACTGACCCTATTACTACTCTTGCCTTGCTGCTCCTTTGTCATCACATATTTGTTGATTCTTTGCCTTGTTGTTGCTCCTTTTCCATTAATAATAACCATACATGCTTGTTTTTTATTCTTGCCTTGCTCCTGCATACCTTGGTGCTGCTCCTTGCCTTGCTCCTACATACCTTGTTGTTGCTCCTTGCCTTATTCCAGAATACCTTCTTGTTGCTCCTTTCCTTGCTTCTACTTTGTTGCTCCTTTTCCATCAATGACAATAATGCCATCAATATCCCCCTTTGGAATTGATGGAAAAACTTTTCTCCTCCCCCTTTTTCCAGAGCCAAAAACTTCTCTTTACATTTTCTTATATCCCCCTTTAACATCAATGAAAAGGGGGTTTGGTTTGCAATGAAAAACATGAAAGGGATATCTAGTGATTGTACAAATTTATCCAGTCATCATTAACTTATAAGATTACATGGTTCAACTTCAAAAATTTTAGGCAATCTCCTTCATAGAAAATAAGTATGGTTTAGTCAATAAATCTTATCCATCTCATATTTGACATAGTTATGTCCCTCCACTGATAGGATCTTTTACATTTACTAGACAACTATTCTCTCTATTCCTTTTTTCATATTGAAGAAATGAACATGTCCAAGTAACAACAGAAGATCAAAAAAATTGTAGTCATCAATTCTTTCTAACTATATTTGTGCCATCAATATAGGATGTTTTCATACAACTTTCGTTTTATTGATTCCACAATCTTGTTACAAATGATGTTCCAGCCAAACCTTCGACCAGATCAAAGAAAAAATGGGGAAACAATAATGATACGAAAGAATTAAAAAACCGTTAATATATTTATGGCCAATGATGACCTTCCAAGCCACTCATAAAAATGCGTGTGCCTCGAAGAAATAATATTGAATACAGAAACACTAGGTTTGAATATTTCTCTATATCGATATGGATTTTCCTTAGGCCCCTTTCTTCTCAATCAAATCAATTGCTTCTTGCACAGTTGTAATGATCTCAACGCTCTCTTCCTTCATTGCGATCTTAAATTCCTCTTTCAAGATCATTGAATTGAGAAACCATTAAAAAAAAAATACTTTCAAGTAGCCGTAGCATCATTATTGACACCTTGAACTCAACAGTGACCACAAAGCATGCTTTTATATCTAGAGAATGCTGCAGGCCTCTATCAAAAGATTAGACCATAACCATATATTATTTCTTCTTGGAGTTACGACACAAAATTTTAATGCATAAAAGTACCAACAATCAAATCTCTAATTCATAAAATATCAATGCCACATAACGCCTTGGAAGTTGCAACATAGACCTCCATGGTTGTAATAAGAATGCATTGGAGCAGTTCTTTGGATGTGTAAGAAGAATGAACTGGATCAGTTCTTTAGATGTCTATAACTTGAAGAAATATTGTCTTAATATGGAAATCATGTTGAATTTTTGCTCTGCAACAATATTTCCAATTCAGCTATTTCAAAACCTAACCTTCTTCAATAAAGTATTAATGCTACCGTCAACGTATTGTAATATGTATATTGGCCACTAAATATGATATATATATCAATGCATTGAACACAATAATTGTTGAAAGCAGCATTAATATATTCCACATGTGCCAACTGCAAGTGACATGCCAAGGAAATTAATAAAGTATTAATGCTACCGTCAACGTATTGTAATATGTATATTGGCCACTAAATATGATATATATATCAATGCATTGAACACAATAATTGTTGAAAGCAGCATTAATATATTCCACATGTGCCAACTGCAAGTGACATGCCAAGGAAATTATAAGTTGAATGTCGTATTAATGTAAGTAACACTCTCCAACTTACAAAATATAAAGAACAATGCACATATTACCATTGATCACCAAATATATTGTTCATCAAGGAAAATAATATAAAGAAATCTCTCCGAGGAAAATTATATAAGGAATACTGCATATAGAACACTCTCCAATAATATAATAATGTTGCTCCAACATGATAAACGATGCCCCATGTATTATAAACACACTGTTCCATGTATAATAACGCAAAACTTCTCCATAGTATAATAACGTTGCTCCATGAACGATAAACAATGCTCCATACAATGTATTGACGTTTAATATTAACAGATATATTTGCAATTATATTAATGCTGGATTATTGCTTCTCCAAAAATAATGTTGGAAATGATAACGCTGCTCCAAAGGCACATGCTCCAAAAATACGCTTGCTGACATCGATTTTGTCCCATGTCCCTTTCAAATCCTTTACATAGCATATATAACGACTAAAAAATGAAACATTCAACACATCTAAATGAACAATTACTGCATACAAATTGTATAGTGGTGGCTTGTCACCAATGGCAATGGCAACATGTCTAAGACATCAGGGAAAGCAACAATGTAGTTGTATCTTGCCAAATATTCCAGTCTCGAGTCTCCTTAGAACGATAGTAAGAACATTCAGAGC
Organism: Pinus albicaulis; assembly: GCA_034641835.2. Lineage (NCBI taxonomy): Eukaryota > Viridiplantae > Streptophyta > Pinopsida > Pinales > Pinaceae > Pinus > Pinus albicaulis. Next base: position 582,501,018 of record CM076581.1, read on the forward strand.
TTCGTGCATAGTCAAGATGCTTTTAAGTTTTCACATAGTTTTTGCACATACTGCATTTATACTCATCTTGTACTACGTCCCTTTCAATCCTGGACGACTTATTGTTGTATGCGTTGCATCCAATAGAATGCGAATTGTTTGGATTGTTATTTTTAGAAGTGATTAATAAAGGGGAGATGTGAGCATTGATCATCAATCTCTTCCTCATTAATCTCAGTGGCTGGGTTCTTGTCTCATGCACCCGATTGCATCCCACTGCATGCCATTGTAAAATAGCCACTGATTAGAAGCAAATTTTGTTGCCATGAAGTTGTACATGACCCACACAGACCACTACTGCTGCTCTGATGACCCCATTACTCTATAACAAGGTTTACACATAGGTCCATACTTCCACTATAAAGAAATTCAAAAAGTTTTCCATAGTTTTTACACGACCCAAAAAGTTCCAAAGTGCATTAATGTTGGCAAATGTTCTCCATGCAAATGTATTAACGCTGTCAATATTCATCGTAACTAGATTGATGACTTCTTGGAATGCGCAACAAGATCCTTAGTTATGCAGTAGACTCCAACTTTCGCAGCAACTTCCAACTTTCTTCCTCAACATAATTGTTCCTCAAATTACAGTCCCCAACAGTGCTCTGGGGTGATTTTCAAAACGCTAGTTAAAAACATTGAATGAGTAGTGGTAAACGTTGTGCAATGGTCAGTGTCTATGCCTTGGAAGAAGACGACCAACCTTTGTAATCTGTTACCCACTCTGTCCCTTCACAGTCAAACCCATGCCAAGACATTTTCCAATCAGCGGGGGAATCTAATGAGGGAATCCACGAATACATTTGACTTACTCTACACGTGATTCCCAAAACTTCGAGTCCATATACACTTGGTTTCTCTCTGTGCTTCCCAAACTTGCCAGTCCATCTACACGTGCTACCCAACACAAGATTACACAAATACATCGACGTACATGTATATTATTTTAGTATTGGTGAGGCATCAATATCGATATGTAGTTGATATTGATGAAAACTTGACTTGCACAAATGTTTCAAACATACGATGATATTGATGGTGTGCATTTAGAGAGTGAAACATGTGCACTACATGACCAACTTCGTCTTCAAGTGCCAATTTTACCTTCTATTTCCCAAAAACCTTGCAAGATAGGCCAACGATCTTGCTTGGTTCTTGCAATTAAAAAAAAAAAAGGATTGCTTGTTGCTATGACATTGTATGAATGATCTAATTATTTATATTTTGTCTTGGAAAGGTTACAATGGCTAAAGCAGGGGAATTTTCACTCGAAGTAATGGCTAAAAATTGTCAGCGCTTTCTCTCATTGCAACATCTGATTTGAACTTTATGTCGAACACCACCATAAAACCATGTCTCTACAATAAGCACATATCACCATGAGCTAAGCAGTGACATCCAATGACACCATCCACAATAAATGCAACGCAAATGGCACAAAACTTCTCGAAGCAAAAATGTTCCTGTTGAGAATACCAATTAGGGCACAAAACCCAAATTTATACCAATATAATTATAATGGATGAAACCTTATAATTTGGAGGGAGCACTGCATATTGACAATCCACTAATCAAAAACCCTAATATTTTCCTTCCCGTCTTACACATTGGATAGCATGAACATTTCATATATGAATGAACATTGCATCTCCATTATCACTTGTATTTGCAGTAGATAGTTCTACATATTTCATGACTGAAAATTATCCTCTCTATGTATTAAAACCAATAAAATATGTGAGGAATCTTAAATGCAATATCAATATTGCAATGGTGTGGAATCTTCCATTGCTTGCATCTCAGATTGATTTATTCTAATCCTTCTAATGAAATGGGAGATAACTTTCAACTAGAAATATTGCAGGGGTATCTCTCAAGTCTATGAGGGCTGTAATCACATTGAGTGTATTTTTCATTAGGTGGTATGCAAATTGAACCAACCTTTATTGCTTCTAAAGGTCGGGCCATCTCTAATCAACTTTATGCACCAACGTATTCACCAATGCTCGACAAACATGGAGAACTCCTTTGTCAATATAATATAATGCCAATATACCACCACCGAGTGTTTGTAATATCCATCACTGTAATCTTGGAATGTATATAATGCTGGAATATAATATAAGGATATAACATCCAATAATATCGAATGTTATAATTTTATGCCCAATACATAACTGTGTAGCAAAAATGTGGCTGTCATAATATATCAAAGCATTTCAAATGCACATGCAACAATATATGTATAATACCCTATGTGATATATAAAAATTGTAGCGCCAATATTTTATCTCAACAATGGATATATATAACTCAAGGCAAATAACACATGATGTGCTGCGACTGCCAATAATGTATATCACTGCCTGTAGCAAGGCTATCGGTAGTAAGTCCATTTCACTGTAATATCACTGCTAATAATAATTACGTTGTCACAAATGATAATATAACCAACTCTGCTAGCTGAACAAATGTCACTATTGAATTAAAACTGCCAATATCTTCGTTGTCAATATGTTTAGGCTGCCAAAAAAATATAACGCTCCCCATATTAATGAATGCAATATTATCAACAATCTCCCATGAATATAACGCTTTCTACCGCTGCCCAAGTGATCAATGCCATAAAAATACTTGTAACACCAATGTGATAATGTTTCCATCCATGTTGTCCATGTCAACGCACCCAATGTCTTGAGAATCATATTATGCTAACATATGACTGAATTAAAAAAAAAAAAATACCACCAGTTGGGAATAATGTCAGGCATCTTGCTCGACAATAACACACTGGCTACGCAACTTTTCTGCATTCGCCGAGTTCAATGGTCCGACTACCTCAGGTTTCTGTAACATATGCTGGAATATTTATTCATGACTGTAAAAACAACAAAAGTATAATAATAATACACCCAATTATTTTAACGCATATCTGAACAGATATCTGTCAGGCCTGTTTCTCATAATATTGCCATGAATGCCAGAAAAACCATAATTGTGCCAGGACTGCCAGAGAAATCATGGTTTGAGCTTGGGATTGAGATGTTGTAGGTTCACTTTAATTCTTGATAGTTTAATACAATATTTATGTTCATTAGATACCAAAAAGGACTACCTCCTATGTTTATGTTCCGACTACCTCCTCCTTGTTTGTTTGTTTCACGCTGTGTTTCCTTTCACTGTGTCAATTCATCTTGTTATTACCTGGAGTTATGATATGGCTTGCATACATTCTCTTCTTGTTTCACTGTGTCAATTCATCTTGTTATTCCCTGGAGTTATGATATGGCTTGCATACATTCTCTTCTTGTTTCACTGTGTCAATTCATCTTGTTATTCCCTGGAGTTATGATATGGCTTGCATACATTCCCTTCCTGTCGATTGTGATTTGAAAACAAAAGCTAGTTCTCATATCCATCATTTACTTTAACTTCTTAGTGTCAAATTTCATCACTAATTTGATCCAGATGGTTTAAGACATGGTTATCTATGCCTAACACATTGTTTCGCGAATCAAAAAGGTTGGGGGGATGGTCCTTGCACCATCACTGGAGATTCATGTTTTATTTTATTTTATTTCATTTTATGGCACGAGAGTCGATGATGATTTGTATTCACTGAAACATCTCAACTATTCTTTGAAATTTTTTTCTTTGTGATTCCTCCAAATTCATCGTGGATTACTAGCACCCGCCTAACACCTGAAAATGAACAAAGTCTTCAATTCTGGAAATTTTAAGTCAGGAAGCATGTTCAAGTATTCAAGGAATACTAACAGGGATGCTCTCCCCTGAGATGCTTCACTTTTTATAATTGTTTCTCTATCACTAATTAGCTTCTTCATTGCTTCCTTGAGCAGCTGCTCCTGAAATAAATCTAGGTCACTGGTGGTTGTTTATTCTTTCTCTTTCACAAGTTAGTAGGTTGTATTCTCTTGTTTTCATTTATTAAAGTTGCTTCCATCTTCTCTCAGAGTGCTTTTTAGGATATATGGTAGCTTACAATCCTTGGTTTTGTGGCCAAGATTATTACACACAAAAAAAACCTTGTGTGGCAAAAAAATAGAGAAAATGGTGTATTTATTTTTGCATCCATGTTTTTCTTTATATACACTTTGCATTCAAAAAATTTATGTTCAAATTCATTAAAAAAATGAGAGTAACCATAAAATTGATTTTGTAACTGATATATGGTTGCCTTCTTTGTTTTCTTTCTTGAGTGAGCCTTGTTATTTGCTGCATATTTTTTTTTTATTAAACTTGATTTGCTTTCTCTTACATTCTACTGCCACATGTCCATGTTCATGGAAATAAAAACATGTGATATTTTTCCTAGGAGCAAAGAATCTCATTTGATATGTTCCCAAATTGTTTGGCTCATTTTAAGGAGAGAATGATCTTCTTGCTCATCCCATTCATTTTCTTTTGAGATTGATTCTTGTTTTTGTTTTCTTCTTTATTAATCATGGTGCTTGTCCCTTCTCCTGCAATTCCTTTTAGGAAAGCTTCATTATCATCTTTAATGTATGCCTTTTTGGAGTTCTTCATGGAGGCAAACTCCTCTTATAGCTGCTTACAAAACCTATTATTTTCTTCTAACTCACTTCTAGATGAATCAATCTCAGCTTCTAATATTTTACATTGTAGCTATCTCTCCTTGAATTTACTGCTCATAATCTCTTCTATTCTCCTTGCTTCTTCTTGTTGTGTCTTCAAGCTGATAATTTCCTCCTTGTACTCATGCTCTCTCTCATCACATATTTGCACCAGTTTCTTCATATCTTTGTTTTCATTCTTCAATATTTCTATTTCAGTCAAGGCTATGTCAAGTTTAGATTATTCTTCAGCTATATTTTCTTTATTAAAATAAGATCCATTCACACTAGTAGAGGCCTCATTTGACTGAACCTTTTCTTTTTGAAAGAGATTTTTCTTCTTCCTCTTTCTCTTCTTTTTTTCTGTACTACTGCTACTAGTCTCTCCTTCATGAATAAGATGCAATCTATCCCATATTTCTTTTGAAAGTGTTAAATCCATTATTGTATCAAGATCTTTATTATGAATATTGTTAAACATAACACTTATTTCCTTAGCGTTCCACTATTTTTCTTGCATAGAGGGAGAGTATTTGCAATAACCATCACATACAAGATTCTATACACTAAGCTATTAGTTCAGATTTTACCTTATCTCTCCATTCATGAAATTTTGTTTCACTCAACAAAGGTACACCTTGATAATCCATGAATCAAGCACTTCAGATGTTAGGCTTATACATTAGGAAGTTGGCTTTGATACTAATTGAATAAAATTTTACTATATTGAGAGGGGGGTGAATCATTTTAGTATATTCATGGACATTAAAATTATTTTCTTTAAACATTACATGAAAATTTTAATAAATAATGCCCAACAAATTGAATATTTGAACAACAAGTAATAAGAAAACCAAAACTCATGGATGGGGTGAGCCATAAGACTGTGGCTGGCGGAAGGCGCTACACCTCGCCAGGCCACTTGCCCACCCCGGAGGACAGTACCAAGGCTTTAAAGCCCCTCGGTGATCCGTGTTCAGCATTCAAAGCTTCAACTCCGCCATTACTCTGCAACTTGCTCGGCCCACACTCCAATGGAGCCGCGTCCCATCTCCTTCACTGCTACTTATGCCCATCATTCTCTAGCTTTGTCTTTTACCTCTTCTCGGCTCTAGAACTCCATTTCGCTGCTCCATTTCTATCTTCGGCTTGCCATACATTTGACTGAAGTTGTTATCCCTCCATCTGATCAAGGCGTCGTTCGTCCCTCACCTCTCCATTGCAATCATCCCCTTGCTGCGACAAAGCTCACACAGTGCTCGCCTCTCCTCTACACTCACCCTCCTTCTGTTCTGGCCATTGTGAGAATTAGCACTCGCCCTCCGGTTTGCTCCCTCAGTCTCCTCATTCTGCCTCCATCCCTAGCATGACGCGAAGGCACCATATGAGGTGTAGGCATAGTGGTGACAGAGGCACAGGATCTTGCCCACCCCTTTCCATCCACGAAGCTTGCAGCGCCATGCCTCCGGGTGCCAATGTTGCCCAATTCCACTTCTACAACGTTTTGGATAATCCCAAAATTACCGCCACTATCTCTGTTGTGTTTCAGGAGGTGCAGCGTGGCGACATTGCTTCAGGCTCCAGAAAGCGTATGAGGAAATCCACCATCTCCACAGCGCCTTCTCAGGACTCTAGAAAATCCACTGCCAAATCACTCGCCCTCCCTGCCAAATCCAGTTCGTAGTCCTTTAGCAGCGAGGGCAAAGGCAGTGGGAATTCTATGCATTCGGGTAGGAACCTGACGAAGAGTAGCTCTACTTCCTCTCCTGAGAACACTGTTCAACAATCCAAGGAAGACGAAGAAGATTCTGATGAAGAGTACATATGTTCCATTGTGGAGGAGACTCCTCCTTCACACCTTGACATCTAGAGTGATGGGCTTTCCAGGCTTTGACAGGTTTCCTTATCTTTTTTTGGTATTTTCTACTGCTTGGCTGTATTTTTTAGACAATATGGTTGTAATTGTTGTGGTTGTAAACGCTTATTTTCTGCATAACTCTAAGACTGCTGGTTTCCCATCCATGGGCAACATCCTTTGGGCTGGTTTCCCCGTTAGGGGCGGTCTTTTTTTTTATTTTCTGCTTAAGACTCCCTCCAGAATTGGATAAATATGCAACTCCAGAGGTAAGTCCTGCTCTGTAAACTATGTTCCATATTAATAGATTAGTCCAACTTAGAAAAAGAAAATAAGAAAACCAAAACATCATATCAACACATATATGACACCAAATATATGTGGAAACCCATAAAGAGAGAAAACCATGATTTTATTATTTTCATGATGCAAAGGCAAACTCGTACTCCTTATTACATCTGGTTTTTTGTAGGCTCCAACCTAGGAGGCTTCTACGTCAATTTTTTGCAAGCTGCAACATGCAAGGAAGCTCCAACTCCCATATGTTTTATATAGGCTACAACCCACGTGAAGCTCCTAGCTCAACAAGCTCCAACCTAAAGTTTATTAAGCTAGGACTTGAAAGGAGACTAGAATCCCCTGATGCAAACAAGAAATAACTATGTGTTGGTTTACCTGGTCATAAATTCTGCATATCTCCATCTTCATTTTTGCCTCTTCTTCCCTTCAAATTTGCTTCACGTAAGCTTCATATGTTCTAGGTAACTAATGCATAACACTTCAATCGACTCTAACACATTATCCAACTTTCTAACACCTTTATTGCTTCCAAATACATCTTTTATAAAGATAATTTGTTGTTTTTTTATATCCACATAAGAATGTGAAGTGAAAAGGCTTGACTCTTTTCCTTCCACTTATTCGTTTCCAAACTCTTCATATTTTGAATACTAGAACATAAAAATAAATGATCCACCCAAAATTATTTTTTTCATATGTAGTGATTAAATTCATCAAAATAATTCCAACATCAGGTAACATTATAGGTATAACATGTGACCATATAATTGAGTATTCATCCTCATGATCAATAAGAACATTTTCCACTAATGTGTCACAATAATATCTGCAACATATTTTCCTTTGCCTTGGACTTGCATCACAATATTTTTCCATGTCTTTACCTTTTCCTTGCATCTTGCCTTGCCTTGCATCATGTCTTTGTATTTCCTTTGTTGTCATGGAGTCTTTCCTTTGCCTTTCATCACAACAATTCAGCTCAACCAAACTAGTCTTCAAATCAACCTTATACACCACACATGCCAAAATCAATGTTCTGCCAAACCATCAAGCATGTCAATACTAACATCAACATATTTTCCATCAAAATATATCATTTGTATCATAAAAAAATATTACATTTGGTCCTTTGCATACCTTTCTTTATCTGTTACTGTTCTTTTTCCCTTTACTGACCCTGTTACTACTCTGGCCTTGTTGCTCCTTTTCATCACATATTTGTTGATTATTTGCCTTGTTGTTGCTCCTTTGCCATTAATCATAACCATACATGCTTGTTGTTTCTCCTACATTGCTCGCTCCTGTCTTGCTCTTGCATACCTTCCTGCTGCTCCTTGCCTTGCTGCTACTTTGCTTCTCCTTTGCCATCAATGAAAATAATTCCATCACCCGTAGACCACATACATGTCAATTAGGTCTAGCTCGAATGGTTATGGGATGGAGTGTTATCCTCCCCACCGATGTTCTATTCATGTAAGTGACATTTTGACGTCATAATGAATATACTGTTGTAATTTATTTGAGCTATGTTGTTAACCTAGCCTTACGACCTAAGAATATAGAGTTTACTATGGGTACTATTTTTAGAACGAGTGAAAGTACCTAGGGTACGTACAATGCCTAATTATAAATGTATAATAATGAATGTATAATTGTTTCACAGTTGATGGGAAAGCCATAGTTACCTGTTGAATGCTTTGAGTTATGAATTGATATTGTAATTGGTGGTTGAATTACCCTCCATTTGAATATTTTGAGAACAATAAGGAGATCCTATGGGGTTCCCCACTCCCCCCTGACCCACACACATGTCAATTAGGTCTAGCTCGAATGGTTGTGGGATGGAGTGTTATCCTCCCCACACATGTTATATTCAAGTAAGTGACATGTTGAGTTCATAATGTATATACTATTGTAATTTCTTTGAGCTATGCTTTTAACCTGGCCTTATGACCTGAGAATATAGGGTTTACTATGGGTATCATTTTTAGAATGAGGGAAAGTACCTAGGGTTTTCTTAAGGAATTGTAACCTGGAGAATATAAATGCCCTAGTAAAACCCTAGGTCATTTATATCCTCGAGGTTACAATTCCTTAGGAAATACCCAGGTACTTTCCCTCATTCTAAAAATGGTACCCATAGTAAACCCTATATTCTCAGGTCATAAGGCCGGGTTAACAACATATCTCAAAGATATTACAATAGTATATACTCCATCCCACAATTATTCGAGCTATACCTAATTGACATGTGTGTGGGCCTTGGGGGAGTGGGGAACCCCATGTGATCTCCTTATTGTTCTAAAAATATTCAAATGGAAGATAATTCAACCACCAATTACAATAGAAATTCATAACTCAAAGAATTCAAGTGGTAACTATGGATTCCCCATCAACTGTGATATAATTATACATTTATAAATAGCCATTGTACGTATTTCAACAATCCTTTTTCAATATAGTGTTATTTACATCATCAATATTTTAAACAAAAACTAGGAGCTATATATACTTATACATCCCCCCACCATGGGTGATGACTCCATTTATATGCCATTAGAATGATAGAACTATATAGAAACATAGGCCACTTGACCTGCCATATGCCTTCGCCTGAACATAAGTGCTAGCCATTAAATATTCATGCAGGATGGGAATTTAGAGACCCTAGGTGGTTGTACTATTCGACTTGCAGTCTCATGATGGATGTGAATTATGATTTAGAAGGCCTCATTGGGCGGTTAGAAGAGCACGTTGTCACTTGATGATGGGGCCTTCCTCTAGATACAACTTTGTTAATAGGTAATAATACTGTCGATTATTATCTGAGTCTAGATATGTTGTTATCTAGTGGCTAAGCCAACCATTTTCACTTCTTATATGCACTCCTTGGTTGGCCCATCCATGGGTTTTTATTGGTTCTCTCGGGCTTAGAGAATTGGATTTTCTCTGCATTAGCCGTTGGGTCCTCTTTCTCCACCTATATTCACTTGGGTTTTATGGGGTTCTTGTCACCCTGATTGTTTCACGTTGATAATATGTCTATCAAATCATCTTTCTTGTATAATCTCCATTTGCAGATTGCTTTGAAGGCCCCCTTTCTTATTTGTGTCTTTGCGTTCAACTCTAATCACATAGTCATGGTCAATTTCTCTACAATGTTCCACAACCCTACGATGTTCACATTTAGAGGTTCCTTAGTATGTTTATTGTTTTTTCCAAGTTTCAGAGTAATTGGTGTGAATTTGGAAATGGTGTTCAGTGCAGGGTTCTCCATTTATCATGTCATGGCGAACGTTCAATGCTTCATTTGGCCTAGTGATGTCATAGGGTATCTTGTTGGGTATTTTCAGTGGCTCGTGGCTTGAGTGTTTGTGGCTTTAGGCTAGTGGTGCCAGGGCTCGTGTCTTTGCCTCAAGTCTTTGCAACTTGTGGTTTAATTATTTGTGGTCAGGTTTGTCTACACGGGTGTGGTTCCAGGTAATTCATGGTCCCTTGGCTTGGCCTTGCTCCTATTTCACTAGGTTCTACCTACACAATCCCTTCAAGGGAAACCCACTCAAATCACTTGTATTCTTGGATAGTATCTCTCTTACACTATGAACACCCCCAACTATTATAGATTTTGTTTTGAAAAGTAGGGCCTGCATGATTTTTGTCCCTTGGAATCCTATGTGAACTTTTTTAATGTATTTATTCCGTCAGATGACATGGTTAAGTGGGGGAAATGTAACCTAAATACTTTAAAATTGTGCTACTGTGTTGGTTTCCCTTTGGGAAAACTAGTAGCACAAGGTAATCTCCTTTGTAATTCCTTATTTAAGTAATGAGAAACTAGAATTTAAACTACACACACACACACACACATCTCTCTCTCTCTCTCTCTCTGCTGGAAAAACATAACAATTTCTATTCTAATCATAGTGGAGTCACAATTTTTAGGTGTCAAGGCACATTTTTACCAAGTGAAAAAAAAACATAAAAGGAGTATTGTTACAATATTACTCTCATCTACCTTTCATTTCCTTAAATTTTTTTGTACATAATATTGTTAAATATCCTCCCAAATACAAGACATTATCATCCTCAATATCTCCTTAGACCAAAAATATAAAACATCATTAACAACTTCAAAAAATAGAGTTACCTATAGAACTCCAGGCTAGATTCCAAATTATAGATTACATCAAATAGTGAAACAAACAAAGCTATAACCTAAGTCTCCTAAGTATATAAAGCATCAAAAGATTGTGAAGAGGTGAATCATAAATCCATCCTTGAATTCTTCCACACTACACCAAGCCCTCGAAAATTTATTTTCCTTCCTTAGATAACTTATTTGCCTCTTGATTTAATCCCCTATAGAAATAAGTAAAATAAATTTAATCAAATAATGAATATGCTTCTTCAAGTAGGTCCCTCACTGATCTAAGCTAAGCACTGTGAATACTAGCACAACTACTCATCTAGTTTATAACTAAATAAAAATCTTTGAAAATATCAAGTTGTTTCATATCTCTACCTATAACACTCTTGATAGAGTTATGTAATACATGAAAAGTAACATGATTGTTTGAGCTAGTCCCTAGGATAACCTTGAAATTGATGAATTTAGATTCAGAATGATGCAACCACATCCATCCCCTCCCCCTCTCCCACCAAAAACCATGTTAAATCTACGGTTCCCTTTCATTTCCGCATTAAAAAAAACCTAGGGACTGGCTCCTTTTGGGTGCAACCCAAATTGGCCTTGATTTTTGCCAAGTCTCCACATTTTGAGGAGCGTAGCATTAAGTATATTGTTTAACGAGACATTGTCGATTGGTATCTAAGGGGCTTCGGGGTGGGTCAAAGACCCTCCTTTTTGTAATGGGTTTGGGTTATATTTGCTATTTTGTAGAGCCCATGGTATTTACTATTCAGACCATGGTTTTGTAATGATGTGATGGTTTTTTAATGATGGAATGGGTCAAATTTGACCAAATCAACAGCGCTAGTATTGAGGGAGTGGACATTCAATGAGAGACAATGCAGTTTTGGAGGGATATCCTTTGCATGGAAGTAGTGGCTTTAATGAATGGGGCCCAAGGTGAGGAAGCTCACAAATAATATAAGGAAGGGGATGGCAGCCATGGAAAGCATGTTTTGATTATTATTTTGATTATGGTTTGTTATGACTTGTTTCTCTCTTCAATTGTTTAGAAGAGACTGCAGTGTTGTTTAACACAAGGGTGTTCCCGAGTGGGAATCCCACCTTCATTCTCAGGGGACTTCGAGTGCCCACTCAGGAGAAGTTATTGGGTTAAATTTCCAAATTCCGTCATTAGGCTAAGATACAACTTTCTTCTACAACACAGTTTTTTTTTAGAGTTGTGCTGTGTTGCAGGGTACAACAGTGGAAGGTTTGATTGGGAAATTTCTAAGCTAGTTTTTCAGTGGAGGAAGCATTCCTTCCATTACGAGATCAGTAAGGAAGGTCCCTAGGCTTCATATCATATTTTGGCACTAGGCGAAGTCACCATCATCCCCTAAAACACAGTTTCAGTCTTAGACTGCGTTATTTTATTGAGTAGTTGTAGGAGAGATTTATGTGCCTCATTTGGGGTGTTTGCTGTTCAGTGAAGGGATCAACCTTTCATTGGGAGGGTCTATTGGTGATTAGATTTGGATCATGGACCTAGGTGATAGATAAAAATTAAAAGTGTTTAGAAGTGTGATAAACCTTAGCGAACGGATAGATCTCTTCTTCTTGATTCTGGTGTTGTGAACGGTTCGAAAAACTGACATCGTATGAAGAAGTTATCGCAGTTTGAAAAGTCCAGTAAATTGCAATTTTTGGAATTTGACCAAGTTTGACTTGAATTTGGGAAATTTAAAAAGAGAATATTCAAGGGAATATTCTTGGAATATTCCTTGGAATATTATGTCTGGACTAATCAAGTCATGCCAAGTGGCAAATTGTCATTCGACAGTGGGTTGACTGTTTTGTTTTCGGGCCAATAGGAGGCTACCATGTGGCAGGACTGGAGACTGCCACATGGCCCATGCACATTGGTGCAAAATTTTGCGGACTCCCCGGGAGTCGACTGCCTGACCTCTCACCTGCAGCACTCGCACCTTACCATATGGGCTATGGTAGTTCTTAACACCATAGGTCAAAAGATTATATTTAACGTTGATTGATTTCGCGTTTGGAGGTTTGAAGGGGCTAGCCCCTCCCCATATGGCCATGACCCTAGACCGTGGGCTTAGCTAAAACCGTTGATGGTTCCATTTAATTTTTGAAACGTGCTCACATGCCAGTTTTTAACGTTGACGGTTTACCCCAATTGCAACCTTTGCCTGACGGTTTTGCGTGGCGTTTAAATGCGCGGTTAAGGTTTAAGACATGTGCCCAAAAACATCGGTTAATGTTTATTGCCAACGGTTAGCTTGGTGGTATATTTGGAGAGGGCATGCCATTTTTTGTAACTCCAAACTTATCTACAATTAACTTGAGTTCCTCAAAGTTTGGTGGAGGATTTTTAGGGGTCATTGGGCAAAATGAGTTTAGACTCTATCTTGAGCTAGATTCGATCAATTTTGGAGTGTGAATAGTCAATTTCGACTATCTCATATGTTTTAGACTCATTGGTGAGGTTTACAAATCCATCACAAGACTTTTGAGAATGTTTTTTCTTCAGATAAGTTCTAGGGGCCACCATGGGCCAGCAGCAGTTTGAGGCTTAGTCAGGGGAGCTAGAGGCCTTATTCAGGAATTCAATGGTCAATTTTGGATGTTTCATATGTTCTAGAACTAATGGTGTGGTTTTTAGAGCCTGTAGAAGACTTTTGAAGGCTGAGATGCTTTAATGAAGTTCTAGCTGCCAGCAAGTGCCAGCAACAGTTCAAGGCCTAGCCAGTGCAACTAGAGGCCTTATTCAACAAACCAATAGTCATTTATGACTGTAATGAGCATTATGAATCCAATGGAGGATTTTCAAGAAGCTTTTTAGGACTTCTAGAGTTAGAGAAGCCACATATAAGTTTTCATTGACCCTAGAGCCAGGGGGTACCACCAAGAGTTGGAGGCGAAATCAGAGCAGCCAGAGGCCAATTTCAGTGAACCAATAGTCTATTATGACTAATTTTGAAATTTTGAATCCAATGAAGGGATTTTAAGGTTCAGTTGAATACTTTTGGAGGTCAAGAACCAACAGGGAAGTTTTGGGCAACCTAGTGCCAACCGTGGAGGGAGGCCTAGATTGGGGATGTAGTGCTCATTTTGAGAAAATGATCAGTCCATTTTGGAGGTATGATATGTGTTGGAGATAGTAGGTGATGTTTTAAGGACAAAAAAATAATTTTGAAGGAGTTAGTTCCATAGAGAAGCTCAATGTAGCTCAAGGGCACCGAAAGAAGGAATCAAGTCTAAGGAAGCCTAGATCTGTTTTCAGAGTGATGACAGCCATGACACGGATATAATGGTATTATAAACCCATTGGTTCAGTTTAGTTAACCATTGGAGTTGAGTTTGTAACTTGTAAATTTTTTTTTTCCATAATCCCAAAGAGCCAAGTCAGTTGACAAATGCTCAAGGAGACGTAGCCCATGATATTTAGGTGAAATACTAGATTAAATTTTATATTATGTGTTGTTTTTTATTTTATGCATCATATGGTTGTTGCACATGTTTAATTTCAACAAAAAAAATGGACTGAAGGCACTTAAACAGTTAAAAAAAAATACATCTATTTCAAGTATAAAATTCTGCAAAAGTCAAGTATAAGCTAAATATTTTATTTGTTTAACTGAGTGGGAGGTTCTTGAAAATCATAATAAGTTATCCAACCCATTTTCATATCAGGTTGGTATCAAAGCACTTGGTTTCTTGATTGACAGAACAATAGCTTGCTTGTTTGACTTGAAAGGTATTTAAACAGTGCAAAGGATTTGATTGTTTGCAAACTGACTGTTGCTTGAGTTTGCTAGAGGTGAAGGGAAAAATACTGATAGCTAAGTCCAGAAGAGGACAAGAAGGAAGAAGGGCTGAAGGTATCTTCCTTACCCAAAGGACCTCAAGGAAACCCTTGAAGCACAAACTCTCTTGACGATTTTTTGTTAAGAAGCTCTTGAAGTTTGTTTGCAAAAGGCTGCTTGAAGAAGAGCTTGACTCTACAACCATTTTGTTCAGAAGCTTGTCAGTTGTTTTTAAAGATTTGTGAATTTTTTTGAAGTTATTTTTGTTCATTGACATTATAATGACAACTTCTTCAAGTGAGGTTTCAAAATCCTCCTCCTTCACAAGATTCTTTGATGAAGACATGAAGCGAAACTTATACATATTGAAGGACATGGTGCAGATTCTGTATGAAGATATAAGAGAAAACACTAGACTTCATGAGAAATTGGTTGCTATTAAGCAAGAGAAGGATTAAATTCTTCAAATAATGCATGAGATGGAGATGTAGCTCCATCAAGCCCAAGAGGCCTTAACCAAGAACATGCGTGAAGCAGACATAATTCACTCTAATTTGTCTTCCAATTCCTCTTCAGATAGATGTGTTGGTTCATTTGAAAAGCACACTAGAGGTATAGGGTCCAAGTTTATGTTTAAAATGGGCTATGAAGGAAATGGTTTAGGCAAACATGCACAAGGCATGATTGATCCTATTTTGGTTGAGGAAATACCTAATAAATTTGGTCTTGGTTATGTTCAATCTAATGGAGAAGACTCCAAAGCCATGAAGGAATATGAGGCAACTTCAAAAATAAATTTTGTTCCAAGTTCTAACCCACAAACATGTCAAGTTTGTTTTCAATTTTATTGCCATTTTTTGAAGCCTATGTTGCAGCAAGATGTTTGTAGACATGCAGCTTATGGCAAGAATGAGAGTTTGGAAAACTATCAAGACATAAACACTAATGTTAGTCTTCAAAGGAAAGCTGGAACCTCTACTATTTCATCTCCTCATGATGGTAAAAAGGATGGACATGCAAAGCAACAATTGAGGTATAATTCTTCCCATAATCAAGTTGATTATGTTTCTGGTAAGCATGACAATTTTGCATGCTTGAATGGAAGAAAGAGTTGTTTTGCATATTGTGGTATGTTTAACAATGATGTTTCAGGATGCTCGAAGAGGATGAAGGCATACATGAAACAGTTGAGGCAAAGGCAACTTGCAAAAGAGGGGACATGTTGTTTCCCAATGTTGGACATTGCAGCCAACTAATCATCCCAAGCACATGAGGCAAGAGGATAAAAATACTGGTGAAATTGGAACCAAGGATTCCATCATTGATGTGAGAACAAATGTTTCATATGAAGAAGATTTTCAGCAGCAAAATTCACCGTGGAAGTGGCTTGGTAAGAAGTGGTTTGACTTCTTGACACAGTAAGACATACACTCATTTGTACATATGCATATTTCAGTTATGTATGCATGTTTTCTGTTGTAATCTCACGTTTTTTTGAGCCACCTTGGATTGATGATTAAGGAAGCGATGTTCAACTACCTTCTGTAAATTTCTTGCCAGAAATTTCTGGGCGATTTCAAGGAAGACAGTTCTTGACAAGAGGACAAGCGCATCCAGGAAGGGAAGTGTCAACTACCTTTGAGTTGTGGTTCAAAGGCAGTATCCATGCAAGGAAAGTGTATGGAGGCTGAAAAGAATAGGGTGATGTACTCTCATCTACTGTACAGATCAATATATCAGTATTTTGGGGTCCAAATGATTCCCAATGGGGAGGTGTGATCAAATTTGGATCATGGACCTAAGTGATAGCTCAAAATTCAAATTGTTTGAAAGTGTGCCAAAAATAAGCGACCATATAGATCTCGTCTTCCTGATTCTGGCACCTCAAACGGTTCGAAAAACCGAAATTGTATGAAGAAGTTATCGCAGTTTGAAAAGTCTAGTAAACTGCAATTTTTAGACTTTCACCAAGTTTGACTTGAACTTGGGAAATTTAAAAAGAGAATGTTCCAGGGAATATTCCATCTGGACCATTCAGGTCATGCCAAGTGGTGGATTTTCATTCGACAGTGGGTTGATTGTTTTTTTCGGGCCAATAGGAGGCTGCCACGTGGCAGGCCCACAGACCGCCACGTGGCCCATGCACATTAGTGCAAAATTTTGTGGACTCCTTGGGAGTCAACCTCCTGACCTCTTGCCTACAGTGCCCGTGCCTTACCATAGGGGCTATCATATTTCTTAACACCATAGGTCGACAGATAGTATTTAACGTTGATTGTTTTCGTGTTTGGAGGTTTGGAGGGGCCAGCCCCAACCCATATGGCCACGACCCTAGACCGTGGGCTTAGCCAAAACCACCGACAGTTCCTTTTAATGTTTGAAACATGTTCACATGCCAGTTTTTGACGTTGATGGTTTACCCCAACCGTAACCTCCGCCTGATGAATCTACATGGCGTTTAAATGCAACATTAATGTTTAAGACATGTGCCCAAAAATGTTGGTTAATGTTTATTTCCAATGGTTAGCTTGGCAGTATATTTGGAGCGGGTGTGCCATTTTTGGTAACTCCAAACTTATCTACAATTAACTTGAGTTCCTCCAAGTTTGGAGTAATATTCCCAAATGGGGAATGCATCAATATAATGCATATATGCAGGAAAATAATGCAGATCAACAAAGACAAAGTAGGAGGCAAATATGGAGACCTTTAAAATATATTTATAGCAGCAAAATATATGTACAAGAAGGCCCATGAGATGCATAACAGGAAATATAAGTCTCCAATAGAAGAAAATCCTCGAAAAGAGGGGTTGTAACCATGTATTAAGACTGAAATAGGCTTGACAATGTTATTCTATTAGGCTACAATAGTTGTTGATTACACTTCAAATCTAGAGAAAATAATTGCATGAAAAGTCAGATCTGCAATAGATCCATACACTATATAGGCTCTTCTTCAAAATCCCCTTGGGGTTTTTAGCATTAGACCATGTACAAGGAGTAGATCTGAGATCTAAATCTGAAAATATATAGAAATATTCAGATATTTAGTAATATACAGATCTGATCTAATATGGACAAGAAGATGATCCTCTCCAATGGATCTCCAAAGTGAAGGGTAGATTCCCAACACTTGAAAACAAATCCTCAAAATGATGTGCCAAGATACCCTCCAAGAACACCTACATGAATAACACATATTTGGAATAAAAAATACGTTGTAGGGTTTAGAATGTGGTTGGCCACATGCCAAGATCTGAAAATGATGCTCCAATCATCCAATACTCTCCTCCCAATGGAATAGAAACCTCCTCCACTAAAAAGGAGCACTGCAATGACATAGATCTAAATAGATCTAGCTTCCACTTGTTGCAGCTTGCAAAGACAACCAAACCCTCAACAGGATCTACGTTGTAGTTGAAAGAAGAAGCTTGGCCTTCAACCAGATAGTGGACTATGCAACAGAAACTCTTCCAAGAGGCCTCTCAAGGAAAGAGGTTGGATTCCTGATCAGGAACACCTAATGCTAAACAACATTATTCTCAGCTAAATAGTAAGAGAATGATATATGTCTAAAAAAACCATATACTCAGAAAAATATCATATCATCAACAACCTTCTAATGTTGCCATCCTCTTCCTTTTATAAGTTAAGAGCCTTCAAACCCTAAACCACTTCCAATGAGATCACTCCTTTCACACAAAGCATCTCCATCTAAAATTGTGTTGTGCCTCATTGTTGGCGACTCCTCCATGACAGCGTTGTAGATTTGGTCAAGGTTGACCCAGTCAAAATGTTCCAGCCCCTTTCACACCCAAGGGTGCTTGATTTATCAGCCAATATTTAGCCTTTTTCACATTTGGCATTGATTTATTCTTTATTAATGAGTATTATGAACCTCCTTTGTTATTTTATTCTTTAAAAAAAGACAAAAAACAAAAATGAATATTCCAATTAGCTCATGACTAATTGGGAATATTATAGTCCTACCCTCCCAAATGTTGCTTGTCCTCAAGCAACTAATAAGGTGAGTGCTGCAAATCTTCTCCTCCTCCATTGGTGACACTAACATGTGATAAGCTTCCTCCATAAGCTAAGTTTTCACCAATCCATCCCTCCATGAATTGTTCCTCCAAAGTTCTCATGATATGTAAATAGTCCATCCCATAAGGAGACAATAGCTCAAATGAAACAAACATGGTTTTCCCAATGTTCTCCCTGAAACATGTAACATAATATACATGGAGAATATCCATCCCATAGGGCACATACATACCTCACATCCTCCCTCCATAAATTCCCATAAACAGTACAAGTACATCATCAATGTATGGAAGCAAAATAAAATACATACAAACATAAATTTGTGCATATGGAGGTGGGTCATAGTCCCACATGTGGAACCAGCGCAGTGCATTTCCTGCCTGCATCAGATCAAGATGTGGTAAGTGATTTCCCACCACTTAATTTCTGTCCAAGTCATCTCACCATGGCTGAAAGTGTGAGATATATTTGGTGCCTTAGGAATGCACCCATCATGAAACAAAATCTCCCTTTGTTCTCCAAGGGAGTGGCCTTGTTCAGAAATTTTTGTGGCCCAAAGTTGGCCATGAAGTTTATAAGGTACAATACTCCTCCTTGGAGTCATGACCTGCATATACATGGTAAAAGAATACATACAATCAGAAAATAAAAAATAATTTACATGAGTATATCCTTCACCAACAATCCTCCTTGTACAAATGGAGTGGTCCATAGATCTTTCTCCTCTCTCAAAAGAAGGGAGAGATAGCTGAAATAACTCTTTCATAGAGTCATGTTGTTGTCCCAAATCAACATGGTTCATTCATTCTTGAAAATTATGATGTATTTATCCTTCAAAGCCTTCCAAATCAAAGCTCCTCATGATGTTGTTGTAGATCTTCATGGAATATGTGTGGCTGAAATAGAACTTTTCATAGGCTCTTTGTAGCAACTTCTCCTTGATATTGGAGGCTCTAGACAAGAAGATCCTACCATGATGATAGATGACTCCTTCTTGGATTGAATATCCCTCTTCATGCAACTGGTCATCAAGTATCATGAAAGTGTGAAGATCCTTGGAATAATCCACCAATAGTTGGGATTTCCAATATGGATCTAAACTCCCCAACAATGACAGTGCTGATGATATATCAACTTAAATTTTTGTCATGTGGCTTCTATTTTATTTTACATATCCCATGCAAAAGGTATATGTTGGAAGGTCATCCCTTCCCTTCTTCTCCTCCCACAACGCAGAATTTGAAATGAGAGTGGCTGATGATGATATTGGGAGAAGATCTCCCTCCTCATTGAGCCTACCCAAGACTCCCGGGGTTGTATCATTGTCTTCCAATTCTCCCATCCCTCCTGGATCTGAGCTTGGAGCATCATGTTATGAGACATCTCCCACAAAATATGAATCAGGTGGCCTCCCAGGTGGTTTTCCACTAGATAAAAGTGTCCCATGCAGCAATCTCATGAGCATGATAGATGGGACTATAAGGTCCTTGCTTCCACTTCGCAAATCCAATTCTGTTTTTTGTGTGGAAGTGGTATGTGAGGGATATGTATGCATGCCCTTGATCATTTGAGTTTCACCACTCTTCTTTTCCACCTATTCCATTTTCAAATCCTCCCAATCAGTGGTGACTTTCCCCAATGTAATCAACCATTGAACACCCAATATCACATTGGTGTCAGGTATGTCAACCACAAATAAGTGATCAATCAATGTATATGTTCCGATGGTGATTGAAAGTGATGGGACATAATGCATGTATTTCATTGTTCTATCTCCTGGGACCAAAATAGAGAATCCCTCAAAAGTATCAGTGGGTATTGCCCTCCTTTGCACTAGATGGGCATCAATGAAATTGTGGGTAGCCCCACTATCAATCAAAACAGAGACCCTTTGATTCAAGATGGAACCTTGAACTCTTAAGGTTAAGTACTTAGGTACCCCTCTCAAAGATGCAATAGCCCCTCCAATAGGAGAAAATTCTCCATTCACATCTCCTGATGGTGTTGGTTCTCCTCCTGCAGTGTTAACGTTGTGACCTTTTCTTGGTTCATCTTCTTCTTCCTCCTCATCATCTGAGAAGACCTCTATGTAATGTGCTTTTCTAGCAGCACATCTATTTCTAGGTGCCCATGATTCTTGGCAAGTGAAGCAAAGCTTCATTCTTCTTATATCTCTCTGGACATCATCATCAAGAGGATTCTTGTATGAGCTGTCCTTTGAAGGAGTAGCTTTTTCTTCCTTTCCCTTTGAATGAAAAGAGAGCTTATGCTGACAATTTGCCTTTGCTTTTGGCAAGGCATCTTGAAGGTATCTAGCCCTTTCAATAGCATCATGTAGGGTAGTGGGCTTGGTAGATTTAACCAACCCATGAAGAGTTTTTTATAAACCATCGATAAACATGTACACCCTTCTTGTTGCAGACAAATCAGGAACCATAACAGAAAGTCTTAAAAATTCAGAGATGTAAGTTTTTGTATTACCTGATTGTTTCAACTTTGCAAGGCTCATGAATGGTGCCTCTAGATCTCTTCTATAAAATATTTCCACCAACCTTCTAGTGAAATCTGAACAAGTAGTCACATTGGCATGACCCAATGTAGACAAGCCATGGAACCACCAGTCATGTGCTTCACCTTCAAGGTGCAGCGCTATAATCTTGATAGCCTCCATCTCTGGAACCTTGTTCAATTGAAAGTAGATGTCAAGTTTTTTCTGCCCAATATTTGGCAGAACACTTGGATGACCCATAAAAGTTGGGTAAAAATAATCTACCCACAGTGTGGTGTCGATCATGATTCTGAAGATTCCACCACCTTTATGATGATGCCTTGGTCTTCTATTGTCCTTTATGTGAAAAAACTCTGGAAAACTCAAGTGATATTTGAATCTCTAAATTTGAGACTCATATTCTTCAAAATAGTCTTCAAGGGATTCATGTTCTTGAAACTCTTCATTTCCCACAGCCAAAAATGTAGGCATGGTGGAGCGTTGGGAAACTTTTGGATGATGCACTGGTTGATCATTCCAGTGATGAGACATGCCAGAGCCTTCTCCAAGATGGAATCCTTTAGGGGATTCTTTGATTATTTCCATTATCATCTCTTTGATCTCTCTAGCAAGATCTTGCATGGCTCTAAGAAAGATTTTAGAAAAATCATTTTCTTCTTCTTCACTCCCAGATACAGGGGTTTTACCCTTGTCTTCATTATCATTGGTGTAATCAAATTTCTTCTTCTGCATTCTCTTTAGATACCTATTATCTTTTTTAGTAAGAGGTTCTTATTCTTCAGAAGAAATATTGGATTCTTAGAAAGCACAGGCTGTGCCAAGATGATGCTCTGATACCACTGTAATATTCCCAAATGGGGAATGCAGCAATACAATGCAGATATGCAGGAAAATAACACAGATCACCAAATACAAAGAAAGAGGCCAATATGGAGACCTTTCAAATGTATTTACAACAGCAAAATAGATGTACAAGATGGCCCATGAGATGCATAACAGGAAATACAAGTCTCCAATAGAAGAAAATCATCAAAAAGAGGGGTTGCAACCATGTATTAAGACTGAAATAAGCTTTACAACGTCATTTTATTAGGTTGTAACAACTGTTGATTACACTTCAGATCTAGAGCAAATAATTTCCTGAAAATTTAGATCTGAAATAGATCCATACACTATATAGGCTCTTCTTCAAAATCCCCTTGGGGTTTTTAGCATTACACCATGTACAAGGAGTAGATCTGAGATCTAAATCTGCAAATCTATAGAAATATCCATATATTCAGGAATATTTAGATCTGATATAATATGGATAAGAAGATGATCCTCTCCAATGGATCTCCAAAGTGAAGGGCAGATCCCCAACACTTGAAAACCAATCCTCCAAATGATGTGCCAAAATACCCTGCAACAACACCTACAGGAATAACGTAGATCTGGAAGAAAAACTATGCTATAGGGTTTAGAATGTGGTTGGCCACATGCCAAGATCTGAAAATGATGCTCCAATCATCCAATACTCTCCTCCCAATGGAGTAGAACCTCCTCCACTAAAAAGGAGCACCGAAATGGCTTAGATCTGAATAGATCTAGCCTCCACTTGTTGCAGCTTGCAAAGACAACCAAACCCTCAACAGGATCTACATTGTAGTTGAAGGAAGAAGCTTGGCCTTTAGCCAGATAGTGGACTATGCAATACAAACTCTTCCAAGAGACCTCTCAAGGAAAGAGGTGGGATTCCCGATCAGGAACACCCAATTCTAAAAAAAATTATTCTCAGCTAAACAACAAGAGAATGAGATATGTATAAACATACCATATACTCATAAAAATATCATATCATCAACAAACTTCTAATTTTTCCATCCTCTTCCTTTTATAAATTAAGAGCTTGCAAACCCTAAACCACTTCTAATGAGATCACTCCTTTCACACAAAGCATCCCCATCTAAAAATTCATTGTGCCTCATTTATGGCCACTCCTCCATGACAACGCTGTAGATTTGGTCAAGGTTGACCTAGTCAAAATGTTCCAACCCCTTTCACCCCTAAGGGTGCTTGATTTAGCAGCCAAGATTTAGCCTTTTTCACATTTGGCATTGTTTTATTCTTTATTAAGGAGTATTATGAACCTCCTTTGTTATTTTATTCTTTAAACAAAGATAGAAAACAAAAATGAATATTCCAATCAGCTCATGACTAATTGGGAATATTACATTTGGTGGAGGATTTTGGGGGGTCATTGGACAAAATGATTTTAGGCTCTATCTTGAGCTAGATTCAACCAATTTTGGAGTGTGAATAGTCAATTTAGACTATCTCAGTCATTATAGACTCATTCATGAGGGTTTTAAAGTGATCAGAGGACTTTTGAGTAGGTTTTTTCTTCAGATAAGGTCTACAGGCCACTAGGGCCACCATGGGCCAACAGTAATTTGAGGCCTAGCCAGGGGAGCTAGAGCCCTTATTCAGGAATCCAATAGTCAATTTTGGATGTTTCAGATGTTATGTAACTAATGATGTGGTTTTTCAGAGCCTGTAGAGGACTTTTTAAGGCCTAGATACTTCAGTGAAGTTCTAGGGGCCACTAGGGCCAGCAAGTGCCAGCAATAATTCAAGGCCTAGCTAGTGAAACTAGAGGCCTTATTTAGCAAACCAATAGTCATTTCTGACTATAATGAGCATTATAAATCCAATGGAGGATTTTTTAGAAGTGTTTGAGGACTTATAGATCTCGAGAAGCCAAAAATAAGTTTTCAGTGACCCCAAAGCCACGGGGTGCCACCAGGTGTTGGTGGCGAAACGAGAGCAGCTGGAGGCCAATTTCAGCGAAAAAATAGTCCATTCTGACTATTTTTGACATTATAAATACATTTAAGGGATTTTTAGATTCATATAAAGACTTATGAAGGTCAATAACCTACAGGAAAGTTTTGGGCAGCTTAGTGAAAACCGTGGAGGGAGGCCTAGATTGGGGACGAAGTGCTCATTTTAAGAATATGATCGTTCCATTTTGGAGGTACGATATGTTCTAGAGATAGCAGGTGAGGTTTCAGGGATAGAAAAACAATTCTGAAGGAGTTAGTGCCATAGAGAAGCTTAGTGTAGCTCAAGGGCATCGACAGAAAGAATCAAGTCTAAGGAAGCCTAGATTTGTTTTTAGAGTGATGAAAACCATGACAAGGATATAATGGTATTCTAAACCCATTGGTTTAGTTTATTTAACCATTGGAGTTTATTTTGTAACTTGTAAAAAAAAATTTCCATAATCCCAAAGAGCCAAGTCAGTTGACAAAGGCTCAACGAGATGTAGCCCATGATATTCGGGTGAACTCCTAGATTAAATTTGCTGTTATGTGTTGCTATTTATTTTCTGCATTATATGTCTGTTGCAAATGTTTACTTTCAGAAAAAAAAAATGAACTTAAGGAACTTAAACAGTTAAATAAAAATACACCTATTTCAAGTATAAAATTCCGCAAAAGTCAAGTATAAGCTAGATCTTTTATTTGTTTAACTGATTGAGAGGTTATTGAAAAGAATAAAAAGTTATCCATCCCAATTTCAGATCAATTGGATGAGTGCTATTCAGATTTACATCAGCTTCGGCCACCTCCTTCTATGTGGTTCAGTTGTAGTGATTCTTCAGCCCTGGGGCTTTAGATCACCATTTGTATTTTTGTGTATTTTCGGAAACCCTTTCTAGGTTTTATTGGAAAGGTGATATATAGCCTTGATATTTATGTCTAGCATCTCTTGAGGCATATATTAGTTATTTTATACCATTGCATGTTTCCAGTAGCAGTTAGGACTCCACTATAACACCTCTCCAGCATTTTGTATAGCAGCAACATCTTATGATTGAGGGTGTTTATTCATTGGAGGCTTATTTGCCATGATTGTATCAGTTGTTCCTCAAATATATTGCACTTAATTGCTCCTGATATCCATCATAAAATGGATCTTTCATGGTCTCATATTTGATGTATTGATATTTACTGCTACTTTCCATTATTGTGTTCAATATTCCCGCTCTCCCAATTTTGGGGATATTACAGTCTTTTGTAGTGAAGGAAAGGCTCTAAATATGAGTGCGTAGAGACCTTGGAAGAGTCTGCAGCTTAGTGCGCATACCACCTATATTTTTTTACACAAGGCGGAGAGTTGATTGTACTTAAAATATCCATCATAATAAATAAGAAGTAATTTTGTGTTCTTATGTGTTTCTTGTCTATTTGCTTAATATCAGTTGCGGCGAAGTAGTTTTTATAGTTGTGCATTATGAAAATATAGTTTATGATGTTGTATAATATTCTCTATTTAATGTGGAGAAGTAAGCGAATGGTTTTATACAATGCAATCATCTTATATATGTTAAAATATAATAGCAACATAATATATTAGTCACATATTACAGTCCCTGAAGGCTTCAAAAACTTGGTTTTGCAACCACCCATAGTCACCTTGGGTGAGACCTCGATCTTCTTGTAGGTCGTTTCCAAAAGCGTTGGTGATCAAGGGTTTTGTTGATGTGAAACATAGATTGAACCTAGGTCAAACCCAAATTACCCAAAAAATGGTTTAGTTTTGGGGACTAGGATCTGTTTAAGGGATATGTGGATGTGGAATCTGTCAAAGAAGGAAATTCAAGACTGGATAGTTTAGAATGAGCTAGAATTTGTAGATTAATAGAACAGAAACCCTCGTCTGATATCTGAAGCATGGTTGAAAAGGTATATTTTCACAAAGAAGTATGAAAGTCTCTTTGGATCGTTCCCTGGTGAATTATATGAGTGGGTGTCAAGGTTGACTGAAAGGAAGGACTGCTTTAAGAATGATGAACCTACAACATGGACTCTTAACATGATACAACGACTCAAGAGCAATAACAATATGATTTCAAGGGATTTTAATTTTTGGATTGATAACATCTTGGGAGGATTCATTACTAGGTTTTATATAGACTCGAAAATTCCCTACAACGAAGCATAGAAAAGATTATTCAAAGGAACACGCGGTAAGTATCTGAATTATTTGAAACTCTTGATTAAGATGCTTTTGTTGAACCCTTAGTTAAACTGAGAGGGGGGGGCAGTGAATTAGTTTAATGCATTCATGGAATTTTAAACTTTCTTTTATACTTATTTACACTTTTGTTTCATAATCAAATTAATGTATAATGGAACAAAAATCTTAATAAGTGAGTAGCAGGTATTAAGTAGATTAAATATAGAATATCAACACATAATAAGCATGCACATAGACAATAGATATAAGTGGAAATCCATATGGGAGAAAACGACATCTTATTATTGTTGTGATGCAAAGGCAAGCTCCAACTCCCTCTCACCACTGATTTTCTATAGGCTCCAACCTATAGGATGCGACTACCACAATTCTGCAAGATACAACTTACAAGGAAGCTCCAACTCCCATCTATTTTCTGCAAGATACAACCCATAGGAGGCTCCTACCTCAGCCAACTACAACTGGACATCTATCAAGCTACAACTTGATATGGAAGCACCAACTTCCTCACACTACAATGAAAACACATGCTGATTTACCTGGATATCAACTCTGTTCTATTCCTTCTTCACTTCTATCCTCTAGCCTTCATATCTACCTTATATAATCTCTGGATCTACAAAGTTTCTCTATCTTCTCTTTCTTCTTCTTATTCTTCCACTCTCTAACCTCATTATGCATATGAAAGTAACATCATTTATAGAGATCACCTCTAGTTTTTTTCATTCCATATGGGAATATGAAATGAACATGTATGACTCTTTGCCTTCCACCTTCTCATTTTCTTTCCCAGCACATTCAGAATAATATAACAATATGTACACATTTCAGTATTACAGTGGAGTTTTTCTTTGCCTACAGAGACTTGCCTTTGCATCACAAACAATATAAAAATAAATAATACATTTTTAGTTACAATCACATATTTACTCAGCCCTTTAAGCTTCTTTGCTTTGTTGTTTGTTTTTCATTTTCTTCTTGCTATCTAGTGTATTTTCTGTTTCTACTGTTATATTCCACCTTTGCTATATAACTACCCTTTTATTTTATTACTTGTGAATTTTCTTTTGAGTTTAGCCTTTTCATCTGCCCATGCTACTGCACCACTGTTCTTCCCGTGTTCCTCGTCCTTTGAATTGCATTCAGATTATTCCTTTGTGACTTATGGGATATGGCCCACATACAACTCCCTTTATACCAATGACGGATTACAAATCTAGGCTTTAATCAACATACATACATTTAAATGATCAACAACACATATAAACATACATACAATTAGCAGTCAATAGCGTAAACTTTACACTATGGCGCATATAACATACACGGAACAAAGGCTATTGGGTCCCACAATTCTAGACCAATCGTATCTCATCGCAAATCCTTGCTCGTAGGTTTCCCACTCTACCATTAGCGATAAACCTTAAATCTTGTGATCTGCGATCTGCGCTCGTGCGCGGTGCTGCCACATGGATTTCCCTTCATCGCATCGCATCACATAAACCTTACCACATCACAACCAACATAACATTCCTTACGATATCTTTAAAGTTACCTCCTATTTCTTGCGATATGTGATGTTGCACAGGGTTGACACGTGTCCCTCCAGTTCACATAGCAGAATATTTGACTTAACTTGCAGTTTCCTTATTGCTATCCTTTAAGCATTGCAATGTCTGGTAAGCGGGCGAGGTCCACGTCATCATTGCCACGTCATCCTGTTATGTCACTGCCACGTCACCTTGCCACATAATCATAAATACCTATGGTCTGTGCGATCGGACCACATCATCTGCCACGTCACGATCTGTACTTCGCAGTTCACAACTTATAATTGTTTAACTTAGTGGTTAATTATACTTCATGTGATGTGCGATATTGCGTTGTGCCGCCACGTGTCCCTTCTTCACTTTGCATCACAATAGATTTAACTTACCTTGCGACGCCTTAATACTTACCCGCTATACTTTGTGTTTTGCACTTTTGATCTCCGCCGATGCGATCATCACCGTTGATCTGCCCAGATCTACGGTCCTCATTGTTTCTTGCAATTCGATTGTATTTCTGCCTTGCTTATCGTACGATGAATCATATCTATCCATTTCTTTCCTTTGTTTTTGCAATCTAATCCCGATCGTCCGCTTGCCTTCACGCGACTCTTCTTTGCCTCTTCTACCTGCTTTGATCTCATCCATCCATCTCTTGCCTTTGCTGTTGCGATCTAATCATGATCGTCCATTTACCTCACTTGAAATTCTTCAAAGACTTCTCTGCCTTAGTCTATTTTTAATTTTTTTACGCTGTCCCGCTTTGTAACTCCAATTTCTGCACCTTGTTCCTCCTATACTTATCTTGGTTTCTTCTCTGCTGCGTTTTTTCCTTTGGTACCTCGCTGCATCTCTGCTACCTTTGCTACATTTGCTACCTCTGCTGCATTCACTATCTTGCTACCTCTATTGGCTTGTTTCCTTTGGTGCCTTCTTAGCTGCATTCACTACCTCTTTTATGCATTTTCTTCCTTTGCTTTAGGTTATACTTCTATTGATGCTCCTTTGCCTCTCTATTGCACAATGCCTAATTTGCTCCTTTACCTTATAAATGATGATTCTGGTGTTGCTCTTATCTATATCTTTTCCATCAATGAAAATATTTCCAACATTCTCCCCCTTTGGCATTGGTGGCAATACTCCAATACTTCCTCCAGGATTTCCTCCCCTTCTCTTTCTGAGAGGTGTATTTTCTTCCTCTGCTTGATTTTCCTCCCCCTTTGACATCAATGGCAAGGGTTGCACATTTCCCAGTGTGCTTTCTATCTTTTCATAATACTCTGATCTTGAGGCCCTGTTCCATGCACTGCTCCATTTCTCTAGCTCTTTTGTGACAAGTTTTATTGACTACTCTCCCCCTGGAATGATGCTTTCTTGTCTAATACTGACTATCATGTGTCTCTTTGCTGCCCAGTCCAGGTTCACCAGCAAGCCTTTTTAAAGTGCATTTCCAACAGTCTCCCAATGCAAAACATATATATATATATATATATATATTTATTTCTGATCATATCAGAGAGTAACATCTACAGGAACTACCGCTAGTTTGTCTCTTAGATGTTCGAATGGTTCTTTAGCAAGAGATTTTGTGAATATGTCTGTTGTTTGTTCCTTTGTTGGTACATATTCCAACTTCACTATTTTCTATGCTACTTTTTCTTTGAGGAAGTGGTACTTTATTGGGATGTGCTTTGTTTTTTAATGAAGTACATGATTTTTTGATATACTTATTGCACTAGTATTGTCACATTTGATAGAAATAGGTTCATAAATGCTTACCTTCATGTCTTGGAAAGTTTGTTTCATCCAAATTACTTGTGTACAACAAGATGTTGCTGCTATGTATTATGTTTCTGCTGTAGATAGAGATATAGAAGTTTTCTTCTTTCTTAGCCATGCCACTAGACTTTCTGCCAAATAAAATGCACCTCCACTTGTGCTTTTCCTGTCATCAACATATCTGGCCCAATCTGCATCTGTGTACGATGTTAATGTGAAGTTTTTTCCTTTTGGATACCATAGGCCATAATGTGCAGTTCCTTGCAAATATTTGAATATCCTCTTGATTGCTAGCAAGTGAATTTTTTTTGGTGCTACTTTATATCTTGCCACAAGTCCTACTACCAACATAATGTCCAGTCTAGAGACAGTTAGGTATAGCAGACTTCCTATCATGGATCTATAAATTCTTTGATCTACATCTGCAGATCCATCATCAGCACATAGTTTGCATCCAGTGATCATGGGAGTTGACACAGGTTTGCAGTCTTCCATTTGGAACCTTTTCAACATATCTATTAAGTATTTTTCTTGTGAAATGAATATTCATGTGTTATTTTGTAGAATTTGAAGTCCTATATAGAAGGTGAGCTCTCCAATTGTAGACATCTCAAATTATGATTTCATCTCTTCTGCAAATCCTTTTCCTAACTCATATTTGTTGCTTCCAAACATGAGGTCATCTACATATACTACTACAATTAAGAGTTCATTTTCATCAGCCTTTATGTACAAAATTTTGTCTACTCCTCCTTGCTTGAACCCTTGTTTTTGTAAGTATTTGTCCAACCTTGAATACCATGCATAAGGAGCTTGTTTCAAACCATATAAGGCTTTCTTTAATCTGCACACATAATGATGTTTATCTATTAAGGATAATCCTTTAGGTTGTTCCATGTAGACTTCTAAATCTCCATTTAAGAAGGAAGACTTCACATCCATTTGATATACCCTGAAATCATGATAGCATGCAAAGGCTAAAAAAATTCTGATTGCTTCCATTCTGGCTACATGGGCAAAGGTTTCATCATAATCAAGTCCTTCGCTTTGAGAATATCCCTTGCATAAAAGTCTCGATTTAATTTTGATTACCTGCCCTTGTTCATTCATCTTATTCTTGAATATCCATTTTGTACCAATGACATTTTTCCCAGTGGGTCTTGGCATTAACTCCAAGGTATTGTTCTTCTCAATTTGGTCTAGTTCTTCATTCATAATATTTACCCAGTTTTTGTCTTGGTTGGCTTCTTTGAACTTCTTCTTTGAACTTCTTTGGTTCTATTTGTGATAGCATGGCTAGGTATACTTATTATGTCTGTTCATCTAGCTGTCTTTTAGTATGGACTCCTCCACTCTTGTCCCCAATGATTTGATCTTCTCGATGGTTCTTCTAAGTGTGTCTTGAGGGACCTTTTGAGTTTAATTCAATATCTTTTGTTTTCTTTCTCTATTCATCATTATCTTGGTTCTCAACTTCATGATCATCTGGAGGATTGGCATAGCTTGTGCTTATTGTTCTGTTTGGTAGATCTTCATTGAATCTCACATCAATGCTTTCCACAATTTTGTGTAGTCTTTTGTTGTAGCACCTATAACCCTTACTCTTGGATGCATATCCCAAAAATATTCCTTCATCAGCTCTTGCATCAAACTTCCTCAGTTTTTGTTCATTATTTTTTATGAAACACTTGCTACTAAAGACTCTAAAGTGCTTGATTGATGTTGGTTTCCCATGCCATAATTTGTAAGGAATATTGTCACAATTTTGTCTTAGATGAGCTTTGTTAAGAATGTGAACAACTATGTTAACTGCTTGTAGGTTTGGGGAATGTTGCTTTCTTGCATCATGGCTCTAGTAATCTGTTGTACTGACCTATTTTGCCTCTCTACTACTCCATTCTGTTGAGGTGTACCTGAAATTTTAAACTATTGTTTTATCCCATATTCATTGCATATGTCTACAAAATCATAGTCCGTGAATTCACCTCCTCTGTCTGATCTGATGCATTTTAGCTTACATCTTGTTTGATTTTCTGCCAGTGCCTTGAAGATCTTGAATTTCTCTAACACTTCGGATTTATATTTAAGAAATTCCACCCACTTAAATTTGGTAAAATCATCTATTATTAGCATAAAATAAGATTCTCCACTTGGTGCATTAGTTCTTGAAGGTCCGCACAGTTCCATGTGTACAAGATGAAGTGGCCTACTTGTAGATAGTTGATCTTTGGCCTTGAATGATGTGCAGGTTTGCTTGCCCAGATGGTAGGATTTACATATGGTATTTGGAGGCTTCTTTATTACAGGAATATCTCTGACAACATTCTTCTTGCTCACACTGATGATGTGGTCAAAGTTTAGGTGTCCAAATCTTCTATGCCATAACCATGATTCGTCAAGTTTGCTTATGTGGCATGCTTCATTCTCTTCTTCTACTATATAGATATTACTTTCTATTCAAACACCTCTGATCAAGGTCATTCCTGTGGTGATAGACCTTACTTCACAATCTTGGGCTTTGAAAAGGACATCATAGCCTTTATCACACATTTGACTGATGCTTAGTAGATTTTCTTTTACCCCGTCTACAAATAGTACATCTCGAGCCTCTCCTCTTCCATTATTCAGATTGACTGAGCATTTTCCTTTGATTTTCCCTGCTTTTTCATTTTCGAATGTTACATTTCCAGATTTCTTTTCATCAAAGGTTATAAACTTGCTTCGGTTTCTAGTCATATGATTTGAGCATCCATTGTCCATATACCATTGGCTTTTCTGGTCTTGAGCTATTAGAACCAAATCACACTTATTAAACTTCTTTTTCCACTACATGTGGTGATTTTTTTGGTAAGTTTCCTGAGGAGATGGACCACAGCCTTTGAGAGGAAATTTGTGAGACTTTTTCCTAATTTTATGGTAACCAAAGAATTTGATTATATTTCTAAATGGATTATGTATACGAGTTAATTATCCCTTTTTTATAATTCTCCTTGTGTTTTTATACACCAGTCTTTGTCCATATGTTCTGCACTCCATGGCTTTATGACTGAACCCCTTACAATAAAAACAATACCCATGGAAGTAGTATTTGTCTCTAGCAAAGAGAGTTTTTTGAGGTAATCTTTTCGGTTGTTGCATCTTTTGCTGGTTAGACTGGATTTTATTTATCTTAAAATATGTCGCGATGTGTCCAGGTCTATGGCAGACAAAGCAAGTGAAAATCCTCATAGGAAGAATAAACCTCCTTTTACATCTTCTGCGTTTGTTCAATTCATCATTGGGATCATAGGAGTCTCTTGCAGTTGACAGTATCTTCATTTCTTTTTTTGTTACTTGAGGTTGTTGTTTGTTTATGTTTGATTCGTTATATATCATGGTCTTGCCGGTTTCTAATTCTGTGGATTCCCTCTTTGCTGCTTCACTAGCTTTTACAAAGATGATACTCTTGTTATTTTCTACCTTGGATTTGCTGGTTTCTCCTTCATAACCTATCCCAGCCTTTATGAGAGGAGATATTTGAGAATTTATTATTTTATCCAACTATTAAGAGCTTTTCATTTGTGGAGTGTTCATTGATAATTCCCTTTGAGCGTTTTCTAATTTCTTTCTTAGGCATACTACTTCTTCTTCCAATTTCTCTTGCTCCCGAATTTTATCTTTAATCTACTTTAGTAGAATGTCTTCCACCTTCTTATCTTCTTCAAGTTCTAATGTCAACTGAATGAGGTTTTCTGAATTTGGTTCTTCTTTTACATATTTCTGGAGAATGTCTTTCTATTTTCTGCACTTGAGTTTAATTTTTTCTATTTCCTCCAGGGCACTAATTAGTCCCCCCTCAAGATCTACCTCACCTTCATCTTCAAATTCCAGGAGATCTTCCTCAAGCACTTCCTTGGCCGTTAGAATGAATTCTGATGTTCTCTCTTCATTGGGGGAGTCGTATGAGCTATTAGATGCACTGCTATCTTGTTGAACATAGAAATATGTTCGATTAAATCTGTTCCCTTTCGGTTTGTTTCTAAAATTGGTTTTCTCTTTCCCTCTTGACTAATTCTCCATTTTCTTATGAGGACATTTATATGCATAGTTCCCCACTCTTCCATAGTCAAATAATTTAAATGGACGTTTACCTTTATACTTGCATGTGCCTCTATCTAATATTCTGAAAAATTTGGCCTCTTCTTCATCAGATCAAGAGCAAGTATCTTCCTTTTCTCCTTTGCACTTATCTGCCTTAAAGGCTACCTCCCTCACATTTGACTTCCCTTTTGGAAGTCTCATCTCATAGGCCATCAGGTTTCCAAGCAATTGGTTCATGGTCAATGTTTCCCAATTAGTTGTTTCTTTAATGGCAGAAACCTTAGGGTTAATCCTGGATGGTAAAGATCTCAATATATTTTGTACAATTACACATTATTTAATGGTTTCTCCTAGAGCTTTCATGTTATTCACAATTTCTGCAACCTTTAAGAAGAAGATGGCTACATCTTCTTCTTCATTTATTTTTATATTTTCAAACTGAGCTCTATAGGCTTGTAGTTTGGTTTCCTTCACCTTTTTATCTCCCTCATGGATACTTTCCAATGTATCCAAAATTTCTTTGGCAGTCATACTGTGCATTACCTTGATAAATTAAGACTCACATAGACCGCTCAAAAGTGCATTCATGGGTTTTTCATTGGCTATGAAATCTTGCCTAGCATCTTTTTTAGTGTCAGTATCCTTTGGAACATATCCTTCTTCCATAGCAGCCCAAAATTCTATTCCTAGAGAGATTACATATTTCCCCATTCTTATTTTCTAGAAATCATAGTTTGTGCTAGTAAAACAAGGGGCTTTATTTGTTGAGCATCCTTCTAGACTAGCCATCTTGAGGACTTAGGATCTCCTTCCAGTTGTTAAACGGATATAAAAAGAACTGGCTCTGATACCCATTTTTCAACCCTCATTGAAACTGAGAGGGGGGGTGAATTAGTTTAATGCATTCATGGACTTTTAAACTTTCATTTTTACTTATTTACACCTTCATTTCATTATCAGCTTAATGTACAATGGAAAAACAATATTAATAAGCGAGCAGCAGGTATAAATCAGATTAAATACAGAATATCAACACATAATCATCATGCACATAGACAACAAATATAAGTGGAAACCCATAAGGGAGAAAACCACATCTTATTATTGTTGTGATGCAAAGGCAAGCTCCAACTACCTCTCACCACTGATTTTCTGTAGGCTCCAACCTACAGGAGGCTACTACCTCAATTCTACAAGCTACAACTTGCAAGGAAGCTCCAACTCCCATCTATTTTCTGCAAGCTACAACCCACAGGAGGCTCCTACCTTAGCCAACTACAAGTTGACATCTATTAAGCTAAAAATTGATATGGAAGCACCAACTTCCTGACACTACAATAAAAACACATGCTGATTTACCTAGATATCATCTATGTTCTATTCCTTCTTCACTGCTATCCTCCAACCTTCATATCTTCCTTATATCATCTCTGGATCTACACAACTTCTCTATCTGCTCTAACTTCTTCTTATTCTTCCACTCTCTAACATCATTATGCATATGACAGTAGCATAATTTATAGAGATCACCTCTAGTTGTTTTCATTCCATATGGGAATATTAAATGAACAGGTATGACTCTTTGCCTTCCACCTTCTCATTTTCTTTCCCAGCACATTCAGAATAACATAATAGTATGTACACATTTCAGTATTACAGTGGAGTTTTTCTTTGCCTACTTAGACTTGCCTTTGCATCACAAATAATATAAAAATAGATGAATAAGAATCTGAATTTTCCACAATGTCAGAGAATATATGTGAAGTTTCGAATCTCCATGGAGATCCATCTTCAGGACGATTGAATGAAGAAATGAAAGAAGGACTTAGTTCAAATTTATAGAAAGGAAATTTTAAAAATTTCCTTTCTATAAATTTGACCTAAGTCCTTCTTTCATTTCTTCATTCAATCGTCCTGAAGATGGATCTCCATGGAGATTCGAAACGTCACATATATTCTTTGACACTGTGAAAAATCCAAATTCTTCTTCATCAATTGATAACCACAGAAGCTTGAAAACCAGAATATAAAAATAAATAATGCACTTTTAGCTACAATCACATATTTACTCAACCCTTTCATCTTCTTCTCTTTGTTGTGCATTTGTCCTTTTCTGCTTGTTGTCTTGTGTCTTTTCTGTTTCTGTCGTTATATTCCACCTTTGTTGTATAAATTCCCTTCTCTTTTATTACTTGTGAATTTTCTTTTGTGTTTAGCCTTTTCATCTGCCCATGTTGCCGCACAACTTTTCTTCCTTTGTTCCTCATCCTTTGAATTGCGTTCAGATTATTACTTTGTGACTTATGGGATATGGTCCACATACAACTCCCTTTATACCCGCGACAGATTACAAATTCGGGCTTTAATCAACATACATATGTTTAAACAATACAAAATGCATATATATTTAAACATACATACAATTAGCAGTCAAAAACGTAAACTTTACACTATGGCACGTATAACATACAAAAAAAATGCTATTAGTCCCATAGTGCTTGACTAATCATATCTCATCACAAATCCTTGCCTGTAGGTTTCCCACTCTACCATTAGCGATAAACCTTAAACCTTGCAATATGTGATTTGTGCTCGTGCGTGGTGCTGCCACATGGATTCCCTTCATCACATTGCATCGCATAAACCTTACTGCATCACAACCAACATAACATTCCTTGTGATATCTTTGAAGTTACCTACTATTTCTTGTGGTATACAATGTTGCGCAGGGTCGACACGTGTCCCTTCATTTTGCATTGCAGAATATTTAACCTAACTTGCAGTCGCCTTATTGCTATCCTTTAAGCACTGCGATGTGTGGTATGAGGGTGAGGTCCAGGTCATAATTTCCACTTCACGCTGCCATGTGACCTTGCCAGGTCATCATAAATACCTGCGGTCTGTGGGGTCGGGGCCACGTCATCTGCCACGTCATCATCCACATTTTGCAGTTTACAACTTATAACTATTTAACTTAGTGGTTAATTCTATTTCATGCGATGTGCGATATTACACTATGCCACCGCGTGTCTGTTCTTCACTTCAAATCGCCACTGATTTAACTTACCTTGCGACGCCTTAACACTTACCCACAATACTTTGTGATTTGCGCTTTTGATCTCCACTGATGCGATCATCACCATTGATTTTCCTAGATCTATGATCCTCGTTGTTGCTTGCGATTCTATTGTATTTCTTCCCCACTTATCTTACGATGAATCATATCCATCCATTTCTTGCCTTTTTTTTGCAATCTAATTCCGACCATCCGCTCATCTTTGCAAGACTCTTCTTTGTCTTTTGCCTACGTTGATCTCATCTGTCCATCTCTTGCCTTTGTTATTGCAAACTAATCGTGACCATCCATTTACTTCACTTGGAATTATTTAAAGACTTCTCTGCCTTAGTATATTTTACATTTTCTTACGTTGTCCCGCTTTATAACTCCAGTTTCTGCACGTTATTCCTCTTGTGCTTGTCTTGGTTGCTTCTCTATTACGTTGCTGCCTTTGGTGCCTTGCTATATCCCTGCTGCCTTTGCTACATTTGCTCCTTATGTTGCATTCATTGTTTTTCTTCCTTTTTTGCATTCATTGTTTTGCTGCCTCTGCTGTGTTGCTGGATTTGGTGCCTTCTTAGTTGCATTCACTACCTCTTTGTTGCATTTTTTGCCTCTTCTTTAGGTTATAATTCTATTGATGCTCCTTTGCCTCTATGTTGCACAATGCCTGATCTGCTCCTTTAACTTATAATCGATGATTCTGGTGTTGCTCCTATTTGTATCTTTTCCATCAATGACAATATTTCCAACAACTTTCATGTGAAAAGAGAGTTTTATGTATGCAATCAGATTTTTAGTTTAATGAAGGAAGAAGTAAATCCGAGCAAGAAGTCAGTACAACGCGAAGTGAAAAAAGGTATAGAGTAGATACCATAAAAATATATCATGAAGAAGTTATTAACACCTTCAAAGAGACTTTTTATAGTCCT